>OY759155.1:5224852-6424852 GCA_963662125.1 Diplazon laetatorius | reverse complement strand
TCTATTAATTTCGTCCATTTTGTCGCAAAAAACCAGACATAACCCCTCAATATCGCGCGTGAGTTCAAATGAGAGTCTTCGAGACTGCGAGACACGCGTTACAGATCTGTTCGCGGCCTTGTCGGGATCTAGCTGGGTCACAGAAGTTGTGATCGAGCGAGGTTTTCTAGTCACGGTTGTCTCGCGTCGTAGGTGTCATTGACGGAGAGACAGGAAGTTGAATTGCCGACGTTGGTGCTGTAGCTGCTGCTCTTGCTGCTGCAGCTGCGGTGGTAGCTGGTGCAGCAGCAGCAGCAGCAGCAGTCGCACGTGGGAAGCGAATCGACCTCGATTCGTAAATCACAAAGACGCCGACCGGGCATATATATATATATATATACGCGTCGTATATATAATACGTAACAGTGTGTATAATGTAACACGGTGGCTCATGAGTTCGATGTCTGTGTCGCGTGTTGCAGGTGGTACAGTCGCAATTGGCCTCGGCACCTGACAGCGGAGTTCTACTTTCGGACGAGGCCCTGGACGGTTCCGGAAGTGGGGCAAGACCCAGCCGGAAAAAAGGCGGCGGTTACTACGCTACCGGGGATACGAGCGACGACATGGACGACAACGATGACGAGGAGGCGTCGGGATCCGGTCATGGACCGTCTCCGCCGAGTAAGACCATTATCATTATTATATCAGTTTTAGGATTTTACTTTAGGTACCTTCGAAGGGAAAAAAAACGATTTTCTCAGAAACCATGCGACCTACAAACTTGAAATTTGGCATAGTAATACATGTCACTAACTCAGATATTTTGCACCAGTTGATATTTGAAAATATTCATGTGAGACATGTGTAGAGGGGGAAAATGAGGTAATCGAAAAAATGAAGAAAAAAAAACATCAAATTTCGTGTGTCATGTGGGGTATCGTTTGAAAGGGCTTGTTTTGTGGAGTACAGAAATATTTTTTAAATAATTTTGGGGAGCAGTGTTAACGAGATATTCTGAAATATGCGAAAATAGAGCACCCCCTGCCAACTTATTTCAGAAACTACTGGTCCTGAGATTTAAAATATGTCAGGAAATATAACGCTTTGCTCGAAGCTTACCGAAAAACTGTAACGAAAGTTCTGGGTCTTATAGATTCCTAGAAATTAATTTTGGAAACTTATTTTTTAAACAAGTCAAACTCCAACTTGACCAACTTTTATTAAATACCTTTTGTGCACATAGAAAAAAATGATTCGAAAATAATTAACTCCTGGATTGGAAAATGCTAATTTTTGAAATTTTAATTCTGCTTATAATCAGGGGTGGGTAGTTCTTCATTTCATGAAAATTTAATTGTTCTTACTTTTAAAAACAAATCTTTGTAATCAATTATCGCATAAGATTGGAGATTAAGAATTAGAATTTTCCTGCAATCATTCTAAATAATCATAATGAATAATAACCGTTCTTCAATGGATTTATATATTTCACATATCGCAGTAATTATTTCAATAACGTAACATATGAGCCAATAAAAATGAGAGTTTCAGTAGCAACAACAAAAGTTGTATTCTTCAGCCTGCAAGCAAATTGTTACCAAATCAATACTTTTATTTTTTCATTTTCCAAGGCAGCAACAATTTTGTTTTAGATCTTTCTTTGTAACAACTCAAACGATACGATTCCAATGAACGATGTAAATTGAAAATTGTTAATTCTGTTACAGACACGTCCGACCCGTCGGGAACCAACGAAATTGAAAACAAAGAGGCGAGCGGAGCGAGAAGAAACCAGCTGACGCCATTGGTACTGCTGATTCTCGCGTGGTTCTACGTTTACGGTTAGACGACTGGCGAAGGATAGTCCGGGAGGGTTCGATCGGTCCTTCGAAGATCGACGGAAAAGTGAACGATGCAGAACGGTTGCACGGTCGGAATAAATCACGAAAAACCGAAGAAAACGCAAAGAAGAAGCGAAAACACGTCGATGAAGAAGATTAAGAAGAAGAAGCGTTGAACACGATCAAAAGCGCCAAAGATTCGTGCTTACGCGCCCTCGATAACGAGATAAAGAAAGAGACACAACAGAGAAAGAAAGAGAAAGAGAAAGAGAGCCCTATTAGAGATGCTTCACGCTTCTTCGAAAATTATTCATCTCCTTCGTACGCCGTCCGCACGAAGTAGGACCTCGCCTCCAAGTGCCTGCGAGTCCGTTTTTTTTCTTTCTGTCGCATCCCAAACACGCATTCAACGTCAGAGAATCAAGAGCAATCTATCAAAACAAACAAAAAAAAAATTCTCCATCCTAAAATTAGAGCGAAATCCGAAATCGAGACTTTTTTCACAGGTCATGAAAATTTATATTCTGCGAGTAAACAGCGCGACCTCGCCCCCCCCCCCTCCCCCTCCCCCGAAAACGTGAATGACGAACGAGCGATGAATGTAAATCGAACGAATGCGGCAGCAATCTCCTCTTCGCTTTTTCAATTTCCTTCGGTCCATCGATTCTACGTGTTCGACCACACACACATTTTTTTTCTGCTTTTTTTTTCGTTCTCGTGGTGCCTGGAATGTAGACGATGAAAAGGATGACAAAAAAAACACACAAAAACAAACCACAATGATGATAAATATTCATTGAGAACGATAAATCTGCATTTCCGGTCGTCGGATCGTCGAAACCGCAGGCGAAGCTCGTCGGGTTATACAGCGCATGCCATATAGTTCGATGTTAACTGCCGAAATAACGTCAATGATAAACGTGGCAGTCGAGATCGAAGTTGCACGAGGTGCTAGGTCGGTCGGAAAAATTAGGTAATCTTCGTACTACATTGATAAGACGCGAACGAGGATGATCGACAGGTTCACATTCTCGCGATCTGGAACATCCGGTCGCAGCTGCTTGGTCATCACCCTCGTCCGGTCTCGCCGATGTTTATTTTATATCGATTCTCTTTCATTTCCGAATATTTCTCAACGCTCTAATTCGTTTCTTCGAGCTCCCCTCTCCCCTCCCCTCATCTACTCATCCATCCCGTCGCTACAAAACAATCTCGCCCTTTGGAAAAACGAATTCGGTCATCTTTTATAACGTGCAGCAAGAAACGAAAAAAAAGAAACAATAACTAAAAAAAGCAGAAAATTATTTTGTGCCTTTCGAAGGATGATAAATCGCTCGATGGTAAATCGGTAGTAAAGAAAAAAAAATAGGTTACGAATGTTATCATGACGGTAGCAAGCGTTTTTTTCCCGAATGCGAATTCAATTCAACGAATGAGTCACGTTTGATTGTCATTCAACGATTATCATAACTACGCTAGATTTTGTCTTTTTTTTAAATCCCACACGGTTTTTTTAATCCCTCAACAATTTTTTTTTCATTTTCTCGCCAACGATCGTCGTGTGCTAAATTCGGACTTGGCATTTTCCAAGAGTTCGATGATCAACGTCTTCGAGATTGCGCATTTTTTCGAATTACTATTATAATTATAGATTTTTTTTCCAATTCCTTTTTCTATCGATACTCGAGTGATAATTATGGACGACACGAGAATTGTATGATTAGCCGGGGTGATGGGTAAACCCGCGTGTACGGTAACATGCAATTTATTCGTATCACGGTTCACGAGGTTCGCGAGAAGACTTTGAAATTGTCTAGCACCGTTGATAGCCGGGCTTGCATCTCGGTTAAGGACAACCGATGAGAATTGCGGCGTGGGTAGTCGGTCCGAAACGTCCCTCGAGCAATGAGCACGCGGCTTTGTCAATTGCGCTCGTGTGCGTGTGTGTATGTATGTGTGTGTGTGCGTGTGACCGTTTGAAATTTTTAAGTTTTAATCGACCGCCCAATTGCCACGCGAAATTGACTCATCAGACCAGCGTGACTTCTCTTTTGTCGGATGAAGGATATATATCGAGCGTGGTAATAGCCTCCCGCTCTCGCCGTCGCATGTGTCCTCCGGCGAGTTTGTGAACGCTCGGCGCGTGGGCGCGATCGCTTCGCACGAAGACGTCCAACTCACCGACATCCGGACGCCGAATTTTTGAGTTCGTGACCTCGCGTGTTACCCCCACATCTCTCAGCCTCTCCCCCCACTCATCGTCGTATCTTCCAGATGCCATTTACCCGTTGTTTTTTTTTTTTTTTTTCGCTGTTCGTGCTTGACGTTGTTCAACATAGGCAAATAGTCGTATTACAATCATTATCATACCATTATATCTCGGAACAATCACTCGTGACGGTTTTAAAGAAGAATTGAAAAAATGTATATTATTATTTTTTACGAAAATCTTGAAACAATCGTTGGAAAATATGCGAAATCCTCGATATAAGATAGCAAGAGAAAGAGAGGGAGAGGGAAAGAGAGAAAAAGTGAGTGAAGCGAATGAGCTAGACATAATCGTGTGAGAGAGAAAGTTGAAGAGAGAGAGAGAGAGAGAGAGAGAGAGAGAGAGAGAGAGAGAGAGAGAGGTTGAGAGCGAGAAGAAAAGTAAAAGCTTGTACATAGGGGATGCGTGCTGTATTTATATATTATACATTATATTATTATTATTATTATTATTATTATTATTATTATTATTATTATTATTATTGTTATATTAACGTGAGCGAACGTAGCTGTTGGAAAATAAGAAATGATGATGATGAAACATTGGAGAAAAGATTGAGATTAATCAATGAATTGATTGATTGTGAAGGTGTGTGCGTGTGTGTGTGTGTGTGTGTAGTCCGTGAAAGAAGAGACGCGTTGACGGGGTGTGACCCCGTAAACTCGTCGAACCTATATCGACGATGAGAACTCAACGTACGCGAGAACCTCGTCTTCATCGATCGTCAAAAATAGTTTGCACGGAATAATTTGACAATCCCTCGTGAACGAATTATCGTGTACAATTAATTGTTTTTCGTTCAATTACGCGTTGACACATTTTTTTCTATGCTTAATAACGATTTTTTAAATATATATACATATATATATATATATAATAAATAATAATAAATTGATGTCACGAGGCAATCGACACTTCGACGTGACCGAAGATCGATCGACGATCACAATCGAGACGATTCAGATCGACGAAGGCGAAGCTTTTTCACGCGCGTTGAGCTTCTCGAGATACAATCGTGCGTACTGGTTTGTTGCCGAACGACGGCAATAATTTAATTGATTTTTTTTTCTAACGCAATGAAACAACTGACTTTCTCGACATCGTAAATGCGATCGATTTCGAGACGTTGGCATTTGGCACGTGAGTGCAATTTGACGATGAGTCGATCAATTGCTTTTTCACGACCATTTTTTGCTTCGAGAAAAGCAACGAGAAGTCGGAAATGACGAAGGAGAAAGAAGGGAAGGTAAAAAAACTATATATACAGCGCTACACTATAAACGACAAATGCGCACGAATTTTTTATACTTTTTGTTTTTTAGTTTGTTTTTCTGTTTCGTTCGCACAAGCGTCTACGTTACGAAAAAAAATTCGGTCTATTCTAAATACTGAATTTTTGTATGTTTCTTTATTTTTATTTTGTTTATTTTTTATTTTTTTTAATTAATTTAAATCAATACTTTTCCCTCGTATTTTTTTCTCCCCCGTTCTAATTTTTAGATTTTTAAGCAACGTAGATTTTACGTAACATTAGTTTTGAAGCCTACTACGTTTGGCGGACGTCTGTGATTATAAAACAAACATACGAAAAAAAAAAAAAAAAGAAAATCAACAAAAAAAAATTGTAATGCATATAACACAAAACAAACACGCAAGACGAATGAAAATAAATAAATAAATAATGATACCGTGACGACAGAGTTGGCACGAAAATTGTTGTAAATTCGTCGAACGTTTTTGTTATCGCGATTCGGTGATTATTATGAAAAAAAAAAAAAAAATGAAAATAAAAATAAAAATATATATTATCGTTGTAATAATGTCGGATCGAATAACACACAAAGTCGATGGAAAATTTGACATCCGGTCGAAGCCGAGAGATTCGATAAGGTTCGACTTTGAAATTCCACCTGCAACGTGTAGCTCAAAATTTTTTAAATCCGGCAGCTCGATAATCCGACGGTGATAATCAAAAGGCCACGTTCGAGGTAATTAACACGACGCGATAATTTCGTTAATTATCGGCGTCGGGCGTGACGAGCGGAAGCGCCCGGCTGCTGTTGTCTCCGGTCCGGATTCCCCGCTGGGATAATTCGATTCGACCGTTGATACAACGGAAAAAAAAAAAAAAAAATTCCAACGTTATGGCTACGAGTCTCGCACACGATTGTTATTAATTACATAACCAGTAACTATTTCCGTACGAGCGTCCACGCGACCGAAGGTTCTTCGTTTTCTCCGAGCTTCGCATCATCGTTCGCAATCGATGCGAACACAAACTGGTTTTCAATCGAGATAACAAAATATAATCATAACAATAATGATAATGAATTAATTTACAAAATAACAACTCCGGCTTCGCGTATCAGCAAATTTTCCAATCGATGATTCTTCACCGATCTAACGACAAACAAAAAATTTATCGTTCCGCTCGCCTATGATTATAAATAACTACGAAAAAAAAAAAATTATAAAAAAAAAAAAAAATCGACGAAATCCCGGATAATCGGGACGTAAAATTATTCAATTGTTCGCATGACGAAGCGTTTGGATCGATCCAATAGCGAAAGATCTAGACAGGGCGAAAGAAAATATGTGCCACATGACGACGAAGAAGAAGCGGAAGAAGAAAGAAATTAAAAAAAAAAAAAAACAAAACAATTATTATAGACACGTTGAGAGTTAATGAGAAAACAAAAAAAAAAGTACTAGGCGGTCGTAAGCAATCGATATATTACTTATAAATGTTACGAAGGACGTAAAAAAAAAAACAAAACAAAAAAAAAACAAAATTGCAAATTAAAAAAAAAATTATTGATGAATATTGTCAGTCGACTACACGCCCTGATTGAGCGTCGTGCCGGCGCGAACTCGCGCGGAACAATGTATAATATTGAAAAAAAAAAAAAAAAAAAAAATCAAATGTTTAACGAGTGAATGGCGAATAAAATATTATGCAATAACACGAAATAATTAAAACTTGGTCTGGTTATTTTTTTTTTTTTTCGTCTCGTAATTATGATATTTATTGCATTGATAATTATAATTAAACGTACAGATAAAAAAGAAACATAAAGAGAAAAAAGAAAACAAGAAACACCAACAGCAACGAAAACCGCGAACAGGTTCGAAGTTTTCAATCATGACAAAAACGTTTCCAATATCTTCAAAAGTTGTTCGATGCCCTCGAGATAATTAACGTCCAAACTGGCGTCCTCGGCCGGAAATACGTGTGTGAAATCGATCATGTTAACCCTCACCCAATTAACCCGTTCGCGGGATTTACCGGTAAGTTCTTCCAACAATATCGCGTAATCCTCCTTCATCTCCATTATATCACGATCGTAATTGTTCGAGTACGAATGCGTGCGACACAAAGGATTGAAACTCTCGTCAAGGACGCGTGAGAACGACGTTTGTCGTTCGACGATGGGCGGTACGATTTTCTCGGGACTGGTGAGTTGCGTCGCAACCGTGAAATCGTAACCCGACAGACTCACGCTACGTTTCAATTTGTTCAAACGATCGAACAAACGTTTGCGATTAGTTTTCAAACCGAAAGACGACAATGGATTTGTCACGAGGGGCGACAGACTCTTCGCCACTTTGGCCAAACCGTTTTTCGACGGTCTATCCGACAATCCCGTGTCGCTCGACGAAAATGTTTTGCATCTAGTGTTTATTCCCCAAACTTTTGGTTCACGGGGATTCGTTCTTATGTAACTGCGCAAACGTTTTGCGTCGTAAACGAGCAACAACGAGCTCGAATAGAAACGTAATTTTTTTTGATGACGAAAAAATTCCAATATTTTCCACAGATAAGCCAACAGTTGGACCACCAACTCGCGACACGGCGGATTTCCCGGTGTGGCGTTCAAAAACATTTTCATGGCTGTGAAAATTTGGAAAAATGAATGAAATAAATAAAAGTAGTCGAGTGATGGACACGCTTATTGATAGGATTTCGTAATGAGATGTGATCTACACAATTATATTATACAATTATAGAAATGTGGATGGCTATGATCATTTGTTTACTTTTATATTTCTTTGAAGCTATGTTTATTATACTCAATAGGAATTATTTTACCTTGACAAATTGTAGCTTGTATCCGAAAAAAGTGTTATTTTTATGTTTTTCGTAAACGTATTTTTGCTACGGTATTCGTTATAATTTTTCATTGAATCTACTGATTAAAAGCTACATTCTAGAATTTTTTCCGATTTTTCGAATTGATAGTTCAGAAATGAGAGGGGGGTGGGGGACATTCTGATGATGACTTTGAAAGCGAATATCTCGTGACTAAAGGGTTGAAACGAAAAGGTCTCGAAACATTTTAAATTGCATTTGAGGAGACCTATTGAAAGACACCTCACTCGATGGGTTGAGCAAAAAAAAATCGAGTTCGCTTTTTAATCTGTGAGATGGGGGGGAGGGTCAAATCGATCTACGTCTGTGTACCAAATTTTCATCTTAAAAATGAGAGGACATGGAGACTGAAACAGAAGGGTCCCTAGATTTCTACGGAACCCTAATAAATAAATAAATAAATTTTGATTCAACGTAAATTAAACAAAATAATAATAATTAATTAAAAAAAAAAATAATAATTTGACGATAAACAAAATAATTATACCCACCATCTATGACTCCATTGGCATCGAGTTTTTTTCCATAATCCTTGTTGAATCTGTTCAATTCGCCGGTTTCGAGATTGTAAACCTGAAATCCGGGTATGCAAAAACCATAAGCTTTTTTCGACGCCGCGTACTTGCGTTCGTCGGTTTGACGCTTTTCGGGACCGGCAAGCGGATCCCACGTTCTTCGACCGATCTTCACGTCCATAACACACGGCTCGGACATTCCCTCGGTTATGTCCTTCAGTACCAAAAATTTTATTCCTGCGACAGTCGTGAAAACAACAACAACAACGAATAATAATAATAATAATAATCATCGTACGAATTACAATCACGATCGTTCGCGCGTAAAGCGAACGAAAAAATTTAACGTCAATGCGCAAATTACCCACGTTTTTTTCTATAAATAGATTCGAAAGTGCCGAAACACTTGGGCGTTAATAGCGTCAGCTCTTTGTAAATCGGATCGTCCGAGTTTTGGAACTCGTTGTAAAACGCGATTTCTCTTTCCTGAAGAACTGGCTTTTCGCCCGATTTTAGTACGCGTCCGTTGGTTCCGCGCAATAATCCTGAAAATCCGGCGGCAAAGAAAAAATAAACATTTTTATTTACAAAAACGTTATCGTACAGCTATATATATATATATACACATCCGGCTATACAGAAACACGCGATATAAGTCAATATAAATAAAGAAGAATAGTTTAAAAAAACATTTTTAAATATATATATATATACCGATTTTGTGTTTCTTCGGATCGAACGTGTGACCAGCGACTTGGCATTCGAGCCGCGTGGTTCCAGCCGGAAATTCATCGTCGTCATTGGTGCTCGCGTCAAATATATCATCCATAGATCTCGAACAATTTCCATTAACATTATCGATTTCCATTGCGATTACGGCGGGACCGGAAGCGGCCATCTATTCGAATTCGGCAAACATCAAATACCAATTTCCCGCGATGATTTCATCGTTGCGACGACATTGGGCGATCCGCTCCCCCCTCCCGACCCCGACCCCCACCGCCGGCCCTTCCCAAACAAATTAAATTCCAGACTGTAACGCGTCCCACTAACGATGCGACAACCGATCCTTCGTTAAAATCTTCAAAACCTTCACAATCTACACATACACATGTTAAAAAAAAGAAACTTAAAAAAAAAAACGAAAAACAAACGATCGATAAATAAATATATAGGACGAAACAATTTTTTTGTTTTTTTTTTTGTCAATTTTTCATCACCGAAGACGTAAAAATCGGATTGTTAAATTTTCGTGAAATTTGTGAATTTTGGAGAAGAAGAAAAACAACAACAACAACAACAACGAGTTTGAGGTTAAAGCCGTGCGTAGTTACGACTGCCCGAGCGCACCTCACGAATGACGACACGCGACTGTTAATAATAATGCGCGTATTACAGATTTTTCCATCTATTCAAGGTCGTAACCGTCGTTGCACGATTCGGTGGCGCAGGTAGCGACGGCGACGGCGGCGGCGGCTGCAGCACACGCGAATAATCCTACTCTCGAAGGCAACCGATTACGTGTATATAACCAACTCGATGAATAATAACAACACAACACACGGTCATTCGGGATATAAACAAGTGTTGCCGAGCGTCGCCGTGCAGGGCGCGCCAAAGTATCATTTCCCCGCTTTTCCCCTCGTCCAATGCGTTCGAATTCATCCGTTTTCCCGCCACAAAATCAAGCTTATCGAAAGAAAAAAAAAACAATCACGTCGATTCTCTCGTCCGAAGGAAAAACAATAGAAAAATAAAGGTAACGATTTGAAATTGGGTCTTCATCGTGATTCGTGAATCGTGAATGTGAATTGTTTGAGAGTGATGAAAAAATGTAATCCGGATTACTTTGGTCGATGACGAAGCGGGGAATAAAGTTTATTCGAGAATTAGAACGGCTGAGAGCTTGTTCGACGTTTTCATGTCGACCGTTTGAACACGTTCAACAGGTAGGATTATTTGTTTTGTTAATCGCAACGTGATAAGTTGTCGATCGATACGTGCGTTTTGTTATGTATCGTGAATTTTTAAATTTTTTAGATTAAAACGACATGAGGATCGTGGTTACGAATAAGTTTTGTGAGTTTTATTGATATTCATCGCGTGCCCCAAGGGCAAATTTGACGAATGAAAGATTTACCTACCGGACCTCGAAGCAATCCGTATGAGATTAATTAACTCGCGACTGTTCGTGCACATGCACACACACACGATGTATAATATTCTCGTCACGAGATCCACGAGACACAGCCAAAGCTCTTTGTCCAATCGCTGATGATAAGACGAGAATGATAGCCGCAGGTTAGACCACGCGATAACACGACCGTCAACCATTCAAAATACGTGCGAAATTACCTTTATCGTTGGTTCGTCATTTTGCGAAGTGATTTTGCAATCGTGGATGTTTTCGAAGGGGGGTTACACTAATTTATGTTCGTCGCGTGGCGAATGAAACTCTGCGACGATGATTGTTCGATCGTCGACTGCTCTGCGTTATCGGTTTGCAATTTTTTATTTTCTTTTGCCAACCGGCTTCCGCCGGTATAATTTTCATGTCACGATAGACGCTGGGTTTGTTCAATCTCCGATAAGGAGAACAGATATTAGAGCGTTAGCGCGATAACAATCGCGTCCAAATTCCAGAAGGTTCGGCGGCTGGCTGTACTCGACAGTTTGTTCTGGATTTCATCGATAAGAGTATCGCAATCTTCTTTTGCGTTTTGAATCATAGTTGGCAGAAGGATTTTCCAACGACCAAGATTAACTTGCAAATTTGAATGTATCTGCATCTGCGCCGCTTACGCGTCGAGCAATGCGATCGAAGCTTATCGTTGCTACGAGGCTCCGCTCGGCGTGATCTCCGATGGGAAGTATGGACAACCCTGCGACAGTCCTGCGCGCGACTCGCCGTCCAAATTCGCGTTACGACATAGTTAACGCGATTATCTCGATGTTTCGTATCGTACGGAGGGATTGGAATGTATTTGCAATAATTTTTGTTTTTCGTTGGACTCCCGTTCGGCCGCACTTGGAAGATCAGATTTACACGGCGATTGGAAACAATCTGAATTCGTAGCGGTTACGAAATGAATCGTACCATCCATAATATTCTTGTTACGAGACAGTGCTCCGTCTCTAATCTCCGATAAGGAGAACAAATATGCGCGGGTTAGTCTGGGCGATACGACATCGTTGAAATTTGAGTCTTATTATCTCGCTCGTTCATCATCCCAGCTGTCTGGGCAAAAACAATTATTTGACGATCGACGGATTTACGACGATGCCAAAAGATAGGGACGAACGAGATACAAAGACATGGATAGAAAAATACTTTTATGGAAAATTTGCCAATAACACTTTCACTTTTGACGAATGAAAAATAATTTATTCCAATTGGAATTACATTGACAATGGGATATCGTTGAAAATCTCATGCGGTCCATTTAAGACATCTGGTATCCTGATGAGTTCCGAGACATTTTGTACAGCAGTATCTGGCGCCGCAAGCGATGCAAGTGTAATTGCTGGGAAATCCGCAAACGGCGCAAAAATGTCGTTCGGGAAATTTCGAGGGTGGCGCCTGGGCGCTTGAATAATTCGGTGGATTTGGATTTGCATTGAGATCCTCTTCGACCAATTGAGCAAACGTTTTGCGAAATCGTTGCTTGTAGTATTCCGCTGATCTTGTTTTTTTCTTTCTTGTTCCCGCTCTGCCTTCCAAGGATTCTTGAAACTTTGGAACTTTCTTGCTCATCACTGAAACGAAAATAAATCTTTCATCATTTTGTGAATTCTGTAAATTCGAGATGACGCGTTCCATCAATTCAGGGGGAAAAAAAAACAGTTTTGTACTGACCCAAATCCGCATGGGGATCGTCGTGGAAATTATCCTGCTCGAGAGCCTCCAATGCTTTCTTCTGTCGACGCTTTCTAGCGGCGTCGTCGAGCACGCGCTTCTGATTTGCATCCTTTATTCTTCCCGACTCTCTCGCCGCCATTTTATTTTTTTTTGTTTTCTTTCGTTAGCCGGTCATTCAGTTTTTCATTTACACACCCTTCTCCGCCAATGGGAATGACATTTGGTCCATCAGATCGTCCACCCTACCTTGCAACGTTTCGAGAATTTCAGCAGATATAAACAGATGCTTCTCGTCCAAATCTTGAATTATGAATTTTTTTCCCAGCGCGTCAGTCTCATCCAGATGAAGTAAAAACTGTTTCATAGCAGCATCGCTGTTGCACAAACGCATAAAATAAAAAAATTAATGTTTCACATTCATTCAGATCGAGTGCCATGTCAAAGCGAAAGGGTGTTTCGTTGGATGAGAAGAGACAACGAATGTTGCAAATTTTTTATGAAAAAAAAGAGTTTTTCACTCTGAAAGAATTGGAAAAAATTGCACCAAAAGAGAAGGGTATAGTAGTACAGTCTGTGAAGGATGTGGTACAAGCCCTGGTGGACGATGGGCTCATCAGCACGGACAAGATTGGCACTTCAATATATTACTGGACATTTCCAGGGTAAGTGTCTGCGCTTTTCAGAAAGAAAAATCAATGATTCATTCTTCAATGAAATTTTTAGTGAAAACATCACCGCGATAGAGCAAAGAATAGCCGAGTCCAATAAAAGGATTGTCGAATCAGAATTCAAATTGGACAAGCTCAGGGAAGAATACAAGAAGGAGCAGGTAATTGGATAAACCCACTTTGTAAAATCCCTTGCACAGTTTGAAAAAATTCATCATTATATTGACGCAACATGCAACAGGTGGGAAAAGAAGATACGGAAGAGAGACTCGTCATCCTTCAAGAATTACAAGTCCTGAGAGATGAGGAAGAGCAGCTTAAGAAACAAATTGCCAAATTTAGCGACGCTGATCCAGAGGTTGTAGCGAAAGTAATGGAAAAGGCTCAGGTTAGGTTATTGTTTTGGTCTTTTTTTTATAATTCGTATTTGTTTCTTGTCTGATGAGTATTGTTTGAACAGTCATACAAGGAAGCTGCTAATACGTGGACGGACAATATATTTGCCATTCAGACTTGGTGTAAGAGAAAGTTCGATATCAGCGAGGATCAACTCAACAAGCAGTTCAACATTCCGTCCGATCTCGACTATAAGGAATAAAAAATTAAAAAAAAAAAAAAAACAAAAACAAATAACAAAATTGTTCGATCGACCGATCGACGCTGCTTTACACACTCACCATTCGACCAAGATTCCTTTCACAGAATTTGGCATTACGCTCGGTAAATAACAACCGAATTATCGAGTGTTGCGTCTATAAAACATAACCTAAATTGCAACACCGGTAACCGACTTCCAGCTGACATTGACCGAACGACGCGCACTCTAGCGTCAGAAGGCTTAGTGATATTTCATTGATTTGATCGTTTGCAGCACAACTGTGGCTGGTTTGACTCTTGTTTCGCATATTATTTGTTATTGCATATTATTATCCCCATACGGTGTGTTTGTTGCTTCATCGAGATGAAAAGTGAGGTTCGGTCGTAAGAGCTATTTAAGAGCTGAAACATTAACAAAGAGTATTAACATCGGACTCACCATGGGTGGAGGAGATTTAGTGAGTATAACCTACAAAATTTTAGCAATACGTAGTTTTACTAAATAATTATCGCTTCTTGCCTGAATGAAAGTGTTGGCGGATGTACGATCTCCATAGATGCATAATTGATGTCTAGTCCATGGCACAGATCATACATGCATCAATGCTTTGCCGGAATACATAACACGCTCTGATGTTATCTCGGAGTCGGAGTTTCCACACAGCAATGTTGATTCTCTACTTTTCCTCCTGTAGAATCTGAAAAAGTCATGGCATCCGTCGACCATGAAGAACATGGAGAAGGTGTGGAAGGCCGAACAGCAGGATCACCAAGAAAAAAAGAGAATAGCCGAACTGAAGAGAGAGATAGAGATGGAGAAGGACAAGGAAGACATGACAAAGTATGCCATGGATCAGGGGGTCATAGAGAAGAAGGACGACAAGAAGCTGGATTGGATGTACAAGGGACCAAACCAAGCGGTTAATCGTGAAGATTATCTGCTCGGCAAACCGATCGACAAACCTTTTGAGCAGATGGCTCAAGCCGAAAAAGACGTTGAATTGAACAGAGCGCCAAAGAATCATGTTGAATACGGTCAGTATTAAATAATCGTGGCTTATGCATGGCAAATTAGGTGTTCGATCGATTATAGCAGCAACCTTGATGTTTTCTGTTTTTTTTTTCTTCAGAATGCATACCACCATCTCTGAGATTTTTCTCCGGCTCCGAACAAGTGGACTTGGCTCGCAAGTTGCAGGAAGATCCTTTGTACGCTATTAAAAAAAAGGAAATGGAAACAAAGAGCCAGTTACTTAAAAATCCTGTCAGATTGAAGCAACTCCGAGATTTGGTAAATATCAATTCAGCGTCCACCTCGCCGCACCAATGCGTAACTCACAAGATAATTCGGTGTAATCTGTTTCTTTTTCCTTTTTATTTTAGCTGGAACAACAGTCGAAAAAAGATAAGAGCGACAAAAGGAGCAGCAAAAAACGTAAGAAGAAAAAACGTTCTGAATCTAGTTCCGACGGAGCAGGCAGCGATCGAGATCTTGATAATCTTTTGGCGAAAAAATATAAAAAGTTGAAAAAAGAAATTGACGCGGATTATCTAATACGATCAATGAAGAAGCTCAAAAAAGCGGATAAAAAGAAGCGAGCGAAAAGAAAACGTCGTGATAGTAGCAGCAGTAGCAGCAGCAGCAGCAGCAGCAGCAGCGACGATAGCAATTCCGACAGCGACAGCGATGAATCCGTGAGAAAAAAGTCAAAACGCGAGGCGAAACACAGAAAGATAAAAACCGATGATCGAGAGACACGACGAAAGGAATGTAAGAAAAAACACAAGAGCATCAACAGGAGTGCAAGTGACGAGCGTTCGAAGTCGAAGAAGCGCAAAGATTCGAAGAAGCGAAGAAGTAGGGAAAGCAGCAGAAACCACGACGACGACGACGACGACGATCAGGGTGAAGATGGGAAAGAAGATAAAAATTCGAGAAAACGGCAAAAGCGTAAAGAAAAAGAGAGCCATTGTTCGAGGGAACAAAGGCACAGAAGTGATGATAAACCGGAAAGGTCGGAAAAACGTGAGACAAGCCCGGGTAGAAGAGTCAACGGTTCAGTCGATCGATCGAAGGACCGACGAGGATCGGACGACATTGAGCGCGGCATGGATCCTCCAAAAGTCAATTATGGCTTAATGGTGAGTAATCGCTTTTTCGTTATAACGTTGATTAAAAGACGATAGGAAAAAGTAATAAAACAGGGTGAAAGGACGCGAAAAACGTGTTTTTGTCCGACCTTCCTCGAAAACGCGTCATTTTATTGCTCGCGGACGAATTGCTCGTTGCTTTTTACGTTTGACTCACATGCATGATCCGTGTTCTACGAGGAAAAAAACCTGTCAGGATTGATTGCCACTTGTCTTGAATTGTTTCATTTTTTTCACCTGTGTAATCAATTCGTATTCCTCAGAGAGCTGATAGAACGAGAGTCGATGCTCCGTCGAGATCAAATTCCGACAGACCGTCGAAGAGCGGACAATCGAAGAGCTCCTCCAATCACGACGAAAAACGCAAATGGGTTCCACCGAAGAAGCAGCGATCACTCACCGAGGAAGAGAAGGAGCAACGCAGACGCGAGATGATGACCAATGCATCGGTGCGCGATCGAGAACGCGAGAACAATGTGAAGCGATATCGCGAACAGGAGAAGAAGGAACAAACGGACAAGACTTACAACAAGGATTTTTTGAGGTGATTCTTCGAAATAAATGGAATTGCAATTGTTTTTGAAGCTTTGGTGATTACGACCGAATTTTTATAGCAAATTTTTTTAAGCTTTCTATGTTCAACTTCAAGGTTTGAGTTCGAGAGAGTTCCTACATTACCAATGTCATTGGATAGCAAATATTTTTTTCCTTCATTTCTTTTGGAAACGATAATTGATTAATTGTACTTTGATCCATCAATTCTTCATAAATTTAGAGAACAAAGTATAATCAATATAAATTATTTCTAAACGAAGTAAAGGAAACGAGCTTCGGAAACAATTAAAATAATCGGACCAAAGTAATTCGTGACGATAATAAATTTAATTATTCGTTCCTCGTATAATTTGGGCGTATTTCAACGATTATTTTTTTTTCTTCAAATTATTGTTTACAGAAAACAATTGGCCGCTGCTGCTGAAATTGGAACCGTCGAATCTAGAATCCGGGCGAATATTAATAATATACAACGATCCGGACGGGCAATGGACACTAATTTTGCCAAACGGTAACATACGTTATCGAAATAATTGAATAAAACAGAAAAGAAAAAGAAAGAAAGAGGGCCATACAAAAAGTTGAAATTTTCGATTCGAACCGTATCGATTGATAATTCGTCCACTAATGCGTCGTGATTCAACAATTTTTCATTCTCAACGTGAAGAAAAATAATGGGACAACGTCGAATGAGATTAAAATTTTGTAATAAAATAATGATAATAAAAAAAATCATAATTTCGAATGAAAAAATAATTTTTATTGCTTCGTCACACGCACGCGTTATCTACACACAATCTGTTAGGGCAACAACAAGTTTGTATATCTATATATATTGTATATAATATATATACAGAAACATTTCAGCCGCATCTTCGCTATATTTACATGGCTTATCGGAGATATCGATAATAATTTGACTATAAGAGCCTTGAAGAGATGCCTTCGAGTATTATTCACGTTATATTGCACATTTCCGGAGACTCGCGATGATCGATGTCCATCATCGTCGTGACACTGCCACCCGTCAATACGGTGTTGACCACGGCTCGGGCTAGATAACCCGTCGTCACGGAATAATGAGCCGCGAAAAACGGCGTCATGTCTTCGGTCTTTTCCTTATCATGATCTTTGCAATAAAGAACAAACGCGTCCTCCACGAGTTTGTTCAGATCCAGAGGTTTTTTGAAACTCAATTCGGGATTACGGAGTAGAATCGTCGCAACAATGTTCAACAGCTGCGATAAACGAAAAAGAAAAGATATTTAAAAAATCATCCTTTTTTTTTAATTATTACCATTCAGCCATTTTGAACGATGGAAGTTTGATTCCTTAAAAAATTTGTAGAGTACTGTCTTGCCTTTAGAATTGTTCATTGAAAAAATGTTGAAACTTGAGTTCATTTAAATTTACAACCTCCAGAACTCACTTCCGTCTAAAAATTCAGCTTTTTTTCAAAATGACATTGAAACTGTTAAAAGTTTGATGGAAATTTTGTAGAAAATTTTAATCTTTACAAACAATTTCCTTGTGACGAATCCATTTTAATTCTACGTTTGAGCAACCTCCCCCCCCCCCAATGAGTGACTTACCTCAACGATAATCTGCCTGTATTCGGGCTTGTGTATATGATGAAGAATGGACTCGACGAGAAGGGCAAAAGTGAGTTCCGATCTCGTCATGTTCGATAGTGTAGGTTGTTGGGGCAATACTCGTCCGCTGACGCAAAATCCTTCCGGGCAACGACTGAGAACTTCCCACACTTGATTGTAAAAATGTGCAGGCGCCCGGCAAAGACTACCCTCGATTTTTCTTCTGCTGATAACCGTCAAGCTTCGGAAATAATAATAACAATAATAATAATACATATAAATTCGAAATAAAGTTGGTAGTTTCTACGAATGATGAAGGAACGATTGAAGGACATCGTACTTTTCCGCAGAACCCCAGTCTTTGACTGTCAGAACTTTGATGAGAATTTTTCTGATCTCGAATGGGCTGTAATGCTCGATTGGCTTGGGATTCTTTATCGACATTTCCAGATACAGTCGCATTGCTTCCAAAACCCATCTGTAATTCGTAATATCGTTCAGGACATTTGACACTTGATGTGTTTTTATCGACGTTGTCAATGGAGGAAAAAAATCGTATATACCCTATGCGAATTTTGAGAATTCCTTTGAACATATCAGGATTGGTTCCGATGAGTCGACCGCAGTAGAGAAGAACCTCTTGCTGCAGCACAGCTTGGACCACGTTGTGGGGTTGAATGGTCGAGTACATGACCGATTGAATTTCCGCGGGTGTCATGGGTTTGTCGAAGACTGTTTCCTCTTGTCCAATCACTCCCACGGTTATCTGTAATCATTGTTCACACTCGATACACAAGATTTTTGTTTTTCCATGGACAAAAATGTTATACAGGACGAAGAATCCGGGTCACTTGGCATACAAGGGATTCATGGCACGCCCTTTTAATTTCTCAAGTGTAATTGTGCGGTCTTCACGTAATTCCGAGTTTAATTGTGTTTTGTCGTAAATTACGCGAGGTAAGTAAGAAAAAAATGTTTTTTGCTACCATACGCCAAATTGTAATTGAAAGTTCGTATCGAGTCCCATCGTGAAATCCAAAAGTTTTTTTACCTTTACTTCGACATCCATTCGCTTTAACCCTTAGACTGCATATGGGGTCATTATGACCCACCAAGTTTCATCATTTTTTCGCATTTAATGATCGTTTTCGGCCAAAATCAAGTTTTGGGCCATAAAGTATACATCATTGGCTACTAAAAAAGACTACAAAAAAACGAAAAAATGCATATTTACCGAGATATGACGGTTTGAAAATCGCGTAGGGTCGTTTTGACCCTGTATGCAGTTCTAGATCGGTGGCGGAAGTGTGCAGTCGAAGGGTTAAGAATGATTTTTTCCCTATAAGGTAACCAATGCACCAAAGCTTTGCGACTAAATGCACTAATCGATTCTGAAAGACTTGTACGAAGACTTTGAGTACTAACTATGATCAAATACGATTTCATTGTATAATTACCGTAGCCATTTCAAAAAACGTGTGCCAACTCACGACGGTTTTACCCTATTAAATAACAATAATGTATCTCTTGTCACGTAATTACGTAAAGAACGCACTTGTTTTCCTTTGACGAGAACTCCGGTTATGAAGGGACTGATACTGTCAACCGTGTGATTCAACAGGCTGCTGCAATAACGAACTGCCATCCAGTATCTGAGATCGCCGGCTCGTTGATACAAGGCTCTGAGATGATCGCCAACTGAAATCACAAAATATCATAAAAATGAGCAATTGACGTCAATAATTCAATCGTGCCTTTTCCTCTTCGAAGCTGGAAAAATTTCGATAAACTAATTGAAAATAAAAATATTCATGTGAATACCCGTTGATCCATTGAATTCGTAATTAATGCCTTCTCTCTTCAATAGAATGCCGTAAAGCTGACACTTGGCGTAAAGACCTCCGGCACTGACAATCTCATTGAGTATCGAGTACGTTGGTTCGTTCGAGAATCGCTGAAATTTTTTTTTTTTTTTGTCACTTCATTCGAACGAAATCGTTGTAAATGCAAAATTTGTTATTGACGCGATTCGATTGAAAATTACCGCGCAGTCGATCAAATCCTCGGTGTAGGAAAGAGTTCGGGGAACGTCGGTGAGGCTCTGATAGCCGATGTAATCGTGTTCGAGTTGTTTGAATTGTTTGAGCTCGATTTCCGGTTCCATCGTACTGACAAAATCCAGATGTTCTTGAAAAATTTACAACAACGTGGAATTTTTGCGAAATATTCGTAAATCAATAACGCTCGTAACGTTTTATAATCATATCGGGGATTACCTATGCAGGATGAAGATATTAAATTTTGTAAACGACCGATACGAACTTTCGTTCCGTCGCAATAACCCTTTTTCAACATTGCGAAAAGATCGAGCATTTCTTTGAATTGGGGATCCCTCATGTGTTCCTCGCGTATCAAAAGACAAACCGTCGGTCGTCCGGACAATCTCCAATATTTACCGACGAATTTCAATTCAGTTTTTATGTCGTCGATGAGAAGTGCCATGTCGCGATACAGATAGAACTGTGAGACCTCGAAGATCAGTGGGTAGCATAATACGGTCATGCCGGAAACTCGATAAACCTGGAGAAAACGTTGTCGAAATTCGATAATGCGATATTTAGCATTATCTTGTCTTCAAAAGTGTTGATTGAACATTTTCTGTAACTTGAGTTCGTTTCAATGTGCAACCTCGACAATTTATTTTTAGGGTTCCGTAGAAGTCTTTAGTAGCTTTTATGGTGTTTGTCGGTCCGTCCGTCTGTCTGTCTGTATGTCACAGTCCACCCATTCTCTTTCATCTCAGATTTCATCTTTCGTCAATGGCTACACAACAGAATGACTACTTTTATCAGAAAATTTAACATCTTAAAGCAGAAAATTCAAAATGACATTTTTGTTGGAAATTCAATCCTCTACAAACAATTGCGTTTTGTGACGAATGCATTTTAATTTTACGTTTGAGCAACTTCCTTTCGCCTTTCAAGAATACGGAAAACACGGATGACCGTGATAAAAAAATTTTCAATTACACGTTTAATATTGATAAAACAATTATATCGATTCAATCGCTGTTGAATAAAGTCCGTCAAACGTACTTTGCTTGTACCCAGTGAACCTATCGGTCTCGCCGGTCTACCCTGTAGATTCAGCTTGCTGTTAACCCCGAGTTTCTGATAAACTTTCACCAATTGTATCGACGATAAAATTTGCACCGGTTCCACTTCGTGGGGCGTTTGAGTTTGTATCCCGTAAGTCGCCATCATTGCCTGCAGTCTCATGGACTCGGCGATAAGAACTATCTGCACAACGAGATCCGTGTGCGTTCCCTACGATTGGAAAAATGAAAAAAAATAATAAAAATAATTTCGAGTGCAAAAAAAAAACCGAAAAAATCTATACATATATATATATCGGTCTCTTTAACTACACAATTCCACGCATGCAGGTGCTGGGGTAAAGTTTCGTATGTTTATTAGACCACGCAGAGGATTCCAATACCATTCGACACGAGTCTGCCTCGATCGGTTAAATCAACCAAATGATGAAAACAATGAGAAATGCTTTTGTACAGAAGTTAGATACTGTGCGAATGAAATTCATTGTGCACGTATCTGTTACACGGTGCAATTAGTCTGGCGAAGAATACACCACGAAGAACACACTAGGATACATTGAAAAAAAAAAAAGAAAAGAAAAAAAAACAGTTACAGGCATAGACCATAATTTACTCACAATGCTGGGCTTCGCCTGTGAGAAATCGAAGAAAAAAAACATTAAATACAGACTTGGAATCGTTTCTCATTATCATTATGATCAATGATTTTTCATTGTGTTTTTTTTATTTTATTTTTAAAGATAGATTATATATAGTTTAAATGCAAATTAACGTGGCTTACTTGAAAAGCAGAATATCTTCCGGCTCTGCGTGGCCGATTGTACGATGGCAAATATCGTCGAATCGGATCCAACTCGTTGATGTGCAACAGGCCAGCCGTTAATAATTGTGCGATAATGAACATAGCTTGATTCCACAGATACAACGTCGGACTGTTGTCGTCGCTATCGGATCTGTGACCGCTACCCTCGTTACTCGATGCTCGATACGTGCTTCCCGGTTCGTTCCTCTCGGCTTCCATATTTTTTTCCGGCACGAAATAGTACATCGGTATTATCGGATCTGTTGATTATGGAAATAACATTATTTTTATTACTTTTTTTTATTACGTTTTTTTTATCCAATCAGAGAGATGAATTATTTGTCATTGTTCAGGAAATTTGGCGGATGAACTTGTTATTGTTAGATGTGTGTGTGTATGTTTTTTTCCCCATGTGTGAGAGGATTGATAATTCCCACGTGTTTGTCTTACAACAATGCTATGTTATTTTTAGCTTTTAACAGCTTATATTTTCTGTGGTACGCTTATTTTCGACTTTTGAAAAATCACAACTCATTTTATCGACATGCGTGTTTCTCGTTGATCTCGGGATCGAAAACTTTGTGAAAACTTTGAACGCGTTTATCTCGAAAATTTAAAATCGGTAGTCAAGATATATCGAGGTCCACTGGACCGATTTTGCTCAAATTTATAGGGCTTATGTAAAAAAGTAGGACCCCCCCCCCCCCCCGATACCAGCTGTGTTATACGCCGACATGAGTGCCAGGCTAAGGGTCAACTCTGTTGGGCACGAGATTTAAAAATGTGGAAGATATACAGATACAAAATTCGGTGAACTACGTAAAAATCTTATAAAAAATTTTTCACGGCGATTGAAAACTCACCGCCATTCGAGTCCTTGTGAATTCTCGATTTGAGCAAATGTTGATACTCCTCGACTTGTTCGGGCACGGACTTGAATACCCCATCGATTATCATGAATATGTAGAACAATGGCCACTCGCACTCGATCTTGTTGAAATCTTTGATCTCGCCCGATTTGTAGTATCGTCGATTCGGATCCTCGATCAACGTTTTGTAACCGTCCCTCGCGAAACGTTTGAAACCGTAATGTCCACGAAGCTTGCGCACGATGTTCGATTTTGTTTCGGCGTACAGAAAATCTTCGTGAGTCGCGAAAGCCGGAAACGATATTGTGGGCAAAAGTGACGCGTCTACGCTCTGAAAATATTTATCGTTTCATTTATACAAAATAAAAAAAAATCAAATTCTGTGATACATTTTTTTTTTTTTTTTTTCTAAATATCGTTGAATCAAGAGTGAACCTTTGAAGTGGATTCTCGAGGTAAAATAGTTTCGAAGATGCTGCGATTACGATTGTGGGCGTCAATATCGACGTATATGACCGACCACGAGGCTCCTTTCTCGCCGAAAAGATTGCAACCGTTTATAGCCTCGAGAGCGCTTTTGGCCATTCCAATTGAACTCGCGTGAATCTCCGGTGTACCGTCGTTGTAACGGCTTCCTCTTTCCCACATTCCGTAATCCGGCGTGCGATAAGCGCGTTCCACATAATAAACGAGATTCTGTACAAATGCGACTTCGTCTTGGGTGTAAATTATCTGCAAACCTGACGTTATCATTTGTACCAAAAATATCAAGTAAAGAGACACGACATCGATCTGTAAAAATAATATTAACAATTTTCATGTGTGATTCATTATTTAACACGCTGAATCATTATTATTATTATTTTTCTAATTTTTTTTTTTTTTCGTTCTTTCGAACTCTCAACGTACTTGAAGATGATAATAATCATCGTCCTTGAGAATTTCGTCGCCGGTGTCCAAGTGAAATTTACAATGCAACGCGAAACGATTGCATTGGTTGAGCTTGAACAATTCCACTCTGTCCGACTGTCTGACCCAACATTCGAGAATTCCTCGCATACATTTTATCGCCGATTGGCCGAGTTCGTAAGATTTACCTCTGTCGTCGTCGATCCGTCTGCGCAAAGTAAAAAAAAATGTTTTATTTTTATTTTCACCATCGGCGTTGAGTCCGACGCATGATGCTTCCTCATCGCTGTCATTTTCTCCATTACCTGTACGCCTGGTACAAGCTCCAAATTGCGGCGGCGCAGTAAATGCTGTCTCTGACGCTGGCAATTTTTTTGTCGCTCGTTACTTGCGGAAACAAACCGGTGATGCAACTCTGATGATTCAATATTTGTCTCTTAACTGTAAAAAGAAAAATAACCACCAATCGCATGACAATAATTTCTCTTTTATTTTTTTTGGTTCCAGCTTTGTAATTTTCGGTTGCCGAAAGCTCACCAATTCCGTAGTAAATATCCAGTTGCCTGACTGTATCTTCGTAGTTGGAGATCTTGAGAAACATATCTATATCCAGATCGTAGACGCTGCTTTGTCTGGCGTTGATCGAATGCGGCAGCGTCCTAGGACTGAACGGTTAAACTCATAATCATTTTGCAAGTTTCTACATCTCAATCGAGCGGATTATTCATCGACATTTTACCTCTTCGGAGTCGTCGGTGTGGTGACGATGGAACACGTAGACATTTTTGCAACCGCCGTGACCTCAAAAATTGATCTGAAATAGTATATAAAAAATTTTTTATCACCTATCGTCTGTTTAGAATCGACCCACCGACATGCACCGAGCTGCGAGCGTCTGTTTACAGTGAAACTCTTGACATTGAGCTGCGTTAAAAATAATTTCGTCAGACATCAAAGTTAGGTATTTTTTTTTAATTAAAATAAAATACATTTTGGAAGACTTTTTACCTCTAACCTCTATCTTCAACAACAGACTCTTTAGATCGACGAGATGACATCCAAGGGACGAACGAGTGTCCCAAATAACTCTGCAAAAACAAAAAAAAAAAAAAAAAAAAAACTATCATCAAACCGACGTCGTAATCACACGCGTCTCGATGACAAATAAAATTATTCGTTTGTGCGACGTCGTGTTGATTTTCATTCCGTCTTCAACCCTGTTCCCCCATCTGACCCCCGGACGGACGGACGACGACGTCAAATTCAACAATCCCCGTCGTTTATCGACAAATCTTAACGCCCATTGGTCCATCCCCATAATTCACGGCTGCTACACCGAATTTCCAACCAATCGCGATCGCGATCACCGAAATAACGTCGACCGCGGAGGTTAGGATTTCAGCTCGTTGACCTTGACGGTCTCCTCGTCTGCTAAGCCAACTTACGTCTACTCTGTCTCCATCTTCACGTTCCTTCTCGATAATTTTCCCAACGAAAACATTGAAAAAAAAAACAAAACAAACAATCCACCCCCTCGTCCATCATAACCATAAAAATTTCATATCCTCTAATCTCGACATAGCAATAAAAGTAATTTCGTCGTTATTTAAAAAAACAACAACAACATAAACAACGAAAAGTCCTTTCCCGAAAACATTTCAATTTCCCTCCTTGAAAACGTTCGAAACAGAAGGCGTGCTGCAGCAGCGCCGATAATAGTGTCAGTTGCAAGGTTGAGAGACTCTCTCTCCTATCTCTCTGTCTCTCTCTCTCTGTCGAGGCCCTCTGGCATCGTTTGCACGGCACAAGGGTGGGTCTCGTTTCTTCGTGGGAGGGGTCGGGGTCGCGTTGCAGCAGCAGCAGCAGCAGCAGCTCGACTATCGTACTTTTCATTATCATATACCGACGCAATATCGTGCGTGTGAGGGGTCATCGTAGTATCGAATACGCGTCCAAGCGGTGTCAGACGATAGCCGTGTGTGTGTGTGTGTGTGCGTGTGCGTCGTGCGTTTGTGTGTATATGTGTAATCGTACCTAACAGGCATCGATAGAGAGCCAAACCGGGGTGAGCGTACTCGTCGCGCGAGAACCATCGAGAAAACGTGGTTAGGACGAAAAACCAAAGGAAAAAAAAGAAAAAAAAAAGAGGAAGAAGAAGAAAAGTGCGGATAGCCGGTGCACGAGAAAATCATATCCGGCGAGTCCGTGCCGGGCTGCGTCGACGACGTTAGTTACGAACGAGAGAGTACGAAACCAATAAATCCTACCCATTCGGTGGATGAATCCTCGTACGATCGTTGCGATCCTTCCCTGATCCCCTCCCCTCCGTCCTCTCCCCCTCCCCGGGTCCCCCCCTTTCACGCTCTCCCCCACCCGGCCCCACCACGATTATTCCGAAACCCGGTGTAGTACACCATAAGCCATTCGATCCCCTCTACGTTCGTAACGTTTCGTAGCAGCATTCTCGTTCGTTATAATCCGTCGTCGTCGTCGTCGTCGTCGTCGTCGTACTCCATAGTGTTTTTTTTTGTTGTTGGTTTTTTTTTTTTGTTTTTTTTTTGCGCTTCATGACTGCTGTGGCCGCTCCACGGGGTGGGGGAAAACAAGCCGTTTCGTCCACCTAATATATTCCTTCGGTCCATCCAATTTAATATATGAGGGAATATGTCGAGCTTAAAGATCGGTAAGAATTTTACTATTTTTACGATAAAACAAATATAATAAAAAGAAAAAAACAATTCTAAGTTGAATCGATTTTTATTTGACAATTTTTCGTGTGTGTGTGTGTTTTTATTTCGTTATTTTGGATTATCGTTTGGCTAGGAACCCCCTCTGGATCAACTCGCGGCGAGGGGGGGAGGGGACACCCCTTTTTTCGTGTTTTCTGCGGCTGACGTTATTTCTTTCATTGCCTGCTGAGCAGTTTTTTTGTTGTTGTTGTTGTTGTATATTTATGAATTTATTGTGTCGCCCACGACGATTTGGATTACGTAGTTTTGTATTGTGTTTGCAATCGTGTATTTTTTCGTAGTTTGGTCGTGTCGAGGACGTTAACGAGGGCCCAGCGAAAGTCTCACGGGCAACGCTTGGCTCCGTGTGCGTCACGTTACACGGTGACAGGCGACGTTAGATCCGACGTGCTGCTGCTGCTGCTGCTGCTGTTGCTAATGCTACACGTATTCTCGTAGATGTAGAATTGTCGCTTTCGCAATTATATCGTCACGTTATTCGTCGTACGAAATTACATCCATGAATCTTTTGGTTATACCTCGCTGTAATTGTGCCTTCACTTTTGTTTATTTATTCATTTGTTTTCTTTTTACTTTTTTTTTCTTTCATTATAGCCAATAGCATTTTTTGTAATTTCGATCAATTCTGCAATGTGTTGCATCGATGCGTAGTGTTTTGTTATAGGTTTGAGCTTTTTGTTGTTCATCCGTTGCGTTGCGGTACGCAAAGTTGCACATTCGGATTGTTTATACAGAGTGGACGCGGCGGTCGGTGATTTCTGTTCGAGGTGCGACCGACTTGGACGGGGCCGCTGCGCGCGTTAATAGAATTTCGAGTCGTTAGCCAGCTCCGCTTAATTGCCAAACTCGTTCGACTAACATACGATAGCCGCATTGGGTTCTACGTTGTCGGAGATTAAAATTTTTTTTTTTTTTTTTTTCATCAATTGTAGGTTACGACGTAGTTGTACACTTTATTAATGAAAATTGTCATTTTTGTTTTTCTTTTTCAAAGTGTTGGTTATGCACTTGCTTGCTCCACCCTTGAGAACGACGGATCCTGAACCGACCGATCGCAAGGCGGCCCACCAGTAAATGACAACGAAAAAAAAAAAAAAAAAAGAAAAATAAGCAAACGATAAGAAAAGAAAATCTCATTGTCGACTAGAAATATACGCACGCGTATGCTTACGTCGATGCGTACTTGCGTTCGGAATGTAAATTGGGAAATAAATCGAAAAGAAAACAACCGAGAAATATATATTTCTCAAAAAGAAAAAAAAAAAAAAAGTGACCAAAAAGCTAAAATAATGAATGCCTGCTTAGCTCGCGCCGACGACACGACACAAGCAGATTTACAGATTCGTTCAAGTAGGACGTGAGCATCGAACGCTCGCGCCTCTCTAAGACGTTTTACATACCTCTGTATTTGCACATGGCAGCCATGAAGCATGGTACGTTTTACTTTTTCAGTATATCGCTTTATCGCTTTGAATGTACATTTTTTTGTTGTTGTCGCGACTGCACTGTCCGAGTATCATCCTCACGTGTGTATACAATATATATAGATATACATGAATATTACACGAGCAATTATGTATGAAAGCATGGTATTCAGTTTCTCACACATTCTCACACTTCAACATGTTTCTTTTATTCATCTGAATAAAAAAAATAAAAAAATAAAAAATTCTGTTATTGAGTAAAAAAAACGCGTGGATGATACCAAGATGGTTGTAACGCGTTGTCGCATAACAAAAAAAAAAATCAAAAAAATATATATACATATATAAAAAGATAAAACAAATTAGAAAAAAATTTCTTCCACTAATCTTTGTAATGTGTTTTTGCAGGCAAGACAAGCCAGGACGACGTGTGTTACGTTGTCGCGAAATACGATTACGGTGCGCAGGGTGCCCAGGAGTTGGATCTACGAAAGAACGAGCGTTATCTGTTGCTCGATGATTCGAAACATTGGTGGCGAGTACAAAGTGCTCGTGGCCAAGCGGGTTACGTGCCGAGCAATTACGTGAAGAAGGAAAAACCGTCCCTGTTCGACAGTATAAAGAAAAAAGTGAAGAAGGGTTCGGGTTCGAAGACATTGCCGTCCGGTAATTCACCGTCGCGAGCCGTCGAATCGCCGATAATGGCGAGACGATTGCCCGCGGATCCGAGCGAGGCGATCGGCACGGCCGTCGTTAAGTACAATTATCAGGCCCAACAGGCCGACGAATTGTCATTGGTTAAGGGCACGCGAATTTTGATACTCGAGAAGAGCAACGATGGCTGGTGGCGAGGACAGAGCGGCACTCAAGCCGGTTGGTTTCCGTCTAATTACACCCAGGAAGAGGGCGACGCGGACGATACGCTTCACACTTACGCCATGGCCGAAAACGTTCTCGACATCGTCGTTGCTTTGTATTCGTTCTCGTCTAACAACGATCAAGAATTGTCGTTCGAGAAGGGCGATCGTTTGGAAATATTGGATCGTCCGCCGGCCGATCCCGAGTGGTACAAAGCCCGTAACGGTCAGGGTCAGATAGGCCTGGTTCCGCGCAATTATCTTCAAGAATTGAGCGAATACCTTACGCAACCGTATCGCGAACGCGGAATGACGAGTAGCGAAATCGGCACCGGGGATTCACTCGAACGAAGGCCCGATCCCGGCGATCGACCACATTTAATCGGCAAACCCTGGTACTACGGAAGCATCACCCGATCCCAGTGCGACACGCTTTTGAATCAGCACGGTCACGACGGAGATTTTCTCATCAGGGACAGCGAGACAAACGTGAGCTCTTCATTTACACACAGACGTGAATCTGGTTCGGGGGAACGAAATTAAGAAATAAAAAACAAATGCAAAACGCGCTTTTATATTCGAACGTATACGGAATTTTGAACGTCTTGGAGTCGCGCCGTTTTTTCACATTTAACGACTTTCGAGCTTTCCTCACGCGTAAACTTTCAATGTTAGGATACCATGCCGTTGGGAACTTTTTTGTGGAAAATTTATAATTATCTACAACTTTGTTCATGAACATTTTTGGTCTGTGTAGCGTTGTTTAATCAGCGTTCGAACGGGAGAGATAAAAGTTGATTGATTTTTTTCCATTGTTTCAATAGTTTTCTTGATTTTTTGTCAGTTAATTCGGTTTTGAAAAATCCACAACATTGCTCGTTGTGTGGTCCAAAGCACGTAGTTTTGGGACGGTCGAACGACCTTTTGGGTTCCATATACACGTTGATTTGAATTTCGACCCTTCGAAGCATTACGAAGCAAGTTTTTCGATTATGAATCGCCTTTGACGATTCCAAAAAGCTGCAAGTTGAACCTTGCAATTTGCTTGCTCTGAATTGTAGGTAGTGAACGAAGATTCTTTCATGAGGAAGCCAAAACAAAAATGATTCCTCATGGCGTCCTCACTCTTCGTTCCTCATGAAGGAATCTTCGTTTACTACCTACAATTCAGAGGAAGAAAATTGCTAGTTTCAACTTGCAGTTTTTTTTTTTTTTTTCAAATACAAAAACTTTTTTTAGTTTCGAAACAGTTTTTTTTTTCAGTTTTTTTTCTCGATACAGATCGATGAATTGATAAACACGCGAATTTGATTGATTCACAGATGGGAGATTACTCGGTATCGCTCAAAGCACCGGGACGCAACAAGCACTTTAGGGTTCACGTGGAGGGTGCGTTATACTGCATCGGACAGAGAAAGTTTCACACGCTCGATCAATTGGTCGATCATTACCAACGCGCGCCTATTTACACCAACAAGCAAGGAGAAAAATTGTACCTGGTGCGTCCATTGCCCAAGGGCAATCAGAGTAGCAATGGTTGCTAGATCGATAACACACGGGCTCAATAATTCACGTGATCGGTAACGAAGCAACGCAATGGAAAATCGATCGTGGATGAAGAAATTGATGGAAGGTTTTGAAAATGAGGAATGGTGTGTAAACGCAACCGTCTCTCGTGCGCTTTAGGAACATCGCCGAAGAAAAAAAAAAAAATAAACAAACAAAAAACAAAAAAAAACAACCCTCGGTGATCCGCCTGCCTAGTAATATCAATATCATCTCGTACGTTTATACATAACAATTAACACACGATTGGTAACAATCTCGTATATTAGCGTTTCGATAATTTGTCCATTTATCGCTAATTAATTTATTACTTTAAGTAATAACGCAATTACCCGTTGGAGAGCTTCCAACCCACATTTTTTAGTGAAACAATTGCAGTGAGATTTCGATGGATGAAGAAAAACCGATAGAAATGAAGAAAAATTGAGAGGAAAAAAAAATAATGAACAACGGGAAGTGAGAAAAAAAAAATAACAAAGAAAATGCAAGCATGGCATGATAAAGAAAAAAAAATAAATATAAAAATAATATTAATAATAATAAATTAAACAGCAGCATAAGGATGAAGATAGAACAGATTGAAAAGGGCAGCTACGTGACATCCATCTAGTTGACACGAGGGGCTTATCTCTTTTTTTTTTTTTTATATCAATGTAATTGTAACTACAGTGACACGACTGATCATGTTATTACAATTTTAATATATATATTATATATACTACACGTATTTTAGCCTGCAATTGTAACGATCAATTAACGATTATTATTAACGAAAAAAAAAAAAAATAAACAAACCCCGGATAAATGATTATGGAGGATCTCACAGATCCAACGGTTATGAGTTTAAAACCAACAAAGACTAAGTGTTCATTTGTGATTTTGTATTTATTAGAACGATTTTTAAGTAAATAAACCGTATTTAAGTGTGTATATTCGATCAACTGGTTGTTTCATTTTTCATTGTTGTTGTTCAATTTTTTATTTTTCGAGATGTTCATGAAAACGTGTTCAGAATGTCCCAAAACATCTGAAAATCATATTCAGAAAAAATGTCCGGATGTATGTATGTGTGTATGTAACATTGGTTGAGCGTTCACAACTTAAGAACGGCTCGAGATATCAAGCTGAAACTTGTCACACATGTACAGCGTTCACGGCGCATAGCACGATTAATTTTTTAGAAAAATCCATGCAGATCTTTCGTTTTTACGCGATTTAAAAAAAATTTAAATATTTATTTTCGGTCTCCAGCTCCCACAATTTCAGAGCTATCGTGCTCAAATTCAGTATAATATTGAACGACTAAACGTGTTTCGGATTGAATTTGGGCAAAATCCATCGAGCCATTCATATTTCATGTCGTTTTGAAATTTTTCAAAAATCAACTTAAGTGCTCTAGCTTCCGCAATTTTCGAGATATTTCGCTAAAATTGGTACACACACTATTGAAAGATGTTTGGTATTGCATTTGGGCGAAATCCATCCAGACGTTAAGATTTCATACGATTTTTAATTTCTTAAATTTGACATGAAATTCCTCGTATATTTATTCCGGACTCGACATATTTACTAGCGAATTTTACATGAAAACAAGAAGATGCAAAGTTGAACCTTGCACATTGCTTCCTCATAACTTTGTAACGTTTTGAAATTATTAAGATGTAAAGTAGAACATTGCTCATGGCTTTCTCATCATCTTACACATTTGCCAAAGATTCCTCTATGAGGAAGCCAAAATTGATCGACACATGGCAAATGTGTAAAATGATGAGAAACCCATGAGCAAGGTTCTACTTTACATCTCCATAATTTAAAAACGGTACGATGTTATGAGGAAGCAATGTGCAAGGTTCTATTTTGCATTCTTATTTTTTTTTTTTTATTTTTTTTTTATTATTGATTTGGTTGGTGACACGTGTTGTCGTGAGGAACGAAGTTTCACGACGCAGTGATTATTCTATGTCGTCTGTCCACACGTGGCCGTATCGATTTTCGATGGTGCCGGCCGGCGTGTCAATTCCGTCTCAAACGGACGACGAAAGGTCGTTACCCCGCAAAGGGAGGCGTGGAGTTGGGTTTGAGGGTTGGGGGGGGGGGGATACGTTATTAGTACGGATTAGTAACAAATATTAATCTTTATTTCAACGTGTATATTATATTCATAAATAAAAATAATTACTCCAGTTATGCGAATAAAAAGAGAGACACATAGACAGATTTGGACAGGCATAGGGGTAAACAGTGTGCTCGCATTTGGGGTAAAAAAGTAAAATGGCACTAATTGCCAATAATAGTCATGTAAATAATTCGAATTTTCTTTTCTTCTTCTAAACTACGTATACGTATTTTAGTGTCACATTTTTCTTTACTTCTTGTTTTCTTTTTTTTGTTTATTTTTGTTCGTAAGTTTCGCAGTCGTTGGTGGTTAACGCTCTCTTGATCATAAGAATGGATTGTTGGAGTTTCGAGCCATATTGCCGACCGGAGTGCCCACCTGCCAACATAAATCATCGACCGATGTACAGAGTTTGCGAGTTGTGAAAACAATTTTTTTTTTTTTTTTTGCTTCGGTCATGTGTCACGCGAGAACGGGTTTTACGATCGATCGAAATCGATTCCAACTCACCATGAAAGGATTCGCGTGATAGGCCGATACCGTCGGCTGCCAGACTTTTCCCGAGAGCGGCGTCATCAACTGACTAGATGGAATTACATCCGCGGCACCGGGCGATCCAATTCCTATCCATTGAGATTCTACAAGGTCACGATATATTGCACAATTTGAAAAAAATGTATATATGTGTATATTTTCCACCGCGACCGACCGTCTTCTCCAATCATCGATGCACGATATAAACATGCATATGGGGCATTACGAGTAATAATTGTGGAGCTATTACCCTCGTGTTATTTTTTCCCGTTTTTTTTTCTTTTTCATTCCCAGCGAATTGTCGAAATATGCAAAATACCAATATTTTTTTAAGACATTTTTTCTTCTTTCACATTTATCACGATCATTATGGTTGAAAATTTGATCGATTTTGGGAATATGGAAAAGAAAAAAAAATATAAGCAAGAACGAATCTCACTGCCAAGTTCCAAAAAAAAAAAAAAAATGTCCACGAATTTTTTTTCGAAATACCTCTATAAGTACACATTTTTCCTAAACAACGGTTACAATCTTTAGTATAGAAAATTTAATTTTCTATGGAACTATCCCAACAGTTCTTTGAACAAATCTGCATATTTAACGAGTTATTCCTAGAAAACTGCAATTTTATCTGGAAAAATTGCCTTCGATCACGATTCGGCGCCTGTTTTTATCATTATTTCTTATAAACATTGATAAAACTGTTTCAATCTCACGACTAACCATTGTTCATTGGAAATTGCGTTGCTCTAAAAGGATTGGCGGAATTGCAAATAGTACTGTCCGCCGATTGCATATTGTTGTTCAAATGATTTGGCGATGGCCTCCAAAGATCACCACTGGCGAAGGGATTAGCGATCACGTGAGTCGTTTGATTGTTGCTTGACCAGAGAGAATTTGATGCTGTAATCAATGGATCAACGACAACAAAAAAAAATTATCACCCGCGTCGATTATTTCGAATTGATCGATAAAAATTTATCGAAATTAATTATTCACCGTACCGTTTACGTTGGAATTGTTCGTGGTCCACGGTGAAGCGGACACGGCCTCCTCTTTGAGCTGAGTTTGTTTCATGAGAGAGTCCAGATCTTTGAGCGCGGCGTATCGGTCCTCCGATGGTGGAACGTTCACGCCGTTGTTGTAGTTCGACGAATTGTTGTAAGAACCGAACGTTTGATTGAACGACGACGACGAAGTGTCGCTGTCTGAAAATTAGACAATCGACACAATTGCAATTGACGAGATTGAAAAGTTTGTTGTGACCAAATGTGGCCTTGACATATTTTTTTGTGATCACAGACGATTGAAGAGTAAAATTTTTGAGGTGCCGTATCGGCGAGAGATGTCGAGTATTAATCCTTCTTCTGTATACTATATTTTTGGGGACACCGTCTTTTTTGTGCACAGACCGTGAAAAGTCCTGTCGATTTTTTTTTTTTTTTTTTAATGTAAATGTTTTTATTTATTTTTATTTATTATTTTTTATATGTAAAAAGTATCCGAAAAATATGAATTTTCTTAAAAATGCTTCTCACAAATTCTATATTATATTATCTAATAGGATTTTTTTCGGTAATCTATAAAAAAAAAAATAATTTCACCATTATTTCATAAATCATCAAGTGATTATTTTTCATTTCAATGAATTTAAAATTTAATCAAATGTCAAAGAAGACAATGTAAGGAAGAAAGAGAGGAAGAGGAAAATAAAAATTGAGATTGTCTCACTGTTCGAAGAGTCGAAGGCAGGATTGTTATCGAAGTTGGCGAACGACGGTTGCGGCACAAAAGGTTGAGAGAATCGTGAAGTTGGCATTGCGGATTGGAAGGGATCGGTAACTTTGCTGAAATCGGCCACGAAGTTTGGCGCGAAAGCGTCCACCGCAGCCGGTGGATTTTTGTTCTTCTGATTGGGCGCGGACAGGGTGGCGAAAGTTCCGGTTTGCGGTACCCTGGGAATGCTCGGTTGACCGGCGGCGCGCGCATTCACCGTTTGATTCTTCTGATTGGAATTTTGATTGGCGATCGAAGGATCCAGATACCATCTTTTGTGTTCGTACTTGGCGATCATCAGATCCTTCATTTTCTGTTCGTCCTTGGTATCCAAATGTTGGGGATAACTGGAATCGGTCAGGCCCAACCATATCCTCTTGCAATGTTCGTTGCCTCGTTCCTTCACGAAATCAATTTCCTCCTGAGTGAACGTGGCCATGGAAATGGATTTGACTCTGTGAGGCGGCGTCAGTCCTCTCCTGCAAAAATACATCATCGACGATATGCGGTGTTAGTTCGATCCGTCGATTCGCAATCGATTCAACATTATTGCTCGATCGGGTCAACTATATTTGACGATCAATAATTCTCTTGGTAAACTCGCTTTAAGCGCGACGTTCGATTCGTTATCAAAGGTCCGGCAGGTTCAAAGATAATGCAAGCTCGACGATGCGAAACTATTGCGAAACCAATTGGCACCCAAAGAAACCCGCGCTCCGCTGAATCGACGCGCCAAAGGCGCAACAATTTTTCAAAATCAATCGTCGCATGAGCATTCTGAAGATATAAAAAAAAAAAAAAAAAACCCATTTGAGGAAAAAAAAGATAAACAATCAATTTAAATTATAAATAACTGTTAGATAAAAAATTATTTTTTAAGAAACTGATGCACCTTGCGCTATTCGTCGATGCAAATGAACAAAGCCATCATAAAAAAAAAAAAAAAATTTAAGAAAAAAAAATGCTGAGATGACAACTGTACTCGACTCTGCATATATATATGTATACATTCTTCTGGCAATAAGCCTCGAGCCAGGTGCAATTTATCTACATCGTCACTCAACCATTTACCTCCACGCGGCTATTATTTATGCGCGGACATCCGACACAAAGATGCATGATTCATTTTCACGAGTGAATCAACGGCGATATCTCCGACGATCACCGATAAAATAAGAGAAACAAGACAAAAAGCAAAGAGATACATAGTAGAAACGAACGTCACGAGACCCATTCTGTCTCATTTCACAGACCCAAAGTGTGTCATAAAAAAAACTCTTCATAACGTCCGAACGACCTCAAACCCAATACCATCCAATCTGTCGATCCACGAACTACGCAAAGGTACACAAAAGTGCACACAAGTGAATTTGCGTGGATGCGAGCGTGAATGATCGATTATTAGAAAGAGTGGCTGCTGCAACTGCAGCTGTAGCAGCAGCAGCAGCAGCAGCACCTCTCGACCAGCAGAAGCAGCCGTCGAGGGACAAGGTGGTTAATTCAGATAATACAAAAAAAAAAGAAAAAAAAAAGAAAGAAAAAAAACCTCGTTGCCAACGGTCTTCCCGTTAGTTTTGATAAGAATTGATACCGTAGTAACAGGACATGGGGGAGAGTGTGGCAACCAACGAATAAAAAAATAAAAAAACAAAAAAAAATAAAAAATAAAATAAAACGAGAATAGCGGAAGTTCGTGGACAATCGTGGGAGTTAGTGACACGGAATCGGAGGTCACACACACATACACTTTCACACTCGCACACACACGACGTTGGACGGTGTACAAACTAATCGAGTTTGTCGCTGAGATGATTCTTTTTTTCTTTTCTTTCCTTTTTTCTTTCTTCGGTGAAAATTAAATATTTTTACTTACAGCATACCAGAACAAGATGTACAGACGTATGATCCAATTGTCATGTTAACGTAGTTAGGACCTCGCTGCCGGCAGTCGAAGCACTCCTTGTTTCCAACCTGCGATACCAGCTCGCGCAATAACTTGAGATGTTTTTCGTCCTGCTTTCTCTTGGCGGACGCCATGATAAATCGCGCGGGTCACGAATATAATCCGTCTTTGTCCTACGGGGAAGAGCAGGGGTTGGAGGGAGGGGGAGGGGGGGAAGGCGTAGGGCCGAACGTTCCGTTCGGCGGATGACGATTGACGATGACCAACGACGACGGGATCTCTCTCTCTCTCTCTCACTCTTTGAAGACACCCGCGTCTCGCGTTACACTCCCGCGGAACCGTCTCGACCACGACTAACGTCCGACAACGCCGTCGTCGACGGCCCGACCACCCAACAGCGTCCCGAAACCCATCGCTTTTGACGTCACCGCACGGGAGGCGGGCGGCGGGGAGGGAGGGACCGCGAGGAGCGGGGGAGGGGAGGGGCCGCCGGCCGCAGCGAGAGTCACTCACGGATTTTCCACCGTGGCCGCAATCTCGACGCGATGTGAAAACGATGAAAATATCAGCTTCGACACTGACCGCAACGCGCGTTTTTTGTAAATCATGGAAAACCCATATCGAAAGATAATAAGGAAGAAGGAGGAGAAGAAAAAAGAAGGAAGACAAGAGAGATGGAAGAAAAAAAAGAAGGAGAAACGTTACAGAGTCGTCCTGTTGCACACAGAGCTCGCGATAACTTTGAACGTCCCCCTCTTCCCCCACGCCGCTGACCGCCCTCCCCTCCCGCCCCGCTCGGCGATCGTCTCTATGACCCTTTCTCCGACCAACCCCTTCCACCGAACCGTCTTTGAAAATCGTTCGCGCGCGGGGGGACGCATGCGGGTTTAAATATACATATTAAAGAGCGTGTGGTGTTGTAGGTGAGAGACGTATAGGTGGGTTATTCGTAATTGTCAGCGACTAGTTAGCGCGCGGGGACACATGCGCAGTTACGAGGAATGCGTCGGTGGGTGGCGAAGTTTTCGACGGGCGAGATATTGGAGTTGGTGTATAGTTAATACGGTCGAAGATGCGGATGAAATGTTGTGGTCCACGGCCAATTGGAAATGAGTCCTGTAAAATAGAGATGTCATCTCTGGGTAAAAAGCTATGAGCTCTTGATTATAGGGATTAACATTTTTTTTTTATTCAGTTTGAAAATTTGAGGCTATTGGTTTTTTTTGTGTCACTCGTGGTGACACAAAAATTTGTTGGTAGGTCCAACGAGTTGGACAAATGCTCGCAGTTATTATCGACGATTTTTTTTTTCTTTCGGAATCGTTTTAGTTAATGTTAAGGTAATGTGAAACTTTTCGATCTCCGTCATGAGCAAAGAGAGAGATATACATAACACGATCGACGCTCTGAAGCGCATCTTAAGAAGATGGACTACAAAAACTCTCTCCTTCTCTCTTGCTCCGCAGCGAGCGCCGATAGCGCTGTCTCTCTCGCACTCGCAGATGTAGTCCATCTTCTCAAGATGATGAGAAACTTTTCGTGCTCGTTCTCCGTCGCTCCGCAGCGAGCGCCGATGGTGCTATCTCTCTCGCACTCGTGACGCGATCAGCTGGTTTTGCATCACCTTAAAGCGATGGACTACATTTCCGTATGCGTTCCCTTTTGCGTCTCTCTTGCACTCAGAAATCCGAGTACAATGTCGTCCATCGTTGTTCAGGCGATTGAATTTAGGAAATTGGGTGGAGAGAGGTTTTTTTTTCGGATGGTCAGTGGTACGGCTCGATGGTTCTTTGGCATCTCTGTGTTATATTGCGCGATGAGTCTTGACAGGACTTGAGTATTTTGTGAATTGGGGGAAAAAAAACGTATGGACAATTCATCGGTGGTGGGATTCGAACCTGGACCCAACTGCGACTGCTGTGAGCGGAGCCATTGGTCACTCATAACACATGCTTGGAACTCCAACCATCGGGATGTATACATGTGACGCGTGTCATGAGCGAGGCTGAGGCGCGAGCATCGCGGAGGCTCGATGTGCGAGGGAGACAGGCATAGGTTACCATCTCGCCCTGATCTACGCATGCGCAATGTCGTTGTAGAGTTTCAAATGCGTCAATCTTGAAGGAACATTAACCTTTATGTATTTTGTCATGGAAATACATTTCCATGTGAAAACTCGCGATTGTTATTTTCATCCTTGCTCGTGGCATTTTCTGGCGGATTTTCAGGATTTTTGTTAAGGAAAATTTGCTGGTTTATTGCATCGAAACTAAATGACTATTTTTATTATCAATGCTATTAGATGATGAAGACTTTTTTTGTCACAGGATATTGTATTCTTAAGGGGGTGCAAGCTCCGGAGTAAAACTGGTGATTTTCTATCTGGACCACGATTGCGGCTGTTCTTATATGATTCGAAAAACAACAACAACCAGTCATATTCTTATTCGGAAGACATATCTTTACCGTCTGAACTACGAAAAAATTTCAAATTTGAAAAATACGATTTTTAGGTAAACAAAATTATTATTTTTTTTTTTTTGATAAATTTAAAAATTTTCTAAATAGTTCCACGATTTTGTGAGAAAAGTTTTGTAGAATGACGGTCGTAGTTCAGACGAAGACACGCGAAGATTCTTTTGGAATGTGAACATGCGAATGAGAGGCCTCTTCCTCACTGGCGACCTCGAAAGACGGCAAAATTTAGCCTCACTAACGGCACGACCGAGTGTGTTCGAATCTATGCGCAAATAGCTGCACAAAACTGTGGCCTCAGTCCACCACACTGAAATGTTATGAGCACCTTGAAACGCTTACTGCCGCGGTGGGGCGCGTGCCGAGAGAGATAGCAAAGCTGTGAAGTCTGTCTCGCTTGCCCCCGTACAGTCAGTAAAAAATGTTAGGACCATCTCGACACATCACTGTGTAGAGTCCATCGAGGTGAATCCCGTCACGCAGCTCAAATTTTCTCACCCGACTGTACAAAAACAAAGGACAGAAACTCACAACTTTGCTATCTCTCTCGGGATCGCGCATCTGCTGCCCCCACCGCGGCAGTGACCGTTTCCAGGTCTTCCTACATTTCAGTGGTCCATCCGTCGACAACTGCAACTATATGGGAGAAACTCGTATGCGACCCGGCGCACGCGTCGTCCGTCGCCGAACCCCGCGCCAATCGAACGCCGACCGTACAGCGCGGGGGTCGGAGTGGGGGAAGCCTGGTACTGGTCGGTGCACGGGCCCGGGAACCGCCGAAGGCAGCCGAGAGAGAAAATTGTCACGGATCAATCGTATTCAGGACTCAGGTGGATGTGTTTGTCGCTTCGGGATAAAAACGAATCTCTCTCACACACACACACACAAACACACTGCTACGTGTGTTTCACGTTCGGCATCGTTAATACGTTCGTAAACGGCGAAAATTTGAGCCCCGGCTGATTACCGCGATACATCGGTTGATCGCTCTCAGCGACTATTGTTTCGTCGAGAATATCCAAAGCAGTTGGCCAAGATGACTGTCATCACCAAAGCTATCGTCGAAAAGAAGCCCGATGACAAAATGGAGCGGCCATTGGTTGTCGACGATGTTCCAGCGGTTAGTACAACGATCGATCGTATTTTGTTTTTTTTTTTCGACATTTTTATATTCATTTGTTTTTAACCGAGTGATCGAATCAATGATTTTACACAATGTCGTCGTTCGATGTGTTCCGGATGTTGGGAAAAAAAATGCATTTGAAAAAAATTGACACAAAATCATTGTGTCATTGTGGGGTCAGACGTTGTGGCGTTTGTTTTTTCGAAAACGTAAATTGCGTTTCGTAATGTACACGGAATGAGTCAAAATCTCGTTGATTTTTCGTAATGCAAGTTTTTGGACGGTTATTGGTGGAACCCGTGACACAGAGATGGTTATCGGTGCCTCGATTTTCGTTAAACGATTATTTCCTGTACAATCGGCTCTTACACCTACATACGTACGTGCGTAGTAACGTATACTGAGGGTTATTATTGTTATCATCGCCATCGGGATAATAAAAATAATTATTATTGTTATTATTATGACTATTATTATTATGATTATTATTGGCAATTATGCAGTATTACGGTTTTTCCAAATTATACAGTATTTGAAGATTCCCTTTTTGAGGATTGTTCATTTCGTTTTCTCTAGTTGACGAATCAGATTGGGGAGATGAAAAAATTATAATAGGAATATTTTTTTGTTACCTTTTTACAAATTTTTTCTCGTTTTTTTCTCCCTGTTTTTTTTTTGCAGAAAGCGCTAGACGATTTTTATAGGACTGAGATATGTTATGAAGGATGTTATTCCGAGTAATTTTATATACATATGTTCGACGCGAAAATTTATATTTCGGTTCTCAAGGGTTAGGGCAAGTTCGGTTAGTTTAGTTTTTAAACTTTTTTTTATAATGGAAAACATTACAGATGTATATAGGGCACGGAAACGATGCTTTGTGATGTTTTTTCATTATTGAAAAAAAAAAAAAAGAAATAAAAAAAAAAAATCCCCGACTTACCCTCACCCTTCAAGGACCGAGACATAGATTTCTCAGCCCAAAATATGTATACAAAATTATTCGTGACAGTGTTCTCTACAACATATCTCAGTCTTATGAAAATCGTAGCAGATGTACAATTTCTGCAGGAAAAATGCAATACCAACTAACCTTAGGCCCAAATCTGTTTGACCAGAACTATTTAGATGAATATCTCAAAATTTGCCATCGCTACAGTGATAACATTTTTTTTTTTTGGAAATTCGAAAGCGACAAAAAATCCGAATCGCAGCTTTTGGCACATTCTGAACTTGGTGAGATCTCGAGAAAGAAAAATCCCATGACATAGATTTCTCTATGAGGAAGCAAAAAAAAAAAAAAAAAAATATTTAAAAAATAAGCATGGGAAGTATATTCGGGAATCTGCGATGGCGTTGAGACACTTTCGTATGCATAACGGGGCTCAGCGATAATATTGTGATGATATGCAAACGAAAAAAAAAAAAGCTGTAGAAACATTTTAAAAAAATGTTTACAAAATACATTTAAGTATTTGCGGCGATGCTTGCACTCGCGAATGTTTACACAGGGCGTTGCGATAATGCGCACGTGATGTTTGCGCATTTTTCGCGGCGGGTGTTTATTAAAAAAAAAAAAAAACACTCGAAGAACCTGTCGAGGCTTCACGGAACTTTCGGGAAAAAAAAAAATTGCGCACGAATTAAATTCGACTCGATTTTGATCGCTGCTGAAAATCTCGTAAACTTAAAACGTGGGCGTTATTTGCGATAATGTTTAACGTGCCGTTTGCACATTTACGCGTGGCAATTTATCTCCGTGTGAATTTTCCAGTCAGCGGGTTTGTAAACCATACCGTTGATTACGAAGAGCGGGACGTGCGGAGCGCGGTAACGCGCTTTGATACGATTGAAAATAATAATAACAATAATGATTATGATAACAAACGTGTCAGCGAGTAACACGATAAGAAAAATTTATTCGTAGACCTTGAACTCAATGAATAATATCGGTAGTACGTGTGAGCCGATGTGATAGACTCGAGACGATTGTTTGGACAACACGTCGACGCTTAAAACTATCCGATCAGATAAAGAATCTTTTGGATATTGTCTGATTAATGATATTTCAAAAAAATAATGTGGAATATAAAATCGACAATGAGAAGAAAAAAATTGCGGGCACGTGGAAATAAAAAAAAAATAATTGATCTTTCCGACGTTCGAATCGTTCGATTCGAAAAATCAGACTCAAATGAAAATGTATTTGAGATACTTGTTCGTTTGAATTATCGTAATTTACAGGTTCTATTCAATATATGATTCATTGCAGAATAATAACACATGTAAATTAATCATTATTATCACAAAAAATTGACAATATTAATTTATGGTCGCACGATAATCAATCCCAGTTTCATTTGTTTGAAACAAAATATTTCGAATACATTTTCATTGTACTCATCATTGTTTTGCACATTGATTTACGTGAAAAAAAAAAAAAAACATGCAAAAGTGCTAGTTAACGAATAATTGTCGTTGTAATTTTTGTACAATCAATACTCGGCATCAGGTATGCAATCTTTACGATACGAACGTTGTGCAATTTTTTCCAGCTTTTTTTCTGATTACCTTTAATTGCTAATGCAACTTTATTGCCTGAGGATAGCATCGTCCAGACGGATATATATAAAACAAGTTGAAACTTCCAAATTGCTTACTCATAATTCAAAGCAAGCTCCAATTGAAACTTGCAATTTGCTTCCTTGCAAATTGCAAGTTTCAACTTGCAGCTTTTTTCACTTCTCATCGATAACAGTGATCAATATTGAAATATCATTAAAAATAATTATATTAGACAAGTTCAAATTTGAAAATTATTATCATTGCTGTTATTATTATTATTATTATTATTATTATTATTATTATTATTATTATTATTATTATTATTATTATTATTATTATTATTATTATTATTTGGCAATTCACAGGCGAGTGGCGATGGCGATCCAGAGGCTCAGCGTCCCCAAAGGGGTTACGTGGGCATGACGATAAAGGATCAAGTGTTTATCCTTCGACGACCCAATATGCGCCCAAACTCGATGACGCTCTACTGCGTACTCTTCACCGCCATACTCGGCATGGGCATCGGCGTCATAGGCGGACTTTACATTTATCGTCACTACGCACGCGATCAGATGCACAGATTCCGGACCGGTTGGTACAGCATTCCCTACGAGGGATCTCGAAGATCGCCCATCGATCGGGACGGCATAATCGCCGGTCCCCAAGCCGATCACCTCAAAAATTCCGGTGCCATTTCCGCCCAAGATAATTACGACATCGAGAACAATTTTTTCAAAGAACGTTTCGAAATTGATCTCGAGAACGAGCAGTATGAGGAAATCGAGGTTCCCGTCTTCCGGGGTAGCCGTCAAGGTCGTTTCATTCACGATTTCAACAACGTGAGTGTTGCATTATGACTCACTGAAACTTTGTTTAATTTCTGTATTCTCTTCCTTTATTTCTCTCTTCCTGTTTTGATATTCCAATATGGAAATATTATTATTGCAATTTGCTGACGTGATTTCGAATTCCAAACAATCGTACGATTATCGGAGACGGTACCGACTTAACTTTTCTCAACTTCACCGGGCTCGTGACAATGGCAAATTACAAAAAATGTTATTGCCAATAGGCGAGAAAAGACGATGATTTGGTACCACACTTATCTCTTTTTTAGATGAGGTAATTGGTCGAAATCATTCCCGGAAATCGGCGGCACGTTAGGACCGTCCCGATCATCGTATTCGGTCGATAGTTGGACGTCTTTTTTTCTGTGAACTAAGGGATTACATTTTTTTCTCGTGACATGATCAATCCAAATTTAAAATCGATTTTAACCTTATAAAATACCTATACTTAGCTACAATTTTACATTTTTTTATAGCCATAGAAAGCAACCGAACGCTGTGAGATTTATCTCAACATTTTTTTACCTGTCGTAGCTTTTGGACCATACGACTCAACGGATTTTCAATTCTCATTTTCTTCGTAACAGATTAGAAGTGTGAAAATGTTTGAGTTGATGAAAAAAAAATGCAATGACATAAATTCAACGATTCGTTTCAGAATCTTACTGGCATAATCGACATCGACGGTCAATGCTGCTTCGTGATGCCACTGAATCGCAAACGAGTTCTGCCCCCTCGCAACATGTTCGATCTTCTCACCAAGATGTACGACGGTTATTACGAAGTAAACACCGAGGTCGTCAGGGAAACCATGAGAGCGATACTTCCACCGATTCACAATAGATCGAGCGTCGGTTCTTACATAGAAAAGGAGTGCAAGCACATGCACATCTATCGATTGGAAAAAGTCGTCAATACCGGTAAGTAGAGAAATGTTTCTAAAACAATTTTTTTTGCCACATAATTAAAATCGTGAGCTCTTATCATTCTTATATTTGATTTTCGTAAAAAATCAAAATCGTGAGCTTTTATTATCTTCATATTTTTTATTTTAGTAAACAAATCAAGATTGTGAGCTCTTATTATTTTCATATTCGATTTTCGTATGAAAATGAAAATCGTAAGATTTTGGGGTTTTCGTTGTCAAGACGATTGTTCAATGTTGATTCGCTTTCTTTCTTTTGACAACAGGCACAGTGAAACGCAGCGTTTCCGACGACGTGGTTTACGGTCAATTTGCCGGTCACAATATCGTCGAAGTGCACATCGACAATTTCGATCAAGTGCTCGGCGACAAGTAGTGATATCGTCGAGAATGAAAATCTAAATTTAAAATTTGAAAAAAAAAAAAAAAAAAGAAGAAAAGAAAACCTTCCCCCACAAGCAACAGTCACACATCCGATATTTCTGTACTTTGTGACATTTGGTAGATTATTCTAGCACATCCTCGTGAGATTGTAATATCTCTGTCCCGAAAAAAAAAATTGAGAAAAAAATTCGGATACAGTAGGATCTCTCCGATCGGAACTCCTTTCCCCCCCCCCCCCCTGCCCTTTGATCCTCATCCAAAAGTCAGTGCTGTACGAAAAATTTACCGCCCGTTGGTTTGCTCGAACGAATCGACAAACACTCGAAACATTTTGAGATACGGAAATGTCAATAGACGTGGTTCAGATTTTTTTCTGAGAGCTTTGCAATTGGATTGGGACACCCAGATCCGTTCCGATGGGAAGAGGTTCCACTGTATTATTATTTTTGTTTCGATTAAATCGGTCGTGTGTTTTTTTTCCGGATTTGAGTGGTCGTTCGATTTTGAGATTAGGATTCCCTCGAGGTTTTTAGATTCTTACTGGGTATCGGCGTGCTCGGTGTATCGGAATATTTAACGTTTCAAAAAGTGAGGATAGACTGTTCGGTTGGCACGTTTCTATTTTTTTCGATCGAGTTTCGCGATCAAATTCAATCTCAGACTAGATTTTTTTTTTCTTCATCCGAACTTGATCTTGCACCTAATCGTACGGTTTTATGATCGTCAGTGGTAATTCTTTTGGTTTAGAAGTTACGAGTTTATGTTTGTATTTCCGTAACGGGAATGTTTCGGTTCTTATGTTATCGATTGTTTCCGGTTTGTTTGTTTTTTTTTTTTCGTCCCGAAGGAGAAACAGTCGACCGTCCAAACATCCGGTATCTCGTGCGAGAAGCGACGGCAGATAACGAATGGTATTGTAGGGAGATTCCCGTTTTTATCAGCTGGAGCGTTTTCTTTATTGAAAAAATAAAACTGCGAGCAATTACTTCTACATTCTTCAAGTTATATTTATTGATATTTCAATTGTTAAAAAAGAATGTTAATAATTTACGTGGAAAATTCCGCGTGCTTCATCTCCTCGCTCTTGACCGCGTGCAAAGTTCCAAAGTCGATGTGCAGGCTTTCTTCACTCCTGATAGTCCGAAAAAGAAGAAACAAAACGGCATTTTAGTTCGTACAGCTATATTTTCATGAACCCGGAAGAAAAAAAAATTTCTACGAAATGGTCAGTTGTCAAACTCAAAAACAGCAAGAATTTTTTTTTATTCGTTACGAAACTTCTTGTCAAACTCAAAAGATCGATTTTTTCACGAATAACTGACCGAATTTTTTTTTAATAAAAAAAAAAAGTATGACGCATCGTTTTTTCCGTTGATAAAAAGACGAGAGGATGTATACTCTACATGCTGATGAAATTTAAAGTCGATCGGTTATCTGGTTTTTGAAACATCGTGCACACCAGTACCGAAAAAGCTGTTTCGAGTATCACGTTGTTTAAAGTTTCGACTAGAGCTGCCACAAAGCATGCTCTGCTCGCGCGTCGCAGAATTTTATATCTAAAAGCCGAGTTCGTTAATGTCCCATAATTCAGTCAATATGCGAATTTTCGTTTGAAATTAGGGTCACACCTCCTCGACACCTCAGAGAATAAAATGGGGCTGAGAAAAAAATTTGAGTTTTTGAAGAAAAAAAAAGGGAATCCTTCCTCAAGGACGAACAATGAACGATCGCGAATCCGGAAGCGACATTATACCGAAAGTCTGTAGACTAATGTTCCATAACTTTTGTTCACCAAAGCCGTAACCGTAATATTAAAAAAAAAATATACGATACACATACGATCTATAAATATATAAATAGTGAGACACAAGAGAAATAATGAGAATAATGTTTTTGGGGTAACGGATATTTGCCGGATGAAAGTATTATGAAAAATCGTGTGAGAATAAGGAAGGCATAGTGCCAGTTTTGCCGTTTCATCGTCACGAGTATCTCGTCAATGAAAATAAGCAATCGCCGAATAAGAATCGAGACTATTGAAAAATTGTCATTCCACTTCGTTTTACGTTACATTACATAGCTACGAAATTTATCATGATTATCAATAATCAGGAGAAAGACGTTGAATTTATTTCCACGTGTAAACTTTAGTCGTTAAATTTTTTTGTTATATCCAATATTTTTTTTTTTTTTTTAAACGAACGACTAATTAAATGCCCATTCGATTTCAGACGACGAATCATAAAGAGTCCTAGCGTTAAATCGTAATGACTGTTTCTATTGTTCGAAGAACGTTCGGTACTGATTTTATGAATAATCTATGTGGTAACGTTGCGAATTCGCAAAAGTGATGGTAAATAAATAACGCGTAAGCGAAAATCTGATTGTTCGTTTGGTCTGGTTCATCGGGTCATCGATACATCGGATACGTTTGGTATCGATCAGGGTAATGAAATTCAACGATTGAGTCGTCTAAATTATATGAGGATTGTTTCAGTTTAATTGGAACCGCCATTATTGATAATTAATTAATTAACAAAAACAAGTGAAATAATTTTGCTAGACTGCTAGCGACCTTAATTGTCAGGTGACAGTCGTGTGAGTCACATCCGCTATGGCTTTTTGTCTCAGAGTGTAAAGTTTCTTCACCCATTTGTCCAAACGAGCTTCGCGATCCATCATTATCTGCAACCAAAAATTCATGTCAATGCTCCCTCCGATCCAATCTTTGAACGAACATTCAAAAAAAAGAAAACAAAACCCAGTTACCGATGTGTGAAATATGCTCTCGACGACGTTACTCGAGCTTTTCACAGCCGGAGTTTGGATGGTATCGGCGGACACGTCGATGACGACATTTTTGAACTTTGTCTCCTTGGCCGATGCCGACGAAGTGAACGATTTTGGCGCGAAGCTTTCGGAGTTTATTTCATCCAGAATGCCTTCCTTGAACATGGGTTCGATGGGAAAATCATCTGAAACCCAACCGTTACAGTTGTCGTATCGTTCGTTAAGATAAATAGCACTCGGATTGTGCGATTCGATACCTTTTGTAACTGATCCCGCAGGTTTCTCGGCAATGAGCTTTACGCTGGATTGTGCGCTGCTGGATCTGCTCGACGACTTTTCACGTGACGGCGATCTGGCCCTTCTTTTGCTTCTGTCCGGCGAGTAGGATCTGGATTTCTTGGAACGATATCTTCGCTTGTCTCTGTCTCGGGAGTTCGTACGACCTGATTTGTAACTCTTCGATCCTCTGTCTCGCTCCCTGCTCTTCGATCTCGAACGGTGGCGTCTTTTTGACCTCGAATATTTTGTCAAACGTTTTCTGTGCGACGAGCTCTCGCTGGAATCGGAGCTGCTCGACCTGCACCAACAATTATCAAGGATGAAAACGTATTGATATCGATTACGAATCGAGTTAATTCGCACTCAGTGAGATTATGTTGTGTTAGGTTATGGTTGCTGTTGCAGCCCCAAATACACGAATCCTACCTCGATCTTCTATAATGTTTTCTTCTGTGTCTGCTACTTCGATCGGAATCGGAGTCACTTGAATACTTCGCCATTCTATCATTAATAACTCACGATTGTTAACAACAATTTTCCATCATGAATGGACCAATCGTTGACAGCGATGATGTTTGTTGTTTATTTCATCTGTCGAAAAAATATACCTTCCGAGCACGGAAAATGTCTGGGTGGGCTGACCGTAGTTGAAAAATGAATCATCAATTGTTTATTCAGAAAACTGTGTTACCGACCGTTGGTATCATCACCCGAAGCGTAGCTACCTGGGGATAGTGGCAACCTTACTTTTTGCAAGCTGCCAGAGATGAGTAGAGAGATCCCCAGTGCCGTGTTGAAATTTTGTAACCTGGGCCGCCAGATTCGTCGGCCAGAGTTAACGACGGTTCGTTAAAACGTTAGTACCGAACGATTCCGACCAGACGTCGTGGCGATCGCCTCAATATAACGGGTCGGGCTAAACGCTCGAGTTCGTGCTACGTTACGACGGCTCTACCTTTTTTCTGCAGCGATTTAAGGTGAAGTACGACATCTGATGAGCGCCCGTCTCTCTCGCTCCGCTGCGTTTTTTTTTTACGAAAAAAAAATTTTTTTTTTACGAAAAAAAAATTTTTTTTTTACGAAAAAAAAAATTTTTTCGCCGAAAATCGATGGGTCATAAAAATCGATTCTTATGCGTTAATCTTCAAGAGTTGGGTGTGAAAAGGTTTGTAGTGAACGTCGTTTCGTTTGTAGCGAAGCCGAAAACAATTTTTTCGGACTTTTAAAGGTTTATAGACCCCCAATTATGACGAAAATCGAATCCAACGGTTCGATCACACGGAGATGGCTTTGTATGGGTGATCTAACGGTTGATTCACATAGAGGTATCTTTGTATATGTCTCTGGTAACCGACTTTTCATTTGTAGTAGAAAAAAAAATGGTTTTTCGATGAAAAAAAATTTTTTTTTTACGAAAAAAAAAATTTTTTCGCCGAAAATCGATGGGTCATAACAATCGATTCTTATGCGTTAATCTTCAAGAGTTGGGTGTGAAAAGGTTTGTAGTGAACGTCGTTTCGTTTGTAGCGAAGCCGAAAACAATTTTTTCGGACTTTTAAAGGTTTTTAGTCCCCCAATTTTGACGAAAATCGAATCCAACGGTTCGATCACACGGAGATGGCTTTGTATGGGTGATCTAACGGTTGATTCACATTGAGATATCTTTGTATATGTCTCTGGTAGTCGGCTTCTCGTTTGTAGTAGAAAAAAAAAATGGTTTTTCGATGAAAAAAAAAATTTTTTTTATGAAAAAATTTTTTTTTTCGCCGAAAATCGATGGGTCATAAAAATCGATTCTTATGCGTTAATCTTCAAGAGTTGGGTGTGAAAAGGTTTGTAGTGAACGTCGTTTCGTTTGTAGCGAAGCCGAAAACAATTTTTTCGGACTTTTAAAGGTTTTTAGACCCCCAATTATGACGAAAATCGAATCCAACGGTTCGATCACACGGAGATGGCTTTGTATGGGTGATCTAACGGTTGATTCACATTGAGATATCTTTGTATATGTCTCTGGTAGCCGGCTTCTCGTTTGTAGTAGAAAAAAAAATGGTTTTTCGATGAAAAAAAAAAATTTTTTTTATGAAAAAAATTTTTTTTTCGCCGAAAATCGATGGGTCATAAAAATCGATTCTTATGCGTTAATCTTCAAGAGTTGGGTGTGAAAAGGTTTGTAGTGAACGTCGTTTCGTTTGTAGCGAAGCCGAAAACAATTTTTTCGGACTTTTAAAGGTTTTTAGACCCCCAATTATGACGAAAATCGAATCCAACGGTTCGATCACACGGAGATGGCTTTGTATGGGTGATCTAACGGTTGATTTACATAGAGATATCTTTGTATATGTCTCTGGTAACCGACTTTTCGTTTGTAGTAGAAAAAAAAATGGTTTTTCGGTGAGAAACTACGCCGCGACCGTTCGAAACATTGCGCTTTCGAAAATTTGACCCTTCTGAACTGTGCTCGTTCTGAATTTCGAGCCCCCTCCCCCCCCCCCCCATGCCCTGAACCTTCTGGATGATGTCCGAAAAAATTTAATTATGAGAAACAAAATGGCAACGTGTTAAAAAATATCCCTTCGGGAGCCAGAAAATATTAGATATTCACGCCGAGGGTGAATCGACTGGGTCGATTCTACCCACCGTGACTGTGGAGGGCGTTTCAAAAACAAAACCGAAAAAAAAAATCATCACCATCTTCGCGTTTCTATTGTCCACTCAATTATTCCATATAAATGAAATTTAAAAACCGCCCCTATCGCGGTATGACGTATCGTTTTTATTTTTCACCGCCATCTGACAGTCCACGCCGTACTCCGAGCTTCTTATCGTCTTTCCCGGCGCCCCACCGGAAGTCCCCAAGGGCCCATCAAAATACATAAAACATGATAAATCACATATTCTGTCTTTCAAACTTGATGCATCACCTCTAGGTCCGCTTTCTAATTTCAAAATTCAAAATTCAAAATTCAAAAAAAAAAAAAACAAAAAAACTCGAGCGATTTATTCGTCATCGAAATGATTATTCTCGATTTGTAATTATCAAAAGTTTTCACGCGAATGTGTGAGGAACGAGGGAGAAACGAAAAAAAAAACAACAGCAACAAACAAATATGGAAATGACGGATGAGCAGGAAGCAAAGAGTGACGAGGGAGGATCGCTGGATCGTGAAACGGAAATGAGCGGCGGAGGGGGGGGGGGAGGAGGTCCCCGGTTGTCGAGATGAAGAGCGAGGATGGGAAGCGGCGGGCGCAGGACAGAAAGTTTCACGCAGAAAGATACGGAGGGGCGCGCTGTCGCGTCGCCGTGGGCCGTGGGGGTTGATGGTGGTACCGGTCGACTCCTCCACAGCCGCTGAGGCAGTCGTCATGCCGGCGGTGAATACGATGCGCGTACGGGCCGCTCGTTCTACGCGAATAGCTACGTGCTTCGCGCGGAACGCGCACTCTCGTCGCTGATACACATTTTGTTTGTTTTTTTTTTTTTCAAATAATCAAACAACCAACGGTGTGTATAAAGTAATATAAGTAATATATGTATATATACACATACATACATATATATATGTATATAAACATATATATATGGATTTGTAACAAAAACGTAAAGGGAAAAAAATTGTAAAGCAGATATAGTGACCGAACAGATTGTCAATTTTTAGTTTTTTGATCGTGCATTGACGACAAAACGAGTTGCCTCATCGGTCACGTGTGTTGCACGTGCGATAGAACGAAGAACGAAGAAAGAAGAAGAAAAAAACAAGAGTGGGAAAGTGACTCGCGGGTATAAATGATAATAATATAAAGAAAAGAACAATTTTTTTTTTTTTTTCAAACGAAAATCTTGTGAACGAGTGGAATAACCATATTTGTGTGCAGTGGGGGAATAACGGTGTGATGATAGATCGAAGATCGGAGTGAAAAAAAGTATTGGTTCGAGTGTGTGTGTGTGTGTGTGTGTGGGTGTGTGTTGGCGGGTCCTCGTGATTGGGGTCGGTTCGGTTGCGGCCCGCGATTGTGAATAAACTTTTTATGCTCGATCAACTAACCCGTTATCGGGCCAGCTTATCGTGAATTTGGTACGTGATGCTTTTTTTTTCTTCGTTTTTCTTTCTTTCTTTCTTTTTCAAAAGTGTGACCATCATAAATCATTGGCTCGTGCAAACACCCATTGCATCCACGCGCACATTGCCAACGTTATCGAGCACTTGGTTTACGTATTATTTTATAGATTGTTTTTTTTTCTTTTTTTTTTGGGATTGAAAGTTGGTTTTTGTTTGGGCTTTTATGGTTGGTTAGTTTTGATCGTCTTACACTCCACGTTTGTGGCTCCGTTGAAGCTCGACACGTGCGACGTGTCTGTTTCGGATGCATTCGGATGCATTGACGCGGGCAAAAAATATCGTTATTGAAGAAGAAGAAGAAAAAAAAGAATTTTCTTGCAGCTTGATTGAAATAAATTGGATTATTCGAAAATTATTATAACTTTAATTAAACATTATTTAATATCGTTAATAGTATAATATTCTGTATCACTGAATTATTCAGCGGATATTTAATATTATTATATTATAATATTGTTGGTTAATATTATCCAATTCAATTTTAGTTTGAATCAATAATATGTGCATCCATACATATGAGGCCTTCTGTACGATTTCGAATTATCAAAAAGTCGTCCACTCCAAAAAAAAAATTGAAATTTTGTTAAATTATTTAATTACACGAAAAAGACTAGTGTGAACAATATACATTTTCCACTTTGTTAGTAATTGTTTCAGTCACACAAGAGATTGTAAAAATTAGCAATAAATATCGAATATGAAGAAAAATTATTGTTTCGGCAGAGACTGCAAGAAAATCGTTTTTTTCTTCTTCCTTCTTTCAAATAAATAAATGATCCACGTATTATCGCAGTACGAGAAAACGTGATCGTGTAACCGTCCAGTGTCCTTGGACGTGCCATTGATGCGCGGATTGAAATTTCGTTAAGTATGTCGATCCAAGCGATTATCGGCATCACTCGTGAGTAACTATTTCGGTGACACCGGACGCTGCGGTCTTCGGGGGTGGATTTCACCCTCGACTCGTGCAAAAACCCGCGCGATCTGATGAAAAGTTTTCGAAGCGCGGGAAAAATAGAGTCGTAACGAGGGCGCGAAGGAAGAAGGGTTTGCGAAAAGCTCGTGCGACATCGAGAACGGCGGGACAGAAAGGGGTCGAGCGAATGGAATGCGTATCTCGAGAGTCGAACAACCCCGGCCGAGGAAGGATGAGGTCAGGACGAGCAACGACTGCGCCACGAACTCGCTGCGAGACCTATGGCCTTTCGAAACTTCCACTATAGGTATGAGATTCGATCGTCGAATATTCGTTTGTCGTGGAAATTAATTAACGTGGGATCGAACATTTTTCATCGTCCACGTCACGATTCATCCACGTGGTTATATATGATTTATTAAAATCGATCAATCAACTTCGTTCGTCATTGCCAATCTACAATTTTTTTGCGATAACTGTTCTTTTTCTTCTTCTTCTTTTCTTTTCTTTGCTTTCTTTCTTTCTTTCTTTTGCTTTTTTTTCAATTTTCACTCGTCACGAGAGGATGTACTTCGAACGATGGGGAAATATGTGAAACGCTTGGAAACCTGTTGTACCGTTGCATCGAAGCTAGACGAAAGATACTCGGTCGATAATGAATTCTTCTTCTGGGTGGCTTCAGAGTGGAAATTTCGCATATTATCAAGATGTATTTGTGTAAAAAAAAAAAATTTTCAAAATATGATTATAGAATCGGTATCTATGTCAGAGATCGTAAAAATTCCATAGCTGCCCATAGGATTTTTGATACACCAGTTAATCGGGAATATGTCCGGATAGGGGTGTTTTTTTTAAACCCGAATCAAAAAACTTTTTTTTTAAACCCGAATCAAACAACTTTTACACACATAGTATAATCATACTTTAGGTGTTTCATTTGGTAATAACACCTATCACGAAAAAAACTTCATAACAATAGAGGTTTCGAAGTGGAAACAACAACAGGATCTATATAAGCAAAGTTCGCTGCAAAGCGATGGAGAACGATCGAAGTAGATACGTAGATACCACACCACCTTAGTCAATGTTACGTTGAGCTCACCAACACTTTGCTCAATCCCGTCGAATACACATCATCCGGCCATATTATTCTAGCCCCCGATTTAGACGTTCCAGGGACCATTCGAAGCGTCTGGTCATTGAAACCACGAACGAGAGATATTCCTCATTTCTATCTCCAAACCCACGAAGCTTCCTCCACGAGAGAGGCCGAAATAACTTCTGACCTTCAATCTCGCTGTTATCGCGCAAGCCACTGCGACTTTTCGAGGTCGATCCAACCACTCACTGGCTACACGGTTTTTCGGTTTTTTTTTTTACTTCCATCTTCCATCCCACAAATTTACCTTCTAACTATCATCTCAAAGTGCCACGATGACGTCGAGAGTCTGAGATCGTGCGAACGTTTAACCATCACGCGTCTCTATAACTTTACGAGACACTTGGTTTTGATACGCTTGTCTCGGTAACTCAACGGCGAGCCACTTGATTACAGATTGGCAACTCGCCTGTTTCGTTAACTATTGTGTTGCACATCGCACCGAGCGCGGTTATAAAAAAAATTGAAAAAAGAACAAAAAAAAGAGCTTTCCAAGCACGACGACGAGTCAACATCTCACGACGTATGGTTGTACGAGAAAATTTTTGCGTTGTTAGATATGCGCTGTTATCCTCCGAGTGCGATAAAGATGATAGGATCCGTCTCTGCTAGTCGGAATCAGTTACGAACAGATGTTTACCCTCGAATACTCGAAAACTACGTCGCTGCTGATGCTGTTTTTCGTCTAGGTTTCCGGCATCTCGAGATCATCAACGCCCGAGTGCATCTGGCTAACCGCGTCGGTGTAACAACAACTTTATCATCAAATTTTTATCGACCGTGACCTACTTTCTAAATCAATCTACCAACAATATATCAATTTGAAAAAAAAATGCAATTTCCATAATAATTTTCGGACTAGCTGCATAATTGTGGAAAAATTATCAGTGTTAATAGTTTGTCGGTTAAATTATACCTATCTCTATAGTCATTATTCAAATATACATTAATTGTGAAGTATCATCCTAATCAATGATATCCTAACAGCAAACGATGTTCACGTAGTTGATGAGAAATTAGAAAAAAATATTAATTGATGAAAATATAATGAATATAAATATCAATGATAAAGCAATTTGAAAAATAAGTTGCAATTGAATTAATTTTCATTATAATTGTAATGATGACAGAAGTATTTGGTTGAAGGTTGAATAATATTTCCGTAGAATTTTTATTGTTATATTTCTCCTAAAATTTAAACGTGTAAGCGGAGATCCACTGAATTCACTACCGAAATTAATTATCCAACCGTTAATTCATGTACATCCAGGAGATTGTAAATATTTTTGAATCGGCCCAAGTTCAAAGTTGAAAAACTTTGAATTGCTCTAAAATCCGATCCGTTATTGCCGATATCCGCCGACGTATCACGGCCAAATGACATCCTATACTCTTTGAAAGTTATTAATCAATCGGTCATCCATACAATCAATCATAAAATCCAAACTTCTCCATGGATTCGACCCAAATGCAATAACAACCAACCCCGTGTACAAATCTATTCGTGAAAAACAATTTATACGAATATCCAAAAATTTACGATCGCTAGACCGATAACATCCTTTTTTTTGATAAGTTGAAAACGCCATATAATCGGAGTCGCAGTTTGAATCACGACGAAAATTATAGTCAATCAAGGGATTATAGAGCTGTGCGAATGCCTACAAAGTTTGGGGGGGGGGGGGGTGGGCTGTAGGTGAAACCGTTCTCGAGTTATATAAAGTTCAAATTTTGCGAGGTCATTACACACATTCGGACATTTCCCCCAAATGTGTTTTCCCAACGTTTCAGCACATTCTGAACACGGTGACACGCAGAGTCACTCGGAGAAAATAATAATTTAAACCATAACACAGCTTTCACGATGAGAAAGCAAAAAACAATTGAAACAAAAGCTTCGGGTCTCGGTTCGAAGTGCATTCATGGAAACTCGGTGGGAAAATGCAACTGCATATTCGGCGTCGGGTATTCGAGTTTGGAGTTTCGATGAAATGGAGTACGATAGTTTGGGGAGGTTTTCCGTCCGGATAGCCGATGCTCAAGACGTCACCGAAACGTGGTGCTCGTAACTGCCGGGTTGAGCGATTCTGTCGGCGAACGGCCAAACTAGCTACTTCCCAGCTTGTCGTTAAACGTAGAACCGTGGGTGCAGCAATTCACGATATAACGCGAGCTCGTATAGCTGCACAGGCGCTACACCGATGTCTCATCGGGTCGAGTTGTGCATTCGCGAACCTACACGCGGTTACTTTTCGGCTCCATAGATTTTACAGTGACGGCCAACGTGCGTCGAAGCTGCAACTTAATAATTTCCGGAAATAAACTCACAGACTTGACGGTCCCCGGACTCTCACCTCGATTGGTCAGGCGCTCACGCGCGGATCCGCCGTACGTCTCTTATTCGGAGGTCGGACTGTAGTTTTTTCGTTTTTAAGCTGTTTTTTTCACATAGAAGATCGCGTTCATGACTTATGGTCCCTTTGAGACTTTTGTTCCTCCTGCGGGCAAGATTTTTTTGGACAATGAAAAAAAATTTGACCTTGACCGCCAAGGTCAAATAAATTTTGCCGAACGATAATTCTGGTGATCTTCGCCAAATGTGACCTGGAGAGATTCACCTTGTAAAAGGATGACCATTAATTTCTTTACACTCTGTACATTAGCGAGAACATGAAGCTAAATGAAGCTGCTGGTAAATTATTATTATTATTATTTTATTTTTCATATGATTTTCGACTATCGAACATTTTTATTCATTTATCATCGATTAAATTCGTTTATTCGGAATTGAAATGGAATATAGAGTTGGGTCAACTTAATAAGTCGTGAAGAAATATTGGTTAATGGAAAACCAAGTTTTTCAATTTTTTACACAATTTTTATCACCCATAATAATTCTGTATACAGAATAATACAGAATTATTATTTCGATTTAGTCAAAGAAATCTTACAACAGTTTCAGTCTACATCCATTAACAATAATAATACATCCATTCACGATAGTAATAATCTATCGTTGTTATCATTCGTATTATTATTATCATTCACATTCATATTTATTCTTTCGACAAAATTTATGTGTTTTGTTCTTTTTTTTCTTCGTTTTTTTTCCCCGTTTTGTCGAAGGCGAGAGGCCGATGAATAGGCCACGAGAATGAAGTCTTTATCGCAACGAAAGCAAATTGAATTGGTACTGCTTTAGCTGCTCATAAAGAGGCACTCGAGAAACTACGAGGAAGAGATTGGTAAAAGTTAGCTGTGCAGCTATATAGCCGCAGACTCAGTCTACTCTGTGCTCTGCTCACGGGAGCCATCGAACTGTGGATATGTATATATATATATATATATATATATATATATATATATATACACATATACACACACACACATACATATAAATATACTCACTATACGCACCCGGTATATATAAAGCGTAGCTCGCATAACTTTGTCTACAGAGGAGAATGTACGAGCATGGAAGATACACCCTTATGATGTACCATCTGTGAGTATTGACTTGCACCGATTTCATCTCTCGAGAAACTCTGGGCGCGCGCGCCTTGTACATTGTGCTATATATCTGTATACATATAAATGTATATATATATACCTATATATATATATATATATGGAGTGTGGGTGGCCAAGTTTGTCGAAGTCTGCGATCGAGTGAAAAGCCAGAAGGTTGAGCAACTTTACTACATAAGACCCCCGCACGTTCGTATCCGACGTTGAACTTTGCGAACAAAAGTGACGAAATTCGAGACCGTGGTAAAACAACGACTTTGTCGCTACGCTCGATTCACAATTCGTCGAGTGCATTGAAATAATTCATACGAATTGTGGGATCAGTCGCATTTGCTGGCCATATGATTATTGCTTTCTCGTAGAAGGAACTATGTTATGGTGGGAATTTTTGTTGTTGTTGAGATCTTCGTGTCAAATGCTTTTTCAGAGAAGAATGTTCGTTTGCTACCTACGATTCGGAGAAAGCTGATTGCAAGCTTCAATTTGCAGCTTTTTTCAGGGGTCCGGAGAAATCCAGGAACGGTTTCATGGTTTTCGTCTGTACGTCTGCCTGTCGGTCACAGTTCTCTGATTCTCTTAGTTATGAATCGATTATGCAAAATTTCGTACACAGGTGTAGATCGATGACATACAAACAGAAACGATAACAAGAAAAAAAAAAAAAAAATAAAAAAAAACATAAAAAAATTGACTCCCCTTTCACAGATTAAAATGTGAACTCGAAGATTTTTTTTGCTCACCCCAACGAGTGAGGTGTCTTTTAATACAGGTTTTTTAAAATTCCATTTAGAATGTTCTGAGACTTTTTCGTTTGAATTCTTCGGCCACGAGATATTCGTTTTTAAAGTTGTCATCAGAGTCATCCATGACTCCCTCTCCTCTCATTTCTAAACCATCTGAAAATCGGAAAAAAATCCAGAATATATAGCTTTCAATAAGTACATTCAATAAAAAATTGTCACGAACACTCTAGCAACAATAGTTTGCGAAAAATATAAAAATACGAAGTTCCCATTAACGCTTTTGGTTAACGGGAATTATTGGGAGATTACATCTCTCGTTAATGGTTACTTCAAAATGACTATGGGACCCCATCATATCTGCGTACCCAACATGCTACTTGACGACTTTTTTTTTTTTTTTGCACCGTTCACGTATTATCGGAAATTTCGCATCGTGCACAACGGTTTGTCAAGTTTTTCAACATGAACAAGTTTTTGCCAATTGACTAACTTTTCGTAGCTGCATCGGTTGATGGATGTCTGCGGAAAAAAATCCGATTTTCGTTGAAACGATTTGATTGAATTTTATTATTTCAAATTGTCGCGCAAACTTTTCGATCAGTCGGGCCAATAGTAGCCGGATCGCCTCGTATGTATTGCTCATTCGTGGATTCGACGTGCTGCATGTGTTTGTGGCTTCGAAATATAAACGGACGGCGAGGGGGGGGGGGGGGGGGGGGGCATTCAACCCACGGGGGGAGGACAAATTGACAATTCTACGTACGTTTCATTTTCTCTCTTCCATCGGGTTTGTTTCCAATCGATCCAAAAAATAAAATCAACGACGAATCAAAACGGATGGTAATGTAAATTGAAAAAAAAAAAAAAAAAAAAAAAAACTTTAAACCATTTACCCGATGGAATACAAGACCAGTCGTACGTAAAAAAATTTCGTAGATGCACGGGCGGATGAACACGAAAGTTCTGGGTGCAAATTCGAAACATGCCTTGTATGTGTGAAACCGACGGTGACAATAGAGCCGGAATTGGATAGTCCGGGGCGAAGGGAGGTGGAGGGGGGGGGGGAGGGCATTTGTATAACCTGTGTCGATCGAACTGATGCCGACGAGAATCACAGAAGCACCATTTCCGCCGACCCAGAATCCGGGTATCCAAGTTCTAAGATTCTTTCAAAAGCAACTCTCGAAGCTCTGCCGGCTTGCGATAAATAAAATAGTCGAACAAAGTCGTCTGCGAGTTTTTTCTTCCTTTTTTTTTTCTTTCTTTTCGGAACCCGAATCCGTACAAAGGTACTGTTCTGTGCGAAAGAGCGACCTCATGAAATCGCAACAATAACATAATAATAATAGTAAAAATCATAATAATTATTTAAAAAAAAATTATAATAATAATAATGACGATAATAATCTTAACGTTGAATAATCACTGTATTTTCAGGGAGAAGAGAGATAATATCTATGATGGGAATACAAAAGTGCAAATAAATGGTGAATCTTATTATCAAATCGTGATTGAACAAATTATATGAAATTATTTTTTACAAAAAACTATTACGTATATATTCATTTAGTTATGATATATAAATTACAATAAGTATATAATAATAATAATAATAATAATAATAATAATAATAATAAAAACGTGTAGAAAAAATTCCCCAAACAAAGAAGATGATAACAATGATTATGTAAATGAAAAATCGAACCGTTCTGGAGTAATGAGCGGTTGAATTTTGGAGGGTCGGTCTATACACACACACACACACAATACATTCTAACATTTTCTCCAAATGTGATATCCGGATCTTGTAGGACATTTCGAACATGTTGACATCAATAGTCCGACAAACATTTTTTTCGACCGTCACACATAAGGAAGCAAAATGATTCAATAGACCCCGGTCTCTAGTATGTATACCGATATACGTGGTGAAAACTATTTTTGGACCGAATAAACAGCGAGCTGACGCTGTGGCCACCGAACGTCACAGGAAAATGTACATGGGAAGACGGATGGATAAAAAAAAAAAAAAAAAAAAAAAAAAAAAAAAACGAGACGGCAAACGGAGGCTATCATCACCGCGTCAGCATTGGCATTAGGACGGCCCGGAAGCATATAGCTTCACAAGCAAATAGCTTCAGACGGTTATTGCACCAACGCGAATGGATCAGCGATATTTACCATTCGCCATTGCCGTTTTCGGCCAGGCGCGGTATGCAAAATCGGTTTATCGACTTTCCACGGATGCGTTTAACATGCGCGCAATTTTTTTCGTTGACGTTGGGCATAAACGTCTGTCGACTCGGTTGGATTCGCTGTTCGCGGTCATATGCATTTGGTGGTGGAACATTTTTTTTTATTTTTATATTTTTAATATTTCACTATTTTTTTTTTTTCATTTAGACGTACGGACCCCTAAAAAATTATTGAAGATGAAAAGAAACTGGAAAAGAGTTATAGTTGATTTTCGACGTTGATCGGAATCGCCCATTTTACCAACTCAAATTGGTCGATCAATTTTCGTCAATCGACTTATTAACAAATTTCATTCGGGCAGACTTTTCTCATATCTCGAGCATATTTTAACGCAATTATTTTCACCCTCATGCATAATTCATACAGCACAGCTGATGCACATGATAAATTTTCTCCATTCCGTGGTTGAAATTGAGTTCGCGAAAATGAATGCTAAAAAATGGATCGGAATGTACGATGAACCTAACGATAAGAGACGGCTATCGAAATTATCATACAGACGGAAAAAAAATTCGCTTCGATAAAAAAAAAATTAAAAAAAAAAAAACCCAAAGGGCCGTCCCTGGCACTCTGTGGACCTCGGGATAAACGAATGAAAACGATTTCTCGAATAATCATTTCGACGTGTTTCAATTTATCACAAAAATATTCAATCGTTGCAATGAAAATTTTTCGTTCATCCGTTTATCGACAATCAAACACAATTACGATTATCGATTGACACAATAATATTCAACGTTTCACATCAACCTTCATTTTTCCATCGATATTTAATAGCCACGACGAAGCGAGAGTTACACAAAGCCGGAACGATAACTCGGCAAAATCGTTCGATCGACGTTTCGCGATCCACGTTTCGCGAATATAATATCGAATTACGAGGAGCGAAATTGAATCGACGGAGGTTGCGGCAAAAGTCGTGGGGGGGGGGGGGGTTGAAAATCGTGTGCGACGGGAAAACGGGGGGCCGTGTGTGTCGGGCATAAATTCGAGCGAGTTACACACGGACCCGGCGTTGCCGTATAAACGCGAACACGCGCATTGACGCGCGACTCATTTCGGCCCGGCTGCGTTCCGGCTTTATGGTAACTCGAGCCGAACGGCGACGTCGTGGTGCGAACTGCGAATGAATTTAGACATGTGTCCGTGGAATATGTGCAACATCGACAAATCGCCAAAGGGACACGGAGAAACCACGATGAAAGAAATATATAGTGCAGTAACGGGGCCGCAGCTTGACGTCCGACTTTTAACGATTTGGACCCAGGAACGAACCAAGTTTGAGGTTGAAGGGATTTGCCAAAGCTTCATACATATGCGTCGGGTTTATCTTGAAAATTGATGCACCGCCGCGTCCGGTTATCCGTTTGCCCGGAGGAATACAGTACGTCACTCCTTTCGGACTTTTGGTCAGTCGGAGCACTTTAATTTTATTGAAGCCACCCGGCGTATTCAAAATTTGTGACATTTCAACCTCTTGCAAAATTCAAAAATTTAACTATGACAATAACGGCAATTAAATAATAATAATAATAATAATAATAATAATAATAATAATAATAATAATAATAATAATAATAATAATAATAATAATAATAATATTTGGTTGGTGATGCTTTGGTCGTTGAATAATTTGGGTGAATTCGATCATTGGCGAAGGACGACCACAGTTTTTTAATTCTTTTTTAACGTTTTGCTCTTTGGTTTTGGAGCCTGTTCAGAATAATTTTTATTCAGTTTCTGTTAAATAAATTTTCTGCATTTTGTTATTAGAATTAATCTTAAATTGTTCATAGTTTACATACTTTCTTTGGAAAGGTCTAACCAATCACATTATCATTATTCGTGTAAGCATCATTGTCCTTGTCGTTAACTAATTTTTACCGGAAACAAAATTGTATCAACATTTCTTCGACCCTGCGACGAAGTCCCCGGTTAAAAGCCGATATGAATTGCGAAGATCGAATATATATATATATATATATATATATATATATATATATATATATATATATATATATATATGTTCGATAAACATGTGTGATATCAATGTTACACGCGTATAATCAGCATCGCAAATATTGTATCATCGTGATTGAACGTCACACGTGTGAAAGTCCGAGCGACGATCGTCGCGAGCATATGCTGGAATCACATAAATACGTTCGATATAACGGCACACGGCCGTTGTTTCTATAATTCAACGGCTGATGGAAACGTTGAATTGCACATGGATGGTCATAGGCTCGCGAGGGGGATAGCGACGGTTACGGTAAAACAAATATGAAACCATTTTTTTTTTTGCGATAAAGTACGACAAACAGACGGAGTGCCTCGTGTCGGCAGAGCTTAGGTCGATGGAGTGACTTTTTTTATTCGAACGTCGCGCCTTGCGTTGTCCGACGTAACGTCTGACTCGTACTACTGTCAAAGAGCTGGCCGGTGCATTAAAACATACTTATTTTAGGCATTTTTTTCAACGGAACCATGAAATAATTGTTCCGAAAGACAAAATAAAGTTTTTCATTATACAAGTATATTGGTTTATAGAAAATGATTTTTTCGAAGCAATACATATCAAAGTGGCTGCTATACCGTCGAGTTTGCGAAACTACATTTTTCAAGTCCGCCGGACTCATTCAATTCCAAACTTCAAACATGTTTCTACCGATTTACTAAGGATTTTTAGTGTATGTTTGAAATTATATTTCCTAAGGGAGTAAATAAGGGTTTTTTTTTATCATATTGCATAGTTATTTTTTTATAAACAATTTTCTGACGAATTTTCATGGCACTTCATACTTTTTTTTTCAAAGCTGCTGCATTTTTGGAAAAATCAATACACCGAAAAAATCCAACGTACTCCTAATAGCTATTCTCATATATCATCGAAAAAATCTTGGTTGATCATCATAACTTGAAAATTGCAGGAGCTGGTGATCCGGCCGTCGACCCGACATAAATAAAGGCGTCACCGGAGAAATGCTGCATAGCCGCCATTTTGATATGCATCGCTTCGAAAAAATTATTTACTATAGCTTAATACTTGTATGGTAAAAACATTATTTTCTCATGCCCAATTATTTCATGGTACCACTAATAAAAAAAAGAATCACAAAATACGCTTATGTCTATTGCCTCTAGAGTGGCCTAACCCCCTCAACATCGTCATCACGAACGATGTTTCAAAGTGCGGCATGTACGGTGCACGACGCTCACAACTTGTTGTACACGTACGGCAGCAACTGTGACAACTATAAGTTGGGCCGTGAGGGGGGCGAAGGGGGAGGAGCGGGGGCGGAGTCACAGTCGGTTCAAGTTGTCGAGTCATAATACAAAATAGTAAACGCATTCTGCGCGTTCGTTGTCGCAGGGTTGAAACATAACTTTCAATGGCACAGTTTCGTAACCCAGAGAAACGTCACGTAGTGAATGTACACACGTGTTACGAGTTCTTTCGTTTATGCATGGAGTACGCGGGGCTGTCACACACGTAAAGTCACGCGTAAAATCATTGAATCAATTTCGAATGAAAATGTCAATTGAGCATAATCATTGAATCAAAACCGTCGAATATTTATTGCATTTTAAATGGGCATTCTCAAATTGGCATTTTGTTGGAATTATGTAAAATCGAAAATGACATGATTGACACGTTGTTTGACCCTTGGCTGGCGCGCTTATCGGCGAGTATCATAGCTCGCGCGCTGGGGTCTATTCGACCCCCGAAAATTGTGCGATTTTCACCAAAAAAATCCAAACTTTTCCATTTCTCATTATTTTAATCTGAAAATTGAACCTCGGAACTCTCGGAACAATCTACTTCCGTAGAAAATAACCTGATAGTGTCTGTTGGAAAAAAGTTATTTATTTTGAGAAATGAAGAATCTGACCTGAATAACGGTTGATTTTTCTTGGGGTCATTGGCACAACATTGCGCCAGCTAAAGGTTAAAATCAGAAGGAAATCTAAAAAAAAATCAAAATGCAATAACGAGAAATATTATTATAAAATTCACGAGATGTTGCAATAAAAAATTCATTTACTTCTCGATTGTTGAAAAAATATTATTATTATTATTATTATTATTATTATTATTATTATTATTATTATTATTATTATTATTATTATTATTATTATTATTATTATTATTATTATTATTTTCATTCTTCGAAATAGATCGAATCGATAATGAAAATCGTGTGAATCGGAATATATTCTGAAATCATATGTGTGTGCTCACATGGGTTGGACTCGATGGTGAATCCATTCTCGTCGTGAGACTCGTGGGTAACCGATGTGCGCGATGCCAGACACGCGAATTTTTAGATGCAACAATAGCGTGTCCATTGTGTACAGTGGTACTACCGTACGTTCTCACACGTTCTACGTGAAACGCGTACACGTGTGTGTGTGGGGGGTTGGGGGAGGGGGCTTTAACGTGTATTTTCTTGTACGTGAAAAGTGAAGTAGATGCGGGGTGCCCACGCGGCAGCTCGAACACAATTTTCCACGTTTTCAATAACATGCATGACGAGGATGCCGCACGCAGGCGCACATTTGAAACGGCTCGCGCTCTCGTCGGGTTTTAATATCTATCCATCTATATATATATATGTGTGTGTGTATATCTATGTATACAAATGCACGTATAAAGTCACGTATGGCCAGACACAGCGGAGCCACGTCGAAAGGGAAGTTTTCCGACGCAATGTCGGGTCGCGATCACTTTGCTTAGTTCGTCTCGTAGCAATTTTCATAAATAATGTCGAAATTGTCGCTCGTTAGCGCGGGGGCTTGTACGATTTTATTTACACGATTCTCGTTCAACGTTCTCATTAATTTCTTCGTTATCGTCTCTTGCAGCGAGGTCGTAACGGGATCGATGGGACACACCGAGGAACAAAAAAAAAAAAAATAAATAAATAACGCGTACGCTCGGACTATGAGAAAAGTATGAGATGATTGAATGTATATTTTTTATTTTGTAAATTTGTATTAACATCGGAATATGCGCAAATTTCAATCATATTTTATTGATAAAAAAAAAAACATTCCACATTTTTTTGGATCAGGGATGTGCGTGACTTTAATCAATTTCAATTAGATAAAAAAGTGTAACATTTCTCAAAACAACAATGTCCGTAAATTTAATCGTTTTCGATTGAAAAAAAAGTGTCAAATAGTTTGGAGCAACGATGTAGACAAATTTAATTGTTTTGGATTTTAGAGGAAAGCAAAACAAACGAACGCAACAAAATCGAAGAAACAATTTTAATGGTTTTTCTTTATTTTCTTTTCATCGAAGGCTCATTTCTTTTCGCACAACATTGTTTCAAAAGGTTTTTTTTTTTATTTCAGTGCAAGCATTTTAGTTTGTCGTGATATATATACATATATATATAGAACACGACCAGGTGAGTCCCGTCGTCGTTTATCGTCGTTGACTTCTTTTTACTTTCTATAATTTTCCTTTGTAGAGCAAATTTCTCGGACTCGCGACGAGCCCGGGGTGTCTACGAACCGGCAAGCACGCCAGTTTAGTTATCGCCGCGTCGTTTTTTATCCAGCAAACCGGAATATTAAATTCTTTTTTAAGTCTTGCGAAACGTCGGCGGCGTCCTTTATGCTCGGAGAGTCGTCGAGCAGAGAAATTTCGGGCACTAACTTTCACACGTATTTGCTGTACACAAACCGTGTGTTAGGGTAGAACTTAAGCCCGCGAGCTTTACCACGATGAACTTTTAATTAATTTAATCCGGAACGGTAGGGTTGGATGTACGTGTGAAGAGGGGGGGGGGTTGAATTTTGCGAAACCCCTGCGGCGAAAGGTTAGCCGACGGGAGGGAGGGGGGGGGGGGTTGATAACGGTTATTTCCGAGTGACCAGCGGATACCTCTAATTTCCGGCCGAGACGCTGTTCGAGGGTCGAGTCAATTACGAGTCATCCGGCCCGGACTTTGATGTTGTAAATCCTAAAAAAAAAAACATCATCGCCATTTGGACGAATATGGGGAAAGAGCGAGAGAGCAAGATATTTAGTATGAAGGTGGTCCTATTTTTTTAATTGAAAATCTTGTCACCCCTCACGTAGGTTGTAAATAATTTTTTTTTTTTAATGTCCCGGAAGTCCCCCTAACGTATTTTAATGTTTACAAATTTCTAGGGAATTTAAATTGAAAATAATTGAATAACGTGGAATCACGAATCGAAATTTTCATCAACTTATTTCGGGTTATAAGTCCGAATTGGAAGGTGAAGTCAAATTGTAGAATGAATTTAAAGAATAAAATAAAGCTTTCAACGTGCTTCTTTATCGAAAAAATGTATTTCTGGAGGACAGCTACAATTTTTTTAACGTTAGGAATTGTGTGTTTTTTATTTATTTATTTATTTATTTTTTTTATTGTTTTACGTAGGCCGCAATGGAGACTCGCGACGTCAGGTACGTCTAGTTTAATCGATCACACCGACACCACTGACAATGCTCTTCGAAAAATATTTTCAAATTGATTCGTCATTGTCGTTGTTGTTTGAAAAAATTCAAAAACCGGGGAAAAAATTCATAAATATTATTGCGAATTCATGAATTATCAAAAAAATTATGGGATCGTACACAAAAAAAAACGGTTCAATTCACCAAGTGTTGAAAAATAAAACACGATCACGCGAAAAAAATAAAGCCTTCCATTTTTTAATAAAATTATTATTTTTTCATTTGTTTTTGTTTCGCTGGTCATCGTCTCGTCACGAATTCTTCGTCGACATGCTATGACCGGAAGTAGGTCGGATGCGGAATCGAACGAACAAAGACGATCAGAGTCAGTCACATCGAGATAGCCGATTGGTTTTCATTGCGCGTCAATTGTAGCTCGTTTGTCTCGACGTATAAATTCTCGTAACCATCGCAATGGTTTCACGTCCAATGAACAGTCGTCGAACGTCATACGGAGAAAGCACATCCTGTGAAATGTCGATACCCATGATCGTAGGCACTCTGAGCAATAACGAGGTGGGTCGTTAAAAAAAAAATAAAATGTCCGTTGCGCAATAGAATTTTTAATGCACGTGATGCGTCGTGATGTAATGTGTCAGCTCGTGGTAGACTTTTCCCAGACACGTGACCCAACGTTATGTAATTCGTTATCTCGTTATTCCTGCATGTGGGTGATTTTTCTTTTTCTTTTACAATTATTGTGTTTCACGTGTATAAAAAAATGATTAGCTGCGATTGTCATTTTTATTTCGTAGATATATACAAGTTCAAAGTTTCTAAGTCGAATGGTTGTTGAGAAAATCGCCTGTGACATAAATGTCTTTCCATAAGTACCCTTGAAAATAAAAAAATTCCATCGAGATGGACATTTTCAAAAATATTACAACGAATCATCGTTTCCCGACGCAAAGTTTATTCTTCTTTGCGATCCTTTTAAAATTCGATCCTCCTTATATATAAAACAAAACAATACAAAGAAACCTTTCGGATGAGAAAATCGTTTGGATTTCTGTATTTGACATATATATGTATATTTCATTCAAATGCATGGCTATAGAATGCAGATGATATTGAAGCGGTGGAGAAAAGTGAAGTCTCAGCCGTGAGATTCTCGGCAGGAAAGTCGTATTAGCATAACGTAACGAGAGCTAAAGTCCGTATAATGAAAAAAAAAAAAAAAAAAAAAAAAAAAAAAAAAAAAAAAAAAAAAAAAAACAATTTGAGAAAGTTGAAATAAGAAAAAAATAAAAAAAAAAAATAAAAAAAACATAGACGTTGAAATTCCGGAAGAATTTCGAGATCATCTGTGTGACGACCGCACTTGGGGTTCGCCAAAGCTTTTGCTCGTTTAATCCTCGGTACAATGCCGAAAGTATTTTTCGCTCGCGGAGCCGGTGAGCGAAAGCACCGGAGGACCCGGACCGTAGAATATATTCACGTTCTTTCGTTGCTCTCTCGCATATCCGCAATGTCTGGTGCAAGTACCTATCCTCACTCGGGTCTTCGTCTCCGGTTCCCGAAGCTTATCTCTTATTGAGCTCCTTTTCCGGTCCTCCGTCCACTTGTCCCGCGACTTGCAACCGGAGGCTCACTCTCGGAATCCATGGCACAGAGCTGGGTAAGCTCTGACCCGTTTCTTCGTCAAACGAAAAGCGAAAAAGCGAGAGAGAGAGAAAGAGAGGTACGACGATGGACGTGTTATTTTTATATGCTTCTCTGCACTCCTTTTCTCGGTTCGCTTATTTTTATGCGTCAATTCGTTATACCTTCGTTTTTATCATTTTTCACATTCTCGCAGTATTCGCGATTATTATTTTTAGGATTTCGTGGCAGTCTGGAAACCCTTATGGTTTCCGTCTGTCCGTCCGTCCGTGATGTGTCTGCATGTCACAGAATCTCACATTCTCTCGTTAATATACCCATTGAGATGAAATTTGGTATACGGACGTAGATGCATGACCCAAAAATAGAAATAATGAGATTTTTGAAAAACTCTTTTTTTTACCCTCCCGTTCCATAGATTGGAAAGGGTATATATACTTAAATTTTTTTTTTTCACTTACCCCATTGAGTGTTTAAATAGATCTCCTAAAATGCAACAAATAAAAAGGTGTCTATCTACAACAACCTTTTGATTTTAACCCTTTTGAGTCACGAGACATTTGATCTATACCCTCTAATTGCTAAGCTAGAGATGGTAAAAATTTGAAATAATTTCGAAATTGCACATGCTCACTCCATCAGCGAGGGAAAAATAATTTTTTTCTGCCCGTTGCTAGGGAGGAATCAATAACAACGCACTTTCAAGGGGGTTGGACGAAAAGTGTCGTGTGCATCACGGGCGGAAAGAAGACGATTTCGAGTCGGGTGACTGCAGCCCTCGCTTCGCTCGGCCAACTTTAAAATCACACTCGTCAAAATCGGCTTCTTTCCGCCCTTGATGCACAAGATACTATTTCTTCTACAGGGGGGAATTTTTAGATGCGAAGGGACAGTCGATATAGTGAGACTGAGGGTCGATTATAATTCGAAAGTCGACCGGTCGACTCGACACTCGCGACCGGTCGACTTGACTGGTCGACTTTCACACGAAATATCGCGAGATATCACTTTTGACATATAATCAGCCCTGGATAGAATAATTATAAAATAAATTGTTGGTGAATCAGGAAGAAATTGCAAAGAATATCGTGTGAGATAGTGACCGGTGTCGACTTTCAAATCATAATTGACCCCCCGGGACCAGCTAGTGAGGTTCTCAATTTACAGAATCGTCTCTCTCATTCCATCACTCTTCACTCTCAAGTAGCTCTGTCATTATCAATCATTTACTTATTTATTCATTCATTTATTTTTCCTTCCCTCTTCGTCGAGAGTTTCTCCAGCTAGATTAAACGGGAATCCCAACATTACCCTATACAGGTACCGATGTTTCATCGAGAACTATCGGAGCATCCGCGATTCACGATAATCAATGACAGAAAAAAGAAAAAAAAAGTTCGTCACAGTCCGGGTACGCGAACCAGAAACTCCAGAATTCCAATCTGTGTGGCACTTCACTAATTACGCCAACGTAATTGGATTACTGCCCGAGGTCTCGACTTATCCGATCCCGTGGTGTACACAACTCTCACAAAGGTCCAAAAATCCTGGATGATGCAACCCCCCCCCCCCCCCCCCCCCCCGAGTCCTCGAGTCGCGGGTGGTCGGTGACTTTTTTTTTCTTTTTTTTTTTCACGCACGTCCTCAACTTCGATACACTCTCGAACGAGTCTCGAACTGCTCGAATCGTAAGCAGGCCGTCGGCACGCACCATAAGTTTCGCGAGCTTCGTACTACACGTCCCGATGCTACACACGCTTTTTCTCTCCCCACCCCCACCCCCTTCCTCCCCCGCCTCGATGTCTCATCCCAACCGGAGATAAATCAATTTCGCTTACATCCGATGCATTTGCTATTTTTAAAGCCCCCGGGGATGAAATGCGAGACGACGTGAAAAAAACAAGGCCGCTGCTTGGCGGGTTGCATCTGCTTTTAATATTATTATAGACCCCTTTTTTTTTCTTTTTCTTTTTCCTTTTTTTTCAATTTCTTTCTCGCTCCGGCAGCGTTCTCACGATCTTCGTCTCGCGCGAGTTCTCGCCTCATCTCTTTGTCGTTTCGATTTCTCCCTCCCCGCCCCTCCGCGGGCTCCGCGTTTTATCGAATCATTTAGCTCTTTATAGAATCGTTAGCCGGTAGACTGACCGCAATTGCACCGTCCCAACGTCGGGTCTGTGCTTTCATAAAACTTCCATGCCGTCGCAATTTCTATTATGTTCCTTGTATCACGGGTTCACGCTTCGTCGGTCGCATGCGTCTCTCGATAAAGTCGTGTCAATGGCATGCAACGTGTACGTTGTGCCATTATACGCGTCGTGCTTCGACCGTATCGTCGTGATTTTTATACGTGTGTTTGAAAAGTGTTTATCAATATTTTTTTTTTGTTTGTTTGTGAAATTGTGAATGGAAACTCGGATGTGTTGCGAGATGGGCGACGAGTTTATCGAGATTTTGATTTCGTTGATGTGTTTTTTGAATGTTTTTTTTTGGTGGGTGGGGCTCGAAATTCAGAACGAGGAAAATTCAGAAGGGTCAGAGATCCGAACGCCTACCAGTCGGCGCGGTTTTTAACATTTCTCGACTTTCGAGCTTTCCCACGCGTAAATTATCGAAGTTAGATACATGCCGTCGTTGACTTTTTTATAGGAAATTCAATTCTCTACAAAATTGTTTACGTTGACTTTTTGTCTATATAGCGTTGTTTATCCAGGACTTGGATGGAAAGGTAAAAATTTAGTTATTTTCATCTTGTAAATTTTACCTTCCCGTCCAAACTCTAAATAAACAACGGTATATAGACCAAAAGTTCACATAAGCAATGTTGTAGAGAATTGAATTTCCTAAAAAAAAGTCAACGACGGCATATATGTCACTTTGATAATTAACGCGTGGGAAAGCTCGAAAACATTGTCATTCGAAACATTGTGCGTTCGGAATTTTGACCCTTCTGAACTTTGCTCGTTCTGAATTTCGATCCCAACCGGTTTGGTTGAGTTTTTGTGGAAGCCTGACGGTGAGACCGGGATTTTTGAAAACGGAAATTAATTGAAGAACCGACGTTCCCTTACTCCCTCACTCTCCCCTTCGGTGTCTCTGAGCGGACGTAAAAATCAATTTTGTTCGTAATATCGTCTATCAATTGCATCGTATTAATTATTTGAGAGCAATTAAGCTCATCCGATAATGTGGGGTAGCGTTGGATAATATATGAGAACCTCGACCAAGTCGAACCGCTCGATCCTTATATGGAAGCCGATACGATGGCAAAAAGTCGACTTCGCGGTTCACTCGCAGCGATGATATACACGTTGAACCTTTCTTCCACGTACCCTTTCCGTACCTAAAAATAATTTTGCGAGATATTAATACTCGTTGGTCTATATTAGATGAGCTTCGACCGATACATATTTATATACATATGCAACTAAACCACGGAATTAATAATATAATTTTATTCGTATGGAATAAAGTGATTTTGGTGGTTAAAGAATTGGTTAAAAAATAATTGAAAATTATTTCAATCTCATAATTTTGTTTCATAGTCAAAATCAAAATCGGATTCCGAATTACGCGATCGACATTGAAACAAAATTATTTTAAGTGATTTGCGTGGTGAAACAATAGGTTGAAAAATAATTGAAAGTAATTTCAATTTCATAATTTTGTTTGATAGGAAAATTAAAACCGGATTTCAAATTATACGATATGGACAATGAAACGAAATTATTTCACGTGATTTTCGCGATGAACCAATTGGTTGAAAAATAATAAAAATCTATTTCGAATTTCTCAATTTTGTTCGAGAGAAAAATCGAATATACTATTTTTTATGTTCGTCATTAAAAATTTTTTCTGATAAAGATGAATTTTGAAAATGATTGAAATTTATAGAGCGAGTTTTCCGCCACCATTTTCTACTTACCAGGTACTCGCCACACATCACATCTCGACGATATAATTATTAATGCCTAATCCGATAGCAATTATCCACGCATAAGTGATGTGACGTGTCACGCATTGAAGTCTCGTTAATTAATTTCCGCGGACGCAATAACGTTGGTCCGGCAGTACGCAATGTCGGCAATCAAAGCTAATCAATTATTACGTCCCTCGCGAGCTTGCACCTCTTCATGAACGTGGTAACACGATGCACAGCATTCGTGGATTAAAACTTTTATTTCCTTCGTTAATTGTACGACAATTGCAATTGTACAACAATTATATGGCAATTGTACAACTTTCTTCGTAAAAATCCATACCCAACCGGCAACGTGAACCCACACCAACGTTCGATCAAGTGTGTACGTTCTATTATATCATCCGCACAATGGCTACTCGATAGTGCTGTAACAATTATTTTTTTTCTGTTGAATTACGGTTCTCATAATTTTGCTTTCTTATAGAGAAAGCTACGTGACGTAGCTGGGACATTTTTTTCCTAAAATTCAAACGTGTATAACTCGAGAACGGTTTAAGCGACAGCCCCTAAATTTTGCAGGCATGTAGAGCTCTATAATCCCTTTATTGACTATAATTTTCGTCACGATTCAAGCTGCGGATTTTATGCCGCTTTGCAATTTCCAAAAGAGGACCATCCAAAAAAAGTACGTTATCACGTTAGCGATCGCAAATTTTTATATATTCGTCTGCAGAGTTCTTCACAAATAGATTTATAGGATAATTGGTATTGGATTTGCGCTGAAACCATCCAGATAATTTGATTCTATGATATTTTTAAAATTTGTTCGAAAAATCAAAACTTTCCATTTGATCCTCAGTCGCAGATTCAATTAAACTTTGAAATTTCATACATTTTCATTCGTAAGTTGAAAAAAAAAAAAAAACAATTTTGATTCCTATATTGTGTCGAGATTTGTGTGCCAAATCTGCAGATTCGAATCTGCGAAATTTGTATTTTATTTTTCTCAAACGTTATTGTGAGAGATATACGAGGTCTTCGACTGTACTTTGTTGCTTTAGAATTATCGCTCGTACAGCGCCAGTATTCACGGTCCTTCGAAGATTCTCGGGGTTTTTCATTCGTGACCGAGATGAGAACGCGGTCCATTGACTCGCGCAGCATCCGCGGGGCTCGTCGAGACGAAATTGGTATCGAGGATACGGAGCCGAAGATTTAATTCGGGCACGCGAAGTCGGTGGAAGGAAAGAGTCGGGGAAAAGAAGATCGAGAAATAAAAAGGCCGGAACGATAAATAAAAGAATTAAATGTATAGACGGAAAATAGAAGCGAGAAAATGCGTTCTGACGAAGATCAACGAGTATTCCATTGGTTCGCAAAAGTCCGGGGATGGTCATATTTGTAAATCTAATTATTGGTTGCCGTAAAGATTTATTTGCCGAATTAATTTGGTAACCGTTGCAAAATCAAAGAAACAATCGAAATTAACATTCTTGTCCAAATAATCACACGAATATTATTGTGTTCAACAACGATGTAACAAAATAAATGGTATTTCAACGAATTTTCACAATTCTGTATGTTTTACACAATGACAAATTTATAAATTCTCGTTCTCATTAAAACACTCGGCAAACACATTTAAGTTGCGATTCGCTTAATGTCTGATCCATCGTAGGACTTTGCAATCTCACGGGGCTGGGCGAAATTTTTCGTTTCCACTTGGATTATTTCACTAGGCCGTATATCTCCACTTCTCTCTCTCTCTCTTTCTCTTTCTCTGTCCATCCGTCACACTTTTTCTCCCTTTCGCTCTACATTTATTTCTCCTCCGGCTATTCGTCAACCGTCTCACCCCCCCCCCCCCATAGCACGGAAACAGTAGAATAGAAAGAACAAGACGGAAAAAAAGAAGAAAAAAAAATCCTAGTTGCTGAGAAACAAGAAAATTGCAGCAATCGTCGATAGCTCACGTTTTTCTTGGCAACGAATATTTTGTGGACGATGAATTTTACACAGTCTCCATTGTCCATTATTCCCATTCTCAATTTTCGTTCCGTCACCTTTTGTTCGCCCCATTTCAGCGGCATTAGCACCAAAAGATTGCCACGTCGGTTCACGAAACGATTTTTCATCCGCGAAAAAAAAAAAAAAAAAAAAAAAAACAAATAAACGTCGGTCTGACGTGGTATTTACTCGAACCACTTGTAACATCGAATTTCAATAATTGCACATCATCGTTGGACAATAAACATCTCATCGAATTATTCCACACAAATGAACGACGAATATTTGTCGAATGAAATTCCAACAACAACAACGATGACGATACGGAATAACAAAATGGCGGCGTTGATTCGGTTTACGAAATTTTCATAGGTCCAGTTTTGCCGCAGTTAGGTATCTGTCGTTTTACTTCCGGGTCGGGACGTCGTGTAATCGTCCGACGTCGGGAAAACGTCACCCGTGCTAAAATCGATGGGACAGCAGACATTCGGGGGAAGGGGGGGGGGGGGGACGGAATCAACAACTAAGTGACAAAGAGTGAGACGACGAGAACGGTGGATAGAAGAAGGACGAGAAAAAAAAACGAGAGCTTTTCCTCCGGTCCTTTCTCTCTTGTTCCACGTCCAACTTGCTCTCTTTCCCCCGGTTACCTCCTTCTGGGAAAGTGATAAAGTTACGAAAGGGCAAAGCACTGGGAACGAGATTGCGGGTCTCTTCGGTTTCACGGCTTCGATCCACCATCGCAATTTATCTCACGGTCTACGTTTTCTTTTCCTCGGCCACTTGTCTCGGTAACGCTTGCATCGAACTTCGCAAACTACACGTCTCCGCTTTGCTATTTATTCTCAACAACTTTGTTCTTGTTTCTTGTTTTTTTTTTTTTTTTCGGTTTTTTTTTTCTACCGCGTAGCACATTCTCGAAACCTTACAAGCACACACAGAGGTTGTTGCAACCCTTTTTTCTTTTGCACAGGCACACCTCTGTTGGTACAATTAAAAAATAATCATGGATCGTTTTCGTGCAGCGCGAAAAGAGCGGGGGTGGAAAAAAATCGCATTCTCTTTGAAATTATTGCACGTACATTCGTGTGCTATATACTTTTTTGCTTTCGCAAATGTTTGCTCGATTTTCGTCAGCTTCCACTGTGGTGCTTTATTACTTTTGTGTTTTTATATCCTTTGCTTGATTTTTGTTTCTTTATTTAATTCTTTGCTTTTCTTTAAGGGCGTATAGCTGGCGAAAAATTGTTTTTTTTTTTTTTTTTTTTTTTTTTTTGCATTTCCGGCAAGAACTATTCGAAAGTATTTTCTCAAAATCGCATTGACGATAATTCCAAAATGCCTTCGGCATCGAAAAATTCGTCAAAACTTCGAACTCGCAAAACTACATTTGTAAATCGGTAGTCAAGATTTTACGAGACCTACTTGACTCGTTTTTTTTTTTTTAATTTCGCGGGCTCGTCTAGAACAGTATTTTCTCGAGCTTGAGTGGAGCTTTTCCGAAAAAAATATTTGTTTTCGTTTTATTTATTGAAAACTAACGTGAAGTCACGAGAAATCGTGGAGAAGTGACAAATAGGCCATTGTAATATTCGTATATAATGGGTCATTGTAATATTCGTATATCATAGAGTGACGATATCAACAAACATAAAATTCGTTCGTGCAACACGAATAAAGGCAGATGGATATGAGAATGAGGAAGAACGAAGTGAGGGTCGATGCGAAGCTTTCCGAAGATCAAGCTGCTGGTCGAGAAATGTTCGAGGGAGTGAAAAAAAAAACAAAAAAAAAAAAAACGTGAGGAAGGATACAGCGGACATCGATCTATCATCGACGATGGGTTCGCGCGATAGAGTCTTACCCCCCTTTTATTTTTCGGGATTCGCATGGCGCCAACACTGCAAGCTGCAGGGAGCCGTGGAAAATGATGAAGTGGAACGGAACCAACGAGAGATCTTAATTTTCCAATTCCCCGTGGGCATCTAGATTCTCCTAAGTACTTCTATAAACTATATTCGTGCTTTTTCCTTTTCTTAATGGGATTTCAAAAGATGGCCCCTCCGGAGTTCATAAGGATGTTCGATGATATATTACATATATATATATTTGTATATATACTAGCTGACCCGGCAGCCATATAAATTATTTCTAGTGAATATTTTGGTTGTTAAATAAAAAATCTGTTATTCAACAACATAAATAATTTAGTTCTGTTTGAAAAAAACGAAAGACGGTTAAATTATTTGGATATTATTCATGCAAAAATACCAAAATCGCGGCTAAAAACGTTGAGTGGCGGCAGGAGGGTGAAAATTGAGGGGTTATATGAGTATTTTTTAATGCCAAATTTAAAAAAAAATAAAAAAAAAAAAAAAGAAATCGTCAACGAAATAGGAAAAAATATACTGTACAGAAACACCCTAATCACCGAGCGCCGTGAAATATATTTTACATTCTATTATAATCCCTACCAAACATACAACAAAAAAATTCATAAAGAACGGTTGAGACATTTCGGATAAGTGCGACCACAAACACCGTGACACGTACGAGATTTTTATACATGAGATATATTTGCTGACGAATTTCTCAACAAACCGTCAATTAGGTGATTACCATAATAAACGTCTCGATTATTCTAGTTTTCATATTCCATTAAAACGTCACGTCCATCACTGTCTCCGTGGGCAGTGTATAGACTCGCGCGAGTCCACGGCCTATTGGTACACGTGACCGTCAATCAAAGTGCAAAAGAAAAGCCGAGCACGGGAAAAGTTATATTCGTGACCGTTTTATTTTTTTGCCGCGGAGTGAGTTTAAATTCGAACACACGTAATGTTAAGTGTGCGTGTATGTATGTTTGTGTGTATGTATGGATGTTTTTGTGTGCGTTATCGAACGATGATTCATGCGCGAAATGTCTTGCGGGTAAATTGCAACGAGCCGCGCGTTTGCATTATCGTGAAACGGCATGGGGACAACGAGTCCGAGCGGACGCGCGACATCGGCCTCAATAAAAAATCATGCGAATTTACTTGGCTCGGGACAGCTGTTACGTCTATGAATCTGGAACGAGTATATTCTTTTTCTTTTTCTTCTTCTTTTCTTTTCCTTTCGCACGCTTTTCTTCAGCAGCTCTTCTGCGAGAATCGTCGTCTGTCGATGGGGCGAAGCTTCGAAATCCTTCTGCTTCCGTCGCGAGAGAAAACGGAAGAGCGACAGAGGGATACCGAGAGAGAGAGAGAGAGAGAGAGAGATGGAAAGAGTCCATCGAAAGAAAATTTATGAGAAGCTCGAGCTTACCACTCTTGCGTTCAATATTTTAAATATCGCGACAGAATTTCCATAAACTATTGCCACCAATAATCTTGTGTTCGAGCACATCATGTTTCGATTATTCATTCGGTATAAATCTTCAATGATTGATCGTGGTGCAGAGTAAATTAATACCTGCCATTTGTATGTACGAAAAAAATTTGAAAAATTTCTTCTCCTAAGCTCAAGTTTAACTCTTATAAAACAATATATATCCTCCTGACCGCCACGTGAAGCACGATAACTCCGCCATTTTTTGATATTTTCACATGAAAATTTTATATTAAAGCTTCTTTAATAAATGCACTAAACGCTTGAAAAAAAGAAATCGTCAATATTTTCATTTGTTTAGTCAGAAAAAAAAATATTGTTAACAAATTTGACAATTGCAAAAAACCTAATTATTGACAGTAGTTTGTTACGTAGGCAATGGATCCGATTCCCAAAGCGTCTTTATTGGCGTATTTATTTACGCCACATAGACGGTCTACGAAAGAAACGGGAAAATTAATTTTTTCGAGTATAATTATTCTACACGAAATTAACAACTAACGATTTTCGAATTATTTCATTCACTTGTGCTATTTCTTCGTGGCAAATTTCGAAATTATAGGTACGGAAAGTACAGTTTGATGATCGGTGAGTTTACGGACCCACAACAAAGTCATCGTACGAAGGTTCGGTTTTTTTCCTTTTAGACGCACAGAACCCTGTTAAATAAGTTTTACGATTAGTAACTTGTGTCAAATGCACTGTCCCAAATTCCATCTAAGCGTTTTTTTTCTTTTCGTATTTTCTCGCCATTTTCGAACAACTTTTTCCCCACGTATCGTCATTCTTCATCACCTTCGAGCTCCATAGACCGTGTGTGTCGCGGAGTTCGTTAGATTCTCGCCGTTCTGCTGTCGTCGTTTTCGTTGTCGTCAATAGACCTTTTTCCATACTTTTTCCTCACTGCTGTTTCTATGTTTCCCGTGTATTGCCCCAATTCGCTTGGAAAAACTGTTCGCCTCGTGGGGCCCTTCTTTCGCTCTGATGCTTCCTACCAGGAAAATATATATATATATATATATATATATATATATATATATATATATTATACTGTATAGATTCTGTACAAACAGCGGCCCAACATTTTACGCCTTTCATGCGTGTACAGCATGTGCAGGCAAATATCGTAAATCGTTTATGTACTCAATGTTATTGATGAAAAATCAATAATGTCAATATTATTATTATTGTTAATTTTTTTTTCTCTCAAACTTTATTTTCAATTTGGTGATTGCAACGTTAAATCTGAGATTAACACAATAATAATACCAATAATAATAATAATAATAATAATAATAATAATAATAATAATAATAATAATAACAATAATAATAATAATAATAATAATTTTGAAAACAATTATTGTTCTCACAATTTATAAATCGGTATAATATTAGAATTATAAAAATTCTCAAGTAAAATAAAATAATCTCAACAAAGTCGTTTGAAATTATTATCAGTTTATCATCTTTTTGTTTTTTTTTTTTTTATTATTATTATTTCCTCCGTAAGTTTCACTGATGTTCAATTCGCCTAAATCACGTTGCGGTTTTCATGGTAACCGATAATGCATCGTTAATCTCGTTGAAGAAGATCCTCGGTCGTTTGACGATGGCGGAGATAGGCGCTTTTGCGAGCCCACACGAGATAAATCGAAATCCGAGGGTTGGAAAGAAACGGATGGGAAATAATATCGACATTGCCAATGCGATCGTGTCCTGCCTCGCTTTTGGTTCGGATTCCTTCCGGGTAAATGCCACTCGCTTTTGCCATCGGTCTACTTCTTGGGCCCGGTCCAGACCTGACTACCGTCGTCGAGAAGCTCGTTAGTGTGGGACACCCGTGTCCGGACAAATCGATAACTCTGTCGCTTCGGCGATCGGAACGGTTCCGGAAACGACAGAATAACCGTCTCGTGTCTTTTTCCATCGATGAAGATATGATCCACACAACATACACACGAACATTATGCAATAGTATGCAATCCGACCATCATATAGTCTTTTGTTAAAAAGTTAAACAAAAAAATATTTCGCCACTTTTTCGAACCACACTCGTTCGAACGACATATCTTTTTCTATACAGTTTTTTTTTTGTTCTATTTTTTTCTCCCATTTCCGTTGAGTCGCCGTTCGGTTCCTCCCTTTTCGGATTCCATTCTCTTTCACTCTGACACTTGATTAATTCATGAATTCCACGTCAAAGAGAATAAAATTCGCGACGATGCTGATGACTCGTCGAACCTTCCTCCCCCCCCCCCTCCCGCACCTCCCAGCCACCACTATCATACGCACACACGGCACCCTTGCTCGGTTGAGAGTGATGTATGTAGCTTCACTCACCCAACGTTTCGTGTGCTTCCGCGCCTCGTTACACTCGCGGCCATTTTGCACACGCGTTGTGTACACGCCAACGGCGTGTGAAAATTCCGATGATGTGTGGAAAATCACATTTACTTATGCAACTATTCAACGCTATCGAAATGCTTTTTTTTTTCACGCTGTTTACTTTCGTTCAACGACATTTTGCCAATTTCCCGATAGAGGGCAGACCGGAGCTGGTTGGAGCATTAAATATATTTACTGTGTATCTTCATGGCATATTGTTCATTGGTGATTAGACTGTCATCGTGCATTTTTTTTTCAATCTTTAATCACTCGAAAATAGAAAGATATTGACATTTTTTTTCTTTCGTGTTTAACGTTACTCTCTCAACACGTTGTAACTCATGTTATCATATATAGGGATCTTAATCGAGAGAATTGTATCATAATCAATGTTTAGGTCATAGAAAATAATTTACAGTTTCGGACAATATGTTGATGTGACACATGTATATAAAACCACTCGATCGTATTTTTCTTGGCAATGGAAAAAAATACAAAAAATATAAGTGTTTTCAAATTTTCGAAAAAATGAAAACACCACAAGCAAGGGAAATGAACAATGAATAAATTCATAGATATGAAAAATGTCAATAACGTCGGTAATGTAGGATTCTCTCGCTCAGAATCCGATGAGAAAAATCTCAAGTACTCCGCAATATTTCTAGTAATAATAATTTCTATTAATAAGGTCGTCCTGCGCTAAGCTTTCAAGTACGTCCAAGACGTTAATCGAATAATATGATACACTTTTTTTTTTTCCCTCGTATTTTCGTGGTGTGCGATACAGCTATTCGTGATCTCTTTTGTATTGCCTTTTCGGCAATACAAAAGATATCACACACACACACACACATACACACACAGACATAAAAAGATCCGGAAATTTTCTCCAAATGTGTTTTCTCGACGTTTCACCACATTCAGAACACGATGACATAAAGATCTCGCAAAAAAAAAATGTTCCCCACCATCGCATAACTTTCTCCGTGAGAAAGCTAAAAAAAGTAATTGAAATTACGTCCGGTACGAAATAAATTCACAAACGCAATCAACGAAGTTACGAAAATTCGCAATCTTCCGAGTACAATGAATTTTGTAGTATAGGTACATGTGTATTGGTGTTTACAGCCGAAACGGTCGTTATCCCTCGTGGTATCTTCGTTATGGTCGTTGCTCCTTGTGCGGGGCTCCCTTCACGAGCGAGCTTACATCCGGCTTTGGTGCGTCGAGCAATATATGCAAACCACTATCTTCCTCGACTCTTAACGTGTGTGTGCACGAGCCCCAAAAGACGGACGGCTATAGACCTAGGTTCTGCGGGGGATATATATATATATCCCCACCTTGGAACGGAAACTTGAATCTCGTTGGTATATAAATATAAATATATATGTATGTACGTTTCGTACGGTGAAACTGACGGACTGATTAAAATTTTCGCTCCGAGAATTTACGATGAAAATCGCGGCAATTCCGGGGGATCAGCTTCACCGTGTGGCAAGGTACGGGCCAAGAAGCCCGAGATTGTGCTATACCGTGTAATCCGGTCGTCACTTAAAACCAAGAGGTGCGGTAATCAAGCCAAGATGAACTCGGAATTCCACGGAAGGGTGTTTCGAGGGGTCTATATTGCAAGTCCAATTGCCGAGTGAGAGACGTGTACTTGGCCTGTACAGTCTGTGAACGCGGTACAGACCACGAGTCAAGCTTCGCTCAACCAGTCTTTCTGTACCCTCGTGGTTTTACCGACTCTCGTGCTCGAACTTAAGCCTCCGGGCTTTCAAAGCTTCGGCGTCGACTTCAGAATGAAACGAGAGAACATTCGGTTGGGAAAAAGCTATATACGGACGTCCGACGTCCACGGTCTTACGGTGAGTAAACCTACTTCTGTCAAATTACGTGGAACAAAGAAGTTTTGGATTAAAATTACCGATTTTTCATGTTGGAAAATTGTGGGGATCAAGTTTCTTGAAATTGATGTACGATAAGTCTGTACTTTATCGAACGAACGTTTGGACGTTTGGCTGTTTTACGAACATTTTTAGGTGCTCAATAAGTAATCCATGAATATGCCACATCTATAAACACACAAATTTATTTTTCCACTTCTCAAAATTGCCCGGAAAAAAAATCTTAGACGCAACTTTTCGTAATTCTGCCATTCCAATGAAATATCTTCGGTTCAATAAAAAAACGTATACGTTGACGAAATGTTTTTTTTTTTAAGTTGTTTTCTTTCGTCTCTCGGATACTCGAAACTGTTGTGTTTGTTGCGATTCCGAGTATGTTAGCGATGCTCATAAAAAGCTTGCATGAGAAGCAGCCAATGATGGAAGGGCTGTGATGCTCGAGGGTGCTTCGTATGGCATACATTCGATGCACATACATATACATATACATATACATATATATATATACACCTATATATGACGCTTGGTAGCCAGTTACGTCGACGAGTTAATGCTTCATCGTACGTGACGTCGTCGAATCGTCGACGATGAGGACGCCCGCGGGTTTGTATACATACGTCGACGGTCGATAGTGCGTTCAACTTGTAGCTGCTTCAGCCAACCGAGCCCACCCGGTCCTCGCGCACATGCACACGACCCACCGCATCACATACAGCGAGTTTGGCTATAGATCCCCAAAAGCTCGGTCTGGAGTGTGTTGCATATATGGAGAACGCGGCGTTACCTGTAGCTGAGCCTCGCCAAAACCTCACCTGAAAGTGGAAACCTCTCGCTGTCGGTGGACGCCAGCGCATGTTTGATACCAGTGACCAGCGAGCAGTGGACACCGGAGTTTGGCCACTTTCGCCACCCTGGCCGATCTGTCGTTCGGAATTCGGAACAAAATCGATCTTTCAAACGTTCAACGGCTTCCGCAGGAGCTTGCTTCACGAAATTTCAAGCCTCACTTTCAAACCATTATGACGATGAAATTTGAGCTTATCTCAACATTTATTTTGAGATTGTGCTAATAAAGCTTCGGATAAAACTAGCTTACGAAGCTTGTAAAGCTTACAATTAGTATATAACTAAATTGATATATGAGAACGTAATGAAAGTGATAATTGGATAAGTAATGAAGTTTAATCAAGTAAATTTTTGACAATACGTTTATCTGATTTATCGTAAAATTTCTAAGCAGTTATACGTTACGTTAGTTTAACTGAATTATGACGATGAACTTTGAGCTTGCTTTAATTTATTTTCGGGTTCTGACGATAAGATTCGTGATTGCTGATTTTTTTTATTTTTCAAAAATAAATTCATTGGTTGTAAATTTATGGAACTTATGATGTCTTTATTAATAACTCTAATCATTGATATTTTTCATTGTGTCAACGTTTATAAATTGTGATTATTATTATTTCAATTAAGAGTTAAACTTTTTCTATTAGTAATTTTTATTTATTTATTGTGAATAATTAATTATTTTAAGCAGTCGGTATTTTTGATATTCCATTTTAATTCTTGGGAAGAAAAAAACTGGTCTGATGTATAATTGGAGTTTTCCACTTTTATCAATTATCCACGGAAAATTACACCAGCATTGCAGAGCAATTTCAAAATTTATCGAAATGCACGGAATCGCAACCGAAAACAAAAGTATCAAGAGTCTGCTGTGTAGATTTACCGTTCCACATTGTAGTCGGAATTCCATTTGCTTCAACTGGAGAGCCCATATTGAAATGAACTTCACGTTTCCAGTCAGAAAAAAAAAACGAAAAACAGCAAAAATACCTACGTGATGCAGCTTTGCAGTAATTTTTTCCTCGCGAAAGCTTTAGCCGCATTACTTCTATTCAATTCAGACTGCTCGAGAGAAAAACTGGGTGAATTACACGAAAAGAAAAAAATTCTTATTCAGAAGCTTCTTGAAAAATTGCTATGAGCTTCCAACTGATGGGGAAAGCCAATATATATGTATACATATATTATTTCCATAAAATTTTAATTGCGGCCAATTCCCAATGACGTCTCATATTCACTCTGGCACGTAAGAAAGTGAGCATTATTGTGCGTCACGATTATGCAAACGAGTGGATTTTCAACACTCGAAATAACGAGCCAAGGTTAATTAAGAAAACAGCATCTAAGAAAAATATATATATATATATACATATACAACTATGTAAAATATTTCGAGTGCGCATGCGCGCGTTCCGAGTAAGACCAAGGCCGTTGGGGGTGTTGGGGATGAGATATTTCAGATCGCACGAAAAAATCTGTATGTGTGTGTTTGTATGTGCGTGTGTTCCAGGTGACAACGAGACTTTTATCGCTCGCCTATCCGATAGGGTACGTGGGTTATGCCCTTCTCGGCACAAACTCGGTTTGCGCCAAAGCCTTTTGCGGTCCAATACCAGACGCGTCACGAGTTTCCAATACCAAAACGCTTAGGATCACGTGAGAGCGAAACGAGAGAGAATTTCCGCGAGTAAACGCGCGAGCAAACGAGCGAGTGTCGAAGCCGCCGACCACCCGATTATACTGCACGTCGTGACAACCGCACGAGGGTCGAAATAACGAGCCCACCACCCCATGATTAATTGATGATTGCTCGACGATGCAAATTGTTCCGCGGACCTCGAGGCCCGCTCAACCCCCAAGCAGCTACCCCACGATGGGGACTGACGCGTCTCACGCTCCCCGACTGGGAACTCTCCCCCCCCCCCGGCCCATCCCCTCCCGCAACCCTTTAAACCTCCACTCGCGCGAATTTCAAATATCAAACTCCATCGCAGCGACATTTGTCCTAATATCACGTTGACTGTGTTAAGCCAGAATGTTTTTATCGTGATATGTTGTTCACTTGTCCACTGTGAGCTTATCTACATTTATTTTGAGCTTATGCTGATAAGCTTCGTGCTTGCAAATTAAAAAAAAAAAAAATAAATGTATTGCTGTAGTTGTGTGTTATTGTTCTAACTTGAATGTTTGATATTGATCAATGTGTCTCCATTTTTACGAACGATCAGATCTTAAAAAAGTGGAACCTTGCTTCCACAACATTTTACACATTCGCCAAAGATCCCTCTGTGAGAAAGTAAAATCCACGTTCAACGAATTGTTGAAAAATATGACAACGTCGTTGAAAACTTTGTCGATGGACGACTATTTCATTATTTCGTTTATAATAATATTGGCGTTACACGATGTTAAAAGTAATGTATCATTGATGTTCCAGATTTTTGTCTGTGATTATGAGTTACAGAACTCTACCTTACCGATGTTATTGAAATGCACATTTCTTATACAGACATACATATACGTATGAGTAGTTATATTTCTGTTGTTGTTGATTCTTCGGGTTCCATTGATTCACAAAAAATTATCAACAAAACAAGCAGAACCAACGATATCTCCCAAAAAACTATAATCGCAAAGAAAAATAATAAATAAATAATAATTTTCACAATTTTCATAATTTTCAGATGTCTAATTTTTCGTATCTTAATAAATTCATCATCGATAAGCTCACGTTGAAACATTAGCATTATCACGATTTTGTGAATTTTGGGGTTATCCCGAAAGTACGGAAGAGCGTTGAGAGGTCGGAGAAAAAAAAAATAATGTCGTCGAGGCGCCGAGCGTTCGTTAGTTTCGGGGATGGGGGAGAATTTTCAGTAGTTACAATCAACGTTTAAGCCGACGTTATGAATGCCGTAGCCAAACTGGCGGAGAGGCCAGCCACAAAACTTTTCCCGTAATATAGGGGCGACCAGTGTGTCGCGGAGAAGAGCGGCATCCACGTCAGCGCTCCCTTTAACCCACAAATATGTGACCAGTGCATTGTACCACACATGCAGTTACTCCATCAGTCGTACACACACACACACACACACACACAAACACACACACATACACACACACACATATATATATATACTATATATATTTATATACTGGCATTTGTACACTTGCCGCATCATAGCAGAGGCCATATGCATATTTGCGTTGGCGTGAAAATCGCATGTGCTTTCAGCAGTCTACGGCCGCACGACGCTTTTTCGCCACTGGTTACTCCCTGCCCAGAGCAGTGAGTTTCGCGCCAGTGGATCTGGCTAATTGGATGAGGCGAATTATTTTCGGAACAATAGACAAAGGTCTCCAATTTGGTGAAACGCAAGCGTGCGTCCTCGCGTTCCACTCTACTCCCGAGATTCCTCGCCTGTTGTTGTTGTTTTTTTTGTTCTTTAATTTTCTTTCTTTCCTTCTTTCTTTTTACGTTTTTTTTTCGCCATCTTTTTTCAAGTTTTTCTTTCACGACGAGATTTCTCTTGTCAAGTCCGAATTCTTCCCGGTCATCTTGGCCCTCGAGGGGTGTGGGAACGAGTGCCACGGAGATAAGGTACATTATTATGTAACCGCGCGGGGATTTGTGGTCGAGGAGAAGGGTTGTAGAATGAGAACGCCGGAACTGATATTGACTGCGAATGTAAGAAATCGAAGGTGGATATGTGTGTGAGTGTGTGGGTTTGTGTATATATATATATATATATATATATATATATATATATATATATATATATATTTGTTGTGGACTATAGGCGGGGATGAAACGATGAAACATAGCTGCGTTGAAAGACCCGTTGGCAAAGTTCCACGAGTTCGACGATTGCCGTTTATCGGCGGTCGGTGAGGGGGGGGGGGGTTGGGAGCAGAGCTTAGAGTTTCGATATATACGTTATACAGAGGGTTACAAAATTACCTCCGCCAACCAAAACCATGGGTACCCGAGGTCACTTTAAGGAGACGTTACACAGCGAAAAATCCATCTTTTTTTATTTTTGCATTTTTGGAAAGGAGAACTATTTAAAAGTAACTTTCCGAGAATCTCATTGATTTTTTATTTTTATTTTTATTTTTTTTCGGACCTCCACGTTTAGGACGGCAAGGGGCAACCTTTGTTTTTTCGCTTCCTATTTTTTCCCCCAACAACTTTGAAAAAAATGCTCAGCTCGCTCAGCAGCCGCGGATATTTTTCTTTGCTAGGGAAAGAATTATTATTCACTTGAACGAACTTCAACGTTGCGGAGACGCGTGGATTTTTCACCCCACCGGCTGCATGGTTATTTAACCCTACACACTCTTTTTCGTGGATGCCACATGATCCGAAAACAAATGCAAATGTCGGAAAAACATTTTAGAATTCGGGTTATGGACCACGACCTCCCTTATGAACGGCTACTCTTTATATTAATTCGTTAAAATATGAGCCTCAAATGGTTATCTTACCCGCTGGCGATTTAACCCCATCTTACCCGACACATAAATATATATAGCACCGAAAGTAATAAAAAATTAGGTACTATAGGAAACGAAAAGATTAATATAATTAAACAAAATATTATATTTATCACAGTTAAAGAACAGACAAAGTGGAAAAGTCAACCGAAAAAGATTTTTGGAAACACTTGATCGAGAGATGAGGAGGTACATAAGTAAAATATATGACAAAAAAATGATGGAAAAAAATTTCGGAAAACTCACAAAGCGTTAAAAATATCATACAGTACATTCTAAATGTATTTTATTCTTTTCACCATCTGATTTTTCAACTCGAGGACGAAATACACACTTCAACCCCCAGCTGACACACTTGTCGGCGTATAACATAGCTGGCATACAGGGTCCTCTTCGACCGTGAGGTCACAGAACGTTTGCTGCGAGTAACCCAACTGATTTTTTTACTTGGAAAAATTCTCATATATTCTTTGGTGCTTCTTTTATGAGGTGCCATAGGTTATTTGGTTTAAATTAAATATTTTCTTCAAAAAAAAAAAAAATGTTGAAGGTGAACAAAAAATGTCATTATTTTTATCTAAGAATCGAACTGGATACCCTCGAAATACTCTAATTTCAGAAAAAATAGCACAATAGTGGCTGTTGGAAAAAGGGATTTATTTTGAGAAATGTCTCGAGAACGTCTTGAGTTGGGGTAGATTTCCCTTCGGGGCTTTTTGGCCCAAGTGCGCCAGCTAAAGGTTAATAAAAAAAAACAAAAATTTCAGAAATCATAAAACTGGAAAAGATCGCGATCTTGCACAAGTACCAAAAATAAGTGAGATACAAAAACGAGATGGAAACAGTAATTGGGTGAATAATGCAATTCAATCGAATTAACACTTTACAAAATCTGTAGATTTCAACTGCAGTAGATAAGTACACGTTGGTTCAGTCGATCAGAGGCGATTGAGCAATCTGCTACTTTTGATTTTCTACTCTCTAGTACTATGTTTTACTACTTGTGATCCATATATACATGTATATTGGCGGTTTTTCGTCGTGTTACTTTTTTTTCCTGTGTCCTCGTCCACTCCTTTTTTCCGTCATTCCACCGATGGCTTACGCTTCCTCGTTGCACGGAGCCGCATTGTCTGGCTTCCCGGGGAAACTGATTGGAAGCATCGAAACGCTTCTCGGCGAACTGACGGAACGGGGAAAAAGCCAGAAGGAAAATGTTGGAGGCATGATTGGTGAGACGAAAAATACACTGAGACGAACTGAGCTGCAGTTTTTTTTTTCATTTAAACAATTTTCATTTGTTTTTCACGGGTAATGTCGCGGGAATACGAGCCATGAGTTGGATTCCACGGTTTAACCGTACGAGACAAGATTTTGTCGTTACATCGATTGAGTGTATATACCGGGTGTTTCACCTTAACTTGATCACCTCAAATATCTTGGTAATTATTGACGTCACAAAGAAACGTTTCAGCCAAAAGTTGTACGTTGCGTAGGGTGTCATCGAATGCGACCAATTTTTTTTTTATTTCGGTGGAGGTGCTGACGAACAGTGAAGGTCACCTCCACTTTTTTGAATGGTACGGTACATTTTTTTTTTCAACCATCTTGTAGAGCATTGCAAACTGCATAGAAAACATCTGGGGGTCAGAGCCGCTCAAGGTCATTCAAGATCAGTATCGATAGAATACATTATTTATTTTGGTTTGAAATTTCTCTCGACTATATTTTAAGACTGTCAGACCACATATAGTAGCAATTCTAACAATAAGTTCACAGTCAATAACCTATGAAAAATATGCTTCGAAGTTAATACATTTTTAAGACAGACGGTCAATTTAAAATCTCAATAAACTTCAGAAACGAAAAAAAGATAAGTAAAATGAAAATTTCCGTTCGTAATCCGACGCGACTGACAGAATAAAAACGTTGGGCTTAACATTTTTCCACGATTCACAGGAGTCGGGTTCGTTGCAACTGCATGTGCGCTCGTTCCGTATCCGCCACTTCGCGAAACCATCGATCTGGTAAAATACACGACCTCTCGCAAGTGAAGCACGATTTATCGGTCCCGTTGGAACCCTAAAGCTGATTTACGTATTCTAGTATTATGCAGGAACCGTTATTCGATGCAGATATTCGAGGATTCCCGAAAATCCACCACCACTAACTCGGCACCATCACATGCATGCTATTTCCCCACACAAATTCCATCAAACTTATCGGTTATCCCCCCCCCTCCCTCTCATATCTGTATCTGCAGTTTTTGTTGCGATGATGATCGATGGGGCAGATATTGAATCGTCATTCGTGACAATTCGGCGTTCCGTTTCGTGCGACCGTACAACTGGGCCACGATAAAAGCTGCAACAATTCTCGATCGGGTTTTCCTCATGTCCCGCGCAATTATTCCATATGGAAAAAAAAAATTTTGTAAAAAAAAAAAAATGTTTACCCGTCGTAAATAAAACTAAATATAAACAAATTGAATATTTGTCAATTCAAGTATTGAAAGCGTTGACTGTTAATGGAACGAAATACTGAAAAAAAAAAAAAAACGTAGCAATCAATCAATTCAATGTTTGTCAATACTTCGTTGTCAATCATTTGTAACAAAAATTCGATGACATTTCCTCTTAAGGCCTTATACACGTGATTTTGCCGATTTTCGAAGGTACTTTTTTAGACGCGGTAAAAAAAATGGCGCATATATTGACATTTTTTTTTACAGATAATTTATGCACGTGGTTATAAGTATATGTGAAATAAATCAGAAATATTAATTTTTTATTTTTCGGCATTGACGTGGGTGTCTGAAAAAAAAATGAACATATTTATAATTGTATAATGAATGTGTCTTCAGTGTGAACCAACGATATTATAAAAAAAATTATTATAAGAAAAATGAGTTTCAAATTTTTCTTATAATAATTTTTTTACTCAATTTTCTGTGGATATTTTATTTTTTGTATTTTTTTTTTGTAACATTGAAATATTTGTTTCTGTGGTTTACACGATAGGTGATTATACTAAAAATATGTTTAAAACATTTCAATGCGATCTAAATATTCGTTGAAAAGTTGAAACTTTCACAAGGTTCGAAAAAATGCTGGGACTTTAACAAATTTTGGAATTTTCTATTTCCGCAAAGCTTAAAATATTATAGAATCAAATTGTTAACCAAATTGAAAAGAAAATGAAAAATTAAAAAAAAATTCCGCGAATATATAAGGCTTTAATTAAAACCTTTAGTTATTCCTATCCCACTCATGAATGAATCAAACACGATTAATAATTTTCCAATTATAAATATTTATTAAATTCTCGATATCAACAAGCTTTTCTACCTCGGCGTGCTTCATCAGCATTTTTATTCGCCCTTCATTCACGTACGTTTATTTCTCCTGATGCTTGTTGTGGTTTTTTTTTTGCGTTTTTTTCTTTTTTATCTTTCCATAAAAAATAAAGACCGGCAGTAATAGGGCACCTTTTTTGCGTGCCTCTCGGCTGTATGGCTTGGTTGTGTGTCTATGTGTGTGTGTGTGTGTGTGCGGTATATTTACCGGGTAATAGAGGTATACATTGATGTTCGAGCCCAAGGGGATGAATGGATGTTTGAGCTTCCAGGTCGGCAGCCTTGCTTCTCGTTGGGGGCAGCCCACGAAGTAAAGAAAAAGGAAGACTTTTCTCTCTGCATTATTGCCGTAGGGTGAGAGGAAAAAAACGCGTCAATGCCACCCCCCACCCGCTCCCCCCCCCCCGAATCGACGTCCAGGCAACGTGTCTTTCCACACTCGTTGAATTCACGTGTGGAACTAACCTTTGCCTTTTTTTACCTTTGACTAAAGCACACTATAATTACACTCCGACACTACTTGCCAGATTGACCGCGAAGGTCGTAGTCCCTTGACATTTGTATACGTCATTCCAAAGCAAAATCAAACATTTGCCACTTATGATTTTTCTTCCATTACGATTTTTTTTATCTTCAAAAATATTATTTCTATTTCTAGATTTGAAAAAAAAAAGCATAAAAACATAACGAATGATTATCGCTGAAAGGAACTTTGAAATGAATTCAAGCAATGCAGATGGTAAATTTAAAAATCGGAAAAACAAATATAAAAATTCCTTTTCCATGGTCTAGAATCATTTATATATATAAATATGTACATATATATATATATATTTTTTCTTATAGTTCTTCATTATTTTACGAATGTTACAGATGGAAACTGGCGGAAGTTGAGCTTTTCCGCGGCATGACTCGTCCGGGTGAGAGCGGGTCGACCAGCTGACACTCGAGTGGTGAGCATCCTTCCTTTCTCGCCTAGCCGAACGACACGCGATCACCACCAACACATACGATTCACAACTGATCACACACACACACCCAGTCACGTTTCACAGTGATGCACATTCATTCGGCTTGAGGTTTAACCGGTCTGCACCGACGGCCCTCTGACATTACGAGTGAAAATTGTCGAATCTCGAAAGAGGGTAGGGATATGTCATCGTAAAGTTCCTTCGTGGCGGTTCAACCGAAGATTTATGTTCATAAATATTCAATGAGATTCACCGAGCCTAGGCGTGTCACATTGCTGTCCCTCTCGCGCCTTTTATTCCTCACACCGCGAATGTCCTTGCTTGGCATCTCTTCACGTTTCTTCCTCTTCGTTCTCCCCTTCTTCTTTTTCTTCTTCTTCCTTGTTTATTATTATCATTATTTCTTTCCAATATTTTTTTTTTTTGCTTCATTCAAGCACTCCCTTCAGCTACGATTTTTTTTCCCGCGCTCGCGGGCGCCCGCCCGCTTCGACCTTTTGGCTTTTCTCATCCGCTCGTCTTATTTTTCAAGACCCCGAGAGAGCAACGTGAAGGATGGACGGTTTCGCTGATCGAACGAGCGTGCACCCGATTCACTCGCTTCCCACCCCCTCCTCCTCCTCATCCCTCTCAACGTCTTCATAGTTTTTTCCCCCCCGACACTCACTCGACGTCTCACCGTCGCGTCTTCATCGCTCCCTCTTCTTTCGTCTCGTTTGTTTCTTTATTTTTTGTTCCTTCTTCATTTTTTTTTTCTTCGTCTCTTTTTACCAGCCGCCTCACCGAGTCTTTGTCTTTTTCACTCTCTCTCTCTCTCACCCTCTTACCACTTTGCACTTTCTCTCTCACTTTCGCCTCCCGCGGTCTCGCGGAGCCCGCTTGCAAGCTCACTCTGGACAGTGGGCCCCCCCCCTCCCCCCCCCCCCCCTCTCCCCCTCGCGCTCGCGCGTCCTCGTCTTCGGGCTCGAGTGTATAGTTACGTGTACGTTTCAGCGATAATGACGTCGGAGCCGCTATCGGCAGGTGGCAGTCCGGCATTGCTTCACCGTCCTCTCCTCACCTCGCACTTCGTATTACGTTCCGCAACCCTCGAGCGGGACTCGGAACCTCGCCTAGCTGCAAGCCCACCCCCTTACTACTCGACCTCGGCGGCAGTGCGGTTTCACACCCTCGACATGGACCAAAAGTCACTCAGGTGAGTGGCCCCCGCCCCTGCCCCCGCCACCCCCCCCCCCCGGCCCCGGAACCCCCAACCCCGACCGCCTGTGACCTTCTGCCTGCCCAGCCGATGAGCTTACATGCCTGATGTGTCTGCCGCACGTACAAACGATGCCTGCAATGAATTAAAATGTAATTTAAATTTAAACAAAAAATGTAGGACACATGTTTTCGATTGGATGTTAGAATTGCTCGATGAAAATTAATCACCGTTGTTGGGGGCCGCATCGATCATCGTTGATGAATGTTTGAGGAACGTGGGTTGAGATCGTTTTTCATATGATGGCCGGAATTTTTCAACTGTGGAGGAGATATGAACGGGATTAAGTAACCAGAAGCACGAAATAACCGGAGGACGAAATAATGATCTTGAATATTTTGATTCTCCAGAATCGAGTTGGCTGTGTTCTTTGGATGTTTTGGATATCTTTGAGTATTTTTTTTTTTTTGGGAATACATTGGATTATTTTGAATTATTAAAAAAAAATCATTGCCTGTAATTTAAAATTATAAATTATACAATCATCGATCATCATGTCGCGAAAAATGTTCGCTAACAGTTTCTACAAAGTCAAAGAATTGAACATCTTTGAAGATAGATAATCTCGAACGTTGAAATTAATGATTGTTGAACACAATGTTCGATCGTCGGATTATCAGCTACCCACTCTCGATCGACATCCCTTAAAGCTGAAGATCGAGACCAAATAAAATATCACAACGATGAAAAGAAGGCGAAAAAAAAATATTTAAAAAAAAATAATCGACGATAAATTACGACGAAAGTGCACAAACCGCAAGATCGTGACGGGCGAAATAGTAGTAGAACTCGCGGAAAAATTTATCGCCGGAGTTGGAAAATAATTCAGTTACGGTCGGAAATAGTTTTGGTCACTGGAGAATTGTGTGTTGAGGTTTGCGGTTGTGATAATAGGTATATTTCCCATAGTGGCGGTCGCCCGATCGGATATCGCGTGTACCGAGCGATAAACGCTAGAGCGTTAATGCCCCGTGCGGTGTGCGCTAGTTTTCCCAGACCTTCTGGGATAGATGAGCTCGAGAACCGATTCGCGAATGGGACATCCGTTCGGGAATGCCGAATTTTTTCCGGAACTGGCGCGCGGTTTGGCTCGCTTGCAAATAGGACCCTCACCGACGGCAATATATATATATATATATATATATATATATTCTACATTCTATTTTCGCGATTTTTGGGAAGCGTCAAAGGTGAAAAGCATTATCGCACGTCTATGAGGGAGGAAGGGGAGGACGAGCGGAGCTTGCACAGCAAAAAAAAAAAAAAAAAAAAAAAGCAAGGTGAACGAGGCGAAAGATTCAAGAAAAAAAGCTTCTGCACCTTCTATCGCTGCTGCTGGTTTTATATATTGTGTGTATATATATGTTCGCGTGTGCTTTTTTATTTCCTTTACATACATATGTCGTGTTCAAAAGCTTTTCGCAGAGGCTTACCTGGCGCACGGTATTCCATGCCAGACAATCACCCACTCGAGGTATTAAAAAAACCCATTAGTATCACAATCCCACAGATTTAGCTGCGATCAATATGTCAAATATTGAAAACGGTGTTTTGAATTTAAATTTTTCATTTTTATCGCGATTCGTTGATTCGCTCTTCGCTGCTTCGGGGAGCAATGCGCGTATATCGATGCAATCGAGTCATTCGAACACGATTTTCGTGATAATCCCGGACGATGAGAGTCAGTCGTCGAGTCGAAATTCAAATACGCATGACGTTTGGGGGAAAAAAAAAATTGAAATAAACCACTCGATCATTTTCAAGATAAAACAATGATAAATTCATCGAATATGTATTTCACATTGATTGTGAAAATCTGTGTGGAGTATATTTATCTTTAAATTTCGCGGTGGAATTATAACCGATGCATTCAACAATACTTCAAATAATAATCCTCGAAAAAAAAAAAAAAAAATTTTAAATGCCGATCCAGTTTGACGTGCAGCGTCGATAAATTTTATTCATAAATCTTTTTATCGATTCGTAATAAACATGGGAATTATAATTTTTATTGTTTTGTTTTTCGTCGTGGTTTTGGTGAATCATCGAAGATCACGAAAAAATGCAAATGATTGCCGCATGTTGTCGTTGTCGTTGTGAGCATCACCACATTGTTACAAACACCACATACACACCCACACACTCGAAGCACTCGTGAGACATATTGTGCCGTAATCAACGTTCACGCAGTAGTAGAAACGGAATTCGGTCGGACATCGGGATTGTAGTTGGAAAACCCAAAGTCCTCGAAATTCGTCGAAAATTCCATTGGGGCACTTTGTCGCACACGCGAGCGAAAGATCATCGAGGTTTCCACGAGATGTCAGTCTTCGTCGCATGCCACGCGTTTTATCGACGACGATGTAAACCCGGCTGGAACGTTGTGCTCGAATTAATCGCATTCGTGTGTGTGTGTGTGTGTGTGTATGGCCCGTTGTACGAGCTTGCACGAGAGTTGGGTGATATACTCGATTGTGAATTTTGCCTAGGTACAGCGGCTCCGGTGGACGACTGACGGCACCGAGAATGTCACTGCTCGGACGTCCGATAAACTACAGGGCAACGCGTCGGGACGCTCGCTATCGGAGAATTCAGACGAGCTTCTACAATTTTCTCGAGCGACCCCGGGGCGTTTATGCCATCACCTACCACATGATCGTGTAAGCGAAACCTCTCATGGGCTCGATTAACGAGCACTAACGTCTTATTTATCATCCAAACATTATTCAATCAACCTTCTTTAATTTCATTCACGTTTCGTTTAACCAGATAATCTGCTATGCATTTTTTTTTACTAAAGAGAAATGTAAAAATCGGTTATCGATGATCAGTCGATATATATTTACTGGGGCGGCCCTTATTTGGGTCATTTTTGAATTTGGAGATAATATGGTTCGAAATAAATAAAAGAAGAAATTATCCAAAGTTTGAGGTTTCTATCTCATCCCTGCCGTCAGCCTCCCGAAGCTTGCTATCAATCCGGCAGGGTTAAGGATTGAGATAGTGACCCCAAATTTTGGAAATGTTTTTTTTATTTACTTCGAACCATATTATCTTCTGGGAGCGCTAAAATAAAAAAAAATGACGCAACTAAGGGCCACCCTAATATTTACACTTGAAAAAAAAACGGTTCTGGCCCGAAGATATTTTTAGATGTTTCGCCCCAAAAATTAGAGCTATCGACTATATGATACGCCTGTCTTATTGACACAGCCGCGGGCTCGATATTTCGTTCCAACGCCATTCTCAAATTATCAAACCAAACGAATTGGAATCTTCCCATACCATTCGATTACCAATATTCTAGAAATGAAAAGTCGTAAAATTTCGAAAATTCGAAAAAAAAATTGCAGATTCCTGTAACGCAAAATATAAAAATCCGACGATTTTATACCTCGATGTCGAATATCAAGACGGTTAATTTTGAGAAATATGAAAAACTCACGAGTTAGAGCTTTTGGGCATTGTTGCAAGTGTAAAATTTTGAAAATGGCATTGGAATGAACGATTCCGTGGTAAGTGTCGATAAGTAGCAAAACGTGGATTCCTCGATTATTAGGCTGAAAATATACCTCATGTCATATATCCGATAATCCACAACACCGAGCTTTCTCTATTTTATCAGTGTCTTCGATTCGATGCCGTCAATAGCCGGATTCTCAATCGTCGATTGTGTTATTTCCGTTTCAGATTTTGTATGGTCTTCATGTGCCTGGTACTGTCGGTCTTCAGCACGATCGACGAGTACGAGAAGGAGGCTGGTTTGCTGTTGTATTACATGGAGCTCGTGGTCGTCGTTTGGTTCAGTCTCGAGTTTTGCTTCAGGTAACGTAATTCACAAGCCCTGAATTTTGCGATGTTAACCGAACATCGCGAGCGTTCCAATTTGATCGGTAAGCGATTTTCCGAGTGTGCGATAACCGCAGGAGCGTACTCTTCGATGAGAACGTTTGACGACATCACACAGACGTTTCCCACGTGTGCCCGTACCACCTTGCACCATCGTATATTTCTCAGTCGAGACGCTTGAGAGCGCGACGTTTCATCGGGGGCGGGAAGGGGGGGGGGCGTTCTCACGGAAACTCGATTATCAGTGTGAAACGATTTTTCGTATAAGATGTGGAAGGACGTGAATGGGGAGCTTGGAAATCGGAAAAGCTACGGCGAGACCCGAGTCTGTCGTCAGTCTGCATGCGCGCCGATACTTCGACCTGACACACCCGCGCACATTCGGTTTTTTTTTTTCGGCAAAGCGTTCATATTCGTCAAAGCTGAGAGCCGGAGACGTCACGGTGAAAGCTGCGAAATTCAAAAGGGGTTGACAGAGGGTTTTCCGAACGGTTACTAAGCTTTCACTTTGAGCTTTGTATTCAATACGAGGGAAACACGTGCAAACGTCGGGACATAAAGATTGAAGAATACTATTTACATAGTGTTATATTGTGTGTGTGTTTGTGTTTGTGTACATACGTATATGGGGCATTCCAAGTGAAATCGTGCGGCCATTACCCTCACGGGATAAGATAATTGGATACATTTTGTTCTTGGCTTTGTTTCTACTACAAATAGACTCTAATTTTTGTTCAGAATTTTTCCGCTCCTCATGAGGGCTCTTTTCTTAATAGATTTTTTTCAGTTTAATTTTTTTTTTTTTCATGTGCTCCGTTCGCTTTACGCGACTCAAAGAGCAGTGATTATCATTACTTTCTCTTCCAAGGAGGCTTCTGAACTCGCATAAGACGCATATTTTCGTTTTTTTTACAAATATAAATACGTCAAATTCTGCCAAAGATACAGCCATTTGAATGGAAAAATTAAAAAAAAAAGGTTAATTAACAATAAAACCGTTCGGCACTGAGTGAATATGTTGCAATAAAATACCTTAATTTTTCAAAATTATCTGTGGAAATTATTTTTTATTAGTGGCTGAAGTGATGTGGAATCGCTCGTATATGTATGTATTACTGTACATACTAGAGTCAATGGAACTCACGAATCGGGGTTGAGCCAAAGAGGGTTGGAGTGATCGAAGTGTAGAAATATTCAAGGGATTCGAGGGAGCGACTTGAAAAGTCGATTGTCGATGTGACAAAAGGATTACACGAAAGGACATTGTCGAATCCATCGATACACAGTATAAAAATATGGATATGACACGCTCAGAGTGGTGCACAGATTGTCTCTAGGACTTTTTGTCTCGGTTTCAATCTATTTTAGGATTCCGTAACTCTAAATGGTAAAAATAGTAAAAACCCTTATACACTCATTTTTTATACGTCCTTCAACCTGTGACCATGAAAACCTATAGGGTATTTCCCGTTGACCTAAAACCCTAAAATTTGGCATGAGGGAAGGATTTATGTCAAAAGTAAAAGCAAAAATTCGAAAATCATCAATTTCTTAGAGACAATGACAGTGGAATTGTATTAATTCGATAGGCACACATTCAGTCAAGTTTTGTCGAGCAATCGAATAATCATACTCTCGAAATTATTATCATTCCTTTTTTTTTTTACCGAGACCGCGATACGAATGTCCGTGCCGTTTGATCAACTTCACCGTCCGATTAATTATGCTTTCACGGCATAAACGGTGGGATTGCACGTAATTTCCGGAATTTTCAATGTTTTAGCGTGATAAAATGCACGAGCCAAGTTGGGATCGAGATGTTCGCTTTGAAATTCATCGGATTTCGTTTGATTAATCAAACGATGACAATTTTGTCAAAACTCATCAGAGTGCGCGGTGCAGCGTGCGATTATAAGTACGCGAAAGTTTCGGGATTATGTTGAAATGAAAATAAGATGAAGTATGGAATCGCGGGAGTGAAAAGAGGGTGGGGAGGCAAGAGGACGAATCGGATAAAACTTTTAAATAAATTATTCCTTTGATTTTTTCACGCTCGACGGTCAACCGGGTCGGCTATAGGCGGAATGATATCTCGATGAATATATATTTTTCGTACATCAAAACGAACATATACACTAGGGTGTGTTGAAAAAAGAATCGAAAAAATTTGTCTTATTACGTTACCGAAAAAATACATAACCTAACAATGAATAAAAATCATTTCTATTTTTATTTTTTTAGGTTATGTTTTCCGGACACCTGCCAAATTTTTTTTTGGTGTTTTCCGACCCTTGTCGTAAAAAAAAAAATTAATGCTTTAAAACCCGTTCAAATGAATTCAGGCAATGCAGATGGTAAATTAAAAAATAGGAATACATATAAAAACTCCTTTTTCATGGTCTAGAATCATTTGAAAGGTGGGTAGCGATGCTTTTTTTTAAAGAACCACCCTAACATATATATATATATATATATATATATATATAGTAATTGCGCAGCGATGGAAAACTCGACATAAACATGAAGTATAATGCGGATTGGTACGCGAATAGATAACATCGACGAGGTTATGTGGATTGAACGTTAAATTCGAATAACGTGATAAAACGTTGGTAATGTAGGTGGATACTCCGGCTTCTGAGAGCACCCTTGTTATGGCCTCTCAGGACATGAAATTACCAATGACCGTCTCCGGCTCTCAACGGAGAGATGCTTTTACGAAGAACAATGGAAAGAAACAACCCTCGGATACCACGTAACTACCTTTCTTTTCGTTGTCCCAGTCATATTTCCGTTTGCTATTACAGACTGTGGTCTTCAGGATGTCGTTCACGTTATCAAACTGCCGTTGGTCGGCTCAAGTTCCTTCGAAGGCCTTTCTGCATTATCGGTGAGTCATCATTTGGGCACAAAACGAAATTCTAACGCCATCGTAATGACTATTTTTCGACAATGCAACATAAAAATATCAGCAAAGCAGTTATAAAAAGCTGCAAGTTGAAACTTCCAATTTTCCAATTTTCTAAAAATCTGAACGACATATCGAAATTTTCTATTCTTGTTTTTTCTTTCAGCTTTCAAACGTTGGATTTGGATTTCTTGTTAAAAATGTTCTGCACTCCGGGCGCGCTTTCAAAGTTTTTTTCAATCAATGGATAATATTTTTATCTTTTCAACCCTTGGCACTAAGCGGCAGGGAATGATAGCATTTTTGAAGCTTTCGTTCGAAAATAAGAAAACTCAAGCCCCAACTATTTTTCGCAGAGATATAATTGTCTGAATTATCGACAAATTTTCGCTCTTTTAAAATGATCCTCCAATCTTTTTGACGAGTGTAATTGTGAAGATATTTTTGGGGTTTGAAATTGGAATGAAAAGTAAATTGATACGATTTATTTTTCAGATGTGATAACGATAGTGGCGAGCCTGGTCGTTCTGGCAATGCGAAGCAGCGGTCAAGTTTTCGCGGCGAGTGCCCTTCGGGGTCTTCGGTTCTTTCAGATCCTTCGAATGGTGAGGATGGATCGTCGCGGTGGAACGTGGAAGCTTCTCGGTAGTGTCGTCTACGCTCATCGTCAGGTTCGTTACGATTGTTACCAATTTGCCAGGGAAAAACAACAAAAATAGAAAACAAAAAATAATTACTTTTTTTTATCGCAAATTTAAAAACTTAAATTTACGTTTGATTTGAAAAAAAATGTATTTTTTTATTTCAGGAACTTATTACGACGTTGTACATCGGTTTCCTGGGCTTGATATTCGCGAGCTTCTTGGTATATCTTGCGGAGAGAGACGACGAACACTTCAACAACTTCGCCAAGGCACTTTGGTGGGGAGTGGTGAGGGCTCTGAGTTGTCGCTGATTTGTTGCTCATGTATAACTTCCTTTGAGTTGTCAATTTTGCGTTCTCCAGTGAATTTATCAGTCTGTTCGTATCTCATTGAGGGCGGGGGGAAGAGGGTTAGGGTATCGTACCGGGTTGGGCTCGAAATTCGGAACGCGCAATGTTTGGCACGACAATGCTCCGAACGGTCAAGATTCGGAATGCGTATGTATAGATATAGTTGCGTACCTCGTCTGCCGGCCGCGAGACTATATTGCCCGACTTTCGAGCTTCCCCACACGTAAACAATTAATGTTAGATATATGCCCCCGTGGACTTTTTTGTAGGAAATTTAATTCTCTACAACATTGTTCATATAAACTTTTGGTCTATATAGCGTTGTGCAGCCAGCGTTGGGACAGGACGATGAAAATGTATTGAATTACTTCACTACCTTTTTATCTTCCTGTCCAAACGCTGGCTGAACAACGCTATATAGACCAAAAGTGTACATGACCAATGTTGTAGAGAATTAAATTTTCTGCAAAAAAGTACACGACGGCATATATCTAACATCGATAGTTTACGCGTGGTTAAAGCTCGAAAGTCGGGCAATGTAGTCTCGCGGCCGGCGGACGAGGTACGCAACTATACCTATATATACAGATTCCGAATCTTGACAGTTCCAAGCATCCTGGGGGTTGTCCTGGGGGTTTGGGGTAATTAGATCTTCCCAAAATGCAACAAACAGTGTTCCAGTACTTTTTCATTTTAACCCTTCAGTCACGAGATATTCGCTTTTAAAGTCATTGTCACAGCATTCCCCTTTCTCTCATTTCTGAATTATGGATGCAAAAAATTTGAAAAAATTATAGAACATAACTTTTGATTTGTACTTTCAATGAAACCTATAACAAACATTGTAGCAAAAAATAGTTTATGAAACATTTAGTAATAACTCTTTTTCGAAAGCGAGCAAATTTGTCAAGGTTGAATAATGAGTTTTGATACCCATGATAAAAAAAAATGAAATGAATCTTCCTGTTGTATTTGTCTCACTCGCTCCATGACCACGGGTCTTATTTCAATATCCCGGGGAATCAACAGTCTCATGAATAACGTACGATAAAAATGTTGGCAATGGTCCACACGTGACAAATACGCTACGTATCTCACCGTCTCTTGAAACCTTTGGATTCGTTTAAGCGTTGTTGTGTTCCATAGATCACGCTGTGCACCGTTGGTTACGGCGACGCTGTGCCGAAAACCTGGCAGGGTAAAGTCATCGCTTCTTTCTGTGCTCTTCTTGGAATTTCCTTCTTCGCGTTACCAGCGGTACGTAACATCGTTGAGCAGCATCGAATTTCATATTTCATTCGGCCGGGTATAGGTCAAATCGCAACAGGCACTAAGAATAATAATGCACTCATATGGTCGTATGTATGCGTCAATTAATTTTACTTGTCATTTGTCGAATAATTCATTTTTCTAGGTTTTAAGAAAGGAAATTATATTCGGGTCGTCATTGTAACGCGTTTAATTCTATTCGTTATTTTTCAAATGATTCAATTTTTCTAAATGTAATGACGAAAAATAAATTCTAGTCGGCAGCATAATGTTATAATTCTACCCGTCCATTTTTTGATGAACTATTTTCAATTTCGATAACTGCGAATAAATCCTAGTCGTCATCGTACTCGTCTAATTCTACTAAATGAAAAAAAACTTGTGGACTTCAAAGGGAAAAACCGACCACCCCAATGATGTACATATTTCTCATTATTGTATTTGCATACAGGGAATTCTGGGTTCGGGATTCGCGTTGAAGGTACAACAGCAGCAAAGACAAAAGCACATGATAAGAAGACGTCAGCCAGCAGCGAGTTTGATACAAGCTCTTTGGCGATGTTACGCTGCAGACGAGCACAGCGTGAGCACAGCCACGTGGAAGATTCATCAAATTCCTCTGTCCAGTCCACCCAGGTTAGCACAGTTTAAATGAACTTTCATTAAGGCCTTGTAAACGCGATTTCACCGATTTTCGAAGGTACTTTTCTGGACGCGGTTAAAAACAAAATGACGCATACATTGACTGTTGAATATTCCTAACCGTTTAGGCTAACGGAATAAAACATTTTAATGAAAAAAAAAGAAACATTTTGAATTTTTTCGCGTATATAAGGCCTTAAATAATTTACATTCATTCCTTCCGTCGATCGCTTGTTTCAAAACATTCGTTTGGTTCACGCAGTCGCGTGTCTTCCAGCTTCAAACACAACGCATCATTCGTGAGCCGTTTGCCGACTATAAGACGTCACAAAAGTACGTCTCTGCACAGTCCGAGTTCTCACAAAATTACGAATCAAAATTATCATCGTCCGGTTGCGTCCAGAGGTTTCGCGGATCTCATCGCTTCCGCGGAAAATTTGGGTCGGTTGTGTGCGCAAGCGCACATTATTTTTTTTTTTTCGAACGACATTGTTACATCGTCAATCCCGTTTTGCGGGTGGAACACGGTTTTCCTTTATTTTTAAAATTCAGCCGCATTGCGAATAGGTGGAAGCAATAATAATCACGGCAACTGCAACGACAACAACGACACTGCGATAGGAACGAAAAATCTTAACGCCAGTTACTCCGAGGATTCGGTGGCCGAGACGGCTTTGTCGAAAAAAAATTCCGACGGTGAGTTTACGACGATCATCGGGTTGAATAGTTTTTTTTTTTTTATTTCCATGATTGGCAATTTTTTCGAAAAAAAAATGTATTCAAAATACTATCGTGATCCAATTGATGATTAATTGAAGAACCGATTTTTTTCGAATGTGTCGTAGAACAATAGTTTGTCAAAATTATTCATAATTATTGCAGATATAGGTGACAATTTATTGAGTTGTTAAAAGTTTTGAACAAGGACGACCGTATTATTATTTTTCTGGTCTGAGTAAGACAAGACCCAGTTTTTGATGCTATATGATTATTAATCATTATTATTCAGTTGAAAAAATTATTGCAGAAATAATTATTGCGGAAATCTTGACAATTTTTTTTATTGTTTCATTATCATTTTTATTTCCCAAAAAAAATATTCATATATATTCCAATTAATGCTTACGGATAATTTACTATCGCTTCGGAATCAATGTTTTTTCAATCCTTTTTCGCCAGATGAGGAGGATGAGCCTCGATGCGTTCATCTCACCAATCAACACAAAACAGCGATCAGAGCGATTCGCAAGGTGAGTCGTTGTCCGTTACAACGTAAAAATCCCGTTTTGCATTTATTCCAATAAATCTCTCATCATGTGAAATATATTATATATTTGTTTTGAAATATGTGATTTTCTTCACCCACTATTCTGTCTCTCCTCGTGTCGTAAAATCGACTATGGGTAACGTAAAAATTTCAAAAAACAAACGAAAAAAAAAAATAAATAAATAAAAACAACGAAAAAAATAATAATTATGTAGTATCGTCGCCTCTAATATTTTAGATATTCGTTTTTGTGTCATGTCAAACGCGCCGTATGGAATTCGTAGCGTAAGTGCGTACGTATGAAAAAAAAAAAACGCACACCGCCGAGACTTCAAGGGAACGAATAATTTTTCTCAAATAAATGCGTCTTTCGTATCGCAATTCACGTTTTGATCAGTTCATTCACGTGTTATTTTTTATTTTTTATTTTTTTTCCAATTCAATTTTTTGTAATTTATTATTTCGCTCTATCACGCGATTACCACAACGACATCGTGTAGAATTGGTCGTGAAATACGCGTGTTGATTATCGACTCTGCTTAATGCACTTTTAATCTCGCAAATTGGTTCTTTAGTTGCAACAACAAAAAAAAAAAAAAAAAAAAAAAAAAAAAAAAAGAACCCGGTTCATGCACAGATTTCACGACCAACGATGGATGTTTGTAAGCACACGTAGCAAGCTTGGAAAAATGCCCAGTGAGTGAGATAAAATGTGAAAACGATGGGATAACGATAGGGGTGAGCTATTTAAACGGACTTGGTAGAGAGAAAGAGAGAGAGAGAATGAGAAAGAGATAAATATAACGAGGGCGCAACGAAAAAAAAGGCGAGATACACGGTTGAACCATCAATGAAAAGTTTGCGTACACAGCCCAGCTCATTCGCCGCTTCCGGTAACAATGTTGTTGAACTTTTCTACCAGGCAAGCAGAAGCAAAAGCAAAAGCAAGCCATAAAGTACGTGTAACAGTAGCCAGATTCCCCCCGAGCAGCCAGAGTTGCGAACCGCGAGACGCGGCTTTACCACCCTCCGAAAGCTCAATCCGGGCGGACCTCGCGCACGCTTCCGGCTTGTACGTTGTTAGCGGCAACGATCTCACTGCCCCCCCCTCTCCCCTTTCCCGTGCCCTCACCCCGTTCGCATTCCTTCGCTCTCTCGTTCGGTGCAGTTGCGACTAGATGACTCAGTAAGTTATTGTGCATCAGTGGAACGGGAAAATCGATGTGATAATGGGTTTCCCAATCCCCGGATCTCAGTTTTTTTTTGCAGTCCTGTTCGACGGTCTGTCATGCAAGCAATTGGGTATACACAAATATAACGTACGTGATGAAGATTGTACACACAGAGTATGGTGAAACTGTAGAGTCGACGTACACAACGATGATGGGGAGCTGGAAATTCAGAACGATCAATTATCAATTTCGAAGGCGCAATGCCCCGAACGCCGATGCTTCGTAGGGTCAAAATTTCGAACATTTATCTATTGGGGTGGTCCTTATGAATCTGGGAATGAATGGCCGACGAATGAATAGCCGGAGAAAAAAGTCCGGGGAAGTAATGGCCGATGAAAAAAATGGCTGATTAAAAAAAAAGGACGGTGAAAAAATGGCCGTTGGAAAAAGTAGCTGATTGTAAAAAAAGGGTAGCAAAAAAATGGCCGATGGGAAAAATAGCCTGGGGAAATTCTGATGGAATGAAGTTCAGGGGTAGATTTCAATTCGTTGATGTTAAATTGAATATAACAATTGACACTAATTATGTGAATAATCATCCGGCCGGGAAAATTGAAATAAGTGATTAAAAAGTCATCCCTCGTGACGTACACGATTATTACCATTGTCACACGTTATGACGAGTGAAGTAGAATAATTTCCGTAGACTCGTTGATTCCATTAACGCGAAGAAAATCGTCCAATCTTGGCAGTGGGTCTCGAAGGTTCCACGATGGACGAATTGATAAAATAAAAAAAATAAAAAGAAGGGTGGGGAAGGAAAACATTGTTCATCCGATACGAATGAATAATGTGACGTCGTCTGTGTGAAAAGCATGTATGCTTATTAAAGGGGCGAAAAGGTCGACGATGCTACTAAAAATTGCGGAAATTGGGTACTTGATTCGTTAGCCCGAGCGTCTTATAATTGACAATACATAAAAAAGAACGCCTGTGTATCTTGATAATTGAATTTTCACTCTTCTTTATTCTCTGCAATTATATTATTTGGTAGTAGATTGAGAAAAAAAAAGTATATAGAATTTTTTATATTATATTTAATAAATTATTTACCGTCTGACGTAGATTTATTAATTTAATTAATTTTTTTTAACAGAAGCTTTTATTATATAAAATCATAGTCTATGCGTGATACAGAATCGGCGATGATCTATAATTTGCGTCATAGAGAATGAAAGAGAAAGAGAGATAGAGAGGGAGAGGGAGAGTGAATGAAAAAGTTCAAGCGCTTTTAAAGAGAGTCCGACTCTAATTGACTTGGTGTGTGTGCTTGTCGTATCAGATGAAGTACTTCGTGGCAAGACGCAAGTTCAAAGAGGCTCTGAAGCCGTATGACGTTAAAGACGTGATCGAGCAGTACAGCGCAGGCCACGTCGACCTCATCAGCCGCGTCAAAAATATTCAAAATAGGTATCACACGAGAAAGATACGTGCCTGTGCTCGTTTCACTATTTTTCTTCATCATCGTCATTATTATCATCGTCATCGTCCTCACACAATCACTGTTCGTAGATCCTAGTTATTGATTTCTTTTTTTTTTCATTTCTTCTATCTCGTGATCGTGGACGTTGAAAAAATCATTTTCTCAAAACAAAAAAAAACCGGATTTTTTTTTTTTGTAAAATGTAATCACGTTAAATCAATATGGATGAACGAATTGATTTCTTCTCTTCGCTTCGATTTTTTCTGCGATGCGCACATTCGGAATAATGCACTTGTCGAGAAGTTGGCAAAATTCATATGTATAAATATAAATGAGCCATTCCACCAATTCGAGTACCGAGTCAGGGCTGCACTATTAGCGATCTTTTTGTAAATTTTTCAAATTGAAGTTCCCATCGAGATATGAACTCTCAATTTTTTTAAATATTTTTTCCTTGATTATTTTTGCTATAATTGTATAGGTCATTATGTGCATTTTTCATGTTGCCTTTTTCATTAATTTCTCAATGTGTTTTGATAAAAACAAAATGAGTCGTGACGAAATTTTATGTGTAAAAAAAGCTCAGCTCTTCGAAAAAAAAATACAAAAATATTTATGGGCCTTAAAAATTTACGGGAATACTTAAAAAATACTTTTGTCTTAAAGCTGACAAAATGTTACATAAATATATGTAGAAATAAAGCTGAGTTCTGTGTAATATCTCGTTCAATCAAACCAAATACTTGGGGAAAAAAATACGATTAAAAACTTCAATTTTTTAATTTTTATTTTCAAATAATTCGTATTATTGTTCCTATTACAGTTCCATCGTGACAAAGATATTGTAAAAGTCACTATTAATTTGTAAAAGAAGCAATAATACGAGTTATTTGAAAATGAAACTAAATTGACATTTTTAGTCGTTTTTAAAAACTTTTTTTCATAGGAAACTTGGTCAAGACTAATTCTTTTTTGAGAAAAGACACATGAGAATTCACAGCATGACCCATAAAATTTTATCAAAAATAACCAATACAAAAAAAAAAAAACTGGAAAAATTTGAGAGTTTTTTCAGAGAGAGATCAAAAGTCCCAATTTCTCGATGAGAACTTTTCTTCGTAAAAGTTACGAAAAGATCGTTGACAGTGAAGCCCGAACTAGTTACTCGAAGGGGTGGAATGGCTCCTATACATATACATATCTCACTCGCTCTTAAATCTTCGTCCTATTTGTTCTTCCGCACATACGACTCGCCCCCCCCCCCCCCATCGTGTGTGTTCTCCAGTCCGTGGTCCGAGCGATCCGAAGATTTATTCGTTACGACACAGACACGTCGGGGTGCAGTCTAGACCGGTGAATGACCAACGACACAAACGTTCGACTAGTTCACACGCTCAAGTTCTTACGGATTTATTTATTCCACAAGCGTCACACTCTCAATTACTCACTCGGCTCCATCGCGGTGCACTTGAATTACAACGTGTGTCACGAGAACATGCGTTCGGGCTCAATCTGCATCCCTCTGGCAACTCTTTCTTCGCAACCGAGCGATTCGCCACCGACGGTGAGCACTAATTTTTTTTTTTTTTTTTTTTTCCATTTCAACGCGCCGCGGAATCGCGTCTACGGTATTTCGGATTCTTTTCGCGAACAGAAACGTTTCCATACGTACAAACGTCGCCCTCTGATGGAACAATCAATCTTAATTACAATCCTCGTCCGGGCTGGGCTCGAAATTCGTAACGAGCAATGTTCGGAAAGGCCACAGTTCGGAACTTCGAGCCAAAGTTCCGAATTTCGAGCCCAACCACCTTGCCCCTGTCACTGTTAAATTTTTTTTCCAATTTATCACCCCCACCCCCAACGTCATCTCGTGAAATCGCGAAGTAACAATAACGAAAAGAAAATGAAAACGAATGATTAATAAAAAATAAAGAAAAAAGAATTTGAGAAAAAATAACGATCGCATGTTTAGCAATCATTGTTACTAAATAAACATAATATTGTCTCTGTAAACCTGTGAGTCTGTGATATATCTGAGCACCATTTACTTATCATAGCTAATCACACACACACACATACACACACACACACACACAAATGACACAATAAGAAAAAATATATATACTTATATAATTTTCTCAGCACATAATACTCTATCCTTACATTCAATCGTACACAAACACACACACACACACATGTGCATGTCTACGGTATGAACATGTGCGTGTGTGTGTGTGTCCCGAATATTTATTATGCATACACACATAAATTCGTTTCTACTTGTATATTACTATTGCAGCTACTACCGTGTATCTACACTTTTGTATCTATAGCTAGGTTTTTTTTTGTAAGTATGTGCGTGTGTGCGTGTATGTGTGTCTGATACGAATTTTCCGAAAGGCCCCGATGTAGTCGAGGCTCCCGATCAGAATGGCACCGGGACGGCGAAATTGCCCTTTGACCTTAAAGCTGCAGTGCCAGAGTGGAAAATTCAGCAACGTATATACCGTACGTAGAATCCTACCCCCTCCCCCTTCCGCCCCCCCCCATCTTCCACGGTATCTCTCTCACCCTACACCAGTCAAGCAACGACCCAAACGAAGCAACCCCCTCGGCCGAACCGATCCACGAGCCTCCCACTCGTCGTTACATTAATTCCCCAAAACACACACACACACATCCACACTTACACACACGAACGTGACCCAGTTAGCAAGAACGTAAAATCGTGATATACTCTCGGTATTTACAAACGTCATGCCCAGGTGCAGGAATTTCGTGATAAAAAAAAAAAACGAAAAGGAAAAGACGAACAAGTGCGAGGAGGACTCGCGCCTTGAGGGTTCCGTATCGTAATATTATTCGTAAATGATAATAGAATACTAATCATATTATTATGTAATACATTTTTGAACTATGGACAATTTAGCAATTGAGAAAATTTAATTATTGACAATAGTGTAGTTAAAATATATTAAAAAAAAAAAAACAAAATTAAGTTTTTCACGTAATAATTTTACATAAAATTAGAAATTTATGAATTTCGAATTTTTTTTTTGCTTCGTTCACTCGTACCGTGTGACTTTCCTTCGTGGAAAATTTCAAGATTCTAGGTCGATGGGAAGTACTCTATGGGTTTTGATTATCGGTGAGTTGACGGACGAACGACAAAGTGAACGTATAAGGATTCCGTTTTTTTTTTTCGGTCAGAGGTACGGAACATTCGAAAGACGAACGAGCTCGAGTAGAAACTGAGCTCCGAAGGTTTCGTACCGTTTTATTATCGTAGAAAGTAGTTGCGTTATAATTATTCATTAAATTTGAACAATATTTGCTTGTGAAGACTGATGGAGAAATAAATAACACTTAATTGTACGTTGAAGCTGGATATAAAGTCATTGTCTATAACTGTATTGCTTCTGGTATTACTTTTCAATGAAAGAAACTGCAAAATTTAATTTGCCACGTGATAATTCGATATTTAATTATAAATTATTGATTTTCGAATTTTTCCCTGTACTTGTTTCGAGATTTATTATTAACAGGTTCGACAACGGGTTCCGTTGTTTTTATTTTTTTTCACTTCGGAGTACGAAACCCTAAAATGAAAAAGTCCACGAAACCAAAGTCCACGAAATCGTAAGACAAATCCGCTAGGTATTCGTGAAAAAATTAATATCGACGATGTTTAATGAGATGTAAAATTAAATGATATAACAATAAGAATGAGTGAAACACTTGACGACGAGCCGATGAGACATGGTCTGTGTGACGAACCTACGAATGGCACGGACGTGCGGAACAACTTTTTCCTTCTCCGAGTAGATCGATTACGGACGACCCACTTTACCGTTATTCCTTCCGTCCTTGTCTCACGACATTTTCCAACCCCTCGCGTCTCGCGTTTAATTATCTTTCAAACGTTGACAGCAACGTTGCCGCCGGGCCAACGCCACCGTTATCTTACCCCCGATTCACGACGACCACTTTACCAATCACCGCCCTCGCAATCTCGTTGTCCACACACACACACACACACACCAACACACATACACACATTTTTCGTCCATTTTCTCATCGTCCGAATGGACGAACAATCTTTCCGGCTGAATTTCCTCTACGAGTTCATTCCGGCTCTAATTTGCCGGCTGGGGGGTGGGAAGGAGGGGGGAGGGACGCTCGAAGCTCTCTGTTCGACGATTACTATCATCAAACCCGAGGAATACTTCGTAACGACATCTCTTGGTTTGTTCTTTCGCAGAATCTCTCGCTTCCGTTTCGCATAATTGTCTGCAGTTTTTTTTTTTTTAGAATTTTTTTTTGGTGTTTTTTTTTCATACGCCAGTGGTTTATCAAAAGATATATTTTTTTCTACTTCCCACGATCAATTTATCGGCGAGTGAATTGATTATCTTGAGGAAAAAAAAAGAAAAAAAATATTTGAATCGTTCAATCGATTAGCCACGTGATTTGAACATTTTTGTTTTTTTTTTCACGATATAATTTTATGATGTGTCCCCGATGGTGCTTTTCGCCTCACACATGTTATAGTGCATTACATACTGTAGTATGCAATGTTGTCGTATGCCGTAGTTTTTTCGTTATTTTTTCGTTATTCCACTCACGATGCAATAATATCGAACGTAACGTAAAACAATTGTGCGATCCTGGAAAAAGTGCATTTATGATTGTTTTCGTTTAATTTGATTGTCAATTTGATTCGTAGGGGGGAGGGTCGAACAGATTACATACTTGCAAACGTTATACGTTATCCTGTAAACGAACCCAGATTTGTCCCGTTGATCAGTGTCGCTCGTCCATCACGAATACATAGGCAACGATGACGAAAGAAAAGAAAAGCAAAAGCAAAAAAAAAAAACTTAACGAAAATAAAGGCAAGAAGACGATCCAAGAACGAATAATAGCGATAAAAACAACAACAAACAACGGAAAATAAAAAAGAGAACCGTAAAGAATGTCCCAACGATGCAAAAAAAAAAGAAAAAAAAAAAACGAAATTCAAAGGAAAAGATATTGCAAGCTCGAACCTTCGATATCGGCCGGGTGGAAGTAAAGTTTTCGAGTAAAATCTGAAATTGCTTGCCCGCTTTACACGACCATACGACCGTACATTATTGCCGTGTGTGTTGTGTAAAAAATGTTCCACATATGAATTTCCACGAGCGCCGATCCTCGTCGTGTTTCAGTCACACCCACTTGCGGGGGGGCACGAGGATTCTCGTCCGTGGAAACGATAATTTTGAAAAAATAAAAATAACTCAAATTATTTTGAAAGATTAAAAATAATAATCATAATAATATTAATAATAATAATCACCTGTTTATCGAATTAGATTGAAATATTGAAAAGATTTCGAGTTTTCTTGGTAACAACATTGGAAAAAATTTACCCACAAAAAAAAAAAAGAGAGAAATTACGCATAGAGATTGTGTTGTTAATGATTAGTCGGAAAAAACATATGTACGGCCTGTGCTGTGTACTTCGCAGCTGAAGTACTTCGTGGCCCGCAAGAAGTTCAGAGAAGCTCTGAAACCTTACGACGTCAAGGACGTGATCGAACAGTACAGCTCTGGGCACGCGGATCTACTGAATCGCGTACGAAACCTGCAGTTCAGGTACCTTTAATTAGATCGAGAGTACCTATCATCGTTTTATCATGATTTGAAAAAAAAAAAATATATATATATATATTTTTTTTTTATTATTATTTTTTTTTACCAATTCATTTGTTTCGATTGATTGTTGTTTGACATCGAATCACCGATGCAATACTCAGTGCTAAGGTTACGGTTCGATGATACATTGATTGAAAGAAAAAAACAAATGCATCATATATTATAACATCGAACGATATACAATAATTGAATAATTTAAAAAAATATAAAAAAAGCAAAGCTTCAGCGCACCATCAATCAAGCTCTTCGGCCCGTAAAAATGTTTGCAGCAAATATAATCGTTAAACATTTTATTCGATTGTTTTTTGTTTTTTTTTTAATCATTTCGATTGTTTCAGTTGTCATTCCATTCTAATCCGTGGTTAATGAACGATGCTTAATCATCCCCCTCCCCCCACCCCCCCTATTGTGCGTGCCCATTATTTCCGTCCCTTCTTGTGGCAATCATGTTTGGTGGACTCTCGTCAAATACATTTATTTGCGTTTTACCGTCCGACCCACGTTTGCATCCCTCTTTTTATTCACAATTGTTTCCCCCCCCCCCCCCTCGTCGTCTTCGTCGTCGGTTATGAGCAATACGCAAAAGTTTTTACATCCCACTGTTACATCCCTCACAAAGAGTGATACTTCCCTCGGCAATGAATTAGCGCAACCGCTACCAAAGCTTCTATATATATAAATGGGGAAGGACGTCCCAAATCACCGAATGGAAAACTTTCTATTCCAATGTGGTCGATTTTTGTTTAGTATCCTTTGAATCCCAAGTAAAAAAATAATGTATTATCTATATATAAATTATATATGGGCTTAGGCATGTATAGTTTATATATAGATTATATATAGTCTAGATATAATCTATATACACATTATATATGTCCAATCCCATATAGAGATTATGTATAATTTTTTTACTTGGGATCCTAAGAATCTGAGAAAAATTAGTGAGGTCGTAGGATCCAAAAGATACTAAACAGAAATCCTCGACCACATCGGGGGATAGAAGGGTTTCAATCCGGTGATTAGGGACGTTTCTCCCCATTTATAAATACATACAACATACATATACAGACAAACACGTACATACATATAGTTCTTACCTTCGGAGTGTGTAATCTACCACGCAGGCAAATGCAGCATCTCCCTCCCTCGTGCCCCACACTTCTCGAATCGATTGGAGCGAGATATTCGGTAGGTGAAAAAAAAATCGAAAGAAATATAGATATAGAGAAATGAAAATCTCAAAGGGAAAATAATGGAAAAATGAAATTTTGCTGTATCGAGGATAACTGTACGGAAATTGTTTGACCGGACAAACGACTCGACGCACCGAATCGTCGTTGAAATATTGACAGTGTTTGGCTCGACAATGAACGATGATGATCGACTCAATGATTTTTTTTTTTTTTTTTTTTCTTCATATTTCATTGGATCAGCAAAATTATTATCTGCAGCACACATCACGAATCGACGTGTCAGCATTGCGTCACATTGGTCACTACGAATAACAAATCCCAAAGCACGTTGTGTTTTTTTTTCTCTCAATTTTATTAATTTCTTATAGTAATTTTTTTCATCTTCTGCTTGTCTGCCTTGCTCGTACACAATCCAGCTAACGATACACACATACACACATACACACACACACACACATACACACACGCGCGTGCGCATAGCATATTAGTTCCGTAGTGCTCTGCTTGCCTGTTTGAATTTTTTTAATCAATTGTAGCACATGGATTTGAAAAAAAAATATATATATATATAAATACACCTACGCATATATCGTCAATAGAAAAATACAAAATAATAGAAAGACGAAAGAAACTTTGAAAAAAAAAAAGAATGCTGCGAGGCCGAACATATGATTTCTCCAATGTTTTTGCTTAGATTAGACCAGATACTTGGGAAGCAAGGCTCGAAAGCGAGAGACGTTTACGCTTCGAAGATCAGTCTGGCTTCGAGGGTCGTGAAAGTCGAGAGGCAGGTGAGAACGTTAAAATCAAAATTCGTCAATTTGTAATTTGATGAATATCGACTGCTCGTATTGTTTCGGCACTTTTATCGTTGATCGTTATTGCTCGGCCAGGTTGACGACATCGAGACAAAATTGGACCAACTTATCGAGCTTTACATGGAAGACCGTAAGAGGATACTGACACTTCCTTTGCCGAGTAACGAGTGCCAGGTGAGCCAGGCACTGACGACGTCCGACGACGCGACGAGTTTTAACGTTGTGGCCGGAGTTCTCAAACCGATTCTCGTCGACAAACAGTTGTCCGAGCCTAGTTCACCGACCTCGAAGACTTGTCGGAATGTCAAACACCCAAAACCCAGACCGATTCATCGGGGTCACTCCGATCTCGGCAGTAGAGTGAAAAAAAGAGTGACGCTCAGGTCAGTAAAGTAACGACATACGGGCGTTGTGAATTCTGGTCGTTCTAAACATCGATCGTTATGCATTTCAACCTCTACCCAAAATTAAAAAAAAAACAATACTTTCGTTATTGTATTCATTTTGAATTGATAATAAAAAAAAACACAAATACAGTTCCGTATCTCCACAAATGGTGAATCTGGACGAGGCAACGTGTGTGAGAGCGATGTCGACGTATTCGTCGAGTTCGTCGAGGACGTCGAGGGACGACGGGGTCGTGATAATGGTGCCGAATCTGCCGGATGTCGACTACGAAAGATCGCCGGGGTTCAGGGGTACGGAGTTGAACGGCGGCTTCGTTAAATCCGCCGGTGAACTGTCGAAATTTCAACCAATTCATTTTAACGATTCGATATTTTGGAAAATCTGTGAAAAATGCCATCCCCGAAAAAATCAATTTTTCAACATCGTATTAACGTTAGAAATAAAAAATAATAAATCACAAATAAAATCGAAAAACCAAAAATTATTATCATGCATGAAAGTTCGTAGATAAAACAAAAGAAAACATCACTCAATAATTTTCGCTTCGAAGACTGAATTTTCAATAATTATCTATTATTTTGTGGGACACAATTTTCCAGACGACCGTTTCGTTATTTGTTGGCGCAAAAACTTTAAACGTTTTTTTTATTCATTTTTTTTTTTTAGCAATTTCGATCCAATGATTGATTACACTATTTTACGTTGTTTTTATTTCCGTTTTCTGTTTCGTTTTGACGCACGTATATAGTTACGGTGGAGTGCGATCCGGACAACTCACTCGTTTCCGGCGAGGACATCGAGATGATGGAAACCGAGGAAACGTCGTGCGAGAACGCGGCTTTGCTGAGCGTGGCCGGTAACCAAATCACGATAGCGTCGAACAACACGTCGACCGCGAATCCGGGCTCCGTGGATTTCACAATCGCTCAATAGCGAACGGATCCGGGGACGAGCGATCCCCGGACCACGTAGCCCCGAATGCTTTCTAGAACTCGCTTAGATCGAGCGCATTGTAATATAGTGAAGACGAAAAATGGGGGAAAAAAAGCATCGCCCTACCTCTCACCTCGTTTTTTCTCTCCCTCTCTCTCTCTCTCTCTCTCTCTCTCTCCCTCTCTCTCTCTCTCTCTCTCTCTCTCTCTCTCTCTCTCTCTCTTTCTCTTTCCGTCCAGCTCGGCCACTTGACCATTTTCACGGACCCTTGTAAACCGAGCTGGACGGTAGAACAGTTGCGATCTAGATTATTAGAAAGAGTGAACGGTTGAAAATACGCTTAGAAAAATCTTAGTAGATTTAACAAATAATAATAATAATAAGAAAACGAACAACAAAATATTTGAAAAAAAAAAGATATACATATATGTATAAAATAACGTCGACAAAATGGAATCGGCCTCACCTCACTCGCTGAAAGAATTTTACACGTTTTTTCCAACCTTCGTTTATGATCCGTAATGTTGACGCGAGACATAGTGATTCTATATATATATATTATAAATATATAACAGATATTATATAAAATATATATATATATTGTAATTTTGACGACGTATAGGTGGCTTATGCGGATTGAACTATAGCAACGCGAGGGGCCCTCGAGATAACGACCAGTTTCGGTGGTATAGATTAACAAATACGAGACAAGCCCTACGCAATAATAATGAACGATGTAATTTAAAATGAAACAAAAGACCGACCACTTTGAATTATCGTAAATATTAACTTTTGATAGGATCAATATAAACATATACATGTAATATATATGTCTGTATACAGGGTCCACGCAACGTGTGCACCTCTTTTACGACCAAAATATGCCTTGCACGAAAGAATGTAATATAAGAAAGTTACATGGTTTATAAGGAGACACTATGAAGTGCATTTATTTTTTTTATGGGTGGAGGCGGTTCGAAGATTCGAAGGTCAACTTTGTTTTTCAAATGGAACGCTATATTTTTTATAGCGTAATATCGTACAGTATCGAATTCTGAGTAAAAAAGTATACATTTTTATTAGCCTTGAACCTAATAGCTAACGAGTAATGATACTTTATTACTACAAAATTTTCTTCGCGTAATCTGAAGTTGGAGAGTCAACCTGATCACAGATTTCCGCAGGGCAGCGATTTTTACGTGACATTGAGTGACTAGTGGATGCACCACACAGTGTAGCCTTATAAACCACGTAACTTTTGTATATTACATTTTTTCGTGCAAGGCATATTTTGATCGTAAAAGAGATGCACACGTTGCGTGGACCACCCTGTATATACGTACGAACGAGAAACTGCATTTTTAACAAGAGCAATCGTAAATTAAAAGCAAAGTCTAGGGACGATAAAAATTGTACATCGTTTGATTATTTAAATACGAGACAGGGATATATATATATAGATCTATATAAATATATATATATTAAAGAAGAAGGCAACCAGAGAGAAAGTGTACAAGCTTCGCTAGACCAATCCCTTTCACGCCGACAACAAGAGAAATTAAACTATATACTATATATATATATATATATATATATACACATTAGACTGGTCCTTATGAAGGGCTCTGACGAATTTTGACCTGCTAACCCCTTAGACTGGAAGATTTTTTTTTCATCCACAAAGGTGCCACGGACTCATTGAGATACTTCTTGAATTTTTAAGATACTTCTGAGAGACCCAAACAGGCATATTACTAGAGAGTCTAAAAATCCTGTGTATTTCAGAGGGAAAAAATTACGCCTGCTGGGTAATGGTCGATTTTAATAATTGCGGTCTGCCAATTTAGGGAACTTTTTTGAAAACTATTTAGAGCCAATCTGGGGAAAAAGCGGGTCAAAATTCGTCCGAGCCTTTTATATGGATCAGTCTATTACACATACATATAACTTAAATATAGAAAAAAAAAAAAAGATTTTTCTCTACTCGAAGTGTCTTGATTTGTCACTCCGTCGCTGATAAATAAAACGAAAGAAAAGCATCAAGTATTTTTGGAGTAAAACAGCGTTGGTCTATTCATTCAAACGTAACAACGTTATGATTCCTTCCATATACATTTTTTCCCTTTCGATTTTCATTAGACGTGGTTGTAATAATTGTGCTTCAACCTCATCACATTGATGGTTCTGCGTCGTGACGTTTTTATCGAGCTTATTAAATTTTCCGACGATGGTTTGATTTTGTAGAAATCCATTTACGCGTTTAAATTTGAGGAGAAATTGAAATGTTATGTACCCACTGATAAATATTTGAATTTATCAAAACAAGTCGCAAGCTGAAACTTGCAATTTGCTTCCTCTAAATAAATCGTAGGTAGTAAGGGAAGATTCCTCTACGAGGAAGCCAAAGAATTTTTTAAATAAAAATGGTCCCTTATAGATGAATCTCCGTTCACTATATTTACAATTTTACGTCAAAGAATTTTCAAAAATATTCTTTCTCATAGAGGAATTCTCGTTCCACGACCTTCGATTCAGAAAAAGCAAATTGCGAAGTTTCTGCTTTTTCGTTGTCACGATTTTCATTCGACGTAGTTGTAATAATTGTGTTTCGAGCTCGTCACATTGATGACTCTGCGTCGCGGATTCTTTTTCAAATTTTTGAATTTTCCAACGATAGTTTTTTCGGATTCGTCGAGCACGGCACCGCAATAAGCTCGCAGCGACAGATAATAAGCCAGTTCGACAGTCGTTAGAAGCGAATAACCGACGAACAAACCGGCAATACCGCCGAACGACACCAAAATGTCCAACCAACCGAATCTTATTTCACGTCTGTAAACCACCGTTGGCCAATTTGGTATCGACACGTCAACGTGATTGTTACCAAATGTTTGAATCGATTCGAACTGAAACGTCGTTTCGTTGCACGGCAAATAACAATTGTCGCAAACGGTTTTCTCGATTATCGTTGTATTTGCGGCCAGACAATTGTAACGCGATCTCGTGCATTCGGTCGCATCGTCGTCGATCATGCGGAACCACGGCAAACAACCGCAAGTTTTCAGAATTATTTTTTTTCGACAATTGTGAATGCACATGCTGTACGATGAATCTTCGTTCAGATAATGACACTTGCGTTGACTTCTTCGGAGCGACGTCACGCCCGGCGTCGAGTACGTGAATTGTATGGATAGCTTCATCGTTGTTCCGGTCTTCAGCAAGTAACCGAAATTACCGTCACGTCTTGCGGGTTTTTCATTTTTCGCCAAAAAGTCCAAACTTCGGCGAGCATGATATACGGATTGATTAATTTATTTATCGAAAAATGTTGGATTTATTATTTTGTGTAACGCAACCACGTTTTCCTCGCTTCTTCGAGAATTATTTCGGTCGGCAAGGTAGGTGTGTTTGCGACTATCGACTGTCGGTAAGGTAGGTAGCGGGTAACAATTTACAATATACGCACTGGGACATAAATCGCGTCAAGCTTGGAAAACATGGTTTTGTTGCAAAGTATCTTGGAGGCGGACCGCTTAATAAAGTCCCGGCTTGCCTCTGGATACACCATATACTATTATTATGAACTAGTATTGAAAAAGGTTATCAGAACATTGAAAAAAAAAAATGTTGAACCTGTTTTGCTTTGTTTGGAATATATTTTTTTTGTCCCATTACCTGATAGGGTAGACCGTCGAGTCAAAAGTAATTTTTCGGGGTCCCTTCTCCACCGTTATCTCGGTAGCCTCGAGGAAGCAACACACACCACGACTCACGATTTTTTTCTCAAACAAATCACCGCAATTCACAGATTTTCCACTGAAATAATTTATTTCGAAACGTATTTGAAATACATTTTCATTGAATGAATGGGCCCATCTCCGTTCAGACCGACTTACCCGAAGGTGCAATTCTTGTACAAATCTTCGCAATTCGGTGTGATGCGAAAATAAAATTGACTGTAAGTTTCACCGATCAGTTCGACATTCGGTTCGACATCGTTGTTCATACCCGGCATCCAATGGTACATCCAATTGTAATGCACTGCATCCTGAAATAAATTAGGTCAATGATCATCCCTTGGACAATCGATTATTTATTCATATTGTGGGATGCATATAAATCATAATTAGTTCATGTATCAAATTTGCACGTACGTTTTCGTAACGACCGAATTCAAATTTTGGCTTCACGTTGCACAACGTCAAGCTGGGAAAATGGGTGACAATCTCCTTATGTCTGATGTCGAGTCCCGTGAGCGTCGGCTCCGATAGAAATGTCTGGTATATCGTTATTATTATTCCAATTGCCGAGCCAATCGAAGCCATCGTAGCGACGAACCAACAAATTCTTCGAAACAAAAATATAACTCTCAATTCTATTGGCATCGTGTTTGATATTAATTTTTTGTGCATTATACCGATAAAAAATGATATTCACCTTTCCCATCGGGGACGTCGAGGATTGACAAAATATGGAAATCCATGAAGAGTGTTTTCCCGAAGAAATTCTCTGCTGCGAATGCGCAAGCTAGCCAAGATCTTGTTGAACGAAGGCAGGTAATAACCAATTTCTCGCATATCTAAGCACCAGGACTGTCAACCAACGCGTAATGGCAATCGTTCGGCTTCAACTACGATTGCCACTCAACTCACCACGATTGAAAAATCGTTGCTCGTCGTGAAAACCACGACAACGTCCACTCGCATCCGTAGAAATAACTTTTTTTCTTATCCTCGATAATCTCGACACTCGCTTACGTGTGCTACAATCGTCGCGTGTCGCTCGACAACTTGCGATATCGCAAGTACGAAATAATTCATCACCATCATTTTTTTTTTATAACTTTTTTCTTTTCAGCGAAAATGTTAGTTTCGTTTTTAAAACATGTGAAAATGTGCATTTTCTCGTTTTTCAGTTATCTGGCCGTCATTTTGCGAAAAAAGGCGGAATCTTCAATGTCGAATGTAATTTTCTTAGTTGATAGTATTTTCAAAAGTTATGCAAAATTGCAAGCTGCTGCGATTTTTCTTCTTCAAGCTGTTGGCTGTCGAATTTTGACTGAATTTAACAATAATTATTTCATCATTTTTTATACTAAAAGTACGGTTCCTATTTATATCATTATGTACATATATTTATATAGATTTTTTTGACAGTTCCTTTTTCTTCAATTTTTTTGCACCGAAAATGTTGCAGTTATGCATCGTGAAACGGGTGTGTGCAGTGGCATTGGGCGGAGTTGGGAGGGCCGAGGGTTGCAGTGTTAGGCACACCGAGTGGTCCATGTCATTTTGAGGATCGTGTATACCCATCGTGTCTAGAAACACAAACACTCAGCATCTTTGTGAGGGAAGCCGCTTTATTATTCTAGTCTAAGACCGGGGGATACGGTTTTCGAAGATAGCGCGGCGGCGGGCGGCCGGCGAGGTTCGGGGGGAGGGGGGGGCCCACCGGAATGCATCGGAACTAGACGCACGAATATGCATGCATATATATATATATGTGTATATATATGTATATATATCCAGTACGTAACTCGTGCACCATCTGCGCGCATACCTTATGACGTTACAGCCAAACTCTCACACCCGGACAAATCCCTTCGGTTCTGTTTTCATAACAATCCACTCCGGGCGAACAATGTTTCATAATGAGTTTTCCGGAATAATCAGCGTGAAATTGCGCGGACCGAGTCGCTGACTGCGCATCGTCAATTGGGCACGTTGAATAATACGAATTTTCAATTTTTTTTATGTGATTGCAATTTTTTGAAAGACAATGAAACAAAAAAAAAAACACACACACACACACACAAAGAGTAACGAAATTCTGGTAAAATGATTTTACATTATTGACAGAAAGAATGTGGAAAGAAAATGTTGCACAATTATAGTCAATGAAAGAATTACAGAGCTGCGCATGCCTGTAAAATTTGGGGGCTTTAGCTAAAACCTTTCTCGAGTTATACGAGAGTCTCAATTTTGGGAAGCCATTGCGCCCACACACATACAAACGCTAATTGTACATCCGGACATTTTGACCCAATGTGTACTCTCGACGTTTTAGCACATTCCGAACATGGCGACATGAAGATCTATGTAAAAAAAATGTTTCTACCGTCACATAGCTCCTTCTACGAGGAAGCAATATACATATATATATATACAAATTTCCCATACATTTTTTTCGGCGAGTCACGATGAATCGACTGAATCCGATTTACCTCGAACAACACCAACTTCATTCATCCGAACCTCGTCCATAAGAATGAGATCCATTTATTATTTCAAATTTTCTTAAGCCATATTACTTATTCAAACCCACCTGATTTCATTTCAACATACCTACATATATAAATATATACATACGCATGCATATTTATTTATCTTGTTAAAAAATATTTTCACGTATCGTCATGGCCGAACAATCGCAAACGTTGATAGAAAAAAAAAAATAAAAAAAAAATAAAAAAATAAACCGTGAACCATGTGAAAATTGATTATTCGTCTACGCGACTCGTTAATTCGGTCGCGACGAGTGACTGAAGCTCGTACGAACGGTCGAAGAAATAGAAATCCCTTTGTTGTTTACGGAGGAGCAAACACTTCCGTTCAAAGAATCCGTCGCTATTCTTGTCTCCAGGTGTGAGGCTGTAAGCGTCTCGCATAAACATACCACACTCGTACGAACCACAACGCGCTCATGCACTCTCTCTCTCTCTCTCTCTCTCGCTCATACGAAACTCGCGCAAGCTGAGCATCGTATGCCGAATGCTTACGAATGCTCGTACCTCGCGTTTAAAGTCCAACCCGCGTGGCTTACCCCGCGTAAATTTTCACTTCCATCGAGGCCTTTTTCCAGCCTCACTCCGTCGGGTTCCTGTGTCTCTCGTGGACCGTATTATTATTGTATTCCGCCTCTGCCGCTTCCTACGTCCGTCCGCGTTCGGCTGCTGCGCTTCCAACGTTTTTCCTCGTCTCCGTGCCGACGCGTCTGGCCAGTTGGCCACCCTCAGCGCGCACTTAGCCGACGCTTAAGCTTTTCTCTACTCCCCCCCCCCCACCTCCCTGGCCCGCGTTCTGAAACCGAGTTACGGTTTTAATTACAGCGAGCACTCAACTACGTCACGAATCCGTCGTGAATTCATTCGACCGTTTTTTTTTTTTTTTTTTTTTTTTTTTCCGTCTACGCGAGACGATGTAACCGTATTATACTTTCAATGTCAACGCTGTGTAGGTGATTCTCCAAATTGGAGAATAAAACGATTTTTTTTTGTTCTCCAGTTTTTTTTTTGACGATATTTAAGATATGAAGTGACTAAAGGTCAGAATTTTAAGGACGTGCATGAGTGAGAAAAAGTGGAGAAAAATGGAGGATGAATCGACCGAATTGAATGATTTTGAAATTAATTTGATTTATGAATAATATATTTCATAAATACGACGAAAACGTTGGCGGGTTTCATTAAATTCTGTTACACTACGATTTAGAATGAAAACAAAATTCGGAGGTTTGGACTTTTGGAAAATTCCAATTCGAATAAAGAAATGTCGAACTGATGAGCCTCCGAAACATTGAAGATTTAAATTGAATGTATCTTCAATTTTGTCTCGGTTATTTATGTATCGCATGCACGGATTGATAATTGATCGGTTATCCAATACCGCTTCGAATATCACGCTAACTGGGACGCTGAAAAAAAAAGTTATGACAATCGAGCCTGAGACAGCCCACTCGAAATCTGATTGACGCATTTCCAGTGACTTTCGCGTGACCGTTTGTTGTGACACAGGCTGATAAACGTTCGCGTGATTTCCACGAGCACTTGGAGGACACCCACGATGCAACGACGGTCGATTTGAAGAAAAAAATGGAGCATTCGGTGCATCGGGCTTCTTTCATATTACATCGTTTTTTATCGACGGATATTTGGAACGATTTGTACGTTTGTAATCGTATTTTTTTATTTTTTTTCCCACGGATTTGGAATATATTTTTGTTGATCTCGACGATGTCAGATGAATACCCAAAAATCTTCAACTGTAAATATTTTACATAAAAAAAATTTATATTCATATTTAAAAATTAAAATAAAATTTTAGAAACTCGAAGATATTTCCTTTCTTGAATTTCGAGCCTTCGGTATATCCGGTATTTTTATTATCTTCCGATCGGGGGATGTTTCATTAGCTTACATATTATTACGTATTATTATTGAAACGTGAAATATAATAATTTTCAAAAATCTCACACTCGGAATATTTAACACACAAAAAAAAATTATAATTTGAAATTAAACAACAAAAAAATACATTTAATTCAAGAAACTCGATGATATATAAAAATATATAATTGTATGATATAAATATCATAAATACAAATATATATATTTTTTTCTTACCAAAGAAAATTTAATAATAAATTTGCGTTCGTATTTTTTTTTCCAATTTGAAATCCATCCGCCAAACGAATTCCCTTTAACATTGGAATTCGAACAAAAAGTATCCGCAATTATGTTAATGCAATTTGTTTCCGATATCCATAAATTTTTCCATTCGTAATTTACAGATAGAAAAATAAAAATATCGGTCGCTCACGTTGGGGATTTGTAAAAGTTCGATCGGCAATCGACTGTGGATGGGTTTTGACCGATAATCTTGAGAAATTGATCGTCAACGGATGACGAGTTTTTTTCCGGAATCTTCCGTTCAACTTGGCTCGGTTGAACGCATCGCGAGTTGCGATCGAGTTTGGTGGTCTCAGCCTCTCTGGCTTCCGGTTCATTTCGCTCCGCACCGCGCAGTGACGTCATCACCGAAATCCCCCGTAGCCCAACGATCGGGCTCGGGAATCCAGGGGGGATCGTGATGAGCGGGTTTCCCATTTCCGACTCTATACCTTTGTACTGATTGCATTGTGCAAGCTGCTGCTGCTGCTGCTGCTGTGGCGCATCGTGTTCCGTAACGCTGCCTAATTTTTTCCAAGCTGTATAACGACGCAGCATCGCGTCCGAGATCCTTATTCGGACTTGAGCCGTCGGGGCAACCCCACCCACGTACCCCACCACCATTTCCTTATCCGAAAATCTGGCTGGGCGTCGACGAGCTAATGCGACGGCATAATCCGTCAGGTAGATCGTGCGTGACAGAGCGTCAGTTGCAGCCAACACGAAAATTTCATTCACTCATTCATTCATTTATTCCACTTCGTCCGTTCGCTCGAAAAAAAATTTAAAAAAAAATAAATAATAATAATAATATGTGAAAATCCTTATTTCGAGACGTTGCATCACGGACTTTATGGATTCGCAATGAAAACGGAAAAGAGTTAATATCACGTCCCAAACCCACCAACTTCATAATTTCGAAAAGACAACAAAAAAAAAAGCAAAAAAAAAGAAAAGGAAAAAATAATCTTATCGCGTGTATAATCAAATCTGGTCTATCGATTATTGTTACGAGCCCCCCACGTATGTGAATTCGCGAGCGAAGCTCGTCGAGATGTCTTCGATGGCGATTTCAATGAAAAATGTGGATAGATCGTGAAACGTCGATGACGGTTTGGATAAATAAATAATCTCAAGGTACGGAACAAGAATGGGGGAGGGGGGGGAGAGGATTATATATTTATAGGTATTTGACGTTCGAACGTCTCGTGGTGCTCGAGTGGCTACCGAGGCGATGGCCCACGGACGATAAGTGAGTGGACGTACCACATAACCCCCCCCCCCCCCCCCCCCGCCCTCGATCCCGCTGAGCTAGAAGTCGAAAGATTTGGTGGTCCTCTTGGGACACAAAAGAGGCAACACACCCGTCCGTCTTAGACAGATAACACACGTTTCCACTACCCGAGGCACGCGTCAATATTTAACGTCACCAACACCATCACCAACGTCCATTTGGCTCGTGTATATTTCCTTCTTCCCTCTCAATCGGCCTCAACGAATCCGAAATGAATCCGAGAGTCGTCTTTGTTCATTCCAAAAATCCGCTTGTTCCGGTAAGAAAGAAAAAAAAAAGAAATAAAAATATTATTTTAATGTTTGGATGTTTTATCTTGAATGAGCGATGAAGAAGTTTAGATTTGGCGATATAATACGTGTGCAGGACTCCGAGGGACATGAAAACAAAAAAAAAAAAAAAACGTAACACGACTGGGGATGTGAATTGATTAAATGAAAATTTCTTTCCATTGAAAAATGGTTTTTTTTTTATTGAAAGATCGCAGGATATAGAACGTAATAAATATTTAATATTTCATATTAAATATTTCATATTTCATATTGAATATTTCATCAATTAAACGAAGAGCAATGATTCTTATGAGTTCTTCAAAACTATTTTTAATTATACTACTTTTTTCAATAATATTATTCAATTTCTTCAAAGTATCAGATTTTAATATTTGAATATCGAGTCTCAAATTAGTGATGAAAAATGGTGTCATTGAATATTCCATCGATTTTCATAAAATTTATTTTAAAAAAAACAAGATAATCATTCTCATACATAAATCGTTCATAATGATTACAACAATAATGAGCAAAAATAATGTTATCGTTGGATGATAATAAAAAAACATCGTATAACGAAAATACGATAATTAATAATATTAACATATTTGTTAGTTTTTGAAAAGGCATCATAACATTTTTTTTCATTGAATCGATAACCATCGTTGAACACGTTAAACCGAAATTTCCGTGAATTTCACTGAACAACCACTTCCGTTAAACTATATCTTTCGATGATTACGTTTGACCAATGAGTCGGATCCTTTGTACGCACGAACGAAGTGATACTTTGCCCTCGAGTCACAGAATTATCTGTTCATACATCGATATCACAAATCCAAGGAGAAGGTTGGACCCGATGATCCACAATTTGGCGACTCTGAGTCATTGGTGAAAAGCAGTCCGACTATTCATCCGGCTTACTACTCCATCGTACCCCGAGATAAGACATTCTTAATGGCTTTTTTAATTTATTTATCCTGATCGTCGTAAAACGATGAAAATAATATTCGCCATGCTCACTAAAATAGTTATAATGGATCCCATCGTCACGTAAATTCTCTACGATGACGTCACCGTCGTTATATCAGCACAAACAGACATCACTTGAAATCATTTAGTCAACATTATCATCAACCGAATAATGCATTTCTAATTGACCGTCATTGCACCAAAAATGTTATGGGTTGATAATTTAAATGAAAATTAGTCAAGTTGCGTGTTGGGAACGTACGTGATAGAGGGTTTCGTTGTCATTTTGTGGTTGCCATTGACGAAAGATGAAATCTCCAAAAAAAACGTCGACGGAATCTTTTAATTTTTTAATTTTTCGTATATCATTTTTGCTACAGTCTTGGTTATAATTTTGATTGAATGTAGCAATCAAAAGTGACATTAAGGATTTTCTTACGATTTTTTTTAATTAATCGTTGAGAAATTACAGAGACGATGGTGAGGGACACTCTGATGCCAAGTTTCAAAGCGAATATTTCGTGATTGAAGGGTTGAAATTTAAAAGTTTCAGGAAAATTTGAATTGCATTCGATATGATATCAATTAAAAAACACCTCACTCGATGGGGTAAGCAAAAAAAATGTTTAGTTTATTTTTTTTCAATTCCTTTATTTCGTTTAATATTATCCTTTCCCTTTTTGGGTAATCGATGAACTTCTGTGTGCCAAATTTCATCCCAATTGGTACATACATAAGACAATGACTGACCAGGCCCACAAAGTACTTCTACGAACCTTTTAAAATGTTCAAACAATGTTCAGAATCTATGCGAACATTCCAAAAACACCCTCTGACCGTCATCGACCTCAAAAAAATAAAAAAATAAAAATAAAGTGTATCACGATAATCGTACCACGTTTAAAAAATGCATGCGTCGACCCGTGACTCTCGAGAGCTTTTTCGCCGGGCTTTCAAAGCTCACACACACACACACAAACACGCACAAACAATTTCCCTGACGTTGCATCGCGAGCGTTATAAAGGGATATCGAAAATACCACGGAACCCATATGTACGCATCGCGATATATACACTTCGAAGCTTTCTAGCTCATATCTCGCATAAAGTTTCACCGGGGATTTCACACGAGATGCATCGTCGATGAGTCAGACGAGTCGGTGCGGTTGTCGAGAAACGCGAGCTACCGCGGAATAAACAATGCCACAAACATGAGCGAAAGTTTCCAACGCACACACACACACACACACTCACACGTCTGTTGTAGTAGACGTCCACTGGCCCTTTGACAAAGGGAAATTAAAGAAGAACCGAAGAAAAAAAAAGAAATGCAAAAAAAGAAAAAAAAAGAAAAAACAAAATAAAACAACAATGTGAAGAACAATATGATAATGATAATAATAACGTTAACGAGGGACACACCGGGATACACCGTGTCGTGTACCGGGTGGGCCACCCTTTTGCCGCGTCGTGAGCATCGGCTAACCCGTCGAGAAACAAAAGAAATGTTCGTTTTTTTTTTTTGTTTTTTAACATTTCAATGTTGTTTTCTTGTTTGTCGTTTTTTTTTTCTTCCTCCTTTCTCGGTTTCCCACTCGGGGTTTGGCAAACCCGTGAGATTACGGGACAACTATCGGGATCGTGTGGCCTCTGTGTGCCTTATGGCAAAGCGTGCTGACCCAACGGCCCCGTGTGCAAGACCCCGCAGACTCCGAGAAAGTCCATGGAGATAATACACATTCACGTATGTATAGCGATGTGTTTGTGTGTGTGTGTGTGTGGAACAGTATGAGCCAAACGATCGTATGAGTTTCGGATGAGCTTCGGCGTAGGAGTGGTACACACTGTGTGTGTGATCTTTCTCTCTTTTTGTCTCTCTCTCTGTTCCTTTTCTCTGTCTCTTTCGCTCCGAACATACGAGTTATCAACACACACGTACAAACTCACAATCTACATCTTAACGTAGTAGGGACTTCCAACCGTTCGGCATATGTCTCTCTCTCTCTCTCTCCTTCTCGCTCACTCTCAATCGCTCCATCTTTCTCTCTCTGGCTCTCTTTTCCTTATTCTTACTGTCCCACTGCAGTTACGTCGGTGTGGGTGAGGGCCCGCGAGTGCCACGAGTGCCGGCCGAACACGCCGGGGAGTTGTCGGAGTGGGAAAAGGCAGTCAGTCATCAGTGGCGCGAAGGAAGTTGTGGATGTCGGTCGTATCGGTTTGACTCCTTCGGATCCCTCATTGACCGATTTTTTTGTTTTTTTCACGTCCGTCCTGTCGCAATATCCGGAAAATTTGTCCACTGTTTTTTATTTCTTTTAATAATATTTCTGATTATCATTATTATTATTATTGTTATTATTATTACTGATACAATTATTATTCGTCATTTATTTATTGACACGTGGATCGCGTCATTGTTGATCACACGAAGCACCGACCGAGGATTTCCGAGAAAGGACTTTCCGGAGAAAGGCGAAGAGATTATATATATATATATAGATATAAGAGAAGATTCAACATCCGCGCAGTCGCGCTCAGTCGGTACATCCGACATTACATCGGCATTGCACCGGTTGATCTTCGATCGATCGATTGGACCGAATTGTTTTTGTTTTTTTTCTTTCCGTCGTTCGTTCAATCGTTGAACAATTCGATTGTTCGCAATCCGGATGAGCGAAGATTTTCTCTTGGTTCGATCGTTCAATCTTATGACGTACGACATTGTTTGTGCACAAGAGTTGCGCAACACCGAAACGTTTATCGGCGACGCGTGGGTAAATTTATCATTCAGTGAGACTCGATGACAAATGACAATTACGCAATTCGCGAATATTCTGTAATTCAAAAGATTCAAACCGTTATGAGTTTTTTATATTTCAAATTTTGATAAATGAACTGCTTCTGATTTTCGTTGGTTTTGAAAAAAAAATGATATTTATCGTTTCGTTATTGTGGTGAGTGATGCAACATTCGTGAAAAAAAAAAAAAAAATTAACGATTCGAATCGACGATAAGAAAGAAATCGTGAACTCTGGCTACGATCGAGGGTCGACGATCCGCACATCGGGATATCGCGCATAAAACGCGGGAACGAAAGAAATAATCGATTTGTTATCGCGCAACTGTGATGCCGCGGATGAGTGACGGACATTGGTGAGATATTGCCGCATAAATATTGTCGACTAAAGGTCTTCCGCACGATCGGAAGATCGTGAGTTCGCGTGCACGAGCCACCGAACTACGGAAAATTGTGTCAACACCGAGAAATAAAAATAAATAAATAAATAAAACAAAAATCAACGGGAAAATAATTTTTTTACGAATGTTGGATCGCACGTTGTGAGAGGGTGAAAAATTTGGGATGCTGATGAGAAATGTTTATTGACAATCGCGAGGGTCATCGTCGTGGCGATAAATTGTGGAAAATCGTTTTCGGGTTATCTCGAAGATTTCGTGGAGGGCGATATAATCGGTCACGTGGTTAGCACGAGTGGTGAACATAAGTTTCGATCCGGGCGAACATGTTGAACGAAGATCTCGGTCGCTGAGACACGGGGTTCGTATAAGTTTTCACGAGTGTTAATTAACGGTTCGTCGGGTGATAACGAGTTTCGTCGGTTGTTGCACGAGTTTTGCGAGTGGCAGCGTCATGCACAGAAGGAGGATAACCAGAGGACGGGGTCTGGCTTCGGTCGAGGCCCTTCATGCAGGTAAATTCAAAGGGAGCTACGTCTGACTATCTCGCGACAAAAAAAAAACAACTTGTCATAACAATCTGGTGAAAAAAAACTTGTTTCGAAACGATTCATGTCAAAGTAGACTTTTCTCATGTGCAATCTGTGTAATTAACAATTTTTGTTATGTCTTCTGGGCTTTTTGAGTTGTTTAGGTTTTTTTGGGTTCTTTGGTTCTTCATCGCGGTTACAAAATTACCTACATGGAATCTAATAAATTGAACAGATTTGTACATTAATTAAGAATATTCCATTTCAATAATGTTCAGGCTTCATATTTTCTTTCAATTTATTACATAAACCTTATAAGTATTCTGAACTATAATCCGCCCAAGTGGAATTTGGAACTGGAATGAGCAATGGAAGAAATAGAGGATAGAAGAGTATGGAGTAATATATTAGACGAAAATACGGGAGGACCGGAAAAGATATTGGAGCGAGCGGTCCAGATAAGAACAGATCAAGGTCAGCAATTAGATTGGGATAAGGCTGATAAATCAAATTTTTGCCAAGAATACGTAGGCCATGTTGAGGTATGGAGACGTAGGTAAGAGTTGGGATATAGAGGATATAAAGATATTTGATATTAGATGCAGCGTGTGCGGAAAGGAAAATAAAAATATTGTACTCATTGTCAGGTGCGAAGAAGCCAGAACATGCATAAAAAAAGAAATCGCAGACAGAATGGACCAATGGATGGATGAGAGTAGTGGAATTTTTCGTCACATATTGGATTAATAATCGATTGGCTTTATTGAAACGAGAGCTTTTCCCAGTTAAAAAGCACTGGTCATATTTTAATTTTGCTGTATTGACACTTAAGTGACATACAATTGAAGATTGTATTTTTTCATTTTTCGATTAGAACTCAACAAAAACCCAGCCTCATTTGGGGTCCATAACTACATGAAAATGTTTCTCTACGATATAAGAAGATTATATTATATCGATACATATATCGATGATCGAAAAAATTCCGAGACCCGCAGCCGAAATATATTTGGTGAATCGCAAGATATTTGGATTTTGGCAAAAAAATGTAACAACCAATTCCCGCGTAGTTTCTTCACAATCACGATTTAACCCGATGTCACAAACGTGGCGTATCTTAATTCCGGTTGTAAGCGATGAAGTAATACCGTGTGTCCTTATAATATGCGTCGTGCCCGTGCGCGGTAGCCAAATCCGATAAGCTTTCGAGGTACGACACACAAACTATCGGAGCAAAGTACTCGAACCCGAAGATCCAACACGCGCGGTTTTAACGAGGGACGATATGCGGGGATTAAGGCGTGTATATGACAAACAAATTTCGTCGTTAGTTAGCTCGACGAGGAAACGGTCGATCGAGGGATCGGGATTCGGGGCCGGGCGGGCAAGAAGGACGGGGAGGGAAGATATAGATAATATCGTTTACGTACAAGGCCCTTTTGATGACCCTATCAATAATTAGTAAAACCGTTGCACGAAGCTCTGTTACACTAAACGCTCGTATTGTGTACTGTTACGAGAAAATCACCGGAGTCGACTCAAATATATATATATATATATATATGTATAGTGGCTACAGTATACTCTTATATGAATGTACCATTACTACGATACTGCAACGCCAAGCAAGTCCGTCACGATTAATGAGCCACGATAAATAGCGAAATAAAGATAAGCCACATAGCACCACGGTGCTCTCTCACTTTCCTTCAATGAAATCGCCAATGTGTTATTATTATCACTATTATTATTATTATTATTGGGTATTTTTTTTTCAAATAAATTTAATTTCAAGTTTTATCATTATTATATTTACGTAGAAATTTTCGTGCAAATTACCAGAAATATTAATAAAATTACGTTGTACAATCATGACCGACTTTACTGTTCTCGATCACTGAGGACTATATCGTTATTATAAGATTACTGAAAGAAAAAGCAAAAAAAAAAAAAAAAAACGTTTTACTAACGACGTTTATTAACGAAACCCAAGAAACTGGAAAGTCTCGCGACACCCGTTAAAAGCTCCATGGGCTTAGGCTGTGACTGTGTGTGTGTGTGTTTATCAGAGGGTCGTTGTGATAACGACGAGGTAGAACTTCGTAAAGGGCATCGTTTTCATTCTCTCTCCCTCTCTCGTCTTTCCTCGAAAACTTTATCGATATTGTTTTTTTCACTTTAACCCCGCAAGCTCGCGCTGGTCACGGATGAAAAACCGTTATCGCCAAGCTGCGTGGGGAAAAAAAATGGAGTATCAGGTTTTTTTTTTGTCTTATCACCGATAACAAGATGCATTTCTAGGTGCAATATTTTACTATTTCTCTCCAACACTTTTACACATTTTTTTCATCGTAACATATAAGTATATATCACGTCGTTTTCGAGCTTATCTCGGAGAGGCTATCGTGAGATCAAAATACAAAAAATTTAATTTATGGATACCCTGAACTATCGAAATATGTTTTTTTTTCTTTCAAATTTTGTTGTTTTTTTTCGAACGGACATTTCTCGATACTTGATGCTGCGTAGAAACGAAACTGTCTCGTTTACCGTGTTGACGGTTCGTCGATAAGTATTTACGATTATATTCGTATAATCGTTTATGGTTGCGCATTTGCGAGTAAATAATCGACGAGACGAGATGGTACATTGAGTTGCCATGAGTACGAGGTACTATGCTTCTCCTACGACTTCCATTTACGCGAGACGATACGACTCGAGATTCGCGAATTGATAAATTCTGAGCTTACATCGAGAGAGCCATCACTCGCAATACGTCGAACATCAGACACGACTTCCGTGTATATGGACGCATATATATATATACGTACATGTATAATACATATGTGTAAATTGGAGCGGTCGTTTTAAATTAAATATTTGGCGTGCGCCCATAGAAAGTTACTTTTTGTAAATTATTAATATTATTAATATTTTTTCGTTATTCTATAATTTCGAGTAAAATAATATTTTTAACATTTTCAATCCCCGAAATGCTCTCTACATGAGTTAAATATCGCTATGAATACCCATTTTTCGAAAAAAAAAATAAAGGCAACTTTTTTTATAGAAATTTCAATTGTCTACAAAATTATTCAAATCGTTTTATTTTCTTTCAAATTTTCTTATTCCACAGAGGGTATACCAAAAAAACTGCAATTTTATCAAATAAATTGACTTTGATAATAATTAGGCATCTGTTTTTATTATTTTTTTTCACAAAAATAAAAAAAGTTCTCGTTTTCTTTCACCACAAACTAAGTTTCTATGGGTGAACGTTAAATATTTAATTCCTAACTACCACGCTAGTGTTTATATATTTTTTTTTCTGGTGAAGAGTAATTGACGTTGAAACATTGAATTGCGATATGCGCATGTGCGAGATCACGTGTGTTACACGTGGATCGCAACCTTCTGACGTATGGTTAATTAATTAAAACGATAATGGCGGTTACGTGGAATTGCGTTGAATAACGCCAGATGCACCAATGTGTGCCAATTGCGAAAACAATATTCAATCATTTTGTATCTCTAACGTCGTGGATGATCCTATCATCGGCTTATCATTCCGCTGTTTGGATTATGTCGAATTGCCGATTAAAAATTTAACCACAAATTCGAATATTCATTTTTTTTTCTTTTTAGTTCCGATTTTTAATTTCTCCGCATTCGATCGATAAGTTTCGATCGATAATAATCGATAATTTTTATTTTAGCACTTTCGTATTTTTTTTCATCAGTTTGGTTGTTTCAGGCCATTGCGAATTATCAAATGTGATTACGATTCAAAATAATTGAAAAAAAAAAAGACCCTCAAATAAGAAACAAAAATTCTTCTGCATTTTTTTATTCTCGAAAAATGATAATTGAATAAAAATATTCCGCTTGGAGAGTGATAATTTATTTCGCTGTTTACGCCATTCGAGAAGTCAGACGACGAGATAAAACTTTCGTCGGTTTTGGAACCGATTGAATTTTGTTTACAAAACGAATTGTCGAGCTGACCGGTCGAATGTTGTAATTTTCGTGGATTATTTCGATGGGACTGATATCACTGGACGTGAATTCTTTTATCTTTCGGGGGGGGAGGGGGGAGAGGCTCTAAAATTATATCCACAGATCGAACGCTCTCACTTCCTGTTCTCGTGAATAAAAACTCTCTCGAGTCCATAAAATTATCAACGAGGACGTCTATTAATGGACGAGGGACATAAAAAAGACGTTTTGGCGGATATATCAAAGACGTGTGGAACGAGGTAGTGGGCACCTACTTCGTGTGCAGACTTGCGATCAGTCCACGCGCGAGCAGGGAAGACTGGGGTTCGTTGGATCAAAATTAATAAACAAAATAAAATCGCAAAAAAAAAAAAAATAAAGCAAGAAAAAAAAAATCAACGGCTGCGCCCGTACCGCGTCTTTTGCAATCCGCGAGCTCTGTATCAAGCCCCGATTACGCTAATCCTCCCCTCCACCCCCCTCGTCGTGAACCGAAAAAAAAATTAAAATGCATCGCTGATAATGAAACAATTATTTAAACATTGTTATTTCGTCAAAACAAAAAAGATTGATTTTGCATTAAATTTTCGATCTTCATTATCCAACAGATGAATGAAAATTGTGAATTTGTTTGATCATGTTGACGAATAATAATTTTGTGGAAAAAAAAAATTAAATAATGCGAGTTGTGAGTTTGGCTGAGCGTCGCCGATGTGTTTCACATTCGGTCTCAAGACATTTTCCACATATGTGCTCTCGCCCGTTCCGAATGGGAAAAATATCTCCCCTATGGAATTCACGATAGATAGTACGTCAAAATTAATGAACCGTCAAGAACGATTGTAACACCGAAGAATTTACGAATTATTTACTCCCATACATCTGGACCGTGGCGACGTTGCCGGACATTCGTTGTTATTATCATTGAAGATCGTTGGTTAAATAAAAAAAATTCATGACAAATTAAATTCAACGAAATACAAATTAATTTACAATAATCTAAAATCCAATGATTTAAAAATGCGTTTTAAATATTCTACATCAATCATGTTCAGCTTCTATATATTCATTCGATATGTAAACCTCGATATTAAAATTGCAACAAATGTTTTCAATGAAAGCTTCGAAAAATTCAGTTGAACAAAAAATTATTAACAATAATTTACCTCAACTTTACCGTCGATCTATCCAAGGACAAATTAATATCATAATCCAAGTCAAAGTTCAATGAATATTTATCATCCTTGAATTTTCCAAATTTTTTACATTCGTCAAGATTATTATTGAAAATCGCGGATCGCATCGAAAAATTCGTCGGAAGAGTTTCGGTTCGTGAATCGAGCGAAAAAGTATACGGTGCCCGCATGCGAGAGGGGGCGAAGTCGCATTACGGTGTGGTTTGCGCGAACGTTTGAACGTACATAGCGAGACTCGTTGTCGAAGACCGCTGACCGTGGAGATAACGCTCTGACCCGTTGAGCGCGTAAGGCCCCCGGCCGCAAAATGAATGCCCGCCACTGTCTCCAATGATTCAACTTGGCTCTCCGGGACTCAATCCAAATATGCGGCCCTTTTATCCTTTAGCCCACCAGCGCTTTATACAGTAGCCCACAGATTGTTGTTGTGGGTAATTTCGCGATGATTCCACATACACGTACCGCCCCCCTCTCTTTTCACGATCCTTCGTCCAACTAAATCGCTCGTAATTCTTCATCGGTTTTTCGTTTTTTTTTTTTCGTTTTTTTTTTTTTTTACGCTGGCCGAAGCCCCGAGTGACCACCGTTCGCAAATATCCTGCTCGAAATATAATTCATCTAACGAATATTTTAATAAATTTGAATTACAAATTTAATTTAAATTTTCGGAGGCCTTCAATTTTTCTAATAACAAAAATTAATATTTTTATCATTTTAACATTAATTCTAACAACGAGAATTTTGATAATATTAATTCTTATTACGACAATCATAATTATAATTCTAATAACATACATTTAGAAATGTTGTTTGTTAAAGAATCAATAATTTTTATTGATTGAATTAAAAATTTTCAAACGATACAGATTTATTCGAAAAAATAAAAAAAAAAATTCTCGTTGGCGTTATAAATTTCGGTTCAGGAGGTTCAGTTGATATATCGCTTGCAAAATATCGGCACGAAAAAATCGACGACGAAGCCACTCGTGACGACGTTGAATGATTATTATTGATTTCTCAATTTTTTTAAAAATACTCTTGTTTGTTTTTCTGAAGAATCGGCAATGGAAGAAGAAGCGAAATTGGTGGATGCCGATGTATTGGCGAGACTGCGGATAATAAGCACGGACAGCGATTTCAAAAATTGTCACGATAATCCTCACATATGCGGCAACGAAGCAGCCTGTCGAAGTTTGGACAACGAGACGTCAAAGTGCGTCTGTCCTCACGATCTTTCGCCTCCAACGAAGGATCTCAAGTGTCCAAATCGACTTCTAGGTGAGTCTAGGTTTTATCAATTTACCTTCATTCAATTCAAATGATAATTCTAACATTCATTATTATTGTTTTCACATTCATCGAGCCAAATCCAATTAAACACGTTGATCGCTGTAAATCAAGAATTAACATTTTTTTTTTCTTCAATTACTGTTTCTCACGTGATTTTGATATTTGGCAGTTCCTGTAACACCAAAACCGATACGGAATATAATACCACCGACGGGAAATGCGACAAATGGAACGACAGCACTGCCGGATGCCGAACAGGTTTGTTTTTACTCATTATTACCTGATAGCTATCAGGAACCAATGGTCAAATTTTTTTCATAGTGAAGTGGTGCAACTCTTAATGGATTTATTGAGCAAAGTATAATCATTATAAAATTATTCCCAAAAGAAATAAAAATGAATAATATGCATTTGCTATCCAATAAACATCGGTAATGTAGGTCTCTCTCGAACTTGAACCAAGAGTTGAGTGTAGAAGTGTCAAGGGGCAAAAAAGGGTGATTGTTGGGTCTTTTTGAAAAGAAAACTTCTGCAAAGAATGTTTTAATATTTTACGAATATATTTGTGGATATATAATAAATCCATGATAACATTTTCGTATTAAAAAATTGAAAATTCAGTGAGTTATTAGCAAGCTAATTAAGGTAGTAACGCACAAACCGTAAGAGTCAAAGCAAGCCTAAAGCTATACCATCTCCAAATGAGTTACGTAGTACCTGTGTGTGACAAAGACGCGTGGTATGATGTCGATTAGAGAGAAAGAGAGAGAGACGATATTTTCCGATGTTTATTTGCTTATTATTCTCGTCACAGTCTGTTGATCTTTACGGTCAAGTGCCCAAAATGTTGCCCGAATATTAAACTTGCAGCTCGAAGTGTTTTCATTAAAATCTGACGGCAACTTTTTGTATTATATCAAATTTAGCGTGTTTTTCCATAAGGCTCAATGTTAAACGTGAAAAAATTAAAGTGTTGATATCTTTTTTCTCGTGCTCCGGAGGGCCATAAAAATTTAACTGGGCCTTTTTCTCATCAATACCCATAAGTATGCCAAGTTTCATGAAAATCGGACGGTAAAGTCTCCTATGTGCGTTACTACCTTAATCGAGTAACAAAAAAAATCAAAATCATTGATATTATCAGTGTTTGATAGGGAGATTTTATTGAATTTAACACAGAATTTGTAATGAAACTGTCGAATTTACGTTACGCAGGTGGCCAGATCGCATCTGAAAATTTCGGAAACCGCGGGAATAGCCATAGCATTCATCGCTGTTTTCACGATCGTAAGCGCATTTGGTTTATACGTATGGCGAAAAAGATGTAACACGAAGAAGACGCAACATCCGACACCCGACGTACGTATTAAATTTACCGTTTAATCGTGATGGATTATTGTGATTATCGTCGAGCGAATCAAATGATTACTACCGAAATTTAGATATCGCCGATGAACCTGAAGAAGGGTCTGTTGCTGGCCAACAAATACACCCCGAATCCACAGTACTTCGCTTGCACACCGTCCGACGTGCCGATACTGGTGCGCGATCATCTGGTATTTCTTCATGACATCGGCGAGGGTTGCTTCGGAAAAGTCTTCAAGGGTCAGTTGATTGAATGCATTTTTTTTTGTTCGTTAAGCATGACCATTCGATTAATGAAAATATTTAGTGTGAAACTAGGTGAGTTGGCATAAATGTTTTTAAATAGCCACAGTAATTATATGAAATTGAATTAAATCAAAATAGGTAATCAAAGTCTTCATACAAGTCTTTAAGAATCCATCGGTGCATTTAGTTACATAAAAAATATTGTCAACGACCCTGTGATTTCGGTTTTGTAGAAAAGTATAAAATCGAGCGCGGTTTTCAACATTTCCCGACTTTCGAGCTTTCCCACGCGTAAATTATCAAAGTTAGATATATGCCGTCGTTGACTTTTTTTATAGGAAATTCAATTCTCTGCAACAATGTTTATGTGAACTTTTGGTCTACATAGCGTTGTTTATCCATAGTTTGGGCGGGAAGGTAAAAACAAAAGGAGAATCAATGCATTTTTGTATAATTTTTTCTTTCGTTTTTTTTTTTTGTCACGCAGGTGAATTGCATCGTGGCGAAACGGTGGAAATAGTTGCGGTAAAAGTTCTCAAGGATTCGGCAACCCGCGAAGCCGAGGAGGATTTCATGCGTGAGGTCGAGATAATGTCGACTTTTCGTCACGAGAACATACTCTCGCTGATAGGAGTGGCTCTACGGGACTCCGGAAACAGTCCGTGGATGGTATTCGAGTACATGCCTTACGGCGATCTGACACAAGTTTTGCGAGCGAACACGCGTCAACTGCGGTCACCCACACCGGGCTTGCAAGCTCTGACCAAGGTACTACAATCAACATTGTCACAACGTTACAATTAAAATTATTACAACAGAGCAAAGCTAACTAAACTAAAAATCATTTCACTGAAAAGGAAAACTACAAAGATTTTATTCAAACATAATTTTTCTCATTGCTTAGCGTAAAAAAAATCCAAAAAAATATTTTTCAACTATACTTTTACAAACTGTTCAGCGAAAAGGAGGCCAAAAAAAAAATTTCCTGTATTATTTTTTTTTCATTATTTATCGAACAAGACGCGAATAAATATTGAAAAAAAAAAGTTTTTTTATTGTTTAGCGAAATAGAAGCCAAAAAATATTTTTCAAGTATACTTTTTTTCATTGTTCAGCGAAAAGAAAACTAAAACTACAAAAATGTCGATATTATTATCATCTTAAATTTATTTAGCGAAATAGAAGCCAACAAATATTTGTTAATTCTTTTTTGTTCATTGCTTGGCAAAAAAAACAGAGGTCAAATAATATTTTTTAAATATTGTTTCATCGCCTAATTGTTCGTAATGTCGAATTTTCCAGGGTTCGTTGCACTGGATAACGATGCAAATAGCGTCGGGTATGGCTTACTTGTCAGCTCAGAGATTCGTACATCGCGATCTCGCTTGTCGCAATTGTCTCGTCGGTTTGGATCTCGTTGTGAAAATAGCGGATTTTGGCATGTCCAGAGACGTATACACGTGTGATTACTACAAAGTACGTATCGAATTGCCATTCAATTGCGAATTATCCGTCAAAGTGCTGAAAACGAACAAAGTGAAAAAAAAAACAAAAAATAAACGAAAGAAGGAACAAAATAATTAATTCACCGACGATAATTGTTATTTCCCAACAGATCGGTGGATCTCGATTATTGCCGGTGCGATGGATGTCACCGGAAAGTGTTTTGTACGGACGATTCACCCTCGAGAGCGACGTATGGAGTTTTGGGGTCGTACTTTGGGAAATTTATTCGTACGGAAAGCAACCCTACTACGGACACAACAATGAGGAGGTATTGAATTAATGCAATTACGATCGTAAATAAAAATATTTCATTGGTGCGACGAAGAAATAAATAATAAATTAATTAATAAGGATTGAATAAAATGAAATAGAAGACATATTCGACAGATTTGATAACATACGAATAGAATATGGGAAGTTTCGATCATTAATGAGTTGATAATTTCCATTTCCTTCCGCAACAGGTTGTTAAATTGATTCTTCAGAGCATAATGCTGATACCGCCGGAAGATTGTCCCCCGTTCATATGCAAAATAATGGAAGAATGTTGGAAATCGGAACCCCGCGATCGTTTGCGTTTCACGGAGATTCTCGAGATATTGGAAAAAAATTCGGAAAAAGATAGTCCGAGAGGAACGTTGCCTCGACCGCCCCAGGGACCGGTTACCATAAGATCACCGGACGTTCTGGATTCGCAAGGATATCTCGTGCCCGCTCCGGCCAAGCCTTGCGAGTATCTTCAAACACTCGCCGACTGACGACCGATGTCCCTCCCGTCGATTGTCACGCAGTCGACAATTTTTTTTTTTTCGTACCCACCGATAACACAAATCAGCCAAACAAAGCTCACAATTGCGAATCACATCGTCGTGTGAAACAAATTTTTTTGTTTTTCTTGATAATAATAATGAAGAAACCAAAATAGTATTACAACAGTGTGTCATAGATCGCGAAAGTCCAAAGTCAATCAACACGTTCCATCGATGTAAATATCGTTTTCATTTAAGATTCGTTTTCTTTTGTTATTATTATTGATTTTTTTTTTTTTCGTTAATATTGTAATTATTTTTCGTCATTGTAAAAATTATTTTTAATTTTAGTTTTTTAAATGATAATTTTGTTTCGTCAAAGCGATGAAAACGATTTGGAACGATTTATCCAAATGTAAATATACACGAAAAATGCTTCTTGCATCGTATCTCAAATTTTCGATGGCTTTTAATTAATTTCGTTAATTTTTTTTTGTTGTTTGTTCGATTATGTTTTTTTTTTGTCACGCTCGCCAGAAGCAACAATTTTTTATTTACGATAACCGATCGTCGAGCGATCCTTCGAGGGACCCGTTCGCGAAGCCATGTACCTACAAGAAAAATACTCATTTCGATGATAATTTTGTCAATTGATATGCAATATTAATTGTATAAATATAAATATCTAAGAATTATATAAGAATGAAAACGCGATTAATGTAATTAGTTGTAGAATCAATGATAGTACGACGATACGACCATTGGATTGTTAATGAAATACCGTAACACGTACTTGTGTGTAAAGGAAAAAAAAACACTTTCGAAAAATGCTGTTGTATCACAAAAACTGTAAAATACATAACCAATCAATTTGATACCAATCACGTTTGATCGGGTGTGTTGTTCCTTATTTTGAGACGAATTCAACCATACCCTTGTTTAAGTTTTGAGGATTTCTCATCGATTTTTTATGAAAAAATCGTAAAGTATTGTTTCGATTTAAAAATACTGCCGTTATGCTTGCAGCATAAAAACATAAACTTTAAGAGTATGGATTTAATCAGCACTGAGTGTTCCCCTTCGAGCTCTACAACTTTCATCTGACCCATTTCGTTGTCACCCCTTTTCCTGACGCGTTATTCGAACGTACTGTTTCAAATGGGACACCCTGTATATATAAACGTAATCGAAATTTTGATCCGTCGAAACATTTATTTTCCGAACATTTCGATTCGATTTATGGACCTGTCGGACATTTGAACATTTGGGGTTTTTTTTTCAAAATTCTGTTACATCACCAGTCGAAATAAAAAAATTCGGAGGTTTGGATTTTCGAAAAAATTCGGATGAAAAAATGTCAAACTCATGAGCCTTCGAAACATTTTCGAGGATTCGAAACTTCGAGACCCACCCGTTCGATTATATTTTTCGTGATGAATGAACAAAAAAAATTTGTTTCACGAACATTGTGGGTCGTGACGAACCCGAAAACGAATGTCAATTACGAGAAAAACGTGGTATCACGGGCATACATTGTTGCCTAGGTACGATGCGTTCGTGTTTCAAACGTTTGTTTTCATCGCGATATTATTCAGTTGCGGTGCCACGATTCCGGAGGCTGCACGTACGAATCAGTTTGTGGTTCTTGTTCGCGACGCGCACAAAAATCTCAAATCGTCATATCCCCGAAGAACCAAAAATTATTTACAAAGTAAATTGATAAATATTTCGATCGAACCAAAAAAAAAAAATCGACAGAATAACAAAAAAAAAAAATTTGTTATTTAGGAATAAAACCAAATAAAAAATACAAAAACGACAATGTACGAGGAGTGTGTGATGCTTTCGATGCGATTTCCCCAAAAATTATGGAAAATCGTCAACGATTGCAATTCCGGTGCGATACGTTGGAGCCAAAATGGTGGAACGATATTGCTCGATTACAATCGTTTTCACGAAGAATATCTCAGTTCGAAAAATCCAATATTCAAGACCAACAACATCACGAGTTTCATAAGACAACTCAATCTGTACGGTTTTCGCAAAGTAACGTCACACAATCGCGATCCAATTTGCAACTCCAACAATCCCGACGTTCACGAATTTCTTCACGAAAATTTTCGTTCCGGCAGATCGGATTTGCTCGTGAAAGTTTGTCGAAAAACTGGCAACAAGTTGCGAACGATCGAGCGTGTCAATGCCGTTAATCGTTCCAAAGTCGCTAATACGAAGATTGAAAAATACGAAACAACGGAAATAAAGATGCATCGGATGACGAGATTGCAACTTTGTCAGGTGAGCTAGACGATTATCGCGAGTTTTTTTATTTTGGGGACTTTTTTTTTCTTTTACTCGAGATTGAAAAATTGTTTTATCGAATTTTTGAGTTTACGATAAATAAGTTTTTTGTGTTTTGCAGTACGCCCTGACCGAGGCTCTGGAACAGGCGATGAGGGATTATCGAAGAGAAAAGATGGTCGAGGAGATTTTGAAAGATGAATCTATGAGGGAACTTGTTGATTTTAAAAATGAAGGTAAAATGTTTCTTTTTTTTTCTTTTCATTATCGTTTCCCCGAAAAATGCGAGTATTAATAATATCGAAATTGACAAATTGAAAAATGAAAAAAAAAAAAAAATTCTTAAAAATAAGAATAGAAAATAAAATGTACTCACGGCTCGTTGATTTTCCAGGAAAAAAAGAAAATCGTCGATCTTCGTCGTCTTTTTTCTTTAATCCTCTTCACCCTCGATACGTCGACTGATTTCTCGGATTTTGTTTTTCCGCGCAACGTTCGTGTCGTTAAATCCTTTTTGTTGTTGTCTTTTTTTTTCAAAATTTCGACAAAACAAATTTTTAATATTTGCGTAACAACGATTTTGTAATTTTTTCTTCACTTTATTTTACGATTTTTTTTTTTTTTTTCAAAATGTCGACAAAATTTTTAATATTTGCGTAACAAAGATTTTGTAATTTTTTCTTCACTTTACTTTACTCTGTTTTTTTTTTCAGCAAACGCGATGTGGGCGCGACGCTACGAGTTGGCGCAGCTGTTGGGAAATTCTTAAGTAGCCCGAAAAATCGCGGAAAAATTTGTGTCGATGCGATGATCTGGACAATGACGAATTACCGCCACTAGCTTCGAGCCGAAATGCGCTTCTGACTCGCGGTTGTACTTTTTATCTTCATGACAATTCTGATTGAATTTATATCGAACCAAATGATGATAATTCGTAATAAAAAATAGAAAAAAAAAAATGTTTAAAAGTAACGTTTATTCTTCGAACTCATTGCCGTTTCAGTTATTTCATTATTATATTCGCGACAGCGTTAGGAAAGTTTGTTTGTTTTTTTAGATAGCGAGTATCTTTGTTCGTCGTGGCAAATATTTCATAACACGGTAAACATCGACACTTACATCGTAAGTTTGGCATCGATGTGACGAATTATGTATTTCGTTTGATTATTGACATCACTCAGACTAATTTGTGTTATTCTACATCGAATGCCACGGCCAAGACACGATCGTTAATAATTACAATCCAACGAAATTATTCGCTCATCCGATGACATTGATCAACGAACGAGAGAACAAAAAAAAAAAACATCAAATATCGAAACGGGAGAAAACAATAATTTTTTTCCGAGATATCTGATGAAGTTGCTATCCGTGAATGAGAGCCAAAAGTGAAATTATCAATCGCTCGAGCGTAATATGTACACGTTGGTATATTCTTCATTTCTTTCTTTCTTTCTTATTATTGTTTGTTTTTCATTTGGTCACAGGTTTGATCGGTTCTTTGAATTCGGCGTTGATGGCCCGATGGACAGTTTTTTTAAGTTTTGTACAATTTCCGACGATGAAATTTCAGCTCTCAGGCCATTCAATAATTTGGCGGTAAGTTGAACCCGTGATTTAAGGGGCCAACAACTTTGACTAACGCTGTCCTGGCAACGGTCCGCTACTATTTTCGCGAATTCATCGTCGCTCGGCAAATTCGTTTGCACGGTACGTTTCTCGAGTTCCGTCAAATCCGTTTCCAACATCTTTATCTTTTCCGCGAGAAGAGCGCCGATTTCCTGCCAAATCTGTCATCACACAAATTATTTACAAAACGCGCATCAAAAACTCGATCGACAAAATAAAAATAAAATAAAAATGAAATAAAAATAAAATAAAAATAAAATAAAAATAAAATAAAAATAAAATTAAAATAAAATAAAAATAAAATAAAAATAAAATAAAAATAAAATAAAAATAAAATAAAAATAAAATAAAAATAAAATAAAAATAAAATAAAAATAAAACAAAAATAAAATAAAAATAAAATTAAAATAAAATTAAAATAAAATTAAAATGAAATTAAAATAAAATTAAAATAAAAATTGTGAAATTACCTGACACTCGTCGGGCGTCAACGAAACAATTTCCTTGGCCAATTTTTTGTTCTTCTTCTTGTTGGCCGCGTTGGGCCGTGATTGCGTCGAAAACGCGACGCACATTCCGCTGAGAATCGCGAGAGTTTCGCCGCACGTTGATGCCCGTAAGAACCAACGTTTGTAAGACACAGGCCGATCGGAATCGGGAAGCGGAAGAGTTTTCAGAGCTGCAGTCGTTCGCAACAGTTGCAGACAATCGGCATCCGGCCGTGACGACAGAGCCAGAGAATCCGCGAGACTCGCTATCACGTTCAATTGGTCGGAATCGTGAGCCTCGCGCAAACGTTCGAGCGCGTCTATCGGCACGAGCACGCTCTCCGCTTTCTTCATGTCGCCCTCGACCACGTCGAACATCTCGAGACAGCGCGGCACGAGTTCGTTGTTGAGTTTTCGTATCTCAGTCGCGAGTGTCGACAGCAACGACGAGGAATCCGACTCGACCGTTGACGCGAGTATTCGCAGAATCAGAGTTCTCGCTGACAATAATCTGAGCATGCAACAACGAGTCTCGTCGCGCATTCGCGGATCGGGCTTGCCTATGTCCAAAGGTTCCCAACCGGTCACCACCTGCGACAGATCATTCGACAATGCAGATATATTCGAAAAATTCAAGAATGCAGATATATAAAAAAAAATTGGGTCGCACTTCGCCAAAGTTTCATACAAAAAATAAAAAATTGAAAAAAAACCGAAACAAATTAAAATCAATAATGATTGACGTTGACGAATTGAAAATGTTTGAATAATTAATTGTACTTCGAGATCGCGATTGTCACGCAGCAACTCCCATCGAATCGTGTCCTGCTGTGGCTGCACTCTCATCGTCATCAAAGTGTTGAACAACGACGTCGGACTCTCGCACAAACTCAATTCGAGCAACATTTTATCGGCCGTTGTTGCAGCAAAGTGTATGGATCTTTCGAGTCTTTCCTTGAGCTCGATGAATTCCTGAATCTTCACGAAACTTCCGTATTTGTAAGCGAAAGTCAGATGATCCGCGCTCTGTGGGTATAAATATATTTCGGAATTAGAAGGAAGAAATAATGAGGATGAATAATTTTCGAGAAAAAAAGATCGATAATCTTTGGTTTTTTTTTTCACCGAGCAAAATGTGTATACCTGTTTGTAATTGGCTAAGAAAAATTTGGCAGCTACGTCGAGGAGGGTTGCGGCGCGTGGAAGATGGCCCAAAGGAGCTAGGAGAGGAGTGTGTAACCAGCCGAGAGAGTCAAGCTGTATTTGTTTGGCTTCCAAAAGAGTGTAGACGTGATCGGCCGCACCAACGAGACCGGTTTCGAGATAAATGCGCACGAGTACGATCATAAGGTGAAAATTAGCTGGACTCGATGCCAAACCCTTTTCCAACAACGCCATGGCTCTGAAACAGAAAAAAAACGAATGAAGATAATAAAATAAAATCAAGGGAAAAATGAAGAACGATAATGCACGAGGAGTGTGTGATGGTTTCGATGCAATTTTCCCAAAAATTATCGAGACTGCACGAGAAACTTTAAACGCGTTTTTCTCGAAACTGTGTTTTTGCAACTCAGGGCCAAGATATCTCACCAACCGATGAACCGATTGACTTCAAATTTAGAGAGCCTATCGAGACCGCATCTCGCTATCGTTTGAACTAGGATATTTTTCCTGAGTCGAGAATTACGATTTTTAGGATAACCTTCAAAGAAGTGAGAAACTCGAAAACTTTCGAAATAATTTGACCATTTTGTCAATAAAATTTTACAAAATATGATCCCAGTTCAGACGATTGCTTCCATTTCAGAATGAGCTCTGTTATGAAGAAAAAAATACGTAAAATCGATTTGAAAATTTCGATTGATCATGTCACGAAAAAAAAAATTCCAATTTTTCGGGCGACTCAGCCCCCTTAATGTGAATTGCAATACTTACTTGTACAAATGCGACGCGTCCCTCGTCTCAAACCACAATTGCACGAGAAGATGGGACGCAATGAGGATGTAAGGATCGGCAGGCGACAAATCCGTGGGTAATCTCTCCGAGGCCGGACAACATTCCGTTCCACGATCGTAAAGATCGCTGAAACGTTGAGCCAACAGTTTGCGTTTTTCCGCGTCGCTGTAAGGCGAATGATGAAGTCCGCAGAGCCTTCGCAATTGCTCGTAATGAATGTGTTTCAACATCTGGCCAGCGGATTTGGGAAATTCGTCTGGACCTACGCCCACGTCTTCCTCGATCTGTCGAGTAAACGTTGAGCCAATCGTTTATGAAAATTATTATTTTTTTTAATGGAAAAAAAAAATGTCATTGTCTATCTTACAGAATCTATATTTTCGCTCACCTTCTGCAACAGTTCCAACTGTTCGGCTGGCTCAATGAGATTCAGATACATTTTCAAATCGCTCACGACGCAACCTTTTTCGCCGAATTGCGCGAAATATTGTCGCATCAGATCGACGAGATCGAGCTTGCCTCTCAGTTCGTCGTTCGTTCCAACGCGATTGAGCAACTCGAAACGCGCGAGATAAGGAGCTCTCACATGTTTGACATTGGTCGCGTTAACATCGATTAGAAATTCCAAACACTCGAGAGGATTCTGAAGCTTGAGAGCCGCTGTCAAGTAACCCTTGTAGTACGCCCAGTTATCGAGACTGAAAATGGTTGTTTTGAACTCTAAGCTTGCGCACTTATCGGAGATTATCTTCGATGGCGCACAGGGGTCTTTTCGACCCTGAGGCTTGAAAAAGGATTGCTACGACTAACCCAATTGATTCTTTTGACTGGAAACATTTTTATATGTCCTTCGATATTTTTTTTGAGAGGTGCTCTAGGTTTTTTGGTTTTAATCAAATATTTAATTTTTAAAAAAATTTGAAAGAAAAAAACGCTAAATTGTCGATTCTCACCAAAAAAAAAAATCGACACTCCCGCATTTTGTAATTATTTTAATCTAAAAATTGAACTGGATACTTTTGAAATAATCTACTTCAGAAAAATAGCCCGATAGTGGCTGGTGGCAAAATGGTACATATTTATTCCGAGTAATGAATAATAAATGTTTCGAATTAGGTGTGATTTTGCTTGGGGTCATTTCGACCCCAGTGGACCGGTTAGCCATTGATTTTTTTTTTTTTTTTTTTTTGTAACGTCGATGATCAATCGAAAGTTATTCCGTACTTACTCCTGCGAAATAAGTTCTCTGAAGGCTGTTGCAGCTTCGGGATAATGTTGCAACTGTAGCAGAAGCGTGGCTTTACGTTGCGGAACGGAAGAGAGACGCGAGGCCAATGGTCCTGACAAAATCTCCAACACTTCTTCGTCCTTACCTTGCAGTTCCAATATCATCAGATACAACTGAACCTCTTGTTCGGCTTCGAGTTTTCCATTGCCCACCAGTTTCAATACCTGTTTGACAGCCACAAAATACGACAAGTGCGTCGATCAATCGACCCGAACACAAAAACCACATGAATCATCGAAATGGATTATGCGAGAATGAGATAATTGCATCAAAGCGTTGTTCATTCGCTTGTTATCGGTAAGGGAAAAAATTATAAACTAAATAGTACCTTTCACACTCCAAGAAATATTTAGGTTAGTTTTTCTTTTTTTGTAAATAAAAAAAATAGTTTTCAACTACGTAATATCGATGAAAAAAATGCCTACCATTCTTTCGGCAAGAGGTAGCATAACGCTTTTGGCCAATTTGTCATCCGCGTATACGGCTTGCATCACGATGCTCATAACGGCCCAGAAGTAGTAAGGATTCTTGGGTTTCAGTTTGTACAATGCGAGGGCCGTCACTTGTTGTCTTTTGAAATCGCCTAGTCTAACGTAAGCCATGAACAGGTGGCTCAAGAGTTCCTCGTTGTTGGGATCTGCTTTGGCCGCAGCCTCGTAGACTTCTCTTATTTTCTCGGCTGCGAAATGCAAACATCGATAACACCAACGGCTTACGCTCAGTCGACGCTGTGTCGCAAACTGCGAACGAATTATTCGACATTGGTTTATTCTTACGCTGATGAATCTCCCTGTAACATATACTCATAGCCTGGAGGGTGGAGTCGTCGCAAGGAATTTCGGACCTAACGCTATCCATGATAACCTGGCACTCGTCTTCCTTGCCCAATCGAAGCAGAGCCAGGGCCTTGAGGACCCTGGCCACCTGATTGCTCGGCTGTTTTTTCAGCACCTTGATAGCTTCTTGCAATGCTTTCTTGTTATTTCCATTGTCCAACCAGTCTGAAAATAACACGAAGAAAACATAAAAATAAAAATAAAATAATCCAAGAAAAAGAATTACATAACCTATGAAACTAATGAACGTTTGGCGTGTAAAAAATAGCCGGCGAATGATGTCATGAATTATACTGAATATTAACGATAATAATGAGTCAATCGTGTACCGTAGATCGGTCGTAATCGCCTCTCATTCACCGTATTGTCCACATGGGCCCTCGACGCCATACTTTTTTTTTATGGTTATTTCAAACGAACAACATTCCTTGTGGCCCCACGTACATCGGATCTACCATGATTCCGAATTTGCAAACTGTGTGGTTAGATCGTACATGCATGTACATACGTGAACACATGTATACGGATGTGCGCGCGCATGCGTAACCGCCGGTCAAGTACGGCGCACGGCACATGTCGCAAATTTGCGTCACGCGCAGCTGCGTGAGCGCGAGCGGGAATTTTGAACGATCCATCGAACACTCATCTCCGAAAAACGATTTGCCCATCTCGTTAAACAACGAATGATAACGAATTACATTTTAGAAAATACCAATGACGTTTCAGAATGATATATTCGATAATTCGTGTTAACTAAAAACTACAGCAGTCGGCCAGTCGGAGCCATTCTTTCTATTGGCTGCACTGACGTTGCGTAATCAGTTTGGCTCTCCGCTATTCATTCGCTCAAGTTGTCAACAACTGCGCGTAGGGCTTTAGTCTCGTGGTACGGTGATTGTGCGGTGTAAAGTAGATAGCACGAACGAGACCCACGTATGCGTGTGATTCGTGAAAGTGACATGTCCACATGTCTGTGAAGTCTGAAAAACACGAGTCACACGGAGAAACAAAACAGTTGACATTTTCTATCTCGCTTTTGTTTGTGAAATTTGCGAGAACACGTGCGACGTGCGCAGAAGTCTGAACACCGAATATAAACGGGACGATTCGTAACTGTGGAAAAAAAATTCCATAAATTTCGTCGTTATTTAACGATTACATGTGCAGAAAGCCACTGAATCATTGCATCAGGCGAAATGCGTACGAATTTCTGTGCATTGGGGAAAGCTATATTCATGGGAGCAATAATAGGGATGCAATCTACTATCACTGAAGCTGGGTAATATACATAGATATATCAGTGACGTATTCCATACCGAATCAACAAGGTTTTTACTCAGCGATTTTCGATTTAGCCAATATTTTGTTATATATATATATATATATATATATATATATATATATATATATATATATATATATATATATATATATATAACTTATAATATATATATTCTTTAATAACTAAAAGGATTGACTTCATGATTTATTTCAATTTTTTTTTTCAACTGGTTCAAAAGTTATGAATTTGTTGTCGAATCTTACCATTTTCTTTCTCAAATGATCGTAACTTAGTGACCAATCGCTATTGAATCGGAGCAATCGGAATTGAATGTTTCTCTTTTTTTGTATGTTGGGTTTTTTTCCCAAATTTTTCAACAAAAAAACACTCGAGAATTGTAAAAACTGTCTTTGACCTCGATCTTTAAATTTTTGAACTTTATATATTTTTTTGAAAGGGATTTTTTTAATTAAAAATTATATTTTTAAATTAGAAATAACAATTCTAGAAAACCAATCTTCTTGGAAATTTAAGAACAATAAAAATAAAAAATAATTCGTCATTATCGTCATACTTCAAAATAATCGACAAACGTTACAGTTCTAAATGAAATTATAAAAAAATGTTTTCCCGATAATTCACCAAATGGCATATAGGGTCTTGAAAATCAATAAAATTTGGTTGTGATATGCAAAATTTAAACGTGAAAATATGAATTTTCCAAAAAAATCGAACGGAGTAGACATTTTGTAATAAATTTGTAAAGCGCAATAAGAATGCAAAATCGAGGTGAAAAATTGTTCTTACAATTTTTTAGGATTTTTTATTATTTTTAGTATTATTGCCTACGGATCGTTAGCCTTAATGCGAAAAATTATAATCATTGCTTTTGATTATTTTCTCTGATAATGATCCGATATTTAGAACCGCCAATGAATGAGTAAGACCCTGATAATTGGTAAATACATAATGCATTCGTCAAACGAAAAAAATTAATAATAAAAACGACATATTCGATATTTCACAGGGGGACAACGTTATCTTTGTTTGATTTTACAAAAGTCCCAAATGTCAACGATTGGATGGAATCATCGGACACGGTTCGAACGCCAGGCATGTCGAAAGCCGTGCTTGAGCTGCAAAAAACACAATTGTTTCAACGAGCAATATTGTTCACACTATTGAATCCCCAACCGGACGGGGCAGGTTTTGCCGGTGTCAGAACTCACACCAATCTCAACTTGACGGGATACAATAAGATCGAAATTTCGTGCCGAGCTCAGGGAGCGAACGAAAATTACAAAATTGTGTTGCGACACAAAGGCATGAGCGCCAACAACGATATATCTTACGAAAATTTTTTTACGGTAATAATTTCACGATCATGGAACAACAGATAATGCAATGCACTCGTGGTATTTTATATTTCTTCTTATTTTTTTTTTTTTTTTTTTTCAGGTGCCGATAACAGATCCTCCAACATTCAAAACAATCAAACTCGATTTAACGGATTTTTTGCCATATTTCCGGGGCAAGCAAATGCCGAACGCCGAGCCCTTGGACATCTCCGATATTACGATGTTCGGACTGCAAATTTACGGAGGCGTTTACTCGGAGGCCAAACAGAAGGGTGTCTCGTCTCTTGAAATTCAAACTATCGTTGCCACAGCCACCACGTAGATACGCAAAATAAAAATAAAAATAAAAATAAAGAGAATGTCTCGTGTATTTATAAAATATTTGTTCAATATTTTCAAGTTAATTGTATTGTTAATATTTTTTCCATACTTATTTGAATAAAAATCATTTTTTAACATTTCGAAATCTTGATTATAGATTATATTATGCGTCGAAATAATTATTTCAATTACGAATTATTTTTTATTACGTCTGGAAACGAGTAAGGAAGAAGAAAATTATGCGACTGAACCGTGGTACCACTGTGTACCATCGTCGGCTCACGTATTATATGAGCCATTTTGCCAATTCGAGCACCGAATTTGGGCTTCACTGTCAGCGATCTTTTTGTGATTTTGAGAAATGAAAGTCCCCATCGAGAAATAAACTCTCATTTTTTCAGATTTTTTTCTTGGTTATTATCGCTGTAATTGTATGGGTCATTCTGTGCATTTTTCATGGTATTTTTTTTCATTAATTTCCAAACGTGTTTTGATAGAAAAAATAAATTAGGCTTGATCAAGTACTTTCTATGTAAAAACGGCTGAGCCTTTCGAAAAAAAATCCAAAAACATTTTTGGGTCTCAAAAAATTGATTAAAATCGCATTTGATATTTCAACGCCAGTTTTTCGACCGGGTAGGTCGATGGGTAGAAATGGTCTAGAAAATCTTTAAAAATATTTGTGACGACATCACAAATATTTTTTGGGATCCGAAAGATACTAAAAAAAAAATCATTTACCACATCAGGGAATAGAACGGTTTCAATCTGGTCATTTGGAGCGTCCCGCCCCATACAAAATCTATATAGCTGCAATCGACAGTATAGTATCGTGATCACGACCTACAAATTCGGTACACCACTACATTGACGTGATGACAATCGTACATCCACGAAAATAGCAAACTCACAAGCTCTATCGAATGCGCGAAAAAGAAGAACGAAGGTACGATCTTGAGACGATATCGATTCGAAGATGTGTCGTGACGAAAAACGTGCAGTCTACGTATTTAGATATCGTTGAATTTATACGATCCGTGATACTGGAAGCTCAGGGTTACAATGCTTTTTGCATTTGGGCTATCACAATCTGTTTCGTTCTCCTCGTTGCCGGACGTATGATGCGAAATGGTAGCCACGAGCGTCGCTGGGTCCGGGTGAGAAATTACAATTTCCCATAACGAAACAATCTGAAATTATTTTTTTTTTCTTCACAATCATAAAAATTTGTCATCAATATATTTTTCAGTAACGCCCTGACGCTTTTTGATTTCACGCGAATGACCCCGGAAAACGCGTTGGAACAGTGGACGGAAAATTCCGACACGAAAAAAAGTTTTGGAATGTCAAAAGCCACCCTGGTGCTGCAAAAGAGTCATGCGTTTCAACGAGCTGTGCTGTTCACGCTTTTGAATCCGACGAAAAGTGGAAACGGTTACGCGGCCGTGCAGTGTCAGACGAATTTCAATATCGGTGATTTCAACAACATTGCCATGAGATGTCGCGCGCAAGGAATCAATGCCAGTTATAAAATTATATTGCGGCACAAGGGTCTCGACAATAATTGTGCGATTTTTGGTCAAGTTTTTACGGTAATGTATATTTCATTAATTCACATTTTCGTTTGGGTTTATTTTAACAAACGTAATTATTTATAATTTTTCAAAAGTATCATCATCATTTCACACGTTCGATTTTCCAATGCAGACATGTATGTCGTTGTTAATGTTTTTTTTTCTTCAGGCGCCTACGAATGAATTTGCGACGATAAAATTGTCCCTGATGGATTTTAAACCGTACCATCGTGGTCTGGAATTACCGTTGGAAACTAATCCACTGGACGTCACGGCTATCACGAATATAGGTTTGAAAATTGACAAATCGAGTTACTTGCCGGACAACGAAGCCGGCGTCGCGGCTTTGGAAATCGACTGGATCAAGGCGACCAAGTGAACGAGGCACGTTGGACCGATGGACTTGTCATCGGGGTCGAACGAGCGATATCGAATTATCCGTGATATATCGCGATATAACGCGTCGCGTGTGAGTGAGATGGATACTGGTACCGTTTTGTGTTTCATCGATTATTCAATCTATGTCGTTCGTTGAAATAACGCGATTCAACGTTGATACGACAACATGCGCTTATCTAATTGTTCATTCAATCGACAAAAAATGGATTATAATCAAGGTCATGGGTTTGTTTCTCATCTCACTGCATTATATATTATTTTTAATGTTATATATTGGAACTTAAAAATTTGAGTTTGACAATTTGAAGAATTTTTTTGAGGGGTCTAGCCTAATTAAACGCGTAAAAGAAAAGGCTATTTTCACGAATTCTTTTGATGGGTTAAAATTATAAATATTGATATATAAAGTGTTAGACCTAATAAATACACTTTTAAAATAGGCGAAAAGAAATGTTTTAATTCACTTTAGTCAGTTTTTGTAGAGAAAAATGGGGAAGGGCAGGAAGTTAAAAAAAAAATGGGTGTGCGCTGTTGATGAAATCTCTGGAATGGATGATCTAAACAAAAAAAATAGATAGTTTTAGATTCAGTAGATTAATATCTATAGCGCATATTAATTGAGAACTGATTGACACTCCACAAAATTTTTGTCAATTGTTTTAATACAGCAAATATAATATATCTATACAGAAAATCACAGAATTACAAATATTATCATTATCCTGGATTTCCACATTTCTCTTCTTCCAGACTCTCGTTCAATGTCCTCATGCTCACGACTACGAATTCGTCACAGTTTCACGTCGATACAATTAAACGTATATAAAATATATTTATATATTATACCGTTTGCTCACGGAAGAAATGCTTCTCTCGATTCATTCCGTTATACTACTATCAAGAATCGATACCTTGTACATCCGTTATGTTCTTGTGGCTTGTTGGGTCGTACGACTGGATGAAAATATCGATATAGAAATTTCGACGTCACAACGCCAGCCACAGAAACGATAAAGTAATTATTATCGAGTATCACGTATTATTCACATCAATTACGTTTACATTAATAATAGCAGTTGTCGGAGAAAAAACAAAAAAAAATTAAAAAGACTTTCGAACAATTATTTAACCATTTTAACACCTCGTCCAATTTTCACAAAAAAATGTTTATCATCGTTGATCATAATTTTTTTGAGGCAAAAATAAAATCTTCTTAACTTGAATAAAACTAGCCACATACGATTTTATTACCCGTACATTATGCATTTAAAATAATCACAGCAACTTTTTTTTAAACTAGAAAAAAATATATTTTTCAAACAAAAATACAAAACCGAGTAAACGATCACACAATTCGCATTTCATCCTCGTTCGTGTATCGAGTTATTCACAGAGCACACGTACGAATGATTAGATTCACAAGTTTTGTCGATTGAGATGAAATCTGTGAAGTGAATAAAAATTCTATGCACCGAGTCGCATTGAGCATTCATTAATCGTTTCACAGCTCATCTAATAATTCCGTACTCTCCTGATCATAGGTACGTCGTAGACCAGATAGAAGAACGAATTGGCTATGTGTCCGAGGGCGCGGAACCAAGCGTTTATCCTGTACTCGAATTCCGTGATTAGATGCAGACCCTTTTCTTGCGGTGGCGGTTGATTTCTGAAACAAGAAAAAAAATCACTGCTGTGAAATCTTTTTTTTCCCCACAATTAACCTTCAGTTGAGGTGCCACAGGTTATTCGGTTCAAATTAAATATATCCTCAACAAAAAAAGATGTTGGAGGTGCAAACAACTCGAAATTCGCGTATTTAAGCAAAAAAAATCGAAACCTCCCCATGTTTCAATTATTTCAATCTAAAAATAAAAATGGTATTTATTCTAAGAAATGGAGAACAAATGTCTTGAATTGTGGTTGATTATGCTTGGGTTCACTCGAACCCCAGTGCGCGAGCTAAGGGTTGTAAAAAAAAAATGCAAAACGAATATTTCAGGAAAAAATTTTTTTACAAATATGTGAATTACCGGCTGGCGTTAGTGTCCTTTTCCGTTTGGTTCGTGTACGTGTACATGTAACAAGACGGATGAGAACTCGTTGTCGTGATTGTGTGAAATTGTCCGGTTTTAACGGGCACCCAATCGCCCTTTATCACCGTGGTTATTTCGTTCGAACCTTCCTCGGCGTATGCCACACTACCCTCGAGCACCGTAACCGTAACGTTCGAAAAATCGTTGCTTATGTAATTCTCGAGTTTCATTCCCGGATAATCAGCCACGAAGAACACGTCCGTGTAATTGGACCAGGTGTAAACGTGTTTCTGTATCTCATCGAGTTTGTATCTGTACGAACTGAATTGCGTCAACAGAGGCATGAGATAATTTATGGGTTTCATGGGATGCCAATCGACGGTCAGCATATCGACGTTCGGATCGAAAACACGTTGTTGAAAACGTCCGTTCAACGAGCACCACACGTCCACGTAGATACTGAGATTCGTCGATAGTTTCGACCATTTTTCCACGTCAGCCGAATTTTTCGGTGAATTAACAATTTTTTTCTTCTCCCGTAACAAATTGTCCTTTGTGAATGGAAACAAAAATGAATAATCACAATTACATAATTTAATTAACGGTAAATGAAGGAGACATATTTTTCAGGGTTTCGCAGAAGTCTAAAAACTTTTATGGTTTATGTACTGATCAAGAAAAAAATTCGGTAAACAGACGGACATCGATGGCCCTAAACCAAAAATGATAAAAAAAGTTGACCCCTTATTGACAGATTAAAAAGTGAACTCGAAATACTTTTTTTTAACCCCATCGAGTAAGGTGTCTTTCAATAGGTATTTTCAAATGCAGTTCAAAATGTTCTGAGACCCTTTCATTTCAACCTTTCAGTCACTAGATATTTGCTTTTAAACTCGCCCTCAGTCCCCCACGCTAATTTCTAAACTATCAATGTAAAAAATCGGAAAAAATCCACAATGTAGCATTTAATAAGTACATTTAATCAAAATTATAACGCACATCGTCGCAAAAATAGTTTACGAAGAATTAAACAAGAACTATTCTTCGAATACTAGCTAATTTTTCAAACCAAAATAACTCTCCAAAAAATGTAATTTTGAGATTTTTGTCAAAGAAATGTCAAAATTAAATAAATCATGGTTGCGATCCAGATTTCTATGAAATATATTAAATTGCACATAAAAGTAATAAAAACAATGGCTACGGAATCCCTATCATGTACGTGCCCAGCACGTAGCTTGACTAATCTATTTTTTCGTGGATTAGGACGGTTTTGAAATTACTGACCCTCAAACACTGGGCGTGTTGTCTGACCATGTCACCGTGCTTGGACCATTTGTCGTTTTGCACCCAAGCTTGTGGATTCATGAAAATGTCGTCGTTGTTCACGTTGTCGTGAACTCTGATAACCACGAGTATCGTGTCCCACGAATGGACCATCATGTCCCACGAGTAACCGTACAAACCCGGAACCCAATTGTTGTAACCCTGTTAAATAATAATTAATTGATAATCATCAATTCTTCAATAATAACTCCAATATATAATTAATGATTAATTATTGAAGTTATTCTTCGAGATTGCTGCATGAAAAAATTCTTATTTTTTTCAATTATTTTAAATCTAAGAAATAAAAAAAAATGGCAACGATTGAAATTATTTAAATGTATTGGCACAAGATATTCGGCTGTACAATGTACCTTAGTGATGAAGTGCGAATACGGCAAAAAAAATTGTAGGGCAATGTGCAAAAGAATTAACGAAACGACAAATTTTTTTTTCTTCGTCACTCTTTGAGTATGTTTTTTTTCTTCGTTTTTGGGGATCCGTGAATTAATTGTATCATCGTTGTCCATCGAGGAATGGATCTCGCGATCTTCGCCATCGTTCGTCTTTCGAATCGTGAACGATGGATTTTTCGTTCGTGAATTATCGGCCGAACCGGATATTGACACATTTCCGGTCGCAATATCGTCGGCATTCTCGTCGAATTGTTTCGTCGTGTTCGCAATGGCGTCGATATCCGCGTGAGCATCTCGCGGAGGTGCGCGAGTCTCGTGGCTCGATGAATACAACGTACTTCCGGTCAACCGGACGATTATATGCCTCGGCCAATCGGCGTTGCAGAATAATGGCATTGTTGCAAGACAAACGTATGGAAACATTCCTACGAAATTTCATCACAATTATTATTTCAATTCGAATTTATTCTCTACGCAGAAACACAGTTGCCATTTGCGTTCTTTTCCATGTATTGACTCAAATCTTGTACGATAATGAAGTTCAAGACTTCCTCTTTATAATCCAATTGTTTTTTTCTTTTTAAATAATTTGTTTTTTACAAACAAACGCGAGAATACATTTTTTTGAAAAATTACTCTTTTTTACGAAAAAAAATCGCCAAATTTTCAATTTTTTTAGATAAATCCAGAAAATCTTGTTAGGTTGTTGGGTGGAACTATATTTCGGGAGTTACAACAACTTAAAAATTGGTTTGGGTCCGCTGGACCCAGTGTGACCATTACGGGTTAAACAGTTCAAATTATTATTATTATTTTTTGTTTATTATTTCAAAAGACGTTTACCTATACTGAAGAGTCTGGAATTCATTAAGTGAAATGCTGTGCAGAAGACCATCGCGGGAATTCTCGTTTTTGGAAATAACATCCAAAAGCCCACGGTCAGGTCGAAGATAAAACCGAACCAATGAACTATGAGAAAATCGGTCAACTCGATTGACAGAAATGTTCTGCAAAAATTACAATTTTTCGTTCTAATAAAATGTTTCAGGTCTTTTTTTTATGTCTACGAAAATTGAATATTCAAAATCGTCGAAAGTTGGAATATCGAACTTACTTGAAGGGATTGAATACCCAGTGTCTCGATAGGTTCGTCATTGCGTAGCCTTCCAGCCACTCCCAGCTCGATTTTTTCAATCCGGCGAGAAAATACAGAGCGAAAAATTGAAATCTCAATATAAAGTAATTCCACAGAGGAACGCTGGTCTCACTTTGCCTGGACAATTTCGCATCGACTGCGCTGTAAAAAAAAACACAAACGAAAAGTAATGAAAACAATAAACATAATATATGAAAAAATATGTATATTTGTCATACCCCTCGCGAAAGCATATTTGTATTTTTATGTGTAACGGACTTACAAATATCGATTAGCTCCGGTTCCGGTGAAGAGTATGGCGACAATGCCGTATAGATAACTGTGATTGTTCCAAAAACTCTTGTCCAGCAATAATATGTACCAGTAAGGAATGGCGAAACAGAAGCACGCGAGTTTGAAACAAAAACCCAACATTATTCCGAAAGCTCCCATCCACATTATCGTGTAGATAACGATCATGATGGGCAGTGATGGACGTTCCATTCCGTGGATCAGTGGAAAGTGGCAGCCTTGAGGATCCCCCCATTTTAGATCTATGTCGGACAATCCACGTTCCTCGACCACGTCCAGGACCATGCAGAGTCCTGCAGGAAGAGGTCAACATTTTCGTCAGAATTGATCATGAATTATTGATTCGTTTGAATGGATGATTAACTTTGTTCGGAAATCATTTGAGTGATCGAAAATTGGAACCTGCCAAGCTCTGCGAGGTATCAAAAGTTTTTTTTTGGAGGTTAAAAGTAGGATGAAGTTATAAATTCCTTATAAGTTCATCCTACTTTTAACCTGATATGAGTTTCAACTTCATTTCACTCTAAAAACCTGCAGTGACGTATTTCCCGTTCTTCAAGTTTGAAAAGTGAAACGATGGAGAAATAATGAAAGAACAATTTTCACCCTCACTCGGAAGGTGAAACGAAGGGGAAAAAAAAAATTTGACATCACATTGAGTCTGAAACGAAGTTAAAAAAAAATATTCCAACTTCACTTCACTTTCCAATTTGGACTTATAGTGTGAAATAAATAGAAATGTAAGGTAACAATTTTGACTCGGAAATACTTTCGTTATCATTTTTCGGTACACGTGATATACTGTGAAATCCCCCATATACACATATCAGGGTGGTCCTTATTTATTCATTTTTCTAATTTGTGCGTTCCCAAAAGTTTAAATTGTTCGAAATTACCGGAAAAAAATAATCCTCAAAATTTTAGGTCACTATTTCAATTTTTTAAATCTTTTTTTTTCGGCTAACCTCCCACAGTTCATTTATTTCATTGCCGCAATGATTCGATAATGATCTTTTAATTGTGGGTTTGTTTCGTATTTATTTTTGAAGCCGAGATTTCGTCAATTGAACCTAGTTAGCGAAATAACACTCGAGATCGTAAGCACGCTGCCGAGTTTGCCGGTTGCAATTTAAAATACGTTTCCTAATCGACAAATCGTCTGTAATGATCTCGGCTTCGGTATCTTGAAGCGCCCCCCACGCGTTATCCCGCCCGAGATTCCGCCGTGATTTGAGGTGACGCGTAACCTTTCTATCAGCGTTCTCTCTCGCTCCGCATCGAGCGCCGATAGCGCTATCTCTCTCGCCACTCATGGCGAACGAGAAACGTTTCGCATCACGTTAAATCACTCAAAATCACGGCAACGCATTGCAATCGTGTAAAACAAATACATGCATCGTGCAAAAAATAATGTGCACGACAAATGAAATAATTTCGTGATGGTTGAAAAAATGTTGAAAAAACAATCAACAAAATTTACCAAAAAGCGCTCGAGCGATTCCAAGACTAGCGGGATCGGTTGGTCGATACATGAGTCTCACAAATCCATCGAAACTCGTCAAATCCTTCAATCGAAAACCCTGAGATTGCTCAAATTTTTTTTGCAATTCACTCGACGATTGTAACCATCGATTCCACATCGTTGTATCTTCGTCGCACACATTTTCATCAAATTTTTCCAAAGACTCGTTACAATTCGTCATTTTGTAATCTTTTTTCTTGCGTGTCATTGTCGATTTTCTTTTCTTTTTCCCACCCTGAAAATTCACAATTTGAATGAAAAAGTAGTAATGGTTTATCAACAATACATTGAAAAATATTTTTTATATATATATAAAAAAAAAACAATTTAAGCCAAGCCTTCGAGTCATAGTTCCGCAACATATTGTCAACGAGCCAACGACCTTAATCCTTTAGCCTACGAATGAAAAATTCCACGATTAAGAATGTATCACACATACTACAGAAATTCATAATCATCAAATATCGTTAAATAGAAATTATTACATCTCATATCATGTTTCATCTTGTATCCGAAAAACATTTGAAGTGCGCTAATTTTCTATACTTCTGCGTGCATTTCTCGATAACCAGACAGACGATCGATCTGAATTTTTTTGTGAACATTCATCAATCTTTATTCTATACACTGGCATTTTTTCAAATTTTTGTTGATGCTGGTTCCATGAGTTTATCGTCAATAATAGCCTTATTTCCCATAAGAACACACGTTAAATTGCATACAGCTATAACTTCCAAACGAGACAGACGATCTTTCTGAAATTTCGCATGTTGTTTCGAAATTACAAAAGCTAATGACTGTAAAAATTTGAGAATTTTCTTGATACTTTGACACATGTGTCATACATCCTTAATCGTCAATTGACGATGAGTATGCGAAATATCGTTTGATCCGAACGATGCGAATGACGCGAAGAACTTCGGTCGCGTTGGATCTTCGGAAACTCGCGAACGCACACACACGCACACGTACGACGGCTTCGCAACATATGTTACAGTGATTCCACGTGGAAATTACGTTCGTTTCGACGTGATGATGATTACGGTTGTCGGATCGTCCATTAACGCGATTTGCCGATTAACTCGACGTAGAAAATTGATAAAGTCGTTGAATTTCACGGAAAAAAATATATCGCGAAATAATGGAAAAAGAAATGCTACGAAAAAAATTGTAAAAATTAAATATTATACGATAACATTATAAATTAATATAAATACATTACTATAAACAAATTAATAATAGATTAATAACAAATTAATAAATCACATTCGTCGTTGCCTCACCGTAAATAAACAAAATGGCCATAATATTTCTTTTAAAAAAATATTGCAAAAAAAAAAAAAATAATAAACATATATATGTATCGCAAAAAAAAATCAAAATAAAATATTGCAAATAAAAGATTGAATGATCTAATAATCATGACATAAAGACACGAGACACTAGTTCGAAGTGTTTGAGTGTATCGTATGGGGTCAGTTGGTCTTTGACGAGAATTCCAATCGGTTGTCTGAGAGTGCTCTCATCACGAGGCTATTCAACCAGTTCGAGCTAGATGCTCTGATTCTTCTTACGTTTTGCATCTCTCTCTCTCTCTCTCTCTCTCTTGCCATTATTTAACTCACCCACAACTCCCATGCGAAAATAAAAAATATGAAGCCAGACTGGAGAAGCCGACAAGATATAAAGGGTTCATTGAAATGAACATTGAAAATAAGTTCACGTTGCGAAACGAGCAAATCAAAGTACAATTGACAACGCTCCTTGCTTTTCGATTTTAATCATTCGCATTATTCAATGCAACATTTTTACACGACGAAGTAATTTTGAAAAAATAATAAAATAAAATAAACAAATTTGGTCGATCAAAAAAAAAATAATAATAAATAATAATTATTTAATTTTCTTAATTTCTTTTACCTTGACGATGGTAATGATAGTTGGCGAATCGGTATTTTCGGGCCAAATAAAGCACTTATTGGTTTTTAAAATTTATTATTATTGTTATTATTATTAATATTATTATTATTATTATTATTATTATTATTTCGAAGAGTGAATCACGTCGTTTCGAACAGTTATCGAAGACGGTCGACGAGCTTCTGGTTGTTGCGGGTTGGCCGTGCGGTTATCGTTCGAAGGCGCACGCCGGAGGAAGACGAGACACTCGCGCGCGCGTACGTAGCCGGCGCGCGAGTGAGAAAAGCGCGAACTCGCGCGCGCGGTCGCGACGCGGAGAGCAGAAGACCCTCTCGTCGCCAGGCAACTTCGTTCTGACTATTGACCCGCGCCCGCGCAATCATATATACATTTTATAAGCGGAGGATCCTTCGGGGCCCCGGACCGGCCCGGCGCGAGTGCACGACCGGTCACTGCAGTCGCGATGCAACTTATGAATTTCGCTGTTTTTTTTATTGTTTGTTGCAAACTGAAAAATGTTATCTTCACCGACTGACCCGTTGCTCCACGAAATTCGTCGAGTCGTATGAAATATATACGTTAGGGTGGTTTTAAAAAAATATTGCTACCCACCTTCCAAATGATTCTAGACCGTGAAAAAGGAATTTTTATATTTTTTTCCGATTTTTTAATTTACCCGCTGCATTGCCTGAATTCATTTGAAAGTTTTTAAAATCATTTTTTTTTGAGAAAAAGGTCGGGAAAAGAAATCTGAAAAAAATGTATATTGTAAACATAACTTAAAAAATAAATGATTTTTATTTTTTTTAGGTTATTACCAAAAAAGGACGTTATCAGTATAACGATAGCAAATCTTGACATATTCGTTTGAAGGGACATATCTAGCGTGACGGCCATAAAATTCAATATTTTTTTCTGACGAAGCGAATAAAGATATTGACTTTTTTTTTTTTTTCAATGTTCAGTGCTTTCATTAAATGAGCTTCGATATAATGTTCAAGTAAAGGGTTTGAGGGTAAGATAAGGATATTTTCGTTATTATCGACACCGTCATGCACATGGATTACACAGATGCGCGATGTGCGTGCCCAATACATGTTGACAGTAGCACGAACGTTGGCTGATAAATCGAATGAAAATAATTAAGCATAAATTTGATTGTACGTAAATTTATCGCCGGGCAAAATATTGCAAAATATAGGGAGGGGGCGGGGTAAAGATTTTTCGGCGGTTAATAACCCTGATGCGTTTCTTTAACGTGTGATGATACGACATTTATCGATGTTTACAACTTCGGCAGCATTTTTGGTTTATATTATTGAGTTGAATTGTGTCGCAAAAAATAAAAAATAAACATTATTCGAACGATGTATTGCAAATAAATGCATATCAAATAAACTACGTTAGTTATGTTTGGGATGCTCGACACAGGCAAGCTCGACGAGCTTGACGACGAAGTTGATAGTCGTGGCAGATGCGATTTTTGGTAATAATGTATGTATACGTAATCGCGAAAAAAAAAACGTGAAAACGTGTAAAGCGTAAAACATCGTATGACGATACAACTTTCTCGCTGTTGACGAAAAATCATTGAGTCGATGAGACATTCGAGCTGCATGGAAATTTATGAGGTAGAAAATCTATTTCCATACTCAGAGACCTTTGGTACATCAATTCGTATTATTTCCAGCATCGTTGGATGATGTTCGACTCATTTGGTAGTCGACGATGGGCCACGTCATTTAGCTATCGACTATCGCACCCCGATATTAAAATAATAATAATAATAATAATAATAATAATAATAATAATAATAATAATAATAATAATAACAACTAGGACTTTAATATAATGTAAACCTATTTGCACAAATATTTTAAAGGAAAAAAAATCGCTAAAAATATAATTTTCATCATTTTTATGTGATAATTAAATCGATAAAAAATGTTATATTTACGAAGACATCGCGGCAGCTGTGATAACCTGCTCGCCATAACTCAATATATTCAATGCTATTCACGAGAACTGTATATTCCATAGTGTACCGAAGAACGATCATATACAGCGGGCAAATAATACGCAAATGTGCCGATCGAATGACGTGATCGTTGTCGAGTGAAAATTTTGGGGTCCCCATTATAACACGTTACCTATGAGAGGTCGACGACGGTGTACAACCCTTCGACCGATGATATTTGCCCAGAGAGTAGCGCGCATATTTGTTCAAGGATGGAAAAACATTACGAGAGAGAGAGAGAGAAAGAGAGAGAGAGAGAAAGCAAAAGAAAGATAGCTTCGAACCAATTTACCCACCCCTACCATCCCCGCTATTATTATTAATACCACTACTCGCAGTCACCTCTTTGCTTTTTCTATTTACTCGGCTATTTATCACGGTTTATTATTTCCTATTGTCACACACGAGGCACGAATCGGCGTTCCATTGTCAGCCCTCGGACAGATTATACGTACCACGTTCCGTATATTCCATGCGACGCATGCGCTTTACGAATCCGTGACGAAATTGTGTAACCGTGTCAGATCCCATTTGCATATACTAGTTCCACCAGAAAACACACACACACACACACAACCCAAGAACAACCATATTTTCAACCCGAGTGTCCGATTTCAGGCTCTATTAATTGCGGTTGTTTGAAAAAAAATAATAAAAAAAAAAAATTATTCGTTTTTTTTTTTTGTTCTCGAGGAAAACTCGAAGGGTGCAACGTTCATCCTTTATCCTCTTAGTTTCGGGATCGAATTACGCACTCGCGTTTGAATTTGCATTATTCCGCGAGGTTGTACCACCCTTGACACCGTACCTACGACCTTCTCGAATTTCTTCCGACTGTGATTTCAATAAATCACTGGGGCTCGTGCGATCGATTATTATCATTATTTTTCCCTTCATGATTTTAATGAACATTTCTTTTTTTTTTTACATTTTTTTAAATTACATCATTCAAACATTGCATTGCATTGCGATTATAAACGGCCTCGATATTCGAAAAAAAACAAAAATATAAAAACGAAAAATTTGTGCATAAAAAAAATGTGCATAGTAGATGCTGTATATATATATACACGTCTGAAACACATTGGCAAGTCAGACGAGGGGGCTGGGGCCTGAAGAGCTGTACTGAAAACTACACATAAAATAGTATACAGAGCGTGTAGCAGTATACACATATATATATGTACATACATATATAGTACGTATACAGTTTGTTGCTCGCGTAGGTAATATTTCACGTGGTGGAACCACCTCTGGATGAAGCGTAAGGGGCAGAGTAAGGGAGAGGTGGGGGGGGGGAGGGTGAGAGGGTCGTTGTACGGGCCCGTTAGGGGTGCCCCGGACACAATGGAACCCTTTACCGTGCCCCTAGCACCCATGGCCAACATCCATACATCATCATTCATGGTGGAAAAAGAGCCAGGGGCACCGACATAGCAGCCCCGTCAACGTTGCCTCGGAACGGCCATCGGGGGATGAAATGGAGGGGAGGATGCCGATTTTACGAGCATCCCAGTACGCGTACCTCGTACTCCGCTTTTCGATTCAACCGAATATCGCTGACGTATGATTCACGTGAAAAAAAAAAAAAAAAAAACATTTACAAATATTTTTCGAATAACAAAGTGAAGTTTCAAATTTTATATCCCAATATTTTTCGTTATATTTTTTCACGAATTTGATGTTATGATTTTTTAACAAATTTTTTTTAGCAGGAGATTATCGAATGCGACTTTTTGCAGGATTGGAAAAAAATATGGAAAATAATTTTTTCATAATTTTTTTTTAAATAAAAATTTCAAATGATTTTCAAAAGAATGTGAAATAATTAGAAAATTATATCTGGCTTGGATGATGATGATTTTGATGAATATGATGATGAATGATTTTCAAATTGAAAATTTCTTTATTTCTTTTACTCGCCAAGGACAATTTTGTTTGAAAAAAAAACGGATTTTTTCTTACCTCTGTTGTGTGTTCAACGAGGGTGGCACTTGAATATAATATTCTCGGATTTGTCATTGTATGGGGGTTGACCGTGACGTAAACAGTGACACGCGAAAATCGTGGACAAGAGAGAGAACACTTGGATGAAAATAAAAAAGATTTGAAAAAATGAGAATAGAGGTCAAACTGTGAAACGTGCGTGAAACCGCGAAGCGTTGTGCAGTTAGCGAACAAGAGGAAGGGTGAACACCCCCAGCGGGGGGAGGGTGAGGAAGGGGGGAGGGTAATGGAAAATTCTTTCGATACTATCGATTCATCCATCATCTCCTTTCGACAATAAAAAATCAAAGAGTGATTGCGCAAGGGAGATGAAGAAAGAGAGACCGAGAAAGAAGCGAGAGAGAGTGAGAGAGAGATAGAGGTAAAGGGACGCAGAGGGAAAAAGTATAATCCGCTTTTTTAAGGCGGTAAAACTTTGCCAACCCCTTCAACGTGTCACAGCACGGATGACTGATTGTAAAACCATGGAGTAACCCACAAAGGGTTGCGTTGCCTCGTGCGCGAGTCTCGTCGACCCTTCGACGTCCCGAAGCTGCGTAACGATGTAACATGGGCTGTACCGACGACCGGTACCGGGAACACTACGAGACCCGTCGAGTGAGAGCAAGTTTAAAATTAATCCTTGTAATCGACGTGTAATCCTTGAAAATCCGTGACAACCGAAGTAGTATAACGTACGGGGGTTTCGCGTCGGATCGTCATCGGTGCGAGGGTCGTGGGTTTCATTGGCGGTTATTCGTTATCGTTGGTCAGCTTAAAATGCACTTTACGACGCCGCGTTCGTCATGATTATTGATATTCGGATTTATTTCGTATTGCATTAATATGCAATTTAATTGAATTTTTTTATTCAATCGTTATTTCGATAATATGACACTTTTTGTTCTAGTCCATCGTTTGAAAAATTTGGAACTAACGAATTCCTTTTCATAAGGTTGAACGTTTTCCGTGTACATATATATATATGGGGTGGTTCAATTTGAATCAACTTTTTTTTTTTCACCGTCTCATATCGAAATTTTGTTTTACATATCAAAAGGAAATTGTGTGAAAAATTTAAATTTTTACATACATTTTTAGAACTTCCTCGTGTCGCTTTTATAATTTTCCTATCTATAAAACACGTAATGATTATATACTTAAGAAAGAAAATAATTTACATGCAACCATTTTTATCATTTTTATATATTTCGAATCGTTGGAAAATGTTAGATTGCATTCGGTTTTCAAAAAAATTCCAAGGATGAGATTTGTTTTTCTTTCATTTACGAAAAAAAAAAAAAAATCGTGAATGTTTTGAGATAGCTGTCGTTCGAGACGTTTTTGCACCTGCATCGCGTTTTTCCACGATTTTGATCGTTGAGTCTTTGACACATATATGTCTCGAATTGCGAATGAAATGATAATTAAAAAAAAAAAAAAAACAAAATCATCTCGTAATACATACATTTTTTTTCTATTTTTAACGACGATAACTCTGCGAAGTGGAATATAATTATTAAAAAAAAAAATCATTCGACGCGATTCACCGCGTCGTTATCTCGGAATTTCCGTGAAACATTGAATTATCCGTGGCCCCGTGGGCTTGCGCTTGGCGTTAGTGCAAACAGGCGCGAGTAAACACCTGATCAATATTCCGCGCTATTAGCATAACACGGGCTCGGTCTTCCAGAAATTTGATTTCGATATTGCCGAAGCCCCGTTGCCAGTTATGTTCGGGGTGCTGCTTTATTCACGGTCCACTTGTCCCCCAGCTGCCAGACGGAAAGAAGAAGAAGAAGCGGATGACGCGATCGTCCGCCTACTCGTTCGCGCTTTTTCTCGCTTTTCAAAGCGTCCATAGACAATTTTTTTCTCTCATTTTTTTTGTTGTTTTTTTTTTCTATTGTCGTTTTTTATTTTATTTTTTGGGACAAAACGAGAGATTTTCGCACCCGATTCATTTTCCGGGACCCTCCCATCCGTTGCTGAGGTCGATCGACCGGAAGCTTCAGTCTGTCGAATTTTTTTTTTTTTCATCCACGTACTCGACAAAAGGATCGAAAATGTTTACGCCTTTTTTTGTCGTTGATCATTATGGTGGATTCCGGGATATACAAAAAAATAGGCTTCAGATCGATCAAAAATAGTATTTTGCATTGTTTCCTAATATTTTTTTAACAAACTAGTTTGTTTTTTTTTGTTTCCAATCAGTTTCTACAGGAAATAGTGTTTTTCATGTCGTTAACTAATAATTTTGACGCAAAAAAGTTTTTTGTATTGTTTAAGAATTATTTCTGCAAAGAATAGTATTTCGTGTGGTTTCCTAATCATTTCGACACGAAATAGTATTTCGTGTTGTTCTCCAATAATTTGCACACGAGATACATATTCGCCCATTAAAACATCATTAAAACATAAATCATCCCAATTGATCGAGGACATAAGGAATCATAAAATGTCTCAATATTTTTACTTTCTCATAAATCGGGTGAATTGTTCGGATTTGACATAACCACCAAGATTTTTAATTCTAACCCTCTGCCGATTGAAAAAAAAAAATATATATTCAACCTGCTACGTTCAATCTCATGGATTCACATAAATCAACGATTGTGTAGTTATCAAATTAACTAAAAATCCACGTAGACGTTTGAATTTGCGGAGAAATTGAAATTTCATCCACCAACTGATGAATATTCAAATATTAAAACAACATGCAAATTAAAACTCGCAACATTTGCCTTCTCTGAATCTCGTTGCTAGCAAACAATAAAGATTCCTCTATGAGGAATCCACAGATTGAAGAAAAACAAAACAAAAATGCTCCCTCAATGAGGAATCTTTGTTCACTGACTTCAACTCGAAGGAAACAATAATTGCAAGTGTCAACTGTTTTTCTCACTCGTAAAATCTATGAAATATTATTTTTCATCTTGAATTTAAAAAAATCGTTTAAAAAATTCACGCATGAAAATCAGACCCCACCGTCTGTGGTAATTTCGACATGGGCGTTGAAGAACACCGGGTGCATGTGTAAAGTATAAATTCGTTAAATATCATTAAGCACGATCGCATTAGGATCTCGTTAGCGTGAACGAGAAGGAGCGTGGGCTTCGTTCGAGTTCATTATCCAGAGGGAACGGGATTACCGATGCATCGTTCATCTCCCGCGCACTCTCGTGCAATGGCAAACACGTTCTAGCTCACCCCATGAAAACTCCATGTATACGTACACACACACACACACACACACACACAAACAATGATGACAGTGGATAGGCGACACTAACACAACCAAGCTCGGAGCTCCTGTGTCTCGTCCTTTCATTCTTCGCAGGCGTTCGTCCGGAAAGACGTTTATCCCCGGGGATGGAGAATTGGGGCAGGTACCCTGTCGCTGTCGGTGGTATATATATGTATATACGTGCAAACCGGAGCGGATACATGTACCAGAAATAGAAAGAGCACGAGAGAAAACAGAGAGGGCGAGGATGTCAATGTCAGAAAGGGGCGGGCGATGAGTTCTCGACGTTGGGGGTTGCAGTTTCGGAATATAATTTCGTACAAACTTTTTACGCTTTATCATGATTATTATGAAGCTGATGATAATGCGTATAAATCATTTTTGTGGACTCGGCACAGTCGCTTGTTACTCCTCCGGTATATCAGCTTATCGAAATGTCGCAATATATATCACGTTGAATTGATAAATATTAAATTTAAAATTTGAAAAAAAAAAAAAAAAAAATTAAATAGACTTTTTTGAACTATTTACCGACGTACACGCCATTGTACGCTTCGAGAATGGTTACATGGTATCGAAATGAAGAATTCAATGGCCGAATGCAATGAAGGCATACACGATGCTCGACGTGGCTCCATTTGAACAAAATGCTTTTTCCAAAACCGGGTGAAAATCTTAAAAAATGTCGAAATTCAAAATAAAAAAATGTTGTGTTGTAGGGCTCAATTTCGAAATGAAGAAAATTCGAAACGTTCGAAATTTTCGGAAAATTACGAAATTCAAATAAAAAAATGTCGAACTTGATGACCCTTAGAAACATCGAAAATTCGAAACTTCGAGACGCGCATCCGAAATTTTTTCATTTTTCGAATTTTATCGTTGGAAAAAAAAAAAAAAACGTTTTATGGTCCGAAGGAGGGTTCCGTTCCCAGGAGGTTGTCCGCGAGTGCTCAGAGTGTGATGTTGGATTCACGCGTCGTTGTTTTTATTATTTCTGTCATTATTATCACAGACACATGGGTTAAAAAGCTTCGATACTGAACAACCCATTTCGTTCGGTCAATGGAGATAGTCTGTTGGTAATTTTTTTCTTTTTCTTTATCGTTGTTATTGCATTTTACAATTTCACGTTGACTACACATAACAAACGTGGCGCGGTACTCGAGAAATAGAGAGAGAGAGAGGGAAGGAGAGAAAGAGTACAGTATAATTCGTTCGATGTACCGTGCTCGGCCACTCGAACGATAAAGAAGAGTCCGGCGACGCGTGCGCGCTTTTTATTATAAACGTTGATGGGGAGAGGATATTATTTTAGTTGCCGAGTGCGCTGCAACTGTTTTGAATCGTAGTTACCGATGGACCACGGGGTTTCCCCCGATGGTGGTTCACTTGATACTGAAGTGCTTGGATACGGTAATTCAAAACGCGGCGGCCCATCGTACCGGAGAACCGACGTCGGCACAGACATCTGCAACCGTGATGCAGTGTGTTACGATGTAATAATTCATCCGAGTTACCGCGGATGAATCTGGTTAATACGTGACTCTCATACGCACTCTCATTATGCCACTTTGCACGACTGGTCCGTGAGCTCTGTACACAATATACAATATATATTATAAGGGTGTCCCTTAATATGGTCATTCTAGATTTTTCGTGTTCTCAACCTCTGGAATGATTCGATATGTATATGAAAAATTGGGACCAAATTTCAGACCTGTACCAGATCATTAACTCGTGCCGCCGAGGAATCGAAATTTCCCATTTAAATCACACTCAATTTTGTTGATTATTTGAATTTAATTTAATTTGGAATATTTTTTTTTTCGGTTCGAAATTATTTCACCTTATCAACAGAACACGTGGGAATTGAGGTTGGTAAACACACAGTGGAATCTTCCTAATTTTTATTGAAAAAAAAAAAAAAAAAAAAAAAAACCGGTGAGTATTAAATTGAAATTAAAACAAGTTAAAATCTTTTTTTTCCCTTTGAAATATCATGAAGCTATTATTAATCTAAATGCAGATGTACATACCTATGCATAAGATTGAAAAAGTGCGTATAAGACGCGAGTGAAATAATTTCGATTTATTTCGTTCGCATTAACCGGTTCCTGTGTCAATCACAGATAAGTTCTTGAAAACCCTATGACAATTATTCTCATTGGCTTCCCTTCAAATCCGAATTTCATTGATCCTTCCCCCCCCCCCCCCCTTCCTCGCCCTTTGCGCGTGTTACACGAAGGGTCACATGATGGCAAATCAGCTTCCGAGTCCTCGGATCCTGGTTAATAGAAAGTATTCTTTCACAAAAGTATGCGTCACTCGAAGAGAGAGCGAAAGATAGATAGAGAGAGAGAGAGAGAGAAGGATTTATCCGATATACGTCGGTGGCGAGTTCTAAAACGATAATGATCGTTCCTGCGAGGGTCCTGTGTACAACGTTCCCGGCTGCTGGAGCAACGTAATACACGAAAATTCCCTCGAGAGACGGAATAGGCTCTTTTACTGCACTCCATCCAATCCTCACGGGAAGCCACCGACATTTTTCAACCTCCATGGTCATAGTCATCACCTCATATACGTCCAGCGACTTTTTCCGTACGCAGCAAAATCTATTTTTATCGAACAAAACAACAAAGTGACGATGATAACAATGATAATAACAATTGACGATAATAACAATGATAATAACAATGATAATAACAATTGACGATGATAACAAATGTAGGCATTTATAAAATGAAAATCGCACTTGAAATACTTTTCTATCAAAATGATCATGAATTATACACCACTCGATAAATATCAGAATGCACTATGAAATGAAGATTCGTGTGAATTACTCATAATTACTACATAAATTCGACAACATTGATTGTCACACGATAATCGATCGGAGTTGCGAAAAATATTTCAAACACCATTTTTATTTCACGAATGCCCATCCCTGCACGTAAAATCGAACGAAATACGTTAAAGTTCCGCACAATGTTACATCGACGGAAAAAAAAATACATTGCAAAATTAAATGTTAATCAGACGTTTCCGGGTTTAGCCAATGCACCGGATTAAGATCGTTTTTTGGTATTGTTCAAGTGCGTTAACGGTACCCACGAAGTTGGTAGAGCGTGTGCATCACGCGGGACGTAGTGAATGGCGTAAGCAAGAAGAGTCTGCCGATAAGGACCCTGGCGTTAACGTCAAAAGGCGTTACACGCTCCGCTTGCTTCACCTGGCTTCCCGCATAGAATTGCCATTCCCGACCAGGGACGGGCGGGTTTATTCAATGAAAATGTATTTAAAATACTTTTCGTACCAAACGATATAATGAATTTCACTTTTTGTCAAATAATATTTTACGTAAATTGTTCACAAATAATTACAGAAACACGAAAATATTTATTCTCGTATGATAATCATTTATAGTCATTTGTTTAAAAAATTATTAAAAATGTATTTCCATTGAACGGATGCCGGGCCTTGTTTTCGGATTTTCCGCAAGCCGGCGACCCTTCGCCACCCAATTATAGGTTTCGCATCAAAATGAAATTCGTATTTGCAATACTTTCACTTATAACTCTGATCAATTATTATATATAACTATTAGAATTGTCATGTTACTGTAATAATTATGAATAATTTACATGAATGATCATTCCATAGTGAAGTTTAATATTCAATAATTGCTATAACCCATAATAATTTTATTAGAAAAGTATTTCAAATGCGATTTTCATTTCATAAATGCTCATCTCTGCTCCTCATCACACACCACCATGTCCTGGATATGCATTCTAATCCATCCATTATTTTTCCGCTTTTCCCCCCCAAATTTAATTCACAATCAATCATTACCGATTTTTCATTTTCGTCGTTTTTTTTTTCGTTCGCGTGAATAATTTTTGTTTGAGGGTTACTGCTGTTTCATTTATTGTCGAGGAGGGTTGCTTTTATCGTCGATGTAATAAGATACAAACGAGTGTGTGTTTCGTGTCGCGTACTGGCCGCTACGGGTTGATTCTAATCGAAAGCCATCGGTTCGGCGAATTCGTCGCATCGTTATCTAGATGGGGGTTTCGAGTGCGGTGCGTTAGATCGCTTTACGAGGACGCATACGGGGTACGTTTTATTGCAACGGGACACACCGGAGGGTTACGAATCTTTTGCCGATCGGGACTCTGGGGAAGCGATGAACTCACGTACCGTCGTTGTGTCTGTCTGTGTGTACGTATTTGTGTGTGTGTGTGTTTGTGTGTGTGAGTATGTATGTGATACAGTGAAGAGCTTGCACGAGTGATTTCGAATTTTTCGTCGACCGATCAGCACTGAATCTCTTTGTGCGTTGCCAAAGTGCTTCTGTTTCCATTAAAAAAAAAATCACGTAGAAACAAAATAATTTATCCCTTCCAAGCTTATTTCAATGACATCTCAAACACAAAGAATGTATGAAAAAAAAATTATCAAAAGCATTACTGAATATTGTTTAGTGTTTTTTTTGTATTGTTTGATTTATTCCAGTTGAAGGCCAGCAATTCCTTTAGAAGCGTGAAAAATGAGTATTTTTGGGGGATTTTTTTAGAGGGGATAAAATAATCAAATCATTTTCAAATTTTGACATAAGTTTATTAGAGTTCTTGATAATTATTATCCCGAGTGCTCAGCGTTTTTTTTATATGTTATGAGGAAGCAATGGTCGAACCAAATGAAAGAGTTTTCACTGTCGGTTTAGGACTAATGTAAATTTATTCAGTAGCTTAATTTGATTGAAGGGGATAGTGAGCTAACTGAAAGTTGCATCGCCGAGGGCGCATCACGTGTTGGCAAACATTTCTGTGACGTGGCCCTGTCGGTAAGCAATCCCAACAGACAGACCGTCAAAGACAAACGGGGGTACACATCCTTTGGATCAATGAATTGTTGGCCAATCGATTATTTTCTGGACACCAACATTAAGATCACTGAGTTTTTATATGAAAATCGGCAAAATATTATTCCTACGATAAATAAATAAATAAATAAATGAAGAAATAAATGAATAAATAAATAAATAAATAAATAAATAAATAAATAAATAAATAAATAAATAAATAAATAAATAAATAAATAAATAAATAAATAAATAAATAAATAAATGAATAAATAAATAAATAAACAAATAAATGAACAAATCTGTGCATGTTTGTAAATATATTTTATTGTGAATAATTGGAACATCGTTTGATAAATAAAAACCCAAAAAAAAAACCAGCGACGAGGATTCCCAGACTCATCGAACCGTCGTTAATCGACAAATTAGATTCGCAATTATATGTCAATTATCGTTCGGTTACCGCACAAAGTATCACACTCTCGAGGGTGTGAACATCATCCGGAGTCGCACACTCGGTCACGTGTGTGGCTATGGTGCCAGATCGGTTTCGCCAGCACGTGCCGACGAAGGTTCCCCCGATCCCGCTATCTTTCGCGTTTGGAGTCTGGCATAACTTTCCGCACGTGTCTGCGGTTGTGATACGCTAATACGTCTCGCTCGCCAAGCGGATAACGAGACAAACGGGGTTAAAACCCCGGATGGCCCCGAACAGATCGATCGGGCGTGAACGTGAGAGTAAACCGTATAACCATCACTGTGTGATTATCTGTTTCCCACACCTTTTTGCGTGAGCAAATATTTTGAATTGGATTATACATTAAAATTGTTGATTTGGCTGTGTTAATTATTATTATTATTATTATTTTACAATTATTTTCAAAAATTTTTTGAGGTATAATAATATACCCTTAAAAAACTATGTTAACATGGCTGGAAAAGAAATCATGAAAATCCCGTAATTTTCCCGCAAACAACTGAAATATAACCACTTATGACATTGAAAAACAAAGAAACAAAAAAAAGTCATTGAATATATTTTTCAGATTCATATTCGATTCCACAACACAATGCCAAAACAATCGAAATAAGCCCTCTCGTTGCTAAACACACCTCACGTGATTTCTTCATTAGTCGAAAAAGAAAAAATGTTTATCCTCACTATAGCTCTTCCTTCCTTCGCTCACAAATTCGATAATACATTGCATAATTCTCCAGTAACATTATCGTTATCGCAAACGGCTTTGTGTACTCGTCCAATTGCGGTTCGAACTAAAAATACACGCAAAAATATATGTCGATGCGCAATATATTATCACAGGTGGCAACGTCGGAACGATAATGCCGAATAATAATACAAAAAAAAAAATTAGTATAAATAAAAAAAAAAAAAAAAAACAAAAATTATTCTTCGAAAACGCACGTGTCCAAAGATAGTTGAACACGTGCGATATACAAGTCGGAGTCTTTCATCAGCGCCTCAATAACGCATTCTTCTCGAAAATGCGTTATAATTCTTTTTTCTTCTTTTTTCTCGAGGATGTCGACCGGACACGCGACGCAGTCCGCGGTTTTAGGGGCGGCGACGCGGTGGCAGCGAGGGGGGAGGGAGGGAGGGTCGAGGGCCTTGCGTGCCGTACGATTATTATTTTATTATGCTTTTATTGTACGTTCGCTCCGCGTTTGTATTACGAGAGGATGAGAAAAGAAGAAAAAAAAAAAGAACGTGGTGAACGTGGCGCCGGTGTACTTGTTACACATTTGTGGGCGTTGTTCCGGACCGATTCAATGGGATCCCCGCGTCTATATCTGTCTGTCCGCGTTAAACCGCAACACGCGTGCTCTGCGTTAAAGTTACGTCGGCTCGCGTGTCGAGCCACGTGACCGACACGTGGCCCCCGGAGTATAGTCGCGAACCGGTAAGCCCCCGGACGCTAAGTGCGCGCCTCGTTCTGGCATCGTGAAATTTTCCACCACCGACGTTCGTGCTTATACACCAACGATGAAATTGGTCGCGAACGAATAATACACGATGTCTCGCGTTGAACCGTGAAACTGTGACTAAACTGTTTGGCCCTCGCGACGCAAGCTCGCACACGGGGGTTGGTTGTTGGCCAAGTACGCCAATTTTCACGCGCTTCGAACGAACCATCGCATCTTCTCGACAATGAGATTAATCTTTGCACGTTGTACGGTGTACAAAATGAATATGGGAAAATGTGTTTTTTTTTTTCCAAATAATTTATTTCCATTTTTTTAGCAAAAAATCATAATACTGAGACTTATGATTGGTATAAATGGTAAGAAGATTGGAAAAATTGGATCAACTAAGATTGAAATGGATTTTAATGAGTCGTATGATTTTCATTTTTAATAATACAATTAGAAGGAAGAAAAGAAAGAGCGAAACTAAAACTTTGATCTGTCGTTGTCAAACATTTTACACTTCGACACCCTCCACCGATTCGAAACATTGGATCATTGCAATTCTAGACATGAAAACCTAGCGTACCTCTAGCAACAATCGCGACGAGAATTTGATAGATGAATATTTGTTTGTGTTTATGTGTTTCTTACTTCGAATTATATTTCGTGATATATTCTCAGGGTTCTATACCTCCAAAGGAGAAAAAAAAAGAAACCCTCATAAGATCACTCACGCGTCTGTCCGCCTGGGTGTCCGTCCGTCACAGCCCATTTTCTCAGAAACCATGCTACGCAGAAATTTGAAACTTGAGATATAGTGATACATTAACCCACGTGTATTGCACTACTCACCAATTGAAAATATTCATATGGGACATGAACAGGGGGGTAAATGAGGTACTCAAAAATGTTATGTGGGGTATCATTTGAAAGGGCTTTAGGGTGACATGAAGTTGAAACTCGGATAAGAATTGCTTATAAGTTATTCATCCTACTTTCAATCTCCTTCGCTCTAAATGTGATGTTGACATAAGCTTAAATGAAGGTAAAAACTTTGACTCGGGATGTGATAAAAAAATGTAAAAAAAAAACGGAACCTTCTGCGCACGAGTCGAACTCGCACATGACTAACTTTTTTCTAACGACACTCACACTTAGATAATTCGATAGTTTCGAATGAGAACGTGAGAGATGGACCACCTCGTTGGTAAATCGACACAAACTCGTTGCAAAGCACTTCGGCCATCGGTGACTCAATTCGGGAAAAACCCCCGAACTCGCGCACGCTTTACGGACAAAAAAAAAAAAAAAAAAATTACCCATTATTGCGTTAAATGGCTTAAGTAGCTTGAAATTGAACTGTCGGTCCGTTCGAAGCAGTCGCCACGGGGTAGTTCGAACGCCAATAGCCATTTCATAGAGTTTCACGGCGACGAAGCCGCGTTTGCTATTCGAGGAACGTAACCAATGGATTCGTCTCGGTCCTTCGACGTTGCACCCTGATAACCGGCTGCGTCGCACGCCGTCGTGCACCATTTTATCATACGGGAAAGTCAAACATCAGTCGACCCCCGACTAGCAATAGATGCATCGGAAACCACCGAAGGCGCGAGAGAACCGTCGAATCACAACAACAAAAAAAATCCAAAAAAAAAAACGAAATTTTTTAAATTATCGTCATACTAGTCAAACGACGAATTTCACAGCCCTTAATTTTTTTCCCATGCTCACAGCCACCGTGCTTCTGTATATATGGGAAATAAGCATTTTCATTTTTTATTTTTTTTTTTTTTCATGACTCTTATCGACATCCGGATCCGGGGAAATAAAAGAGCCGAAAAAAAAAAAATCGTGAATGGGGAAAAATATGAGTATGTGAAGTTTTCGAGAGACCGAAGGTGCGGTTATATGGTTAATCAAGATTGAAAGTTTCCTGTTGTACAATTTTTGACCATGCACAACAAATCTGTTATTTTTTTTTCCCGTCAATATTACATAAAATGTATTCGTAACAAAAGAGAAGACGAAAAAAAAAACACACACACACACACACAAAACATTGAAAATCAGCCTTTATGCAACGTCGTTCATGCAACGACGCAACAAATACGTGAAAGCCGAAATTGTGAGATTAAATTTACGGAGAGGGGGTTGCCGATTTGATGAGAAAAAAAAAATGTGAACAAGAAAAAAATATACATATATATATATACATTAGTATTATATATGAAAAATGTGTAATAACGATGAAAAAGAGATGATACAGACGAGGAAGTAAACACTTGTCACGCTCAAGTTGACAATTTGTGCAATGAAAAAAAAAAAAAAAAAAAAAAAACGAAATCTTATGTATCACAATCGTCGGCGATGTATCGTTCGTCGAGGGGTTGGTTCTGTAGCGCGAAAATGCCTTTCTCGTAATACACGCTTGGATCTTCGCCGACCGCAGTAACGGACGCGCGACTGTGAGATGAAACTCAAAGGAACCGCACGACCACTGTCGGTCTACCGAAATCCCGCTCGGCCTCTTGAGTAGGTGTTTTTTTTTCCGTCCTTCTTCTTCCCACGTCTTGCGAACACTCTTTTCGGGAAAATAAAAAAAACGAGCGTGAAAAACTCGTACGGTTTCGTTGCAATGGGCGAGGGACCACTCACTCAGAGGTTCACAGTGTGATTTTCTCGTGGGCGTTTGACATATTCGTTAATTCGTGGATCGCGACCCGGTGGTCCACGAATTAGGCATGAAAATATTTTCATATTCGTCATTCACTTGCTACTGACCGGGGGTTGGCATTGCGGCTTTATCTGAGAAGCCGACGAAACAAGAGCCTCGTGTGAAATACTCTTGGGAAAAGTGTCAGAAAACTCTTAGTTCCATGAAATAATAATAATAATAATAATAATAATAATAATACTAATAAGTTATGCAAATTGTGACATTTTATTATTATACGATATCAATAATAATAATGTTGTAATATTATATAATCATTGTAATAATAATAATAATAATAATAATAATAATAAATAACGATAATATTAATAATAGTACATTATACTAATTATTAAATTCATGATTATTCTATTATTATCGACGGTAAATATCACCGGATCAAAGTGACTATTTGACTTCAATACGTTTTGCAGCAGATTTGTGCAATTGTTTTGGACCTAGAAAGATTTTTGTTGTCGTAATGCTCAAACATCGTTGGTTTTTCATTATCAACTCGTATCAAGCGATCGTTCTCATTAACGCTCCAGACCTTGACGCATGCACGTCGGTGACGTACAAACCTAAAAAAATATCGCAACCCCCGCGTGTAGGCGATAAGAGTCGCGCTAGAGGCCCCACACTCCGAGGAGCGCATGAAAGCAAATTAATAAAAATATCATTATCATTATGCATACGATTTATCGAGCAGACATTGAAACCGTACCACCATGTACATACGTGTGTGTTCGACCTCAACGTGTGTACTTCGTGCTATACCGCGCGATTTCTGTGCATTTTCAAGGATGCTTAATACAATCCGAGGAGCGAATCGGGGGGAAGCGATATCGAACTGCGCATCGAGAACTCTTGTAACGAAAGAAGAAAGAAATCCATCGAGATCGTGTACAAATGTATCATATGTATATATGTATACATATATATATATACACACACGCGAATCGCACTATTTCATTGTACGTCGCCGATAAAGGTGCGCTCGTGCTGCATGTGCGAATAAATGCGTCGCGTATAGCGAAAAAAGAGAACGCGAAACACGAAACATTACGGACAGATGGCCCGGGCTCGTGCCCCAATACTCGGTCGTTAGAGTTTATTCGCCGCCACCGCACTAGTGACTACTGACAACTGCGTCAACACATTCACACATAACGACGTACGAGAGCAAGCAGCCACGCACAGAAACGTACAAGCACGCCGAACACACAAACACGCTATTAACTGGTTCACTCTCTTACTCATTCACTCACTTACGCACTGTCACTCACTGAATCCCTCACTTGCTTACGGACTGTCACTCATTGACTCCCTTACTCACTCACGCACCGACTGACTGGATTCACCGACTGGCTGATTCACTCACTTACTTACTAAGTCACTCACTCACTCACTCACTCACTCACTCACTCACTCACTCACTCACTCACACACTCACTCACTAACTCACTCAATCACTCACTCACTCACTCACTCATTCACTCACTCACTCACTCACTCACTCACTCACTCACTCACTCACTCACTCACTCACACACTCACTCACTCACACACTCACTCACTAACTCACTCACTCACTCACTCACTCACTCACTCACTCACTCACTCACTCACTCACTCACTCACTCACTCTCACTCACTCACTCACTCACTCACTCACTCACTCACTCACTCTCACTCACTCACTCACTCACTCTCACTCACTCACTCACTCACTCACTGACAATGAGTAACTGACTGACTGACTGACTGATTCATTTACTCACTCACTTCCACACTGCCCGTAGCTGACTCACGTACACGAGCCAGCGTAAGCAAGTACGTACGTACTAATTCGTGTACGTATAGGGAAGTAAAACTCGGCAGCTTTCGGAGAAATCACATAGGCCTGAGGCACACGCACGTGATCATTGCTTACGGACTTGCTTACGGACTGTCACTCATTGACTCCCTTACTCACTCACGCACCGACTGACTGGATTCACCGACTGGCTGATTCACTCACTTACTTACTAAGTCACTCACTCACTCACTCACTCACTCACTCACTCACTCACTCACTCACTCACACACTCACTCACTAACTCACTCAATCACTCACTCACTCACTCACTCATTCACTCACTCACTCACTCACTCACTCACTCACTCACTCACTCACTCACTCACTCACTCACACACTCACTCACTCACACACTCACTCACTAACTCACTCACTCACTCACTCACTCACTCACTCACTCACTCACTCACTCACTCACTCACTCTCACTCACTCACTCACTCACTCACTCACTCACTCACTCTCACTCACTCACTCACTCACTCTCACTCACTCACTCACTCACTCACTGACAATGAGTAACTGACTGACTGACTGACTGATTCATTTACTCACTCACTTCCACACTGCCCGTAGCTGACTCACGTACACGAGCCAGCGTAAGCAAGTACGTACGTACTAATTCGTGTACGTATAGGGAAGTAAAACTCGGCAGCTTTCGGAGAAATCACATAGGCCTGAGGCACACGCACGTGATCGGCATGCATGTAGTGTGTACGTGCAGGGAAATGGATCCCGTTGGTAAGCCATGGGCTCGTGCACGCTATGTCAATTCTAGGGAGCAAAGGACTAGCTCCCATATCCAAGTTTCAATGTAACATACACACACACACACACACACACACACACACCAACACACAAACACGCACACACACAAACACACTCACGAACACAAATACACGCATGGAACGAGCTGCAAGGACTAAACAATAGTTAAATCAGGGTGCGGGTCGTTCGAGGGGTGCCGTGGGTGTTTAATGAGTTACCGGACTGTGCGGCATCGCCCCTGTGCGTGGAGAAGGGGGAGGAGCGATTTTTCGGTCGTACAGAAGTCGAACTGCTATATACCGTCGAAAACCAGTCTATAGACGTTGGATTTCTATAGTAACCATGTGGTACGATGCACGACTTGCCAATACCAAATGAAAATAGGGCACGGCCACCGTCAACGTTCAACCACTTGACTGCTTACGGAATGACAGAGAGCGTGCAAAGTGTTGGAATAACAAATTTTATATTCAGTAGTTATACTGAGGCGTCAACACGATGCCAGAATGTCAAAGAGGGGCGAGGGAAAAACATCCAATTGACATGTACGAGCTCATTTTTTGGTTAATCTGTATTTTTTTCTTCTTCTTCAAAATTAATAAAGACTTTGAAGTTTGAAGAAGTACATGGAAAAAAAAAATGTAAAAATATCGGTCACCGTAGGGTCGATTGTGTGTTTATAAATATAATTGAATTAGGTAGTACCTACCCTGGATAGAATTACCTAGCCAAATTTGAAGTAAATCACGTGGTGGGTTCATGGTTTGGAGCCTTCTGCAAGACCCAAACGACGACCCACAGTTACGTTCGTGTGTCATGTCAGAAGATATTCATTGATCGTGGCAACGCATCCGTGAAGAAAATTCATGAAAAAAAAAAAAAAAAACGAGTCAGGTACGTACGGGATTTTCGAATGAAACAAAACTCGATGGTCGTTTGTGGAATCGAATGGAAATGACCGCGTAACGGTCAGCTTCTAGGTGTATATCGAGTTACGAAGTAACTCACGACCTCACTGGGTCGAACAATAATTCGCATTATTCCTCGACTCGTCTTCTCGTCCAACGGAATACAATGAAAGGACACGTAATTCCACCAATCAAGAACGTGGTTGTTTCTTCATTCTTCACGAAATATGATATAAGTTTATTATAAATACGTGAATTTTATAACTGTTTGGAAAAACGAAAAATATGGAACATTCTCATAAAAAAAAATATCGACTATCCTATTGAATTTTTTCTGAACGGTACGTCGAAGTGGGTCTGAGTAGGCTGAAGTGAAAATAACAACATCGAAAAAAAAAAAGATAAATTTATCGGCTTATTGCTCGTTCGTTTTTTCAGCCATTTTGTTCGGCTAAATTAACACGACCAGTAGAAGAAGAAAAAAAACAAATGCTCTCGTTGCAATAGCGGAGTAACGCTGTTTAGGTTTGAATCCACTCGCGCGTTTAGTAATCCAGCTTAAGTTTGCGCCACCCCATCACGTGGTAGAGAGTAAGCGCGCTTGGTGGAATGATAGAGCGAGCGAGGTATGAGAAACGTTCGAACTGAATCAACGATTTGTCGTACAACCGGGGTCTCTCGGGCACGCTGTGCTTCTTTCATATTTAATCCCAGTTTTACATGTAATCGCAGAGTCTATGAAGGGGCTGAACGATAAGAAAAAAAAATAGATTGTCGAAGCTTTTCGACGGGCTTACCACCGTAAAACTTGTAGCATTTCATCCATGATATATACTGTCCGACCCTTTTCGAGGACACTTACGGCCTCAAAAGTGTCGAGTGTCTTGCTAGTTTGTCAACTAATTTCAAAAAGGAATCGCTGTGTCTCGCCGTACAGACAATTATTATTCCGTTTTAAATAATAATAATAATAATTAATCTAACTCGTGTATTATATTATATTATATTATATTATATTACAAGTTTTACCACCGTAAAAATTGTAGCATTTGATCCACGATATACTGTCCGACCCTTTTCGAGAAAACTTACACCCTCAAAAATGTCGAATATGTTGTCCTAGTTTTCCATCTGATTTCAAAAAGGACTCCCTGTATTCAACAGTACAGACAATTATCATTATTATTTTTCTTTAATATTAATAATAATAATTAATCTTATTTATGTATAACATTATATTATATTACATGACATTGTATTGTCATAACAATGACTGAAAATAGTAATATCACCTGGATCTGCCATTGAAACATTTGAACATAACTTTTATGTTCCTAAATTTTCATGCAAATTAATATGCAGTTGGTAAAATTATTTGAATATTTTTTGAAAAAAAAAAAAAAAAATTGTCCACGTGACCGACGAATTGCTCACGATGAATGCGCCTCTATGGCTTGAATATCCGAGAGGGGCGAGGGGGGTAGGGGGCGGGGGGTATAGACGATATTTCTGGTTAGCATTGGTCGTTCGGGATCGTTTCCGATCTGTAAGGTACGTCATCCCGGATGAATGCCGAGCGCGTTGCTCCCCGTGGGCATTCTTCAAGTAAATTATAGTCTTGAATGGCAGCTCGGCGGGGGTTTGGTTGGCACGCGCACACCGCTCCCGGGGTACGCACCTGCCCCCCGTGGACATCTGTCCCCTCCGGTCGTTGTTTTTTCGTGCAACGTAGTCAAGCAAACCCATCGTCCGCATCATCCGGCAAGCCAACGCGTTTTTACATCGCTAACGGAGTCAAACCGAAGAGTTTTCGAATGAGAATGATGTCGAAACGATGAAACGACTACCGGGGGGGGTTTTCACAGCGTCATACGCTCGCTTCACTTATCGCAGGACGAATTTTGCAGCAGCGTCGCTTGGAACCCATTTTGTCGAACATGATTCGGAGGAAATTGTTATTATCATGTCGAGTTTTGCTTCCTGATAGAGGAAGCTATACGTCCAAAAAATTTTTATCAGGATTTTCATGTCAACAATGTTTAAAATGTCCTGAAACATCCAGAAATCACATTTGCCGAAAATGTCCAGATGTATGTTTGTGTGTCTAACGAGCCCCGAAAATTCTAAGGTGTATAACTAGATAACCAATCAAACTACAGCGCTCAAATTTTGAAAACATGTGGTCCCTCATAATCTCACTGTCTTCCGTAATTTTTGCCACAATCGACGTAACCGCTTAGATTTCACAGGGTTTTGGAATTTCCAAAGAATCGGCGGTTACCACTCTAGCGTTCGCAAATGTTTAAATCAAATCTTAGATAAATTAAAGTTTTTCAATTTTGGTCAAAATCCACCAGCGCGTTCTATTTTGGAAAGACTTTGAAATTTTATACATCCACTGATCGATATTGAAATGTGAAAGCTGGCAGTTGAAACTTGCAATTCGCTTTCTCCGAATACTACGTAATTGACGTAGATTCGTCTATGAGAAAGCCAACAATTGTAGAAAAAAAATGAAAATGCTTCCTCCTAGAAGGACTTCGCCTCCCAAAATTAATTTCGAGTCCATCATCGTTGTTGAAACAGCGCAATTTTTTTTTTCAGAACGTAATATTGAACCGATAAAATTGAACAGTTCGATGGATCCTTTTTGGTGCAAGGGTGAGATATTCGAGCTTTTCCAGACTGATCTTACGAACAAACAGACGGGCTTTACATAATTTTGTGGGGACCAAATATTTTCTCGCAGATACAATGATTTTTGGCAGTTTGTGGACGTTGTGGGGACCAATGTAGTCTGGTGCATCAACGTCACGGTGAACAACACGATTTTACCCCACGCACCAACGCAGTATCAGATGTATGTTCATATGGGTATATATATATATCTATATATAGTATATCTGCTGGTACGAAATTTGGTGAAACGACGGGGTCTGTGTCTTTCACGATGCTTTGTTCGTGGTTTACCACAAAGGCCTGCAAATGCCAACTTACAATGAAAAGCCAGCGGCGCGCGCGCGCGCGCGAGCCTCACCCCACCGACTTACCACAGACGGATTTTGTCTCGATCGTCGAGCAGCTTCTCGCGCGCGGGCGCGCTTCGTGATCCGTAGATGCACACATAGCTGCAACTAAACAGATGCTGAAATACGAAGCTGTGCCAAAAGATTTTACGTTGAATTTTCTTTGGCTTCTGCGGGTATTCATTCTGCAATTCATTCTGGAATGGAGTTGTGGCTGGTGGGCCATGGTTAGCCTTTTTTTTCAAGAATATAGTGTTACCCAAAACATACAAAAGAATTGTCTCTATGTGGCACGTGGAAAATAATTGATTGATTATTGACGAATATTTTTTGGTCATTATATTGTTCTGTAAAATATTAACGACATTTTGTTTTGGGTGGGGCTCGAAGTTCAGAATGAGCAATGTTCAGAAAGGCCAAAATTTCGAACGCGCGATGCTTCGAACGACAATGTTACGAATGGTCGCGGCGTAGAATGAAATTGTTTCGAATGGTCAAAATTTCGAATCGCATTGTAGCCTTCCGAACGCCTACCTTTCGAGCTTTCTCACGCGTAAATTATCAAAGTTAGAGATATGCCGTCGCGGACTTTTTTATAGGAAATTTATTTCTCTACAACATTGTTCATGTGAACTTTTTGTCTATATAGCGTTGTTTATCCAGCGTTTGGACAGAAACAAACAAAACGATAAGAAAATCGATGCATTTTTACCTTCCCGTCAAAACGCTGGTTAAACAACGCTATATAGACCAAAAGTTCACATAAACAATGTTGTAGAGAATTTAATTTCTTATAAAAAAGTCAGTGACGGCATATATCTAACTGTGATAATTTACGCTAATTTTTAAATTAACGATAATTTTAAAAAATAGAAAACCGCTGCGGTTTTCAACATTTCCTGGCTTTCGAGCTTTCCCACACGTAAATTATCACAGATAGATATATGCCGTCACTGACTTTTTTATAGGGAATTCAATTCTCTACAACATTGTTCATATGAACTTTTGGTCTATATAGCGTTGTTTAACCAGCGTTTTGACGGGAAGGTAAAAATGCATCGATTTTCTTATCGTTTTGTTTGCTTCTGTCCAAACGCTGGATAAACAACGCTATATAGACAAAAAGTTCACATAAACAATATTGTAGAGAACTAAATTTCCTATAAAAAAGTCCGCGACGGCATATCTCCAACTTTCATAATTCACGCGTGGGACAGCTCGAAAGGTAGGCGTTCGGAAGGCTACAATGCGATTCGAAATTTTGACCATTCGAAACAATTTCATTCTACGCCGCGACCATTCGTAACATTGTCGTTCGAAGCATCGCGCGTTCGAAATTTTGGCCTTTCTGAACATTGCTCATTCTAAACTTCGAGCCCCACCCTTTGTTTTACGGTTGATGCAATTTGAGGTACCTTGTTTTGTCTTTCCGAACGATTGAAAATGACGATGCGAAAGCTTTGTTTGCAATTTTGGAGAAAAATATTTACAATTTTTTTTTTTTTTACGAAATTGTTTATTTTATAATATTTTATGGTATTGGTTGAATTTGATGTTCGAATTGCACAGAAAATTTGCGAATAATTTATACGTTCGTAAAATGAGTTTTCACGAGTGTCGACGATCGTTAATCATCGATTAAGTTCACGACCGATTGGTCAGGGGTGATTTTACGAAATTTCGTAAATCGGGGGAATCTCGAGAGGGATTGGAATAAAGAAATGTGGACATTGCGAGGAATATGGGCACCCCGAAGTACCGGGCTACGTTGAGCAGAGAGAGAGAGAGAGAGAGAGAGAGAGAGAACGAGGGGTAGAGAGAAAGAGAGGGAGAGAGAGACAGACAGAGAGAGTTGGCTTTAGCCCGTGCCACACAGCCCGAGCCAAACCAATCGTCCGCCCCTCAACCCGAGGGAGCGTGAATGCACTCAACGACCGTCTCCCTCTCTCTCTCTCTCTCTCTCTCTCTCATTCCAGTTCGTCACTGTGGGTCGGCCACCAGTATGTCACCGTACAGACTAGCACCCCAATACAATGAACCACGGGCGATGCGTACCGACTATGCTGTACGATCGATATGTGCACTCGACGAAAACTTGCCGGGTAAGCAGTCGATCACAGACCAAATCACAGCCGTGAATTAATATGTATAATTTTTATTTTCATTTTTTTTTCGCCATCAACGAGTAGGTGGAACAAAATAAAAGTGATGCCAATAATTTACAATTATTGGCTGAAATTATTATCAAATTTTATTATTTCGTATAATTATTTTCTCCCACTAAATGCGACAAAGTCTGAAAACTGACGAAAAAAAATATAAATATTTCGATCCAACAGAAAATGTAGTATAATAAAATATAATATAATATAATATATTATACAGTAATATTATATCAGAAAAAAAATGTTTAATATACCATTAAATACTTCATACATCAAATTCTATTTGATACAGCATTTTTTGTAACATTAATTTTTTGCAGAACTTATTTTTGAAGTTTTTACTCGGCACCGTGGATTTCCTTTACTGTTTTTTTTTCGTCATTTTTTTTGGGTTATTTTTCAATACTCGCACAGGGGGGCGAACGAGCTCGTGAAAAACTGACGAAACACCCCAAAATCCAACACCTTTGACACCGGTGGCTTGGGCTAATGCTTCCAAAGTCCGGCTGTCGCATGGCGTTGTGCACACATCGATATAATATATCTTCTCGACATAATAGCATCGTTCGGGCAATATAACGTTTATTGCACAGATTTGGGGAAAAAAAAAATAAAGAATTTAGGGGTGAATGGCGAAGCGTGCTAACGGATTCGTCGCAGCTTGCCGGTCGTGTTTGCAAATAGGCCTCGTATTCGTGATCGTTGATACGTACCGCGTTAAACGACGTGACGAATCGACCATCGATCCCATCGACGATTAATGAGTCAAGAAGCAGACGTCCGGGGAAATTTTGGTAAATCATACAAATATCCTCCCGTAAGGTCGGGCAATTACGCAATCGATGTTATTTATTTTGTCGATTAGAGTTTTTGTATCGGCGATCAAGGTGGAATTTATTTCCAAAACTTTTCAACGGAAGGAATTTTTTTTGTTGTTATTATTCATGAAATTTGCAAAAATATTTTGATAGATATTTTGGTAGATTTGATAGAATTGTGGCTGATCACTGGAAATTCACTCGACCTGAATATCATTGAAAGCAATCGATTAACCGTGACACAACCCAACCCTTCTCATCCCTTATCATGAAAATTACGTTTTTTTTTATTCTTCAATTAACAGCATAAATATTCAGTTCTTCTCCATTATTTTTAATCCTTATAGGGTCACTCATGCGTCTGTCCGTCGCTCTTCAACCCACATATTTTTTGCACTAGTTAATACTTGAAAATATTTATAAGAGATTTGAAGAAAGGGCACATGAGGGGTTCGAAGATGGAAAATAGAATTTCATGTATCATGTGGGGTATCGTTTGGGAGGGCTTGTTATGTGGAATACAAAAATATTTGTTTCATAATTTTGAGTAGCATATTTATAAAGATAACCTAAAAAAATGCAAAAATAGAGCATTTCCCCCTACTCCTTATTTTCGAAATTACTGGCCCGGAAAGCATAAAAAGTCAGGGAAGATAACGGCAAGCTTCAAGCTTATCGGAAAACTATAACGAAATTCCTAGATTACTATCAGTCTGATAAATTTATATAAATTAATTTTAAAAACGTTTTTTTTTTTTTCAATTGACGAAAAAAATATTTTTCTATTGCTTTTCCCGTTTGGGTGATTTTTTTTCGATATCCCGGATTGATCGGGCCGTGAGAGAAGAGATTCGTTGAACTGTGGAATATCGTGAAAATAAGATTCTTCCGAGCCGATGATGACGTGTAAAAACATGACGGATGTGTAATCCGTTGGATTAGTTCGTCGTGTTGCGCGGTCGTAACGAGATCGACGATTTGTGATACATCTGTTTCGCTTGGGTATCCCGCGCCCGAAATCGTGGCCCGGTGCACCCACAATGGGCACGTGCCTAACCCGGACGCACGTGTCTCGGCTTCTCGTACTTCGGACTGTGTGCAACCAAGACCTCTTCATTCCTGCAAAGTGGATCGTATTTCGTGATTCCAGAAGTGGCCAACTGTAGAATGCAGGGTCGTGATGTATCGTATGTAGCTTACGATGAATGAAGTATGTAAAATAGAATAATTAGACAAATATACGAGAATTTCAAATACGATCAACCCTTCATGGGTAACGCCATTTTTACTACCTTTACACGGTAACGTCGGGTCACGAGTTTCGGGCGCTTTGAAAAGTGTTGTAAAGTGCTGCAAAAAATTCCGCAAAAATTCATGAAATCTCTTCGACTATCTTAGGATAAGAATCAATCACTATATTGTTGATTTGATCATTTGTTCAAACAATATAATCGAACAAGCAAATAAAAAGGTGGAGAATATACATCGCCATTGCGACTCGAGGGTAAACTGAGATGAACAGAACTGGGACGGTTAAGCTAGGAGCAGATAAGGTGGCAGATAAGGGGGTGAGTTAAGTAGCCACCATTCCCATAGACTAACAGAGCAACCTCCAAGCCTTCATTTCATCTCATTCGGAGGATTTTATTAGCTGGCGTTATTTTTCTAAAGGTCCTCAAAGATGATCAAAAACACGTTTTTTGGGTCATCTGATCCTGTTTTTCTCAAAAACTGGAGCGAATCTTCTATCTTTGAACCCGGATTCGTATTCTGTGGGGAAAAATCTATGAAAATCGGCTGCCACTTGTTTTGACTTTTTTTTTTTTTGTTTGCTGGCCTTTGTTGTCGCATCATCTGCTGTTGGAAATTGGGTGTTGTGAAATAAATTGGTAGATATTTTATGTATTTTGGTAAAATATGCTTTACTGATATATATATAATATATATATATATATATATATATACGTATACTGAGGTATAAATTCTGTACAATTTTATAAACCATGAATCGACAATTCAATTATTACAAATAGCACTCGTTACAGGCGTGTTTTTAGTTTGTTAAAAAATAATTAATTACAATTCTAATTCATTCACGATCCCGCGGAGATCTACAATTAATTTCACGATTGCGACGATACAAGAAATAAAATTTCAAAAAAAAAAAGATACAAAAACAAATGTGAATAAAATGAGATCATGAACGTTGAGATCGTTTTTTATCGAATAAATAATAAACGTTGTAATAATTAATGTGTTGACTAGAACGGCGAGGAACGCTGTTGTTTGCCGGAAGGTATACAAATGGCATATTTGCACCTTCGTTAATTGCTACAGAAATTTAAAAAAAATTAAAAATAAAAGTTTCATACACGTTTCTCGATTGTCTTAAATTCTAACGTTGAATTGCGCACTTAGTTTGGTCCATATTTTTTTTTCGTTCTTTCATTTTTCAAAATAAAATATCTTCTTACAAAGTAGATAACGATTATCCGTCACACTGTTACTTTTTTTTACATAGCTTCGCTCGCGGCCCGAGCGGGCGGGGGCCGAGGGGGGGGGGGGGGGGATAGACGCTACCGCCATTGAGCTTCGGTTACGACGCTGTCGGTCTAACAGCGACAATGGTTACGACCGTGTTCACCGATTCGCGAAAATAAAATATAATTCTACTCATTCGCTTCATATTCTTCCAAATTTCGGTGAATTCATCACGATGAAAAAAAAAGAAAACAATGTGTAAAAAACAATACGACCGAGTTCGAAATGACAATTGAAACGAAACAATCAAATAATTCCGATGGCAACTGCAATATTCACAACGTCTCAGATTCACTGATGCCCAACAAAATTGTTGGATGAAAAAAAAAATTAAACGAAAAAAAAAAACAAAAAAACAATTATTTTCCAACAAAGATGGCGTCCATGGAAAATTGTATGACACGTAAGACAATGACGTTGCACGTACACTTACGAAGATGCGTTTCAGCGTCCGACGCACCGATTATGAAAAAAAAAATTTTTTTTTTTAATTAAAAAAAAAATCATTAAAACAAAATTTCCGCGTCGTAACTCACGGGGCCGTCGTGTAGTGTTCGTAAGATCCAAAATGTGCGTGAAACATTTTCCCCAACCAACGACGAAGACACACTGTTGACGAAATTATTATCCAAACAATGACGAATAATTTCACAATTTCCTAAATACACTGATACATATTGTTATTATTGTGATGTCCGATGAGATGGGACGTTTGTGAAATCTGATGATGCGGCAAGAGATGTTGATGATGATGATGATGATGATTGTAGATTCGTTGATCGTAACAGGTGGCGGGGGTGGCCGGTTGATAGTGCTGATGAATCGGCGGACTGACGCTCTGATCGCTGTAACAATCGTACTCTTGCCATTCGGGCATGAAACGTTCCTGGGGATACGGAAAAGTCGAGTGCGCCGGTCCGAGTCTCTTCTGGGCGGCTACCGCGCAACTTCCCGTCGACGATGTTATCATGTTGCCATTTTCGGTTATGCTGACCGTCACGTTGCCCACGTTGACCGTTATCTCGCCGGTGTCGCCGTTTCCCAAAGTCTTCGAAAGCGCCCATATGTAATTGTGAGCGAAACGCAGAGTCTCGATCTTGGTGAGTTTCGTGTCTTCCGGAAACGTCGGCAGTGCCATGCGCAAACGTTCCAGAGCGTCGTTCAGGGTGTGCATACGATGACGCTCCCGATCGTTCGCCTTTATACGACGATTTCTTTTTATCTTCAACACCTGATGAAAAAATCAAACCAAAAACAAAAACGAAGATATTAAAACATTGAACATTGATGTGGTGACGAATTTTTTTGTCTGCGTGGATTATATCATATTTTTTTTTGGGGGTTTCTTTTTGTTTTGTTTTCGTCGTTTTAGAATTGTGTTTCGAATGTATCTTTACCTGTGTCGGACTCTTGCAACGACCTCCTCGCGTTTTTTTACGTTTTTCATCCTTCACCGATGGAAACAATGTTTCCGTCATTATTTCGTGCTTCGGCGATTCGAAACTCACGTCGAAACCCGAATCAGACGAACTTGACAGCTCGTCGAATCCACCTTCGCTGCAGAACGAGTAGTCCGACGACATTTTTTTTTTCCGTTATCTTCGATTGTGATGATGTTTCGTTGTGTTTCACGTTCTTCCTCTTTCTTCTTTCAAATTTCTTCGTTTTTTTTTGTTCCAACTAAAAACAGCACAACACAGAAATAATTAATTTTCTATTACGATAAAAGAGTTTTGATGATTATTTCTCTCTCATCGAGTTTGCTTTGCTCATTTTTTCTCAATCTATCGTTTACTGACTCACCTGTTGGCTTCGAATATGTAGATATATATATATTTAATCCAAAAACTAATCACGCACTGGTCCGTCTATTCGATTCCAACAAATTACCGAAGTTTTATTTTTCAACAACGAACGTAATATTGCAATTTGTCAAGAAATTTTCGACGACATATTTGGTAAAGATTATTATTTATTTATATATATATACGAATATTTTTATTTAATGTAAATTTTTGTGTTTGGCGAAAAAAAAAAAATGTTCGGTGGTAGAGTCTCAACGATGAAAGTTGTAAGGACACTACCGTACGTCTCGAAATACGATTTGGTACTATGCATGTGGCAAGGGTCTCTTTGGGCATATATACCGTCCTCGGGATATTTCAAAGCCCCCCCCGTCTACCCCCTCCCGTTTCCACACATGAAGTTGTGGGTATAGTTCTGGTCGAGACGAGTCCCCCCTCCACGACCACCGTGCATGCATGTTCACGGGGCACCATGCTCCCCGAGAACTCACCCCGTAATCGGCGAGGCACGAGGGGTTCCAGTCGTGGCTCCTCCCTCTTTTTTTTTCTCATCTCTCTCTCTCTCTTTCTCTGTTTCTGTATTTCTCATTCGTACGGTTCCCCCTCCTCTGTGCCCCCCCCCCCCCCGGAATAAACCATACGCGAACTGTTGCCCTACTGGCGTCACCGACGACGCGTGCCATCGATTCTAACCAGAACGATACATTTTTTTTTTTCGTACATGATTTCACCGACTTCCGCGGTAAATTTGTATTTATAAAAAAAAGAAGAAGGAGAAAAAAAAACGAAAGTTGAGAGTAATGACACGAGAGAAAAATTTTGGAGTCGGCAACCTTTTTTTTTTTTTTTTTTTTCGTAATGAGGGAAAACTCGATAGAGCTTTCACCCCCTCGGCAAGTATATGCAGCTGACAAAGAAACGAAATTTTTTTTTTATCCAGAGATTTTTTTTTACGAGGAAAAACGTTTTGATAACGAAAAACCGAAGAATTGTGAGAAATACTTGAAAAAAGATGTAATAATAATAATAATAGTTTGACTCAGGTACGAAAATTTGATGTAATCGTGTAAAACGATAAATAAATAACAATAGTGATGATAATTCCTTCGTAGTGGAAATCGAAATTTCGGAAGGGCTTTGAAAAGAAAATATATTCATAGAGGGGCGAACGAAGAACGTCGAAATTTGCACGTAGCGAGGTGGATTTTTTTTTTTTTCGTTATTGAGATCCGATGAAAGGCGAGTCCAAAAGTGTATCTGACGATCGATCTGCATGGATCGTTCGATCGAGTGGCCACTTGGAAATTCATGAAGCTACTGTTAAGGTTCGTGTAAGATTTTCAGGGGGGGACGGGGGCCCCTATTCTCAAACAGCCCCTACGACATTCGCTTGACGCAGGGGTAAGAATGTGTGTGCTACTCGCTTTCACCAGTTGCAACGAGAGGTTTGGTACAAAACAATATCGAATTAACTGTTTTCTCGATCCCGACTCAAAATCAGGAATCCTAATTATCACACACAAGCGATTACACTCGAAAAAAAAAAAAAAAACCGGAGATAACATTTTTTTCAAAATTATTGTACGGACTTTGAAATATTTTTCACTTTAAAGTCGAAAGTGTATTATTTCGCATTTGGCTTATTTAATAATAAATTTTCCAATTAACATACCTGACAATATCAATCTTTCACGATTTGATTTATCCCAACGTCCTGCCACTAATTTACCAGATCATTTCCGTCGGATCACATCAGACACTGAAATAAAAAGAACAAACTGTTGAACTTCCGATTTTCACGCCCCACGTTGAACGAATGACGCTTTGACCGACATCGGAGTCGCCACTATAATAAAAAAAAAAAAAAAAACACGCGAAAGTAAGAGAAAAAAAAATAACAGCCAAGCGAAAGATATAATCTAATAAAGTCCACGTTGGCCATATGTCGTGTCTGCTAATCAGTTGATAATACCGTGAGATCTCTATAGAAACCGATGAAACACGTTCAATCTCGGTTCTCTGTGGGAAAAAATAATAATAAAAGAAAAGGGAAAAAATATTGAAAAATGAAATAAAATTGAAAAGAAACGACGGAAAATAATTTTCAATAAAAACGCCCAATCACCAACCACATCGTGTATACATACATATATGCCCATCGTCGTGCGTATCGTGCGATATCCCAAGATTCCTCCCTAAAACGTGAAAAAAAAAAAAAAAAAAACAAAATAAATTCAACGGGAACGTGAAATATCGCGGAAGCACGTGTCGCACAATGTTTGCTCAATGATTCGTTATCGTTTTCAACGGTATAACCGCATTCGTCCGCCATTTCACGAGTGTATTGTCAATAATTTCGTCCCAAAGAACAAACATCACATATTCGCCGCAAGAAAAATATATTTCAATACCCATCGGAAAAATAATGAAATACAAAAAAAAAAAATCGAAAAAAATCGAAAAAAAATAAACAAATGTTGTTGAAAGTCGAAACTTCCCGCAGGTCGCAGGTGGTTATACCTTCGAAGTTTCGGCTTCCGGTGTGTCTCTCGCACACAATCGTAATATTCGCATCCGCCGGCGCCGCTGGGTCTCGAATAATTTGCATAATAATGAACCTGTGTAAGACGAAAGAATAATTTTCTTTTGCGAACGATTTTGACCGCGCCATCGCGTGTCTACGGTTTTTCGCACATTGTGTCACACCGCGCGGGTTCGCGGTTCTGACACACTTGTCTATTGCAAATTCCCGTTGCGCAAACTATACGAAACGACGATCGAATTGGCACAAATTGTGAGTGGGGATTATTATTATTCATCACGTGGATGAGAATGAATGCATAGGATTCGAGATTTTTGCTGTTGTGGAATCTATTATGGACCCGAACGCAGCTTCGCACGAAGACTCGGTCCGATACCCCGACGCGGTTCGATTGTACCAGCCGCGGGTTTGGGGGGGCGGGGAGGGGAAGGGGGGAGGGTGGTCCATCGACACACCAGATCGCGGGCACCCATCACGCCACCGCCACCAGTGGCCTCATAAATATCAAAAAAACACCGTCGTTGCCCTCGAGTGCTCGGGCACTCGGGATGCAGGAGATTCCGTGACGAATTTCACGAGCTGATGAAGCGAAGAATGAGATATTGTAATTATATGCAGAATCATTTCGTTGTATACATAAGAGTCGAGGGTCGTGCGAATTTATAAAAGAAGGTGTTTATTATGCTCGAGTGTAATTTCGTCGGGGACACGAGGAAACGAACAACCATGACAATATAATATATATATATATATATGTATATATATGTGTATCCATATGTATGGATATCTATATATAAATGCTTGGAAATTTATCGCGCACAAGTGAGAATATATTTCTTCCTCTCGTCAATGCGTAAAGAAGGAACCATATTAAATATAACAATCGATAAAGAAAGAATTTTAAAAATTGTTGTTTTCTTTTTATTCCTGTCATTGTTCTGTGTTTAATTCAAATTGGTAGGAATTTTGCACGCACGATAGGGGTAACGAGGATGAAATATTTTTTAGCGTGGAAAATAAAATTCATTACGTGAATTCAATATTTAAAGATGTTTTTCTTCCTTCTTTTTTTAATTAAATTTGAACAAGCTGCAAGTTGAAACTTGGAATTTGTTTCTTCCGAATGCTACGTAGTGAAGGAAGATTCTTCGCGTCCTAATAATAATCATGTGACCTATAATGTGAGCTAATAATAATAATCCTATGGTGATGATCTCAACACTGAGTGTCCCCTTTCGAACCCTACAACTTTCATCTGACCCATTTTGTTGTTACTTCTTTCCCTGAAGAGTTCTATTCGACTGTATTTTTTCAAATGGGACACCCTCTGTATAGATATTGCGCAGACGACCGGCAGCGCCACACTGCGGAACACTTTCGACGTCGTCACAGGGGGTGAAAGTTCTCGTATTGGCCTTCGGGGTCACTACCCTGATTCGAGAACGAAATACACGCTCTTGGGAAAGAAATTTCAGCAATCATGAAATTCGGTAAAACCGTGATACTGAATAATTACCAACAAACTATTTCAATTGTTGAATTATCTAAATTGAAAAAAAATTCACAATTTACGCCTAGAATCGTGCGATAAAGATTGATTTTAATAAATAATATTCGCGACTAAAACAATGTTTCGAGTCGACTCTGATTTTTTAAAATTTTGCCTATCACGTTATTCCGTAGATTACGTTTTTTTTAATTTTTATTTTTTATTAACGAAGAATATTTTGTTCGAAAGCATCTGCCGATGATGAATAAGCACGTGTCGCTTATCAATTAAACCGTACGCACTGGTCCGATTGGGAAAATGGGTTCGATAAATAATCCAATCAGAGCGAAACGTTTTGAGTGCGATCACAAGGGAAACCCCTTTCGTCGCGGACCACGCGAAATCAACCCTATCGCGGGTCTCTCTTCGATCATTGCTTTACGACCTGTCGAATCGGGAAAATACATTGCTCGCGGCTAGCACCCTTTCCCTCTTTTTTCCTATTTGATTTTCGATTATTCACGCCCCGCTACCAAATCTTTCGTGTAATTTCCAATATTTTTTTATTCCATGGGCCCCATGGGCCGAGAACGCGAAACGGGTAACTCCGACCGTTCGAGTCGAACATGTGTCAACGCAAACGATTTCACGGGTACGGCATGAATTTTTTTTATGATTTTTTTTTTATTGCCGTTTTTTTTTTCATTTCACCGACATACCGCGGAAAGGGTTGTCGAAGAATGAAATATATCTACGTCACGTTTGCAACTGTGCCATCTCTTCCCTCGTCTCGTATCATTTTCGTCAATTAATTATAATTTTACACTATGCAGCTAGTTATTGTTAGCTAAACTAACAATAAATTCACACTTAGTTATGTCAATTTTCCACTTCCAATGATAATTGAAGTCAAATTCGCTGATATTGACGTGTGCTTGAATGAGGTTTTGCCAGTGACTGTACACCTGTTTCAACTGTTTCAACTGTAACAATCCATAAAAAGGCGATATTCCTCGTTACTTTAATTAAATTCTCGATAACTGCGTTGTCGATTCGCTTGGAACTTGGCGTAATCAATAGCTTGATCCTAAATCTTGATAATATAATATTTTCAGAATTTACTGATATTCAGTTCCATTCGTTTCCCAAGCATTAACGTCTGCAGAACCTGTTTTCCCATAAGCGACCGTGTTAAATGCCAGTCCATACATAAATTTGAAACTACTAAAGTATTTAGCGAAAAAGTTTGAAATAATTCATGTATTATTATTCTAACAAGATCCATCATTCCTAGATTTTTAAGAATTGCTGATATTTTTCGATATCCATCCAGTAATACCTTAAAAAATATTCGATCGATAGGTTCCGATTTTTTTTTTTTTTTGATTTTCATAACGAATCATTGAAAAACAAGAATACACAAATATGTAGACGATATAACAAAAAAAAAGTCTTAGAGTCCCGAATGTTTTATCAATCCGATCGAACGTGATTTTTCAGTAGAGAGTCCAATTGCTCTTGCAAATACTCGATTGTATTGTTTATTATTCAATGTTGTGGATTATGTCATGGAATCAGCATCAGAATCAACGATTACGCGACACGACTTTTCAGCAACAGTGGAATCCGCGTGCGAAAGAAAAGTACCTACTTGGATGCAAAAGAGAGTTGTAACCCGTGAGAAGTAGGTTATTGCACACAGTTGATTACGCGGGTACGGAGACTCATGCTTGAGGTGGCTCATGCTTGGTTGTGCTATGTCGCATGTGTGCGAAGTATATACCTGATGCGATGCAATGTAAAATCACGCGGCTAAACGTGCTATTCACTGACTTGAATCCTCCCCCCCCCCCCCCTATCCACGAATTCGTCATACCCAGATGAACTTGAAAAAAGTATCTCAAATACAATTTTGATTTTATGAATGCTCAACTCTGATGATACAAGATGCTCTATCTCATCTAATGATGAAAAAAGAATGCATGTAATTCGAATATTGAATTAATACGATCAATTTTTTCGTAAATAACACGGGCAATATGCATGTGGGGCCCGTACGGACCCCACCGCTCGGGAAATGTAGGTTCATGAAATAACGGACGTTGTTTTCGGGTCATGAGTTCATTCACTAGTCAATTTTATCACCTGTGAAGACATTTTCGACGTATGCCATTTGCTTTCTCATTGACCAACCGAGAGATATTCACCGATATCCAAACTCTATCGTAAAATGATTCGAAATATTATACACAAATCGAGTTGAACAAACCATTCGCGCAACATTGTTTTTAAAAATTATTCTCGTTCATCGATGAATTCTCAACCGTTTGAATGATAGTTGAAAAAAATATTTTTCTATTCCATTTATCGATTGCAAAGAAAAATATCAAAAAAACGTCAAATGTATAATACACGAGTATCAGTTTGAGATCATTAAAAAAAAAATAGTCCAAATTATTGCATCAACCTACGAAGACTAGAGAACACTATGATCACGATTATAATTAATCATCCGAAATATTTTTTTAAGCTCGTATGAACGAAGACCTAGCGGCCTTGGGGTTTTTAATTGAAACAAAAAAAAAAAAAAATCGTGAGGCAGTGCACGACCGAGTTTAGGCTATAGTCGGTTCACCTGGGATGAGGCTGACGAGGCGTGTGGGGGAGAGGAAGGGGAATTTCCGTTCTTTCATTCTTTCACTCTCTCGGCACGGATCCGTGTATTTCTAACCTGCCAGATCCGCATCACTGAAATATATGTATACCTGAAACGCTTACTGCCCTGTGGTGGGGCCAGCGGGTACACGATCCGAGAGAGATAGCCGAGTTACGAGCTTCTGTCCTTTTTCGTACAGTCGGGTGAAGGAATATTTGAGCCGCATGACGAGTTGCATTAAGGGGGCTGAGTCACCTAAAAAATTGGAAAATACATTTTTTTTTCGTGACACGATGAATTCAAATTTAAAAACGATTTTACCTTCATGAAATACCTATACTCAGCTATCATTACAAATTTTTCCATAGCCATATGAAGCATCTGAACGGTGTAAGATTGATCACAACATTTTTCACTTGTTGCAGCTTTTGAACCATACGACTCAACGGATTTTCAACCCTGACGTCTCATTTTCTTCGTAACAGACTGCATTCCTGAATGAGTGTGGCCATTTGGAATACGAGGTAAAATGAGTTTATCGTAATCTATTATTCAACTGTTCATCCAAAAAATTACAGAAAACTTATTTTTCATTCACGTTACAGGTTGCCACAATGTCCAGAGAGCTTAGAAAAAAAAAATCCCACACTCATTCGAGAAAAAGCTCTGTAACGAAGAAAATGAGCCGTCGGAATTGAAAATCCGTTGAGTCGTGTGGTCCAAAAGCTGCGACGAGTGAAAAATTTTGTGATAAATCTTACAGCGTTCCAATGCTTTATATGGCTATGAAAAAAATTGAAATGATATCGTACTATAAGTATATTATGAGGGTAAAATCGATTTTTAATTTGGATCGATGATGTCACGAAAAAAAAAAAAAAAAAAACAAACATTTTTTCCAATATTTTAGGTGACTCACTCCCCTTGATCCGTCGAGCTGGACCTAACATTTTCGGACTGACTGTACACGGTGCAAGCGAGACAGACTTCACAACTGAGCTATCTCTCTCGGCACGCGCTGCCCACTGCGGCAGCAAACCTTCCAGGTGTACGTGCACAATGAGGACTCCGTGAGGATCACCTTTCGGTGATCCTCACGGAGCCGCCTGGCCGAGGGTACGGGGATCCCTGCAGCCAGCGGAGTCGTCAACTGACCTGACTCTCGAACGAACGAACCAACGGAACGTATAAGCGAGTTACAACGAACGTACCGTAGCCGCCTCTCCTTGTACCAAGTGCCGAACGCACGAGCGTCTCTCCTCTCTCTCCCATTCCTTACAATCTCCGAGCGGAGGCCGCATACCTTCTTCCACGATGCAGTGCTCGACTGTCCATTGCCTCGCGGACACCGGTTGCCTTTTTCCGATACCTCTTCGGCTACGAAAACGCGCCACACTAAACGCATTTCTTCGATTCTCATCGTTTGACCGAAAATTATCAATTTTTTTTTCCACAATTATGTCATTATTCACGTTCGAAGTTTGTAAATCGTAAATGTTGAAAAAACGAAAAAATAATAATAATAATCGTCGATCGTCATGAGGTGATAATACGTGCTAGATGCGGAAATCAAAGGATTTGGGATTAACTTATGACTTGGTGAGTCATTCGAATTGTTTCCTCGGACGTTTGGAAAAAAAAACTTTTTCTTTTTATTTTATTCAATTCATAAATCTATGTGATCATCGATGGGAGTAACAAAAATACTTTTTCACAAACATTTTCGTTGAATTTGTGACGAATATATCGGTCAACACGTGGACGATGAAAATATTTTTTTTTTTGTTGCGAATTTTATTGCGAATAATAATAATAATTGCAACGGAAAAATGTTTTAATTGATTCATTCGTCGATGGGTTCGACGTCATCGAGGTTAGGCAGCACCGTTCGTCATGCCAGTGAGGAAATTACACGAGAGTAACGTAACTCAAGTACAGCTAGTGTGGAATAACGGATTTTTTTTTTATTTTTAATTTATTCCTTTTATTTTTTTTTACATTACGATTACGAGAGTTGCGGCTGTTCAAGATGGTTGACTGGGGTCCGGACAGTTTTATACATAAGTGTTTATTGTGAGGGTGTAATATATTGTATTGGGATTATTTGGAATAATTTTATTGACGGAGCTGACTGTCGTTTGGGTGGACTAGTCGTCTGAAAGGGATTCCTTGGAGGTGAAAGAGCAGGAACTTTCTTCTCCCTTGTCTACCGAGGGACGGACAATATCGATATATATATATATATATGTATGTATATAGCTATGCGCCATGGGAGCATCATGTTTTTGGTTCGATCAGTAGCTCTCGACTACAAGTTTCGTGGCTGTCGAAAAACTCTCGAGACGTTGGATAAAGTGAGTCAACATCTCGCGTGGTGGCCGCAACCTCTCTCGGGGATTTCAATGCTCGGTTAAGACAGTTTCCTCACACCAACGTCGTTGAACTCTCCGCCTCTGCAGTTTGTTCATGATGAATAATTTCACGATCTCGAAACGCCACAAATACAATTATTTACACTAAAAATATGAAACATTTATTCACGACAAATAATCCACAATTTAATTGTGAATAAAAAGTAAGTAAAAAAACATATGAGTGACAGACTATTCTCACAATACTCCTTGTTTCTCACTTCCGGTATGTCATTGAAAATAATGAAAATCAATAATAACAATTGTAACAATGATTTGATACCTTTTTTCGAAATTTAATTAATTTTATCTTTTTAAGATGTGCAATAAAATAATTTTTGTAATAATCTAAAGTCGTTTAGAATGAATTTATCAACGAGGTCAATGGTGAAGCAAATTATACGAAGCTTGGAAGTCTCGTTTGGTCTTGAATTCCGGTACCAGTCGATCCAGCTAGGTCGCGCATAATGCAAATCCTGTTCGTGTTCGATACCGCGCGTACCGAGTGTTACTCTACCGCACGCTGTCCAGCATTCCGCGTTTTCCGTCCGCAGCAGCGATCCTAACGTGACTGGAAACAGGATTTTTGTTGTATATACAGGGTGTCCCAGTTTTTTTCCGATCAAACTTTGACAGCGTATTCTACACGCAAAAGTAAGAAAAAAATGTTACATGAACATATAGCTCTTAAATGTTTTATAAAGTAGTTATAACTAATAATAGAAAATGATAGTAAACTGACATTTCAAACTGGCAAACTTTGACCAGAAAAAACTGGGACACCCTGTATATATCCCTATAGATAGATACATATAAAGTATCGCCTTATTTATTCCTTGATTTCCTCGCTCCCAACTATAACGCATTTATCGCCAAGTAGAAAAACTTAAAAAAAAAAAATAACAGCAACAACTAAACCATCGGAAGTTATGATAATTATTCTTCACATCCGGTTCTCTTGCACCAAAGCGCATTTATCATCATGTATCATGTACCACAGTGCGCGGGGGGTTTTTTTTAACAACCGGATAATCACAAAATCGTGACGAAAAACCTTCGGAACGCGGCTTCCGCGTTAGACCCGCGCGTCTAGAATTAGCAATCTATCGGATAGACTTATATACGTTGATACCTCGGCGCACGCACCCGGGGAACTGGAAAATTACATACCGGGACAAAACCCATCCACTGTGGGATGTACTCTGTCAGTTTGCTTTCCAGTGGACCGTGACAAGTCGGTAAATGTTCGTAAATAGAAAAAAAGAGTAAATAATAACGATACGACGCGCTTCAATTTGTAATTTATTGAAAATCCGTTTGAACATTTCGTACTTGGGGGAATTATTTTGTTGAATTATAAAAACAGTTATTAATCAAAGAAATTATTTTTGAGAAAAATATTCGAGATATTTTCGAAATTGAAAAAAAAAAACAAAAAAATTAAATTGAATGTGTTATCTACTTTTTTTAAATTGAAATTGCGAACGTGATGGATATTATTTGTATTCTGTAGACCTTGTTGTCGAAACAATTGTGTTGGGCAACGCAAGACCGTTCGAAGAGAGAGAAAGAAGGAAAGCTAAAAATAGCCAGAAGAACGTAATCCATTTCGAGAGTTCTAAGTTGTTGATATCCGTACTCTGCTCGACTAGGCAACGTTCTATAAATCTAGAAAGTCTTTTGCCACCATCCCATAGGTCCCATGGACTTTCAACTGGGATCGTTTTATCAACACATGTACCAACAAAATGCGGATAAGAATAATGCCCATGGTATCTCTGAGAATGAAAAAAAATACCCACTGGGTTGATGGGAATGCAATGGAAGAATCTCAAAACGTCACGAATTATGATTGTACGCTTCATGAGATTACGTTGACTTATTCCGTGCTCGTCACGGAAACGATTCATGGATGTATAACGTGTACCGGCACTTTCTTCGCTGCGGTAATTACGTAATTGGTGCTCTTATTGTTTAGCCAGGAGCGTGAGACTGGAAAAAGAACACAAGCTCTCAACTAAATCCGAAGAATTGTGGGGAATGCGAATTGACGATTACCATTCTGATGATTTTTTAGACCGATGCGTTAACAATAAAAAAAAAATGAAATAACAATACCATCTTGGTTATTGTTTATCATAATCGATGAGTCAAAAGTCAAGGTTTCATGTACCAATCAATATATTCTTTGGTACTATCCAGTTGATTGATTTTTCTAAATCAATTATTATTTTTACGGTTCCGTACCGCCCAAAGTTGAAAAAATGGGAATAATTATTGTTAAACATAACTCGCGTGATTGTCCAGCTATCCGTCTGTCACAGTCGATTTTATCAGAGGCCATGCGACCTAGAAACTTGAAATTTGGCATCGTAATAAATAACATCTCATCAACCCACATATTTTGCACTGGTTGAAATTTAAAAATATTCATACAAGAATTGAAGACCGGGTAAATTAGGTACTCAATTTTTTCAAAATTAAATATATCATATTGGGTTTCATGAAAAAGACCTTGTTAAGTGAAATACAAATGTATTTTTTTTCATTATCTTGAATAGCATATTAAAAAAGGTATTTTCAAAAAATGTAAAAACGTGAAAATGTGATTTCCACAGTCGTTCGTACTCCTTACCTCTAGTCTCCAAGCTAAAATTAATGCCACGATTTAATCGACTGAATATTAATTTTAATTATTCCGATAATTCCGAAGATCATCTTCATGGACCATCGCTGATCAGTAAAGTAACATTATTCAACTGTTTACGAAATACCATAATTTTTTCATAGCATGAAATGGCAGCTGTTGTCGCAGTTACAACTTTTTCCGACTACCGTGACGCCTTCTCGGGATCTTCCTCTTGTCGCGCCAGAAATGGAATTCAATTTCTAACGGCTTTACACTGCGACCGTACGTCTACTACGAGTACCGTGTCTCACACACACATACACACTTACACACACACAGTTGCACGGAACGTCGCAATGACTTTTTCTCACAATTCAACGTTGAGGACGGACCGCAATGTGAGAGACCGTCCGCGTCTTGTCGTCTCTTTCGTTGTGTCCACCGGTCTTGAACATTCCGACACGCGGAACGCGTTCTCGAAAACAACATGAAAACATGCATCTGTTCGACATTGAAATTGACTGATTTTGTGAGATTATTGTCCAGGTGATCGCGATAAAACAGTTCTCAAAATTTCCGTTGACTCGGAATGATATCAACAACCGGATGATAATTCGTATCAGATCATTTTTAAAGTTGTGAAAAAAGAGATTAAAGAAAGACGAAAAAAAAAGTTTGTTCCCTTTAAAAAAATGTGATTGATAACGTCGTTTGATGAGTGATTAAAATGATTTTTCAGATGACGATGCGGCTGTTTCTGCTATTCTTAGTGACCACCTGCGTTCTCATCCGGGCCCAGGTGATCAACAGAGCTCCGCATTTCATCCAAAATGGCGACATGGCCAGATTGGCGGTACCCGAGAGCACCCCACCGGGTTCACCGGTTTACACCCTGAGGGGCGAAGATCCCGAAGGATCGAAACTTCACTATTCGATAAGCGGCGAATATTTTACCGTGAATCGGGAAACTGGTTTGGTGACATTGCGAAAATCTCTAGATCGAGAAACTCAGGATCTCATCGAAGTTATAATCAGCATAACCGGTAAATCTTTTTAGCGTCGCGTTTCAATTACGTATTTGTTGATAGAAAGTTCGATATGACAATCTTCCGTTTTTACCCTATTGTAAGTTATGCATTTTTTCCAAGGTCAAGTGTTTATTTGATTTTTGTTTTGTATTGTATTGTTCATTATTGTTTCCTCTGAGGTTTACAAGGCTTTTATCTCCATTAAATTCGCTTACATCTTCATTAAATTCTCTTTTCTCCTCCTTTATATATATATATACATGTCTTATCTTATCTTATCCTGTATTTGCCTTATTCTCCACATTTGTCCGTATCTTTAATGCTGCTTCTCGCCGCTTCCACACTATTTCGACGTATTTCATTATTTTTTTTTTTTTTTTTGCAATCGCAGATGAGGGAGTCGCCGGTTCCGAGCCCAACACCGTGTCTCTGCGACGTGAGATTGCTGTTCTCGACGAAAATGACAATCCACCGGTTTATCACGGTCGGCCTTACGCCACGAGAGTTTTGGAGAGCGCGAGAATCGGATTACCGTTGCTACCGGACGGCACGATCGTCGTGACCGATCGCGACGGTGGCACCAACGCCGACGTCGATGTCAAGTGCGTCTCCACGTCGCCGGATGACGATACTTGCTCCACTTTTCGCGTCACCACCGAACAGGTATGTCATTACTATTCAAGTTTTTTTTTGTATTCTTCCCAATTACATCGTAAATATTGTATTATGTTTATTATTTATTCTTTTTTTGAAATCAATAGATCGCGATTATTTATGGTTTGTTCTTATTTGATTTTTGGTTTATCGTGCAGATAACGGAAGGAAAATATGAGGTTAGAATAACCATAGCACAGGCTTTGAATTACGAGAGGAGAAATTCTTACCTCATCAGTCTGTTGGCTACCGATGGAGCCAGTGATCCAGCTAAGAGGCTTCAGGCACGAGCTACCGTAGCTGTGGACGTTCTGGACGTTCAGGTAAATTCGTAAACTTGAAATCAATTGAACTTCATGCAAGAATCATAAGTGAATATGATAATTTATCTGATAAATATAAATTTTGGAATAAAACAAAGTTAATTAACATTTAATCCCACGAATGTTCATCCAATTTTTTAAACGATAATTTATATGAGAAATAAATTTCAGGACCACAAAAAAAAAGTATTCAACAAATGATCGTTAATTCGATTTATCTAACAAAAATTTGTATAAAAAATACATTTTAGAACAGAAAGACAATTATATTTAACAAATGATCGTTAATCCGATTTTTCTAACAATAATGTTTATGATAAAAACATTTTGGAATAGAAAAAAAAAATTCAACCCAACAAACGATCGTTAACCGGAATTTCTTGCTCAATATTTCACATGAAAAACAAGAAAAAAATGTTTCAGAATAAAAATAAAATAAATGAATGGTACTTCAACGAATAATCGTTGAACGGGATTTTTCAGGACCAACCACCGATTTTTCTGAACGCTCCGTACAGCGCGGCCATACCGGAAAACACGCCAAAAGGTCACACGGTCATGACCGTCAGAGCCCGAGACGGTGACACCGGCGAGTCGAGACCCCTCCTGTTGAGCCTCGAGGACGACGATCTCGATCATTTCGAGCTCGTGATGTCGCGCGACGGTGACATAGCCATTGGCACTCTCGTCACCACCGGAATTCCCCTGGATCGTGAAAATCCACGAATACTTCACGACGGTGGTATCTACAGTTTTCGCGTACGAGCAACCGAACTCATAAACGAAGAAATTCCAGCCGATACGGAAACATCGGTAGTGACGATCGTGATAACCGACGTTGACGATCTGTCGCCAATGTTCAATGAGAATTACTTCAACATCAAGATATTCGAGGACATTGGAATGGACACGCCACTACCAGGTACATTGTTCGACCGACCGATCGAATTACCGATATATATATATATCGGTAAATTATTCGATAAACAATGACAATTTCAACAATCCCGGAAAAACCCATTCGTCAACGTTTTCGCCCATTTCTCTCTATCCATAGGACTCAACATGGTTGTGACGGACGAAGACGTTGGCGACAATGCCAAATTCGTTCTCGCACTCAGAGACGCTCCCAATTATTTCGGAATAAGCGACGCGTTCACAGTCAGTCCGGAAAATGCTCAGGGCCGAGTTCCTGTCGTGATCAAAGCCCGAAACAGCAGCGTCTTGGATTACGACGTTGACGATCCGTCCAAGAGGGAATTGGAATTCGACGTCGTGGCCATTGTTGGCGAAAAAGTGGTCAGTCTTCACTCTTGATTCGTCGTTACTCTTTTCCGTTGATCACAGTCAGTGCATCCGGCTTTTTTGACGTCATTTACAGCAGTTTGGGGTCCACATGTCCCCCACATGACCAAGTTCTTCAAATTTGAGCCTTTGCCAATTGAAAAATATTTGACTTGCCATTATCAATCTCATGGATTCACATAAATTAACGGTTATTGTTTTTTTTTTTGAGTATTTAATTTAGAAATCCACTGACACGGTTGGATTTAAGGAGAACTTAAAATCTTAAACACCCACTGATAAATTTTTAGATATAAAAAAGCTGCAAGTTAAAACTTGCAATTTTCTTCCTCTAAAACGTAATTTGGGAACAAAGAATAAAGATAAAAAATTATTCCAAGACATCTTCATTGAATTGTCAAATTTATTACAATCGAAATTAATAAAAAACAAAGTAACAATAATGACAATAATAAATAAACGAATAAATAACTTTACTCGTTCAGGCTGCATCGTCGAGGATTCACATAAAATTGATGGACGCGAACGATCACGCTCCCGAATTTTCCCAATCGGTTTACAAATTGTCGATACCCGAAGATGCAAAACCGGGAACGAATTTTGGCAACGTCGTCGCCGAAGATTCGGACAGCGGTGTGTTCGGCGAATTGACGTACACTCTGCGGGGTTTCGGAGCCGACAAATTTCGAACGGATTCGCAAAACGGTGGAATATCGTTGATCAAATCGTTGGATTACGAAACACAAAAGTCTTATTCGCTCACGATGGAGGCGAAGGACGGTGGCGGACGTGTGTCAACGGTCAACATTCTCATCGAACTCGAGGACATAAACGACAACTCGCCGATTTTCGAACAAAAAGATTATTCCCGAACGGTTCGCGAAGGTGCGACGAGTTTCGAGCCTCAAATGTTCGTACGAGCGACGGACATCGATGGTCCGGCTCATGGAAACGGCCGAATCGTTTATTCCATAAATCGTCACAACAGCATGACGGAAAATGTTTTTAAAATAAATTCGGAAACCGGTGAGGTTGTGATGCTTCTACCGGCAAAATCCGGTGACACCGAGCGCGGTATTTACGAATTGGAGATCAGAGCGACCGACGCTGGAACGCCTCCGCTTTATTCGGACGCGAAACTCGTCGTACGGGTTGGGGTACCGGGCAATCAGAAACCGGTTTTTCGCGGAAATTACAAACCCGGATCACCCGGACCCAATAGCTACAGAGCTCGGCTTTTGGAAAATGCGACTCCCGGTACCGAAGTCATCAAAGTCTTGGCCAACGATCCGGATGGCAGAGACAGCCTTTTGCAGTATTACATTGCGTCGGGGGCGAAAGATAATTTTGTTATTGATTCGAGGTACGATGACCAAATTCAGAAAAAATTATATATGTATAAATCGTATATGAGGTCCGTACCAAATTCACAAGGTTTTTTTAACGAGACCATTTTTTATTTAGCTGATAATTTTTGATATTTTTTCACTAACTCAAAGAAGTATTTACAATTTTGTTCAATTTTTTTTCCGAACCGTTTAGAGGTCGTGCATTTTTTTCGCAATATTACTTTTTTTTTCCAAATGCTCGTCACTTGGAAAATAAAGGCGTGAATTGGACCTTAATTTATACAATTTCGAGCTTTACAATCTTTTTATCAAAGTAAATGAGACTGACAATTTTTTTATAAGTTTCATGTTAGATACACCTAATTTAACGTATTGTCTGTAATGGTCATTATGGTCGAATGTTTCGTTGTATTTTTTTTTCTTCAAATTTTAAATATTTCAAAACCAAATTTGATTGTTTCTCATGGCCTATGCCATTTGGTGAATTATCGTAAAAACATTTTTTTATAATTTCATTTGAAACGTTGACAACAAATTGTTTCCAGTTCCGGGATTATCACGGTTTCCCCAGACGCCAGATTGGACCTCGAAGTCGGTGGTGATAAGTACGAAGTGATAGTCTACGCCGTAGATTCTGGAACGCCTGTCCGCGAAACTGCAACGACCACGGTTACGGTCAACGTTTTGGACGTCAATAACAAGCCACCGGTTTTCAAGGAACCGACATATCTGGTTTACGTGTCCGAGAGAGCAGCGATAGGTGAGACAATGTTAAACAATCGTTAATGAAAATTTTAGTTGATAGAAATAAATTTCAGTAAACGAAGTTGATTATCAATTAAAACCGAAATCATCAATCGTCGTTGAAATATTGTATTTTATTATTTCGAGGAGTCAATTCCATTGCAATTTATCCATTTGTTAATTTCTCGTTGTTATTGTTTGTTCGTTTCTTTTTCCCACAGACGATTTGGTGCTAAAAGTTGGTGCGACTGATCCGGACACGGATTCGATTATAGAGTATTCCATAGTCGAACCGATAAGAGCTGTCGATAAGACCGGAGTAGCGTTGAAATCAACCACTCCGTACGATTATAAAACGTCATTTAGAATAAATTCGACGACCGGATCCATCACGGTAAATCGAGTTTTGGATTATCAGGTAGCGGCTGTGGTGATATTGACCGTACGTGCCGAGGATACCAACGCCATTGTGGACAAGGAAAAACAATTTGCCGAGGTCGAAGTTACGATATACATTCAAGCTTACAGCGACGATAATCCGACTTTTGTGAATTCCGGCTGGTCACCGAACAATCCGACGATCAGAGTCACGGTGCCGGAGGAGCAACCTCTGGGAACGACCTTACTCATGCTCACGGCCAAGGAACCCACTACCGGATGGACCGTTCAACGATTCGAACTTGTGCGCGAGGAAAATGACGAGGGCTACGTCAACGTTGGCGTACAGAGTGGAAATGTCGTGTTGAGCAAGAGATTGGATTACGAAACGTTGAATCCGAAGGTACAACACATCGCAATTTCCGTCGACGGAACGCAAATACATATTTTAGGGTTCCGCAGCCAACTGGGAAGGGGGGAGCTCGAAAATCAGAATTTTTCTACTCATCGTTGATTTTTCATTGTTGAAGATAATTTTTTCCCTTCAACTTTTATTTTAATTGTTTTTTCTATAATTTTTCTCTCATCATTTACGAAATTTTTGATTTTCAGTTTATAAGGTTCAAAGTTCGTGCATTGGCTCGAGATTACGACATAACCCGAAAAATGTCAGAAGCGACGATTATAGTTCAAGTCGAAGACACCAATGACAACAGTCCGATCTTCGGCAAAACGGATTACAAGATATCGGTTCTCGAATCTTCGAAACCCGAAAAAATCGTCGTTAACGTAAGAGCCACGGATTTGGACAGTTCGATAACGGATCAGGAGATCAAACGTGGTTACGGCGAGGTAAGATACGCGTTGACCGGTGAAAACGCGAATCTCTTCGAAATCGATGCGGAAAGCGGTAACATTCGCATAGCCAGTAACACGAGCTTGGATCGTGAACGACAATCGGTTCTTAGATTCTACGTAATAGCCTCGGACATGCCTCAGGGTGGGGTCGAGCAACGAACCACCCGAGCTCTCGTGACCGTCGACGTTCTCGACGTCAACGACAATGCTCCCAATTTTCCACAACAATCCTACGTCGCTGTTATACCGGAAAACGCGCCCAAGGACGTCAGTATCGTTAACATAACCGCCACCGATCCGGACGAGGGCAACGGTGGAATTGTTCATTTTGAAATAATCGACGAAGGCGAAGCTAATGGTAAGTAACGATCTCGATTCGGTGAAACATTTGGAATGACTGGAGTCTTTTGAACTTGCAAACTACTTCCTTTCAATTGCCAACGTCACCCTACATCTTTTTGATGATTTTTTTTTCGTCAAAAAATATTGAATCCTTGAGGTGTCGCAAGCCGCACCTAGGACTGCTGTTCTAACGACCTGGACCACAATTTCGGCTGTTCCAATGGTGTGAAAAATAAAAACCAGCCGTATTCAGATTCGGAAGACAAGTCTCCATCGTCTGAATTACAATCGTATTTAATCCTCTGCTGGCGCACATTTTTCGGACTGCAACATCTTGGTGCTCCTGGGTGAATGCCACCCATAACATTAATCGAATCATAAAACCATGTGAAATTAGATTTTTCAACTTATCAAGGGTCAAATTAAATCTCCAGAATGTCAGGAATACAACAATGTGCCTACCATATCTATATTCCAAATAGTTGGAGAGCAGGAATTGTCTGAAAAAAAAAATCAGTTTCCAAAATTGTGGGTATAATTGTATCACGCCACCAGAGAGTTAAAAAAAATTGACAAAATGACGGAACAATTTCGAAAGCTTTCGAGTTATATTTCAAAAATGGTTCTAACCGTTATGTTGAAAAAAATACCTGCATCATCTAATAGTATTGATAAAAATAGTCATTGAGTTTCATTGCACTGAATCCAAAATGTTTCTTGAAATAAAACCCGATTGAAAATGCCCGAGAAACAACTCTCCCCTTCATGTGACGTCCTATAAATTTCGCTCGCTCTCTGTAGTACCGAAGCGAGCGCCGATAGTGCTATCTCTCTCGAACTCATGGCGACCAGTCCAGTGTCACATAAAATCCCCTTGACGAAGACGACAACTAAATGCTTAGATCAAACCTTAACGAAATGTCTCCATCATTTGACCGATTTTCATTGTTTCAGGACTCTTGAAAATAAATCACGAGACCGGTGAGATATCGTCAGCGAAGAAGCTCACCGGTAAAGGTCGAACCGAGCCGTACAACATGCGAGTCAGAGCCCAAGATTCCGGAGTTCCCGTGTTGCACAGCGACGTCTTGCTTACTCTCTACATCGGCGATGTAGTGAGCAACGACGGTGTACCGCTGTTCATCAGGCCGACACTCGAGGAAATAGCTTTCATATCCGAAAATTCGACAATCGGCAGTCCGGTTTTTCAGGTCGTGGCTTCCGACCCCGACGATCCGAATCTCCCAAACGGTCGTATAACATTCAAATTTCTCGAGGATGGCAATTTCGGCAATGACGCGAGTGCATTCCGCATAAACAGTGAGACCGGTTTGATAACAACGAAGAAATTGCTCGATCGCGAAACCAAAGACAGTTACAATCTGATAATCGTTGCCCAGGATCTCGGTGATCCTCCTCAGCAAGCCACTAGGGTGCTTCAAGTGATGGTCAACGACATTGACGATCACAAGCCCCACTTTAAACGCAATCTCGACAGTTCACCAGTTGAATTGATCGTGCTCGAGGAAGTCGAGATCGGCACTGCGGTCGGTTCGATTCAAGCCATCGACGAAGACATCGATGAAAATGGAATGATCGATTATGCGATAATTTACGGCAACGAAGCCGGTCTGTTCAACGTCGAACGAATGACGAATAATTCGGCTGTGATAAAAACAGCTGGACGTTTGGATCGTGAAACGTTGGATCGTCATTTGTTAACCGTAAAGTGTTTCAAATATCCGATCGGTAAATCGGAATTCGTGCCCAAACCGTACAATCGGCAAGATCCGTCGGAACGTCAAGTGCTGATAAAAGTAATCGATATTGACGATAACAAACCAAAATTTCGCAAAGACAATGTTACGATAGGTGTACGTTTGAACGTGCCGATTGACACGAGTCTGATAACTCTCGAGGCTGTGGACGACGATAGCGACGCTTTACCGATCAATTATTCAATGGGAAAAATATTTTTCACATCTCTGTCCGAACCGTCGATGTTCAAACGTGAAATACCATCGTATTTGACGCTCAATTCGGTAACCGGTGAATTGAGAACCACGGGATCGATGTCCGGTTATGCCGATGGATTTATGGAAATACCGATTACCGCCAACAATTCTCTCACCATCGGACACCAGACCAACATGACACTGAGAATATTTTTGCTTCGCGACAGAGACATGTTGAAATTTGTGTTTTCCAAACCGCCGGTCGAAGTGCGAAAAATTTTGGAAGATTTTGAAAAAGCTGTGCAACAAGCTTTGTCGTTGCCGATATCCGTCAACGTTTACGACACCCAGTTCTACTCGAAGGATGACAATTCGTTGGATTTTTCGTCGACTAGTTCGTGCTTTCAGATGGTCGGTCGCGAGGCTTACGATTTGGAAGAGATGAAGGCGCTTTTGCGCGATCCGAACAACGAAGAATTGAAGAAAGTTTACGACAAGTATCACGTGGATAAGGTTCAACATTGCGCGGCCATTGTAACACGCGCCGATGCATCCGCGACGCAAATGTGGGTTCTTGCTATTGCGGCTTTCGTCGGAATTGCCGCGATTGTATCGAGCTGCACACTATGCTGCATGCACTCCAAGTAATTATTATTTGTCGTTATTATTATTAATATTATTCGCGACGTTTCTTCTGGTTTGAGACCGAACCGACGAAGCTGCATGCCAAGCTTTTGAGACAATTAAATGCAATATATTAATGCTGAGAAACTTGAGAAAAAAGTCGTAAATCGATTTTTCATCGAGTTGAGCTGAGAAATCATTTTTTTTTTATCGATCCTGAAGAAATTACAATTTCTGACGATGAAAGTTTGGTAATTTAATACTACAAAAAGAAAATTACAGGTCACATTGTTTCGTATAATTTTTGTTGGTAATTTCATTTGTCAATTATAATTCGAAAAGCCAATTGATTTGTGATAATGACGATGAAATATCGTTATTTTATTATTGCAACCGAAAGTTACGAGTCACATTTTTTCATCCAACTTTTTCCATATTCAAATTTGTTGAATATAATAATTCTTCGAGCCAGTTGTATGATTTGTTATTCTGATAACAAATGATACAAAGTTTGAATCTACGTATTTCAAGCTTCTCGGTAATTTTCCTGTCCGAACAAATGATTCGAGAAATTTCGAACAATCCAGAATTATAATCGATATCAAATTTTTGCAATGATGTGTAATTTTTTTTGTTTCTTCTTTTTTCTTTCAAGGTACAAAAGAAAAGTGAAACATGCTCGTCTCAGGGAACAATCCAGACCCCCGTTGAGTTACGTATCGTCGGGACCTGGAATGCTCAACGCCCAGTCTCACACGACACTGGGAACTCTCGGTCCCGGAACTATGGTCACTATCGGTCCTCACGAAGGTCCTTACGAGTGGGGGGCTGACACGACGCTTTATCATCCCAGCACATTGTCAAGAGCGTGAGCCTCGATCGATTATCACCATCATAGTGATCATAACTCAGCTTCCTCACAAAAAAAAAAAAAAAACATTGGTGCTCAAACAGAAAATAAAAGAATGTGATTCACGAATAATCATGAATCCAGTGAATTTCAACTTTTTTTTTCCAATCAGGTACATATATACATATGTATCAATAGATATCTATATACTTTTTTTTTCGTATTCTTCGTGTGAAACATCGATGAACAACGAGAAACATGTACATTCAGCAACGCCTCGACTATTTTTTATATATTTATAAATATTTTATAGATAACGAAAGAAGAAGAAGGCGAAGAAAAAAAAAACTAAACGTGGCCATTGTGCTTTTGTATAATAAATCGTATTTAATTATCGTGAAGTAATGAAAATGTACATTTTACCGTTATTTATGTTCGAAAGATAAAAATAAAAAAAAATAGAAAAACAAAAAAACGAATAATGATAACAATGATAATAAGGTACAGGATCGATAAACGATAAGTGCTGTTTGTGAAAAAAAAAAAAAAGAATTCGCTCGATAATTGCGATGGCGGCGTGTCACGGTTTCGAGTTCCTAACATAAACGTGACAATTATACGGATGAAACTCGAGAGATTTTGCCGAATGGAACTTTCATGAGAACGTCAAGGTCACGGTGTGGTTCGAACGCGATTATCGCGCGGCTTACGATCGTCAATGAGATTCGTTGGAAAATGAAAAGTTTGAACGTTGATGTAAAATGAAGAAGAGAAAAAAAAAATTGGCCTCGAGTTAGATGGAGATATTCGGCCGCGCATGCGCACGCGCACCAGTTCACGGAACCATGAACCAACGCGATATCACATGTTGTATTTATCTTGCGATATACCGAAACTCTCTCGATGCAATTACATTAATTATCACCCCAGAGAAATCTTGGTCATCCTCTGCTTTCTATATATATATGTTTTTTCTTCTTTTGTTTCTTATGTCTTTTTTTTTTCACAGTCGTTCATCGATAAAAATAATTTGGACGAATCGTTGGATGTCCCGATCGATCCTGCATCAATTCTAAATGAAGTTTTAAATTCGCGACTCGATATCAAAAGAAAAAAAAAACAAAAAATAATAAAAACGCTTTCTACGATTTTTCGTAGATTATTTTTACGAAATGCTGTATTTCATTCGGCAGCCAAAAGTCCATCGGCAAACTCTTGAAATCCCTCGGGTGTGTCAATGTCCTTGGTGGAAAATTTTATCTTCGACTTCTTCGAGTCCAAACAATTTTCGCATTTTTTCGTTTGTTCCGAAATATTTTTTTCCGTGATATTCGAGTTTTTTATTTCGGAATCATCGTCGGGTACGATTATTTTCGTGTTGTCCGTGTGATTTCCCGTATCATTGTTGTTGGAATCCATTGTCATTTCGTCATCATTGTTTTCGGGGTCGTTGAACTTCTCTAGTGGTTCTTGATTTTCCGAAGAACTTGGCTCGTATCGCGTGAGCGAAAAATTTTTCGTTTCCGTCGGAAGATCCGTTTCCTCGTACTTGGACTCTTCAATGGCCGAATGATCGGTCAGCTGTTTGGTTATGGCCTCGAGAGGCGTCATCACGCTGTGCATGAAATTCTGATGATCTTCCGGTCGCATCGATGCCGATCGGTCAATTATGTCGTTTCTGGAACAAGTCGTTATCCATTTATAATCTTCACCTTGTCGAATTTGCTTGCTTCCGGAAAACAGTTATTTCCAAATTATTCATAAACTATTTTTGCTGCACTGTTCGTTATAATACGACATTAAAGTACTACATAATTGAAAGCTATATTCTGGGATTTTTTCAGTTTTTGCGCATCGATCGCTTACAAATTAGGGGAAGGAAAAAATTTATTGAAGAAAATGTGATTTCCTTCAATACACTTTTAGCGTCCCGTCCAAACGGAGGCTGAACAACTAAACATGTTACCTGTTGAGTTTGTTCTTCTTTCTCGGATACAAATTCAAATGGAATATCATTTGCTGTCTCTCCTCTTCCTCGCTCATGCCGGATTGGCCCGATGGAACAGCGACGATCGGAATCGGTTGCGTCTGAGACGCGGGATGATATCTCTGGCCCCGGGTGTATGCCATCGGCCTGCGAGGATCATAATCTTCCGGGCTCGCGGGTGGCCTCGGTCTCGATGCTTTTTTATTGTTCGGCGATTCGTTGAGGTCCGTTATCGGATAAATGTCCAGCATGACGCTGAAGGGTTTTGGTTTTCGCTTTTTTCCGTAACTTCCGGTCGAGTATGCAGCCACGTTATCGTTGTACGAAGATGTATCGGCAATTGGTTTTCCAACCACGGGTCGCTGGTAACTCGCAACCGGTCTTTGGAAGTACAGATTGTGATGCGGATTGTATCTGTGTGTGCCCGATGGTGAGAATCTGCGCATACAAGTCGTTTCAATTGTCACAAATTGTACGAACCAATTTTTAAAAAAAGAGAACAAATGAAAAATGACCTATTTGTGCCCATGGTTTCAAAAAAAAGGAAAACTATACTTGAGAAATAAAAATTAATTCGATGGAACCGACCTGACGTTCGACGGTGCAAGAAGGTTCACGTCGGCCGGATGCTTCGGTTTGAACGGATAAAAAGGATCGACATTGTTTCCAACGGCGTACCGCGATCCCTCGTAATTATCATCGTCCTCGTCGTCCTCGTCGTCGTCCTGATCCTGATCCCCGTTCGCCATGTCCATCTGATACTCGTTTCTGTCGCTATTGGCCATCATCTCTCCCGCGTCCGGATGTAGATCGTACTTTTTCGGATTCACGTACACACCCGTGAATTTTATTCCGCGTTTCGTGACTTGTGGATCGTTGGTCAGATACTTTATTATGTCCTGAATGTTTCGGGACGTGTGTGGATAACGATATTGCGTTAGTTGCGGAAATTTCGGACGTGCGTTGAAGGACGCCGGTTGAGGAGTCTTTAGCTCGAAATGAAATGGCGCCGGACGTGATTCTTCATCGTTAAATTCTTCCGAAGGATCTGGATATTTGAATCTGAATTTGTGTGTTTTTTTTTCGAAAAACAAAAGTTTATTAAACTCGGTTAATCGAATTTTGGATAAATTATTTTAATAATCCGAGTCAATGTCAATAGGGTGGAAGTGATAGGGGTAGGTTGTAACAGGTTGAGACGACAATGTGAGCACAGATTTGTATAAATTACTTTTTTGACTGCACTCAATATTTCACGTTTTGTTTCTCCGGTTATTTCACATTTTTTTGTTCATTAATTAAAAATTAAATCAACCTTCACATTATAAAATTACAACTAAATTATGGTTATGGAACACTTGTAATCATCAAATGTCTGCGACAATAATTAACATTATTCAAATAATCAATCATTAATTTTTTTTCACAATAAAATTATGACGAATCAATTGATTGATAGTCGTTTTACAATTAAATTATGAAAATTTAATTTATCAATCATTTTCCTTCATTGAATTATGAGGAATAAAGTTATTAATTGACGTTCCACAATTAAATTATCAATAATCAGTCCGATAATCATTGGTACGGTCAAAAAAATATTCCAAGAATGTATGTACATTTTTTTTAGTTAATAACAATCCCGGGTGACTGACCTCTGTCTAACGCGATAAACCACAGCGTGATTGTTGAACAGCTGTTTACCCTCGACCGCCTGATCAGCCTCGGCCGGTTCAATTCTCGATCTCACATCGTCCACGTTCTGACTTTTCGTTTCACGATGAACATTCGTCGATTTTGCGTTCCACGAGTCCGAATAAATCGTCTCGGATACATCGTCCGTTGATTTATCGACGTAACTCAGTTCTTGAAAATTCGCGTTGTCCGAACGATCCTGAATGCGAAGTGATCTCGTTCGGTTGGGCTCGAAATCGTGCGGTACTATCGTACTCGTGTATTGTCGCTTCGCGATACTGCTCGGTTTCTTCAGGGCGTTCTGCAGAATGTATATGTGCTTCGTTTCTTGACTAACCTTGCTGCTAGCCGATGCGACCGATGTGAAGTCGTAAATGAATATTGCAGTCTGTAAGTTTTTACACCCGATTATAATTTATTTCCCTTCTGAATTGCGTTGGTCAAATTATTCTAATTATTATTTTTTAGCTACATTCCTGAGGCTTCTATTTTCAACCCTTGAATCGAGCTTGAGAGAGTCCTGCATTACCGATTGCCTCATCAATTAATTACGAATTGATAGAGCGAAGTACAACCAACGATTTTCGACCTTCGGATTGGAATTAAATCGTGCATTTTTTTACCGAATCGCCAAATTTTTAAATTATGGTTGATTCGCCAAAGCTTTAAATCATGGATAATTTATTCCCTTTAAAAAAAAAATTAAAAAACATCGCAAATTCAAACGCCATTCAAAGACAATACATTTGCAAATAGGTGCAATTATTTCATTCGCCATTACAAATAATTCTGAAGCTGGGCCGAATGGAAATTATCACCGAATAAAACACAAAACTAATGCAATTTAACGTTACAATGTGATTGAAAAAAAAAAGTAAGAAAAAAGTAATTGCCCAGAAAAAAATAATAATTCGCAGAAAAAAAAAAACCAAAAAAAAGTGTACAGAAAACGTTTTGTACTGTCAGTGCATAGCCATGAAATTGTCGACGCGGTGCAGCAATCGTGCCTGCAACATCCGTGACCCACGATGCAAAGCGACAATTAGAAGAATCTCGAAGGCGTGAATATTTTTCGTACATCTCTCGCTCTCGAAAAAAAAATGAAGACGAAAAAAAAAAAAAAAAAAAAAAAAAAAAAAACAACTCATTAGATTACACGTTGTTAGTCGTGTTTAAATGCGAGCAGATGAGAGTGAGGAAAGAGCTTTAATCCGTGTCAAAGCACTGTTAACGCCCTATATGTTAACACATGCATAAATCGCGTTCGCGCGGTGTTGTGGAGCATGTTGCACATCGTCACGCATCGTGATTGCACCTCGGCGCATCTTCTCTCGTGCAGTCGGTTCACAAACCATCGGCTGGTGACTAATTCGTGCCCGACCAACATAGTCAAGTAAATTCACCGAAGAGAAAACTAACGAGTCCAAATGTTAACCACGTCACAGCGAGAAAGTTCGTCTTTATCGCTCCGTGTCGATTAATACATTTCCCATTCTCATTAAATTCGCAACATCGCCTTTATGGTTATTTTTTTTTCTTTTATTTTTTTTTTTCGTTGATTAAATTATTTTTCACGTTACGACAGACATCGTAACAATCGAACCTCTCGCGATTCAATTAATTTTTCTCACGATGTTTCATAAGAAAAAAAAATCATAAAGGGGCACATGAGCTTTTGTGGAATGAGAGTGAAAGCGTACAATGTATCTCGTGCACAATGTCCGATGAATTTAACGTTTCTCACAATTTTGTGTGTGATTATTTTCGTCATTGTGGTGGATGAGTTGCTGAAAGGTGCTTTTGCCAAATAGAATCGGATCATCGCACTGAGCCACGGTGAAAGAAAAAAAAATGAATAACATGCCAAACTTGGCAACTAATTAACGTTAATTACCATGACGTGTGATTTCGCGATTGAATCGTGAAAGATCGCGCGAGAGATAGTCGAAACGAGTTATTCGAGTATTTCTAGTCGTTCATGTGTTGCATATTCGCGTGGAATAAAATATTTGAATTAAATATGAAATAAACATTTTTTGTTTTTTTTTTTTTTGTTAAAATATATCGAATTTTTTATTATTCAGCTTGATCGAATCGGCGGATTTTTTTTTGGTATTAACGATTTTGTTATACTTGCCAATACAACTGCGACGACAGCCATAACTCCTATGACGAATTTTCTGATCAGGGGTCCGTATCTGTTGCGATTGTAACGATCGCCACGATCGGAATAAAGTCCGAGCTCCGAAGTGCTTATTGCCGATCTTTGACCGGTCTCGAACATTTCTCAATGTCCTCGCGCGTTCATACGTGTTCGATTATCATCGTGTGTGCAAAGATGAAACGCGATAATTCGAATCAGTGGCGAGACAAAGTTTTTTTTTTTTTTTTTGTGTGTTACCGATCGGATGAATTTTCGAACGATGAAAACGAACGTTTGCGCACTTGTTAACGATGTTATTCTCACGACGATACGACAGAGACTAAGTCACGGGGGATTTAAAACTATTCGGCACGGTATTCCACAGTCGTGCCAGGCTCCACTTTTCACCGAGTTTGTTCGGTCTATGTTTGCGCGAGTCGGTGAGGAAAATTTCTTTCTCTTCGTGGGGGCGGCTTTGGACAACATCTACGCGCGTGGTAGGAGAATCCCGGTGAATTTTTTTATGGGCTACTTACTTCGTCGAGGCACAAACGACATCCGCGAAATAAAATGCTGCGTGAAACATATACGCGAGCATGCGAATAATAATATATATGAGCGATTCCACGTTACTTCAGCCACTAAAAAAAAAATTTCCACGAATATTTAAAAAAAAAATCGAGCTATTTTATTGCAATATATTCACCGAGTGCCGATTTTTTTCAATTTTTCCATTCGAATGGCTGTATCTTTGGCAGAATTTAACGTATTTACATTTGTAAAGAAAGAAATTGTGCGATTTTTTATGGCCTTCCAGAAAAAAATTACTTTAGATTTTATTGAGCAAGTTGAACGTCCGTTTCAGGGAAAAATATGCAAAAATATTTTTTTTCTCAAAAAATGCACTCGCTATTCTAGTTTTCAAAATTTTCTCGAATTTTGAATACGAAAAAAGAATTTTTGGTAGTTTTCATATCGTGGGATCGGTAATCGGTAGTGCGTAATTTTACCGATTTTATTAATAGATTTTTTTCAGATTGATTTTTTTTTTTTTCATGTGCTCAAATCACTTCACGCGATTCAACGAGCATTGATTATCATTAATTTCTCTTTCCGGCAGGCTTCTAAACTCGCGTGAAGCGGCTGCAGCAACCTTATGGCTTGACGTTTTGTTTAAAATTCGAAGCTTATTTTCTCATGAAAATACGAAAAGAAGCTATAATTTTTTAACGGAGCGTCGGCCCAAAGTCTGTGAGGTCTCAAAATTTTCGTTCTCATTAAAAGAAATTCAAGAAAAAAAATTATCATATCGTGATACCTTCAAAGTATCATGAGTATCTTTCATTGTATAGTGCGAAAACGAAGAGAAAATACGTATTCTTCAATTTATCACTAACCGTTGTCGAGATATATCAATTTGAATGAACAAATATCATCAATAATTGAAAAACTTCATTTGACTCATTAGTGGGCGCTCAAAATAAAAAACCCTGATATACGGGTCTCTTGATTTTCTACATACATTGATGTGAAAAATAGTGTGGTTCAATCATTCTCAGTCACTCGCTCAGACGTTGCTGAATAACCGTGAAATACTTCATGTATAAACGCATTGCGACGACCTTGGCATATAAAATTAGCAGGCCAAGAAAATAAAATTATCGATCACAGAATTCACATTTTTACGATTTCCGACACTTCAATAAATGTAATAAATAAACATCATCATATTGAGAAACTGTTTTATTAGATCCTCAAGTCAATTACATATTCATATCTATTCCGTAGGTAAAAAAAAACAAAAAAAAATACGAAGAATGAAAAACCATAATCGGCAGCTGTATAAGACATAGGGCAAAAACGTGCAATTGCTTCACGCATACTTCTCGATCATCTCGACTGTACAAGTAGCAAAAAAAAAAAAACCAACAAAAATTCATCTTTCAACTGTCCCCACGTACAACTGCCGACATTCGATGATTCACCATTTTCATACGATCTACAATGCAAAAATATAATAAACTAATCATACATGTAGGAAAAGTTTGTAGTTCATTGTCCAATGTGTGCAATTACCCACTCGTCGTTCTAACAAGCCGCATAACTTTCATTAAAGAAAAAAAAAAAACAATTTAAAAAATGAACAAAAAAATCATCAATCCACTTTTCGCAAAATACGATTGTGATAGTTGTCGAGGGTATCGCTGGCGTTCGTGTCACTCGAAAATTTCCAAAAAAAAAAAAAATGCAGACCCGGTTAATGGTTATCCGTTTTATCATCGTTCATCTTCGTTTGTTTGATTGATTAATTTTCGTTTTTTTTTTTTTTTTTTCAACGCTTACGGAAGTCGAAGGAAATTTCGGGAATGGGATAGTTGTAGCCAATGTTGGGCCTGAAGGTGACGGGTGGCAGAGTGGGTGGGGGTGCGGGTTTACCGGTGGGGGGTGGCAGGGTGGAGGTGCTCGGGGTGATGCTGTAAATGGCGGTGGGATAGGGAGGTGGGGTGACGGTTATGTAAGTCGGTCTGACGGTCGAGGGTGGAAGATAAGGCGGTGGTCGGGTTTGCGGCGCGTCAGTGGGTCGGGGTCGCGGCACGTCGGTGGGTCGGGGTTGAGGTTTGGGAGTGGGTCGGGGTTGAGGTTTGGGGGTGGCGATAGTGGGTTCCTGAGGTGGCAGATAAGTCGGTGCGTGGGTGGTCGAGGGTCGTGGACGCGGTGTGGTTCTGAGAGTGGGCGGAGGAGGTGGGCGACGGGTGGTGGTTGTCGTTTGGGGTGGAAGATAAGTGGGCGAGCTGGTGGAAGGAGCGGGACGTCTGGTGGTGGTAGGTACGTCGGGACTCACGTAAATGGGTTTTCGATTAGTCGGTTGAGTGACCGGAGGTACGTATCTGGTGGTGGGTCTGGGAGTAGTGACTGGGGGTGCACGTGTGGTCGGTTGAGTTTGGGGTGGAAGATAAGTCGGTGGATTGGTGGACGGACGAGGCCGGGTGGTTGTCCGTTCGTACACCGTTACGTCGTTGGTCGCGTCGGGGGTGGGAGTGGGACGCGGTGGAGGAGGGTTGTATCTGGTCGTTGGTCTGGGAGTAGTGGGTCGAACGTAAGGAGTCGTCCTTGCGGTTGGCGGCGGTGGTGGACGAGTCGTCGGTTGAGTTTGGGGTGGCAGATAAGTCGGGGGGTTGGTGGACGGACGTGGCCGGCTGGTCGTCCGTTCGTACACCGTTACGTCGTTGGTCGCGTCGGGGGTGGGAGTAGGACGTGGTGGAGGAGGGTTGTATCTGGTCGTTGGCCTGGGAGTAGTGGGTCGAACGTAAGGAGTCGTCCTTGCGGTTGGCGGCGGTGGTGGACGAGTCGTCGGTTGAGTTTGGGGTGGCAGATAAGTCGGGGGGTTGGTGGACGGACGTGGCCGGCTGGTCGTTCGATCGTACACCGTTACGTCGTTGGTCGCGTCGGGGGTGGGAGTGGGACGCGGTGGAGGAGGGTTGTATCTGGTCGTTGGCCTGGGAGTAGTGGGTCGAACGTAAGGAGTTGTCCTTGCGGTTGGCGGCGGTGGCGGACGAGTCGTCGGTTGAGTTTGGGGTGGCAGATAAGTCGGGGGGTTGGTCGATGGACGCGGACGTCTCGTCGTTACATCGTACACGGTTACGTCATTCGTTGGTTCGGGCGTGGGCGCGGGACGGGGAGGAGGTGGATTGTATCTGGTTGTGGGTCGTGCTGTCGTCTGAGGAACGTATCTCGTGGTCGGTTGAGTCACCGGCGGTGAGTATCTCGTTGTCGGGGCTTGGGGCGGAATGTACGGCGGTGGCCTGGCTGTCGATGGTCTTGTCGGTGGGGCTCGCGTTGTCGGCGGGAAAGTTATCTTTGGCGTGTTGTAGGTGTATCCGGTCGTTGGGTTGAAGTTCCTCGGTGTCGAGGGAGGAATGTATGGCCTGTTGATGAGAGACAGAGAGACAGAAAGAGACATTATAGTTACAACGTGGTTATCAACAACATTTCCATATGCATATATTTCCAACATCTTCATATGACATATTGTCACAAATATAAAGTCGCCTGTTGACGATTCTGAGAATACTTACGTAGGCGAGGGTGGAATGTACGGAGGTCTGGTTGGTGGTGGCGGTGGTGGTCTTGTCGGAGGTGGTGGGGGAGGCCTCGTTGGCGGTGGTGGCGGAGGTCTCGTTTGCGGATTGTACGGCCTGCGGAGATAAAAAAATCAAGATGAATTTCTAAAATGAGAATCTTAATGAATCAAGAAAGTAGAATAGCTTCGTCTTTGACTGTCGTCATTGTGATATTCGACAGATGCCATCGCTATTCGTGCTGCATAATTGTGAGACGGCATGAAAGATGATCAATAAAAGTGCTCACTGAGGCGGGAATGGCTTCGCTGGCGTGGGATATTCATACGGTGTCTTCGTCGGTGGCGGAGGAGGTCTTGTAGGTGGTGGTGGAGGCGGCCTTGTCGGCGGTGGTGGCGGAGGCCTCGTCGGTGGCGGCGGGGGAGGTCTTGTCGGTGGAGGCGGGGGAGGTCTTGTTGGTTGTGGTCTGCAAAGAAGACAAAAATCCATTACATCGTTTTATCACCGAAAAAATAGATTTTTATCGCACAGTCCAGAAGAATTCTGGAAGTAGTTATAATGCTATGCAACGCAGATGATGACACTTCACCCTCTTTTTTTCATTGATAAGCCGTTAAACAGGAGAAATTTACCTCGGAGGGAATGTCAAGGGTTGCGCCGGAGTAGGATATTCGTATCCCGTTGTTTGGGGAGAACGCGTCGGTGGTGGTGGCGGTGGTCTCGTTACGGGTGGCGGTGGTGGCCTCGTAGGTGGGGGTGGTGGTGGTCTCGTCACAGGTGGCGGTGGGGGCCTCGTGGGCGGTGGAGGCGGTGGTCTCGTCACAGGCGGCGGTGGCGGCCTGGTCGGTGGTGGCGGTGGCGGCCTAGTCGGTGGTGGAGGCGGTGGTGGCGTTGGCCTTGAATTTCAAGTCAATAGAACGTTACACAGAATCTTTATCACAACATAATCACGTAAAATAAATGTTTCCCATCACAAAACATGACACGATCCATCATCCAAACGTCATACAATATTCCAAAATCGAATCCAAAACTTATCAAAGCGAACATTTCATTGAAATATGAAAATATTGCAGGATCAATGGAAGTGGGGTCGTAAATGGATAACACGAAAAATCCTCACCTTGGTGGGAATGGTCGGGACGGAGTGGGATAGTCGTATCCTGTTGTTTGTGGTGGAGACGTGGGCCTCACCACCGGTGGACTAGTCGGCGGACTATATGGCCTCGGTGGTGGGGGTGGAGGTCTCGTGGGTGGCGGCGGCGGAGGTCTCGTCGGTGGGGGTGGAGGAGGCCTCGTCACTGGCGGCGCCGGAGGTCTCGTTGGGGGTGGTGGCGGTCTTGGCGTAGGCCTGTCAAATCGGAAACGAAGAAGACGAACGAAAATATTAAAATTCAATGAACAAATGCATAAGCCCCCAAAAAAAAAACACGAAAATATGGTAGCAATTGTTTATGGCAAGATTCTCACTTAGGTGGCAAGGTAAACGGTTGCTTGGGCTCGTCGTAGATGTAACCTTCGAAGGGCGCTTGGGTTCTCGGACTGCTGATGATTGCCCGCTTGCTCTTGGCGTGCACATCGCACGTGGAAAGCACCGCCACGAGCGTGGCGGTCCACAAGAGCTTCCACTGAAAAATAAATAAACATTGGATGTTGTAGTTAAATCATGGTAAATCTGAAATTGTAGTGAATCAACGTGGCGATAACGTACTTGACGAATAAGATAACGAGGTGAGGAAAAGAAATTTATCTCGCTACGTTTGACGTCTTCACTCAGTTACCAATGTTATTATGATATTATATTGTGCGAATGGGGAAATAATCGACGCGGATACCCTCCCCGCGTGGGATAATCTCACGCCTCGCCCACAATCGCGAGCCGGGGAACCGGGCTCTTATGTAATGCCGCGTGATGTGGACCGTCGTGATCGTGAAAGGTTCTCTCCCGCGTGTGCACGCGGGCGAGCATCCCGCGCGTCAATGTTCTCGCTATTTATATATGCAACACCCGGCCACGTCTTGGCGAAAGACAAAAAAAAAAAAATTACGGATCAATGATCGGCCCAATAAAACGCGGGGAATTTTGACAACCACTCGGATTGTTCGTCATATGAGCTATTCTCGAAAGAACGCATTAGTTTAAATTGTCAGAATTATTTATATTTATTTTTTAATTGATTTTCCAAATGCTATTCAATTATGATTAGCTAAGGGGTCTGCATTAACTGCAGAAATGATAATTCTCAGTCTATCTCGGTTCTCTCACGATTCTACTTTAGTCTTCTCAATCATTACTATTATTATTATTATTTTTATGTATATTACGCCTTGAATGATATTTTATCGAATTTTTTTTTTTTTTTGAATTCTCAAATAACATTTGAACATTGATATTTTTTTCAGATTGATTTTTCAAATGTTATAATTATCCCGATAATCGTGTCAACGAAATGCATTTAATTCGAATTTGATGAAATTTCGTTACCTTGATTATAAACAATGAATTATCCAATGAGAATGTGATTTAAATGCATTATTTGTTATCGACACATTCAACGACATCTTCATTGATCGATCCGTTTTTGGTGTACATTCAAAAAAGAATACATGTATGTATATGGGTGTTTGTTTTTTTTTTCTTTGTAAGTAGGAATTAAATTCGATTGGGTGGTTGTTTCGTTGGAACTCTTGGAACTTTAATTGTCGGTTTAACGAATGCAAACGGTTCCAAGCTCGTATAGAAAACGTCCGGTGACATTTACCTGAGGCATAACTTATATCGAAGATCGCTAACCGGCCGCACGCGGCGAGTAGCCCGATGAGAATATATTGTCTCCTGCCCACGGAGTCATTCGCGGACTCATGTGAAAGGTTCTGCACCGCAGCATCCCGCACAAAATATGCCATGAGCGGCATATATATATATATATATATATATATATATATATATATATATATATATATGCCGCAATCGCATATGCACACATCTCCAAGGGCGCATCCACAACCGCGCTAACTACGTCTTTGACGTACACCAGTTACACATTGGTTCAATAAGGATCTGAGGGTGTTAGGAAATGCACTAACGATGTGCTCGCTTCAATGGCAACCGTACGCCAGAGCGATGAATAAACAACGAGACAGGAGCAACGTGCTTTCACAGACATCGTCACACTTGTTCATTCATCCCATTACCGATGCATTTTCAAGAAAATACAAAATGTGATTTTTTTTTTTTCAGAAAGTCGACTTTGGTAATTAGAACTTTAATCGAAAATTTGTTTCATTTTTTTGGTGAATATTGTTTTCTGAAAATACATTTCGAAGACAACATTTTGACGTTTTTGCGATTAAATTTGGAAGAAATGTTTCGTCCCGAAGATATATTGCTCATGTTTCTTTCAATTTCAATGCATTTTGAAATTCTAGAAAAAATAGTAAATATTGTTATCCCGTTCGCACTGGGGGCTCAACATTTTTACGACCGGACGAGAAGACAAATATTTTGAAAAAATCTAAATTGGTGTTTTTTTGAGAAAGTTGAGTTGAGTAATTAAATCGTGGAAAAAATAAGTGCTACAAAATTTTAATTTTTTTAGGATATTGTTTCCCAAAAGAGCGATTCAAAATGCACATTTTCATGTCCTTGAGATTGAATATAAAATATTGTCTTCCGAAGATATTTGCAATTGAAAAAAAATGTTGCGAAATTTTCAAAAATTCATTTCTGGAAAAAAAATGAGAGAAAAAATCTATAAAATGTTCACATGCTTTCTTCTATCAAGTACTTTGAGAGAAAAAAATGTTATCCGAATCAAAAACCTGCCGTGTTTGAACTGTGCGATTAGTCGTAGAACATCATATACATGTTTTTGTATATCACTCGGTTATTTCACAACATCCTTCATCACTCGACCGCAGAACATTTAACTATTTCAGACGCTGGCCTTATCTTTTTCCATCGGAATAATGCGTTGGATGACCGATTGAAGATCGTCGGTGAATGTGTGGGCAGACCGATATATATATATTAATAGTATCTCAATATACCCTTTAACCGATCGAAAATTTCACACGTGTACATAAAACCCGCGTGATATTGCAAAACAGGGTCTCTCGAGCTGTCTGACATCCTCGGTCGAAATAGCCCCAGCGAAGAGGCCACTCGTAAAGCAGGTCGTCGAATAACCTACGCCTTTCAATTTCCATCGGTAGGATCTTAATGACTGTGGCAATTAAACTCGACCGAATACAAAAATCAAATGAAAATCACTCTCGCAGAAACTGATCTATCGCAGTGATTGATATTTTATCATATTTCCGAACATTTGTTACATATGTTATTCATTATCATTATTTTTTAACCTTTGAATAGCATCGGAACAATAATATTCAATTTTGTTTCTTTGTTTTTTCAAATTGATTTTACAAATTCTATTCAATTATGATAAACCAAGGGATCTGCATTAGCTGAAGCAATGATGCTTTTACGTCTGTCTCGATTCTCATACAAGTCTTCTCATCTTTTCAATTATTATCATTATTATTATTTTTCTTTTTAATTCTTGAATAGCAACAATGTCATTTTTTTTCAAACTGATTTTTGAAATGCTATTCGATCATGATTTGCTAAGGGTTCTGTATTAGCTGCAGCGATGATGATTCCCAGTCTGTTTTTTTTTTTTTAATTATTGAATAGCAACATTGTCATTTTTTCATTCAAATTGATTTTCAAACTGCCATTTTAATTATGATTGGCCAAGGGGTCTGTATTCTCTGCAGCTATGATGATTCTCAGTATCTTTCGCTCTTTTAGTACTCTCAATTATCATCATTACAACTATTATTATTAACATCATTATTATTTCTCAACTATCCCATGTATATAGATATACATAGTTTTGGCTCACGCAATGACTCTCAGAGTAGCTATGTAATAATTACCGACACTCTCGGTAGCCCGATGTGCGATCTCTCGTCATATGTGCAACGACGACGGAGACGACAAAGACGGAATTACATTGAACGACAGCGAAAGAAGTTAAACGCTCGTACTTGGATCGTCTCGCTTGCTCGGAGAAAGCGACCAAGTTGCACACGCGGAGATGCCGCCGGGTGACGTTACACGATAATGGGCTACCAATATGTGTGATGGCCTTTACTTTGCCATCGTCGATGGTGCCGAGATTATGCCTACGTCGATGCTTCTGCATTTTCCGACGTAGTCGTCGTCGATGGTCGATGGACCCTGTGCCGCATCTCCATGGTTTCGTTGCACGGTCGAAACCATACTTTTAGTGCCACATTGCGACATCGTTATTCGAAGATGCGTTTATCCTCTCGTACTCCGCGTAATCATTCACGCCCGCGTGCGTTTTGCTGCTTTATCGCCGGCTTCGAAATATTCGATAATATCGATTGCCAACCGTGTCTCATACTGATCTTACGCTCACATCGGAGATTTCGTAATCGTCAAGTTTGTTTATTTTGGTGGAAATAATTTGCTGGGGTTATTTGAGATAAACCGGTTAAACGATTACTTTGGAAATTAATGACGATTATTAATTTTTTTTGTCATTTTTCTATTTTTCATTTTGACTCAAACCGATGAGGAAGAGTGGAACGTAAAATATTTTTTCATGAAAAATTTGTTGAATCGATGGATAAGTTTGGTTGAACAATCATTTTATCGTGTACTCGATCTCCACGAGTATTTTTATTGATGCGTCGATGCAATTGGGATATAAATGAGTATGAGTGTTTAATTACGAGATTTAACGAGAAAAAGGTTATGCAATTATTCACTTGACATTTTTTCGAATCTTGCATTTCGATAGTTTTTTTTATATACTGATCATCGATCTGCCCATTTAATTGGCATATATGAAAGTAAGAAAAAGGTAGAAAATTTCTTTATTTTTGATACCCGAAGAATTATTTTTCGATTAAAAAATGTTTTCACACGATTTTGTCCTTCGTTATATCGTGATAAAAAAATGAATAATGAATGCAAGGGTAGTTTAGATATTTCGTTTAACCATCCGGTCAATTGATATCTGACTCATCACTGTCTGGGTAAATTTTTTCGATACCCGAATAAACATTGAAATTCATTGGAAAATGAATAATTATAAAAAATGCAGTTAATTCTAAATTTCATATAAAATTTACATTACCAGTGACGCAATTAATTAAAAAGATTAATAAATATGGCTTATCAGCAGGAAATGAAACTGATATCGACAGACTCAGTACGACCATCCGATACGTAATCAACCTCGGTCAACACGAATTTTCATATCACGTTGACAAACGAACGAACGTAGTGACGATGAAGAAACGAAAAAAAAAAAAATAATAAGTGTTAACAAGTGTGCTTTGCGGAGAAAGTAGTCCGTCGTATGGTTCACGCGAGTTTATATATATACATGGACTTGAATCGTCGGCTAAAATGAATTCCATGGTGCAGCAGTCACGAGCTCGAAGGAGAGAGACTCCACCGAGTCGCAAGCGTCTGAGATTTTGGATGTAGCACGTGACTCACGACAAAAGTCTCGCAAACACGATAATATTCAACGTACGTAACGCCATTCAGTTGCGTTTGAATTGAATTCTGTTTGCACGCGATTTCCATGACAAAGTTTATATTTTTCAAACAATATATTTCGCCACGTAAAACTTTCCCAACCACATTGATAATCATAAATAATTTTTGATGCATCGAAATTGATCATTTGCAAATTTAATTATGGATTTATTTATTCATTGTCACGTGCATCGTATTTTTCGATCAAATCATCAAAATTTGACGAAAAATCATATTTTTCAGCGAAATTTTGAGTCTTTTGGGGCGTTGCTTGTCGGTTGGAAAAAAAAAATAATAACGAATAATATCAATAATAATAGAAAGCGAAAAGACGAAATAGAAGAACCACTTAAAAACGTGTAACAGGTTTTCGACCTGGGCAACGATTATGTCGGTCAACTCGCGTTAAAACGAGAACGTGAAGCCGAGGTTGGGACATTTATCAAAAGTTGCGAAATTTCGAGATGAGCAGCCGAACGAGTCCCCCCGCCACCCGCCCCCTCCGAAAATTCATGGAGTCGTTCGGTATCCCGCGGCTTCTGACGATTGCGCAATCGTTCGGATAAGGCAACCGCCATACGGCGAATAGCCTCGTCGTCCCCGTGGCTACGACGTCGCCCGGTCGATGTTAAATCTTCAGTTTTAAATCCTTGTAGTTTATTATCTTGATGTTGGTTAATGGTTAGCCAAATGAAGCTTGAGATTACTCGTGACGACGTGTTATTAGCATATTGGATTTCATTGGAATGAATATTTGTCTCGAATAATAAAAACAATAATAATATTATTGATATTGATGATAACAATATCGTCAGTATTGATAATAACAACGACGTGTAATGAGCGTCTTGAATAATAATAATAATAATAATAATAATAATAATAATAATATCAATATTATTAATAATAACAATCATATTATTAATGAAAAATATTCAAAAAATAAAAATCTATATTAAAAATAAAAATAAAAATAAAAATCATAATAACGAAGGGTTAAAAAAATTCGTAATTCAACTCGCGACATTAAATTTGTTGCGGAATGATGCTTCTCGCATGACGTCATCCACGGATCGAGCTAATGTACTCCAGAGAAATCCAATTAACGGTTTACCCGTATGGATGTATTAATGAAATTCCCATGGAACTTGGTCGAATGATTGATTGACGAACCTTCACCGGTTGGAGATGCATTATCCTACGTACGGTTGTTGACTGCTATGTTGTTGCACATTTCGATTGGTTTATCGAACGATGCAACGAAACCCCCCACCCCCTCCCCTTCCCCCCTCCTATTCCCCACACGCCTATAGCGTTGACGTAATTTATGTTTGAGAGTTTACAAAATGATGAGTTTATCGTTTTCGTTCGATTTGCACTAAATTGGAAAAAGTTGGAGGATAACTTGAAAATGTGTTGGGACAATGTTGATAGTTTGCTGCTTTTTTTTCGTTGGTACTGAATGAGATTAAATTAGGGGGGGGAGGGGCGAGTAAAAGAATTATATATAGTCCCTATATAAACTATTTATGCTCAATCCCATATATAGTTTATATATATTTTTTTTATTTCGGGAATCGAGTTTTTTGGGATGAGTATTATTAGATCTTCGATTTTGCGAAAATAATTAATTCAAAATTATTTTTGTTATTGTTTTTCGTTCAGCCGGGAACTGAGATTGAAATGTGATGGAGATGATACGAAAAGTGAATGGCGAAACGCGAATGGGGAAAAAAAAAGGGAATTTATTTCGATGGTACCCGGATGAGGGCCGTTCTTGGAAGACCATTTCTCTACCTGAGATCGTCCTTCCTCTCAAGGCTGAGACTCGCACGAAATTTTCAGACGCGATGCATGTTTTTCGTATTTTTAATTTCTTTTTTTTTTTTTTTCTTGAGGACGTAGTGGTGTGGATGATTTGTTGTTAACGGGTTGACCGGGTCGGTAACGGATACGGTAAGCCTCAATGTGAATTCTCCCGGGGGAACGCAGTTGGAACAACGGCCACGCGTATCACGATATTGAATTACGCGCATTTACGAGTCTCGGGGAGTCAAAATGACGATCGATGCCGGATCCCAAGAAACGAAAGTGTGAACCACTATTGCCTGAAGATTTTTACGACACGACCGACGCAACGATAAAAACCACGAGCAAAATTTTATTTGTCCACACAAACCGAATGTTCATTTTTTCGTACTTCACAAAATGTTGATCGCAACGTTTTCATTGTTATTTTTTTGAAAAAACCAGAAGCGAATCGGAGAAAATTGATTTTGTTTAACTCGAAACTTTTTGCAAATTTTTCATTTTGATTTTGTTGGACTCGAAACTTTTTGCAAATTTTTCATTTTGATTTTGTTGGACTCGAAACTTTTTGCAATTACTGTGAATGCTCGTCGGATAATTCGAGCACGTGGCAGTGTTTGTTGAGCACGTTGGGAAGTTAGGCATTATTATCGAACGGTTGAGCGGTTGCATTGAATGGTGAATCTCGTGACCGGCAAAAGATTTCGATACTCGTCGCAAGTTTCCCGAAGGCTCGAGGGCGAGAGAGGATCGCGGCGATCGAGCCTTCGCGACTCGCCAGAAAGAGTAGAGAAAAAAAAAATATATATATATATATATATAAACATATGTATATATAATATATATGTGTTCGATCCTCTTGCGCAATGGAGAAGCGAAACACGACAGGCTAGGATAGCCTGTCGCGTCGATTCGTTGGATACCGATGTGAACCGATCTTTAACCCTCCCGTAGTTGAGCAACCGATTTCAATTACGTCGCGTTAGTAGAACCTTTCGAAGTACAACGCAACCGGGTATTCGACGCTAATCGACGTTGGTCCGAAACTCTTTTGTAATTTCGCAGATTAGCTCGAATGAGATCCACCGTGAATAATTAAAGTTGGTTTGTAAAAATCTTGTTGTGGCTTATAAAAAAAATAAGAATGAAAATTTTGAAAAAAGAATTCATCATCCGACCTTGCACACACACACACACACACACACACACACACACACACACACACACACACACACACACACTCACACACACACACACACACACACACACACACACACACACACACACACTTATTCTCTCGGCATTTATCGGAATGCCCGCAATTATATTGTCATTATGTTCGATGACGGTCGATGGTCCCCGGTGACACAACATTTCGTAGATTACGTAATCACCATTGAATTTCGACTGGCGTGTGATAATCGTTGGATGAGAATTCTGGATTTGAATTTGTTAGTCACTCGTGGCATTTGGAAAAATGTCGTCGTCCTTGACGTCTGCCGTTGAAATCAACGATTCGACCGTTTTTATGGAATTCCCGAAAAGAAAAAAAAAATATTTTAATATGTGGACGTATCTTCGGACGTTATTTTTTTTTTTTTTTTATTGCGTCAACCGTGGTTCTGGGTTGTCCGTCGATTGGCGAATACGTCCTTCTCGATTCAGGATGAGCCTGGGTTCGAGGATCGTGACCTTTTACGATTCGATGCTGCGTGTGTGTGTGTGTGTGTGTGTTTTTTTACGAACGCCAGGCGTGTTAACACTCGACGAAAAAATCGAAAGCGATCGGACGGGTACGGAAAATTGCTGAGTGATTCCAGTTGAGATCGAAAGTGCCAGACACGTCGTTCTGCGAGAATCATAGTTTCGTTATTCTTTGTCGATAATTTTTTTGATTGTCGATTATTTTTTTCATGGCGAAGCAAGCTTTTTTTCAGAGATTGATATTTTTTAACGGAAATAATTGTACACGATTGTTTTGAAAATGAAAATCAATCGATTACGATGATACGATTGGAGACTGTGATTATCGAAATGACTGAATCTTCGAACAATCATGGATTATTTTGACGACAATGATTATTTCATTATGCGGCAATTGGTGTGAGAAAAATATCGCTTGATTCGGAATGTGTTCGATTGACAGAGTAATTTCGATGTACAGTCACTACATCGAAGTCAGTACAAGAGTAGAAATTTTCACCTTATATTCAAACCTATTTTACGTTACAAGTCCAAATTGGAAGATGAAGTGAGGTTGAAACATTTCTTAACCAGCCTCAATGTTGTGTGCAATTTTTTTCGACCAAGGTTGACATTTTTTCCTTTGTTATTTTACATTCGTTTCACGTTGCAAACTTGAAAAATGGGAAATAAAACTGCAGGTTCTTTGAGTACAATGAAGTTGAAACGCAGATGAGAATCGCTTATAACTTCATTCTACTTTCAATCTCCTTCATTCTAAGAGTGATGTTTGAGTAAGTTGAAATAAAGGTGAATATCTCGACTCAGGAGTTGTGGCGTTCGAGAAACAGAAAAAACTACGGTATTTGACTTGGGGAAGAAGGGTCTAATATGCGTTATGACTTTCACGCGAGTATCGAACGAAGAATGGATATTACACGAAGACATCCACACGAAACACCGCGGCCTTGTATGCACCTAATGGAAAACGGAAAATTACATCATCGTCTCGAAAAACTTCGTCAAAACAAGTCGGTCCAAAAAAAACTCCGTCAAAACAAATCCGGTCATTCAAAGCCGGATCCGAAAAAATCCCGACGAAAACATTTTTATACTCAACAATTTCTTCCCAAAACAAATCATTAACTGAAATAAATAGTTTCTATTTTTCGAAATAATGTTTAAGTGAAGTATATTCAAATTATAATATTTCGACAGGATTTCAATAAATTTGTTAATTTTGTCACCAGAATAAAACCCAAAGGATCCAAATAACCCAATAGAACCAAAAAAACGTAAGAGCCCAGAAATTTATTGAATGAACGAAAATATCTCGGTAATAAAATCCATCTGTAGTTTAAGCTAATATTGATTAAAGGAGGCTTTGGAATCATCGATTCACCGGGTCTTCGGTAAATGTTAATGACAATTTTTTTTTCTCAACTACGACGATTCAACTAACGTCCTACACACGTTTCGCGCACGCAATCTTCGTCGATGACATTCCGCGTTGGCATAAACGAGACTCTAAGCTCGCGTCTATAACACCACACTTGAGGAAAAAAAAAAAGTTACCTCAAAAAATAATTCGTCCAATAATGATTTTAGCATGATTGGGAAAACCTATGCATGATAATTTTTTTATTGATTCCAAATAATAACTTTAATAATAAATTGAAAAATGAAAAATAAAAAAAATTTCCAATACCATTGTTTTTCGTTTTTAACTGATATAGGATGACAACAATATTTCCAAACTAATCTCATTGATGCGAACTACGAGACGAAAATCTCGCAACCCAATTTTTTTCCTTCAAATCATCATTGGAGTTCATCACTTTTCAAATTTATTTAGCAATTTAGCAATTTAGTGATTTCGAGATTTAGAAAAAAAAAATGGTTTAATAATAAAAAAATTATCAAATACAATTTTTCCCGCCCATGAAAAATAATTGTTATCGAACAAATGACATTTTTTTCACGATGCAACCGTTGCCACCTATCGTGTCACAAGGGGACGCTAGGGGGCGCACGATTTTCCGACCGAATTCACACGAGGTTCGAATCAACATTGCATAAAATTATTTTCCAACGTCGAATAAAACGTTGCAAACGCGAGGCATGACAATTATGCGTGACGAGTTGTCACACATTGTGGCTGAAACGTTCGTACGAACGTTGTGCATCCATAAACCCGATGACATTTCACTGAGCGGGCGCGCGCGCGCGGTTTCTACTCATCGTGCACGATTCCTCGAGCACCATCGTCGTCTCCCGGCCGTTAATCCTTTTTTCTCCTCAAATCCCAATAGACGGACTCTCGCCATGTACCATACACGATAAATCAATCATAATTCATCCGTTCTTCATGAGCCTCGAAAAAAATTGTCATCCAACACGTTATCTTTTCCATATCTTTGTTTCGCATCCGCAAATTATAAAAAATTGTAAATAAAAAAGAAAAAAAAAAACAAACAAAAAACAGCAAAGAAAAGTTCATTCCACTGTCGAACGATCAACATTGCGAACAACCATAACCTTTGATATTTACACGTACGTGTGAAAACCACGTTTGCAATTATTTATATTCTACTTTAATTCCTTCATTTTTTTTTTAAATAATCGTTTTATAATATTTCTTCTTTCTCGTACGAATTTTCACGATAATCGAATCACAAATTCATTCGTTTCTTTTACGCGACTGCATCGAAATAACATTCGGCGGTTCTTCACTATGGGACACACGTGATTCGTAAAAATTACGAATTTTTTCTCATAAAAAAAAAAACGAAGATAAAACAAATTATTTGAAAAAAAAATTTGAAAAAAAATTAACGACGTCGCACTTTCTGTTACTTACCATTTTACTTTCGGGACACGATTTTTCCTCGCGTTAATAATCGAACACGTACGAACGAGTCAAATGTTTTTATTTTTTTTTTCGTGACCAACGTGAACCACTTAAACTCCACACGTGTCTCGCGGGAGCGGGTGTCCCGAGAGTTGACTTATCCCAGGTGTGCCATCGTTGAGCATTTATAGGATTCACCCGATGTGAGAATAATCGGGGTGGGGGCAATGCCGCCTCCACCCCGGCTATTTTCCCCCCGCGCGACCGACGGACGCCGTTGGTCCATACGGCGGGATCATCGGAAACGTCTTCGCGTGTGCTCAATGGGATGCTGGTTGCGATTCTTCGTCTTTGTCGTTTTTTTTCTCTCTTTCTCTCTTTTTCCTTCTTGACTCTGTTCCGATCGTATTTCTGTGGATGGGGGAGTGAGAGGCGATTACTGAATTACGCGGGCGAGTGGAGGACGGACCATGTTACAGCATGAGAGAGAAAGAGAGAGAAAGAGAGAGAGAGAGCGAGAAAGATGATCGAAGGTGAGAGCGACCGACGAGAGAGAAGGGCGATACGATGGGAGCAGCGTCTTCGCGCGCGACAAGTCCAGTTGAAGATACGTCGTCGCAACTCGTACGGCTTCCTAATTATTACAATTCCGATAAGCGTGTTTAGGTTTTTCTTTTTTTTTTAATTTTTTTTTTCGGCGCCTACATTTTCACGAATTACTAAATAGATTGTATTTATTTACATTTTTTAGGAATGCTCGAAGTATGATTTATGACGATCGATGGATTTTTGAAGGACGGTAACGGGGATCGACATTCATTTCGTTCATTTCATTCAAGTATGTGGTGGGAGGTTATCAGAATAATTTTGGTGCTTGTGATGTACCACGTGGAGAGAAAGAGAGAGAGAGAGAGGAAGGAAGATAGTCCGTGAAAAAATATTCGTTCAGTCTGAATGTCCATTTTTAGGGTTCCGTACATGCAAAGAGAAAAAAAACGGAACCTACATAAGATCACTGCATGTCACACCGTCTGTCTGTCTGGCACAGCTGATTTTCTCAAAAACTATGCAATGTAAAAAATCGACTTTTTTCATAGTAATGCATCGACCCACTATTTTTTACTAGTTAACACTTGAAAATATTTGTATGAAACTTAAAGGGGGGACAAATGAGGTAATCGAACATAATGATTCAATTTTATGCATCGTATGGGGTATCATTTGAAAGGGGTTGTTATGTAGAATATAATTTTTTTTTTTTTTTTTTCATAATTTTGAACAGCATATTAAAGAAGATATTCTGATAAATATCTCGTCTGTCTTTTGTTAATTTCTATCTGCTATATGCTACACTTTTCGAAAAAAGAGAAGAGGAGGCTAGAAGAAGTAATGTGAAAAAAATATAGTACGAAAAACTCTGCGCGCGAGTCAAACTCGCACTTGACCAAATTTTATTTCTTCAGGATGCATAGTCAGTTAAATTTAGAAACGATAACGAAACGCATAGCCGATAACTGCAATAACCTTGAAAACGATAAAGGGATTAGCTGTCGCGGTGGAGATAAAATTTAAAAAATACCGTGACAATCAAATAACCACAAATCAAGATTTTTTAAAAATCATCCTTATGGTTGTATTTTTCTGAACGTCCGGCTGTGATTCTCATGTTGCTAATTTTATTCATAATTAAGACGATTCGGTCGGTTGTAGAAAAAAATTTAAGATGCCAGTTGCCGGGGCCACCTCGAATTTTTATTGTCATTTATATATATATAGACTTAACGCCAACGCAAAATAAATTATTTTGAAAATAAAACAAGTCGATTATTTTTTGATTCCTCATAAGACGCTCTGTGACGATAGTAATTTTTTTCTCGATATCTTTCTGTCACCATGTTCGGAATGTGCTAAAACGTCGAGAAAACATATTCGGAGAAAATATCCGGATGTATTTGTGTGTGTGCGTGTGTGTGTGTATGTAATGACGTTCCAAAATTGAAACGTGTATAACTGGAGAACGATTTAAGCTACAGCCCCCAATTTTTGCAGACCAGTTCAGCCCTATAATTTATTAACTATAATTTTCGTCATGATTCAACCTGCGGTTCGGATTTTGTGTCCTTTTCAAATTCCCCAAAAACGTCGCTCACACTGTAGCGAACGTAAATTTTGAGATACTCGACTTGAATATTTCTCGACAAAGAGATTTAGGGTCACAGTAGATGTGTATTGCAATTGGGCTGAATCCATCAAGAATCTTTGAATTTAGAGTAGTTTCAATTTTTCGAAAAATCAAATTTATCAATATAAATCCCGTCGACTTCGACCGATCGAGCTTCAAATTTCTAAAACCATAGAACATCATTCAACCGTGATACGTATTAAATTCGGAAGAGATCGGATGAATGGTTCGAATTTACCAGAAAATCAAGTTTTTTTAATTTTGAGCCTCTACCGATTCAAAAATATTTCACTTGCTATTCTCAATCTCATGGATTCACACAAGTCAAGACTTAGGGTCGTTTAGTATTAAATTTAGTGAAAATCCACTTACGCGTTCAAATTTGCGGACAAATTGAAATTTCATACACACCCCGAGTAAAAATTTCCTCCTTGGCCAGCACTGCGCTACCATTTGGCTCAGCGGCGTGGCAGATGTCTGGGTGGTCGCTGCCTCGCGCGTGGCCCCGGTATATGGCTATTGAAGGGCTCAGCGAACGATCCCAAACGGCAGCCAAGTAGTTGGCTTGTAGTTGGAAACTGTATAGCTCAAGCTTGGCCGGTATGTGGCTCTTGCTTGACCCGTACATGGGCTAGATATCGCGATTACGTCATGCAGATTGGCGTATGCATGGCGTGGGTTTGGCGGAATCATAGATGCACTATTTGGGAGCTGTATGGCTCGTCCACACGCTGTCAAATACTGGGCATATCCAACTACGAGCCATCAACTACTTGGCTGCCGTTCGGGATCGTTCGCTGAGCCCTTCAATGGCCATATACCGGGGCCACGCGCGGGGTAGCGACCACCCAGACATTTGCCACGCCGCTGAGCCAAGTGGTAGCGCAGCGCTCATGGCTAAGGAGAATATTCTTACTCGGGTTGTTATACACCGGCCACTGTATGGAACACTCGAACGTGTGAGCCAAACGATCTCCTCTGGCTTCGCCATGCAGTCGCCAATCACTTTTCGTTTCCACAGGTGAGCCAAGCAATGGCTCTGGCGGTACCATATACCTGCCAAATATGCTATGCGCCCGAAAGTGAGCCAAACAGTATCCTCTGGCTCTGCCATACAAATGCCAAATACCGTGCGCGTCTATCGGTGAACCAAACTGTGCCTTCTGGTTCTGCCAGACCAATGCCAAATACTCTACCGCAACAGGGGTCTGGCTACCGAGCGTTGCCTCATGAGACATCGTGTAGCCAAACGTTAGCGAAGTGCCACCCAAATATCACGGGAGCGTACAACGAGCTGCCAGCGCCCGGCCAAGCAAATTTTTTTTACACGGGACATTGATGAATATTCGAATTTGAAGAAAAAAATTGTTGAAAAAGAAAATTGTCGAAAAAGTCCTCCCCCATAGAGGAGCATGTTCGTTCACTAACTACGATTCAAAGAAAGTGAATTGCAAAGTTTCAACTTGCAGCTTCTTTATTCTTTGGCTTCCTCATAGAGAAATCATCGTTCACTCCATCTACGATAAAGAGGAAGCAAATTGCTCGCTTGCAAAGTTTCAACTTGTTTGGTAAATCATCGAATATTGGCGATGTAGACGACATTAATGCTGATAATTCAATTTCGCTTTCGTTTGACACATACCGAAGGGCGGTAAAGGGGTGGGAGGTGTGGGCGTTATTACGTGCTGCTGAATGCAAGACGACACGTTCGTACACGCACGCACAAGCACGGACATGGACGATGCACATGTCTTCTCGGTGCTGTTGGTAAATGTGTCTGCTTTCGCGAGAGAGTCAGCATCTCGGATGCGAACGGTCCTCCGGCTACTGGGTCATCGGCTGTGGCGCGTAACCTGCGGCCGCGGTGCACGGAGGGTCACCGTACGGCAGGGGCCGATGGATTTTTTATTTCGACGGCCTCACGGTTTTTTAACTTCACGAAAACTCGAACCTCGACAGTTTTAAGGTAGGACCCTCGTTAAGATAGTTCCTCGTCAGATTTTCATGAAACTTGGCATACTTATAGGTATTGATGATAAAAAGGTTCGGTTAAATTTTTATGGGTTTCCGGAGCGCGAGAAAAAATATATCAACACTTTTATTTTCACACGTTTAACATGGAGCCTTATGGAAAATCACGCACAATTTGATACAATACAAAAAGTCCTCGTCAGATTTTAATGAAATCACTTAAACTGTAAGTTGAATATTCGGAGAAAATTTTGGGCACTTGAAGGTAGAGATCAGGAGACTGTTATGATAATAATAAGCAAATAAACATTGGGAAAATACAGTTTATATCAGGTCGCTTTACTAACAGCAGTCACGATCTAAGATTCGGAAAATTTTTTATTTCTTCGGTCGTCCATATGAATTTTTCTCACGAATCGTAATAACAAAGTCCATTTTATCCCCGAAACCACAATTTCTATATGTGTAAACCAATCCCGTTGAAATTCATAGAAAGGTGCAAATACACGTGGTCAAGATTGCGGATACCGATTAACTCGTGAACGATTCATGGACGAAACATGGGTTGGGCACCCTTCGTACCGGGAAAATGCATAAAAATTATCCCGCAATCTGATAATCGTGCCAACCAACTTTGATCGACACAAACGCGATGACATTACAACTCGAACGAAACATGACTTTATTCCTCGATATTAACCGGACTTCCGGTTTGAGCATCGAATGTCCAATCTCCATTCCTCTCACAACGGAAAATTGAAAAAAAAAAAATCCCACCGAGAATATGCCGATCTTGAAGCGGTAAATGATCGCATATAGCGCGTGGGATTTCTTCAAGGATCGATAGATCGTGCTTCGCGATCGTGCCTCCGATATACCACCCCGACTTCCAACCTCCAGCATCCTTGAATTATTTCAGGTCGTTGGCATTGACGTGGGAACGTCGTTGTGATTTTATTTACGATCTCGTAGATCGTAAATTTGTCTCGCTAAAAAAAAAGAAAAACGTTAATTTTTTTTTTCGTGTCTACGGTCGTTTGTTTTCAATTCAATTACGACCGGACTGATGGTTCAATACCTGAAGAAAAAAATTACTCCTTTTGTTCGTCTTGTTCAAATTTCATTCAGTGACGTCGGTGATACATTCGTCATTCCTTAGAAGAGTCAAGGTTATCGAATGAAGACGAACGTTACATTGGGATTGGCTCATCGCGATTGCTTCACGACAGCTTCGTGACGATGAACGAAAATTCCGGCCCTGATTTACATTACGTCATGAAATAACCCACTGGAATTTGACCCATTTGGCCCATACCACTCATTCCAGACCCACACCTTCGCAAATTCCATAACCTGAAATAATCTCCCCAAAAAAAAGTGCAAATATTTTTCCACGTGCAAACTCGATTTTCGGCCATTTTCAACGAACGATTGAAAAAAAAAGCTTCAACGCTTGTTCCGATGTGAATATCTGTTGAATATATATATTCAATTAACTCCCTTTCTAACTCGCGTCTCGCGCGATTGACAAATTATGAATTCAATATGCACGAGGAGTTTTGCAATTTGTTCAGAGTCCGTCGAGATTATGTTTGACATGACGCGACGATGACCGACCGAGTCTTGACCCGATGTACCTGAAAGTTTTTTTTTCAAGAAACGGAAAAGTTGCTTTTATACTTTTGAAGTGTGACTAATCGTCTTTTCAATCGCGTTGCAATTGTCAAAATCGGTCGAACTATAAAAATAAAACTACGACATAATTAATACGACAAAAACCGAAAATAATTAACTTATAATTCTTCGTAGAATTATTACGTGACAAACTTAACTTTGCGATTTATTTCATACAACGTATACATATATATCTATATATGTGAACATGAACACACAAAGACGTCTTGGGATTCTGTTCCATTGTCTACGTAACTAACTATTGTCAATAATTACGATTTTTCAATTGTCAAATTGTCGATTTCTTAAAATAATATGATACGTAATAAAATAATTATTATTCGAATCTAATATGGACGATAATATAACGGTACGGAACCCTCAGAACACGAGGCCTACTTGCACTTGTGCGAATTGTTTTTTTATTTTTTTTTTTTTCGTCACACCCTAACGTGTATGCGTCATATAATCTTGCATCTGTGCAAATGTATAATTTTATTATTTACACGGTAATAGTTTAGTGGACTGTGAGACGAAGGTCAAAGAGGCGTTCCGACGTTTTATCGAAATCGACATTCACTCGATTCCATCGTGTCCTCACTGATACTGTGGCTCGTGGGTGCGGGTGCGATATAAAGGTCGCATTACATATATATATACATATATATTCGGGTTACACAAATCTCTCACGGATGGACCTCCTCGCTCGATAATTATCATATTATCGTATTAGCCAATCGATGATAACGATTTACCTCGAAAGGCCAGAAGTTGACTATAATGTGCATCATCACGAATTCAATATCAACCAAAAATATCAATATTTTATTTAATGAGATTTCTTGGAAAACATTGAAATGTTGCTCATTTCTCCGATGCATTGCAATTAGTACTTACAATGAACTTGGAGCGATTCCGTACTTGTCAATTGTTATGGACGAATCAGGTTCATGGTTGATCATTGATCAAAGAATGGTTCAAGCAGCTCGTTTTTTTTTTTGTGATTATCAAAAAACGGTTTCATACGACCTTGAGTTCTCTATTTGGATATTCTGAATGTGGAAATTAGTATATCAATGTTAAGCCTCCGACATTACGAATGATTAATAGATCTGATGAAAGCAGAAGGGCCGAAGGTCAATCACATTTCAAGGATACACGATTTTGAGATTTGTGGGAATTTTCATTTTTAGATTTTCATTGACATTTCGTTGAATTTTTCGAAAAATGTGGTCGTCCATTGGTAAAATATTCGGCAATAACTGTATAACGCAACGAAAATGACAACGAAAAAATATCCCATTCGACGGGGTACCCCATTTAGTGGACCGACGAAACGTAATGTTCATTGTTAGTCGTCACCGGTGAAAAACGTAAACTGATCCGTCGTGGTTTCGAATATTATCGAATTACGAACGAATATATTTGTCGAGAAATTAAAAAAAAAAAAAACATTTTTACATTCATGTATTTGAGCGGACGAGACTATTCGACACTCGGTGACCGAAGGCAAACAAGTCTGGGGAATGAGGATGAGTCGATGTTATTACATAGTTGCGTTGCGAAATAAACTGTCATATCGAGAGAGAAAAAAAAAATTCCGAAATAAAAACGCGTTTCGTGTTTTATTTCGGTACGGTTGCTATTGCGGTGGCGTTCGTTCCATGATGTGTCATTAGTTTTTTTTATCGATTCAATCCTGAACACGCGTGTCGTCGAAGAGCGAAACGCACGCAAAGCGTTAGAAAGTGCAATAAAATTAGATAACGGTTTTCATTATCGAATGTCAATATGACATAATTTTCATTGAGGGGACATATATAACGGTCCCAAAAATCAATAATTTTTCCTGACTAAACGAACAAAGACTTATTGACTAATTCTTTTTTTTATTTTTAGTGCATTCATATGAGAAGCTTCGATATAATTTTCGATAAAAGAGAGGCGTGACGTAATGATCTATAACTAAGCCAATTTTTGAAATTCCTACTTTTCAATAGTTCTTCTTTCTGAAAATCCAAAAAAAAAATATAAAAAAAAAAAACAAAATCGATTTTTCGCTATATATGTCCCCTCAAACGAATCATCCGCTACCGAATAGATAAAACCTTTTTGTTTCGTTGTCGATGGACGAATGGCTGCTCGACGATTGTCAATAGATAGAAACATTCGAATTATAGATATTTCATGAATCATTGCATTTTTTTTCCTACAATTCGCACGAAATGCATTGTATGTACAGTCCATTCCGACTCACGATAATTCGAAAATTCATCACGCGCGTATAAATGGCACGTGCGACACTGTAGGTCGTGCAGAAGAAGCCTCTCTCGAAGAACAGTCCTTGGGTCTGACACGTTTGAACGCAGGGCCGAAAACGTGATGAAGGGTCCGAAAAAAAAACTTGAGTAAATAATCGAAGCTCGGTATAGTCGCAATGATTCCAGCCAATTCGGATAATTAAAAAAAATAGCCTCGAGCGTATACAAATAGAAATAAAACAAATACAAACGATTAGAATCAGTTACGAGCGATGATTACTCGAAACTGAATGTTCATCCAAAATGACGTCGGGCCCGGAACCTCAATACCACTACTATTGGAGCAGACAAAACTATAAAATGCATAAAACTAAAAATTATAGACTCATTGAAAAAGTGTCTAAAACCTGCGGAACGGGACGGATAAAAATAAGTGATAATTAATGATAAAATAATTTTTTCATGTAACAAAGATTCACGTTTATTGAATTTTATCGTGGTTGACAATTTTATTATTATTATCGTTGATATTAATACAGTTATTATTACGATTATTGATAATATTGTTAAGTAAATTATGTACTTATGGATTTATGGATAATCGATTAAGAAATGGAATGTACTTGGATGAATGTGTGGTTGGTCCGTCCTCGTTTCGTTGTCGATTTCAAAATTTTCCGATGGATCCATGATCTTTGAATATTATTTCATTCACAAGTAATGACCGTAGCCGTAACCGAAGCCGTGGCCGAAGTACGGGTAGCCTTGAGTGATCAGCGGGGATAAGATCGTTTATGAAACCTCATTGTTGAAATGTTGGGATAAACGTTTTTGAGGGTAGGGGTGGAAATTGAGAATGATCAATGAAGATTTAATTGATCGATTGAAAACAAAACGGCCAAAATTCCGAACGCGCAATGCTTCGAATTTATGGAATTTTTTTTTTTTTCTATTTGAACTCGGGATCTCAGACCTCCAAACCTGATGCTTTATTTTGCTCTTTTTATCATTGCTCGGTACCCATTTTTTGGCGAGTGACAGCATTTTGAAAATCACCTAAAAATTTAGGATCTTTTTTATATCCCTCAATTGTTGTGTCTAGTGTATTCTCATACACAATATATATGCATAATTGTTTAAGGTAAATCACGCACCATCACATGTGTGAAATTAATCGACATTTGCGAAAAAAGCGATGGACACTAGAAAAAATCTAACTTTATTGTGGACGCGAAAAAAATAATTGTTTATGAAATATAAAAAATTGTCGGTATAGCTGCTATAGTTGGTGGAAAGCTTACAAAGTTTATCTTTTCTGATGCAGAACTTGTCATAATAACAAAAATTATAATATTAGACAAATCATTATTCCATTAAATCGGAAAACTTTATGAGGCTGATGTCGGCAGGGTTAAGAATTGATATCTGAACCTCGAATTTGGAGGATATTTTTTTAAATTAATTTCGAACCGTATTATCTTCTAGGAGCACCGAAATAAAAAAATATTAAAAAAAAAAACAAAATAATGTCCACCTGAATTCTTATAGATAGATACATGGACTGAATTTTGACCCTTCGAAGCTTTGGCGATCGAAGCATTGCGCTGTATGAATCCCAGTCGTACTGATTATTAATCGTTCTGAATTTCGGTCCCTACCCGTTTTCGATTTTGATGGATAACTCACCGTAATGTCCGAAACCTCCGTAGCCGTAACCACCGTGCCCGTAGCCGTAATACGGATATCTGTAGTATCCTCCGTGGTATCCCAGACCGTAACCACCATACCCCAGCCCGTATCCTCCCAAATATCCCGGTCGAGCCAGAGCCATGCTCGCCATCAACGCGAAGACAAGGACGAGAAACTGTCGGGCACGACGAATCAATTTTTTTCGTTATTATTAAAAATTCAAAAAAGCAAATACCAACACCTAAAATTCTTTTTTCGTATTAAAAAATTCGGGGTAATTTTGGAAACTAAAATGAAAAGTACATTTTTTGAGAAAAAATAATATTTTTGCATATTTTTCCATGAAACGGACGTTCAACTTGCTCAATAAAATTTCAATTTACTTTTTTCTGAAAGGCCATAAAAAGACGCACATTTTCGTTTTTCACAAATGTAAATACGTCAAATCCTGCCAAAGATACAGCCATTTGAATGGAAAAATAAAAAAAAACATTAATTAACGATAAAACCGTCATAAAAATTAAAAAAAAATCGACACTTGGTGAATATATTGCAATCAAATAACTCCATTTTTTAAAATTATTTCTGGATTTTTTTTTTCGCTCATATATGTATTGAGAAGAATTTCGTCAAAGAATAATTATTTTCAATTGTTTAAACTCACGATCTTAGAGCAAGCCATGATGCCGATGCTTCAACGATTATCGAAACAAAACTCTCTGCGACCCTCGTTTTGCAGATTCGTCAACAATATTCCATAAGACAGCGTTCGTCGGAGTGTCCAGTACGTCGCTCGTCGTACTTGTTTTATAAGGAAATGCTTCCGGTGAGTTAACCCCCCCCCACCCCCCGGCCATACACCCCTGCGCCACAATTTTCCATCCCATTATTCGTCATTCACTCTCGCATCTCATCTCACCGTCGGTCTCCTTGACAGCCGTTCGAGCGAGACAAAATCCTTGCACACACGCGATAATAACAGTGTGCATTGTTCGGCCCGTTCGTATACGACGTGAATTAGCGTTACACGCAAACCGCTAACTCGTCGTACGCAACAATTCGATGGCTCGTGCGTTGTCCTATTGCACGACAATGAGAAACAACGATACGCACCGTGGTGCGTCGCCTGTACGCCCACTTTTGTGCCTTGACATCCAAAAAATCGTTGCTTTCCCGCAAATGCGAACATCTTGGCAATGACGATAATCCGCGAAATCGCGATGACGTTGAACCTGCGAATTATTAATCGTTACTTCGGGCAAATGATTGTGGAGAATTTTATTTTATTTTATTTTATTTTTTTTTCTTCGTGCATGCACTTCATCGTACGGTCTCGTGGTTATCAACCTGTGGTTAATTGAGAGTTGCAATTAAAAATTATTATGATGTTGATCAAATTGCGTTGTGAGACACTCGCTAATCGATTATTCATTTCCTAATCTCGCGTGATGCTAATGGAAAATATGTGCAACGTCATTGTCGTCAACTTAATTGTTGTCAACGTTTTTTCTTATTGTGTTTTATACGCGGTTGTTGATGTTAGGTAAGTCGTATGAGGTGAGTGACACCTTTTTCGTCTTCTTTCTTTTTTCACTGCCTCGAAAAACGGGCTGTGTCAAATTTGTTATCTTTGATCTTTGGTGCTTGACAATTGAATTTTCTATTATAACGTGAAGTGAGTAGAATAGTATTGGGATAAATTAAATAATGATAATGATAATAATAAATGACTGAATAAATTGAAAAAATAAATATAAATTGAATAATGTCCAAATGATTTTTCCAGGATAATTGATAAAATAACATTGGGGGGGTCAGAGTCGTTCAAGGTTATCTAAGATCGAAAAGTCGACATTGACTTAATTTTTATGTGAAATGAACTTTATTTACAGAAGTTGTTAAAAGTGTTTGCCATTGAAATCAATGCAGTATTGCAATCTCCTTATCACGTATTGTGTCGATTTTCTCATCACTTCGGCACTTATCGAATAACATGCTCGAACAATTCGCTCTCGCATATCATCAGGCGTACTTGGACGTTCTTAATAAGGATCTTAAATGACCTTGAACGACTCTGACCCCCTAATGTTTCTTATGAAGTATGCGATGCCCTAGAAGATGGTTGAATAAAAAATGTACCGTTCCATTTTAAAAAGTGTAGGTGACCTTCACTGTGCGTCAGCGCCTCCACTGAAATTTAAAAAAACGGTTGCACTCGATGACCCCCTTCGTACCGTGAATTTTTTGTTTTGAACATTTTTTTTGTGACGTCTGATGCGTTAATCTGATGTGTGCCTGTCATTTTTGATATTATCATTTGATCCATCACAATGTTAAAATATTGTTCGCAACTGAATAAACGTTATTTAGAGACTCCGTGTGGAATAAAGCCATCACAACGCGTTTGTCTGTAATTTTTATTTGCATGAGCTCCAGTTGTAAGTTCGATGGTTGGTTGCTTTCCATGAACTTCAAGAATCCAAGATGGTATCGCGGCAATGTCCAAAAAAAATATTTACATGTTATCGTAAAATCGGATTAGAGGCGTCCCGATAATACAAAAGATACCATGAATCGATGTATTGTCATTAAATGTCTTCTACTGATACTCATTGTCGGATGAGAATTCAGATTGTACGTCTTTGGATTCAGCGAACGTTTGAAAGTTTCTATACTGTGAGAAATTTGGTAGCGAGCATTACTCGATTGAATAATTGAACTACCGTTCAATTATTAAATTGCACATATTGCAATTATGTGCAACTAAATAAGGCATAAGTCGGTGATTCTTCGAAAATCCAGATCTTTGGACATTCTTGCATATCAAATCTTGAAATGAGCATAATAAATGTGATATTTCCGAAAAATTTGCTTCTATGTTCGACCTTGTCGAACAATCATGCCGATTGGGGTAGCTCAAAAAAAATGTATCCAATTTTTGCGGCCCTCGTTAACTTCAAAGGATCTTACATCCGTAAAATTCTGCAAAGAGATAAGCTCAGTTTTTTTCCATCGAATTGACGTGAATCGTGAATTATCATTCGAGTAAAAAAAAAACATCATCCACAAAATCATTAAAATTCTCTCGCATTGTTAATTAACTATTTATTATTATCAACGATGGAAATCAATCAGGAAACAATAATAACCGTTCAAACTCGTCAAACACAGTGAAAACCACCATTCGCGAAAATTGCATAAATAATATCCATTTTATTCATAATTTATATCATCGTTGTACAATATTATTCTAAAAAAAAACAAAAATCATCAAAACCATCGAACGATCCGAAACTACACGCCATTTACATTTTTATTCGCATTATTTTTCTTCTTATCAACATTATCGTTCGTTTTATTATCCTTACGATTGTCATTGACAATCGGAATATCATTATCTTTATTTATTTCGCGATTCGTCGAATATTGTTCAAACCCATCGGCGCGAAATTTCAAATCGGAATAATCATCGATAACGGGCAAGTACAGATTGCCAAAACGTATTTGACCCTCGATGCTCAAAACTTCGGGAATCACGGTCGTCGTTTTTATCGCCGAAGAATTTTTCCTCTGTCCGATCGTCTCCAATTTCGTTGCTTTCGCGTTCACCGCACTCGACGCCGTTTGTTCAATTTTTTTCCCATTCGCGTCACCCGACGACGGGTTTCCGAAAATGTCAAGATCTCTCAATGCGCTCGCGTACGGCGAAGGATAAAATCCCGACAAGTTCGGACCTCGCTGCAAACTTCTCGGATAATTTTCATACTGATTTTGAAATCTTTGGGATCCGAAAAAATCGTACGAATTCCCACCGTGATTCTGTTGTCGTTGTTGAAATGGATCTAAAAATTCTTGAAATTGTTGTCTCGGATAATTATTGCCAATGGAATTTTGATAATTGCCATTGATCGGTAAATTCGTATTTCCCGCTAAATTATTCGCGTAAGGATTGTAACGTTCGTTGTTGTGAAAACGTTCGTCCTGCAAACGTTCCTGTCCAAATGGAAAATTTGGAAAATTTCCAAAACCACCGGAATATTGATTGTTGAATGGAAATCTTTCGGTATTGCGATAACGTTCGAAATTCACGGACGAAGGATCCAAAGAATCGAGGTTACGTCCGGGCTGACCATTCGCAACGTTTTCCACTGTGGAAACACCGGCGTTCGGTTCTCCGGTTCGAAGAACATTTTCCGACGGTCTTGGATTACGATCGGCCGTCGTTTGCGTCGGATAAGAACGATAAATGTCCGGATTGTAATAACCATTTTGTCCGAATGGCAAACCCGATGAGAATATCGGACGTTGCAATCCTTGAGAATTTGCAATGGGATAATTGTTGTAACGATAATTATCGTCGTAATTGAATGGAAATCCTTGATTTCCGGTTCCAACTTCCGATTGGGTTTGGGCGCTTCTCACGGTATCGGCTTCGAGATTCAACGATTTCAACGGTTCCTCGGTTGTTTCCGTGTCGATCGGTATTGACAGTGTCGTTGGAATCGTTTGAATGTTCGTCTTGTTTGCGGACGTACGATTCGGACGTCCTACCTGAAGCTCTTCGACCAAAGTCGGGGACAGTACCGTAGCCACATTTTTCGCCAGTACCGACAAAAATTCGGCTGCTGAAACATTGCCAGTACAGTTTAATTTCTTATCTGAATATTACGATAATTCAATTTTCTCTTAAAGCTAATTAAAGATAAATAAATAAATAAATAAATAAATAAATAAATAAATGAATAAATAAATAAATAAATAAATAAATAAATAAATAAATAAATAAATAAATGAATAAATAAATAAATAAATAAATAAATAAATAGCACGACAACCAAAACTGCAAATATAAAATACGTATTTTGATATTTTTTAAAAATGTTTCACTAGTCAATCAATAAGTTACCACAGGAATTCTCCCATCAACTCAAATTGTTCGACGCCCTTTGACGAATGATGAATATTTGAAGAAAAAAAAATTACGATTTTCAAAACGATCGAATTATAAAAATTACTCACAGGCGATCGATGGCTTATTCTCCGCTCCGCCCCGTTCCACGATCGTCAAACTCACCACCAGACAGGTCAACAAAATCTGCAAATAATCGGCAGCATTGAGACAATCTCGTTTCAACGTCGCATCAATACGCGTTCACAATTCTCATAACCCCAAGATCATCGGCTTTCGAGTGTATACGAAGGTATTGCGCAATGTGTTACAAACGTGAACCGTGTCTTTGAGCTGGCGTGACTGACGGGTTCTCGTAATCCGTCGTTGTAACGTTTATCATTGCACAACTTTACTGCGACGGTGCTGTGTATATAATTACGAACAAGTGGAAACGTCAAACAGATCCAGGGATCGTCGAACTCGGCTCGACGTGAGACAGGTCACGTTGTTTGCATTTGAAAAGTTTTTTTTTTAAATATCCATATAGGTTTCACAGTCGGAGCTCTCGTATTTTGAGCTATGAATTGTAACTTTAGGTGCAAGAGTTTTGAATTTACAACCGAGATTTTAATTGAAAGTAAAACCAATCGCTGGCATCATTATCAAATGCAAGAGTTTATACTTGACAAATAATTGCATGTACTCTATTCCCCTTTTAACATATTTCAATGCATGGTCTTCTTTGTATTCACTTTAAAAATACACCAATAATTAAGATATTAAAGAAATCGTCCAGGAAAATACAAAAACAAAAAAAAAAATAGACAAAGATTATCAATGGCGTTGAAAAAGTGAAAATTTTGTAAATGAGTGTCGATTAATTATGCAAAACTCATTTGTATTAACGAAGGTTAATTGAAATTCACAATCAGGATTTTTTTTTTGTTTTTCTTTTTTTTAAATCGACACCTACGATACAAATAAAGAGAAAAATGAAAAACGAATTGCATGTGTGGTGATTGAAGGATACTCACGTGCATCGAACGCTGCATCGTACGGGGTTACAGTGCCGACTAAAGGGTTCGTGACAAGCACCTCGTCATATATACTTTCGCTGATTCTTAAATGTGTACTCACCACCCCGGCTATGTTTCGTCTAATGCCACACGAGGCGGACATTTTTTCATGCCCCACTGCGCGCTATGGGCTTACAAATATATATATAGTATATACATGTATACGCATGGGTATAAATAAATATAAGAAGTTCTATGCAGCTGCGTATTTTTGAAATGCAATACCGATTCATTGAAAGGTCGATATCTGTACCAAGATCAGTGGCGTCGAGGTAATTCCCACGGTATTGGTCCAATCGTCGGTGTTTTATTTTTTTATAAGATGCTATCAGTATATTTTTCATCTCAAAATCAATGATGAACTCAGTGTTGATAGAACAATTTTCATATTGATCCGATTGTTGACTATTTTTTTGTTTAAATTAAATTAATTGATCAGTTAATTCTCACGAATTAACTGAGAAATTAATTTATTTTGAAAGAAAAAAGAGAAAACCGAAAAAAGAAAAAATCAATATCGGTAAGGTAGGGTTCTAGCTCTCAAACCAAGAGAGGAAAATAATCTTACGGAATTACATCTATAACAAGGTCGCCCTTCGTCAAAGCACGTTAAAAACATCATATAACGAAAATATAAAAACAAAGTATCATTGATGCTTTCCCTAAACGTCCCGCCGGTCTCGTCTTGCGGGAGCGTTGACGCGTGGGGGGCACAGCCCGCATTCATGTCCCACCGTGATTACCCATGTTTCACCGCGTAATCACATACATCGCCAATGTGGCATTTAGTCAATCGTTCAATGATATTAATTATCAAACCGTATGTGGTTGATGCTGCAACGTGAATGATTATCGTGGGGCCGAGGATGGCAATTTCGATTGTGCACCACCCAGCATCGTGTATCCGTACACGATCATATTTATTATTATGCATGTAACTACTGGGACGAGCATCACGAATGTGTCGAATTTTCGCGTTGCTCGAATGTTATTTTATTACGAATCCACGGGGCTCGTCGTGCATTGACAGAAAACTTGACGCATATGTGTTTTAAATAAATATAATTTAATATAAATTATACACGAAAACAATTATCGATCGACTCGATATTATATCAATCGACCATCTGTTCGAGTATTTTTGTAAATCGCATTTCTGATGTACGATTTTTTTTTTTAATATTATGGTAATTATGTGATTGATGTTATTGACTCGTGTTACAGAATTTGTGTTTTACGTTTTTTCTTTTGTCTTTTGGTTTTACGACGTTGATTTGTGTTTTCTTGTGAACATTTTCCTCGTTTTTGTGTTTTTTGACGAACGTGATTTTATATTTTTAGATATTAGTAACCGATCTGGCTGTATCGCCCGACGACTCCGGGTGCCACCACTCCTGGAAGATTGTAAATTTGAACCGGACCTTGCTGACGTCCGACCGCTCCTACCGCTCGCAAGTTCGGCGTGACGATGATACGTGAAGCCGGGTACGGCGGTAACGAATGGGCCTGAACAACCGAGCTCGTGTAGGAATGTCGCGAATCAACAACATCCGCGGTTCCGTACTTTGCGACCATTCCCGTCACGCTCCCGTAAGGAATTCCCCCTGAAAATCATTGAAAAAAGTTAATCAGTTTGATCAATTGGTGTCGCAAAAATGTTATCGTTGAGCGAATAATTTTATTTAATTTTATCATGTATTTATTTTCTTTTTTTCCCTGACGATAGAAAAAAATGTATTTCTTCAACTTGTGGATTGATATAATAATTTTACTCGGTCGATCTAATGGATGAACATAGATGTATTATGTAATCATGAATTGTGTAAATGGGAGTCTCTCAATAATTTTTTTTTTTCTGTGACGACCGAAAAATGCATTTCTGCAAGAGGCAACTTGTCAATTGATGAATAATTTTATACGGTTAATGTAATTGATAAAAATAAATGTATCGGTCAGTGTCATGGTATTGTATATCAATAAATTGGTGTCTTTGGAATAATGTGAATTATGTTATTGTGAGTGTCCAAAAAATATTATTCCTCGAATAATAAGGTTATTTCTCGTTTTTTCGGTGACAAACAAAAAAAGCATTTTTGCAAGAGGAAGCTTGTTGATTCATAAATCATTTAACTTAATTAGTTTGATAGCTGTGTATAAATGAATCGGTCAAATGAATGTAAATGTGTCTCAGAACATGTCTTTGACACGTTGTGAGTTGCTATAAAAATGATTATATAATTTTAAAAAATTCAGAAAGTAACGTCTTCATAATTGCATGAAATCGATGACATCGACAACGATAATCAAACCGTTCATGGGGACATCGCTGTGGACATTTGTGCAAGCGTGAGAGCCACTGGTCCGTCGCTCGTGTCGATGGTCACAGAAAAGTGAAAGGGAAATTTTCTGTCCACGAATAATTTATAACGACGTTTTAGAACGAGTCGGTGTCGCGATCTCTCGAACAACATGTCAAACTCGACGATGGAGAACTCAAAAATCACATTGCGATCTTTCTCACGATGCTTATCAACGATCGATGATTTTTTTTTTATCGATTAACACCGCTCGATAGTCCAACCGAAGTTAAATGTCCGACCGATGTTACTTCCTTATTGATATCAATATTGAGAAAATTTACTTTAACACGAGCAAACCAACATTTTCATTAGGATTCCGTAACTCCAAAGGAAAATAATGGAACTGTTGTTAAATTATCCGCGTACTGTCCGTCTGTCACAGGAAAATTTTTTCAGAAACCATGGGACGTAAAAAACGTGAAATTTCGTACAGTAATACATCTTATCAAGCCACATATTTTTCACGAGTTGACACCTAAAATATTCATTTAACAATTAAAGAAAGGGCAAATGAGGTACTGGAAATTTTTTTTTTAACTTTATATATAATGTGGGGTATCATTGAAAAGGGCTTGTTACGTGGAATGCTAAAATATCTTTTTTATAATTTTCAATAGCATATTTGGAGAGATTCCAACCTTTTTATTTCCGAAATTACTGATCCTAAATTAAAAAAAATCAGTTTTTAATTAAAATAAAATTAATACATGGATTAAAATGATAATCAATTAAAATAGAATTTCTAAAAAATCGATAAAATATTTCACCTTACTTGAAGCTTCACGGCAAATTATAACAAAAATCCTAGGTTTCATGGATTTCAAGAAGTTAATTTATTTAATTTATCGTTTGATTTTTGATAATGCGATAACCGCCCGGTAGGTGGCCATGTGTGGTACGCGGTGTTTGAGGAGACAAAAAATATGGTACAGAACCTTCTGCCCGCGAGTCGAACTGCACACTGGGCCAGTTTTTTATCACGCGTCACACAAGGCATAATTGTAAAAAAAAATAACAATCGCTTACCATATGCCAGTCCATTGACCATTTCCACGATTCCCGCGCTGTCCGGCGTGGCGTCCGAGAACCTCAAAAGTGCCGCCACTCCGATAAGGGTTGCGATCTGACAACGGAAAATACGTCACAACGTCACGACAAAACTTTCAACACGAATTCTTCAACGTTTCCGCGAATCACAAAATTCAAGGCAAAAAAAACACTTTCTATAGAACATTTTCATCGTAAAATTGTATTCTGATTTATTTATTTTTATTATTACGATTTATTTTTTTCGATCAAATTAGAAAAAAAAATTGATAGTTGTGGAAACTTTTTTTTTATCTTTTTGTCAACACTTCGAGAGCTTACCTTTGCGATGATCATGTCTCTCGAGGGAGTTCGGTATCACGACTATGACGCGCGAAGTTTGCACCGGAGGCTTGCTCGAATGATCGAATTTATATGGAGTCGGTGTGGCGTTAGGATTGTCCAATGAAAATCGAGATATCACTTTCGAGTTCAGCCACACGTACGACTACGTCACGGACAACACGTATTCCGAACGTATTATCCAGTGTGTGCGTTCACCGTATGGCCTATTCTCTTTTACAACCCAAAGACACCTTAACCTTGTAACTATAACGACTTACCTACACCACAAGTGTGTGTGTGTGTGTGTGTGTGGGCAGCTTGTTTGATAAGTACCTCTCACATCTCTTGCTACTCGCCACCACGAGATTTATCCCAAGGCTCGATCTCACTTCTTTCATCCTTACGTTCATCATTATTCCTTCGGCTAGACTTTATTTTTTTTTCTTTTGTTTTTTTTTTTTTCACGGACAGGGAAACTTTTTTTTCAGGTACTAACAGGTCTTTTGAGAATTACTTGATTACTGATTGGGCCAAAGTTGGACATGTGGGAAAAAATGATGTCTACTTTGTATTTTGTTATAATTTATGCATTGCTGATTGTGGAGCCATCTGACGTGGGTATTCTCAAAGTGGACTATATGGATCGGTTCTTTCAACGCTTGTGAAATAAATTGTGGTTTATGAAAAGTATATCTATTGAGAACTATTAGCATCGTCCCAATAGTTCTGGGGTGACTTTTCCAAAAGTTCTTGCTATTGCCTGGAGTTCTCGCTATATTGTCTAGCGTTCTTGATACTTTATGTGGTGAGTTTCCGGCGTTATATACTGCTTCGCCATTTTCAAAATTCCAAAATGACAAGATCAGAAAAATCATTGTCAAAAATCGACAAAAATAAATGCATCGCCTCAATAGTCCCGATTGACTTTTCCGATAGTTGTTTCTATTGCCACAGTTCATGATACTTCGTACGTCGAGCGTTTCCAGCGTTAAACATATTTTCACGATTTTCAAATCTGTAAGATAAGACAATAAGTTTTTTCCTGCAATTTAAAAATTGCACCAGGTATAGGTCTTATCTTTATTGACGATTATTCGCACAGGACAACCAACCCTTTCATTGCCAAAATATCACCATTCCAACATAATGAAAAAACGTTGGACAATTTTCAATCGAGGCCTACTTGGGGAAGTAGTCTCAAACTGATATGGACGTCTCTTGTGAAATGTTTAACTTTGAAACAAACTTTATTTTCCATCTTACACTCACACTCTCCCGCAATCATCGAAATCAACCAACAAAGAAAAAAAAACACCCACTTAAGGCCTTCCAGTTTTTTCAAGGTGCATGATGAAAAAAAAAAAAAAAAAAAAAAAAAAAAAAAAAAAAAAAAAAAACGTCGACGTGTGACTAAACGAAATGAAATGAGATTTGAAACGTTGGACGCAGTCCTGGGTTTTCGAACGAGTCAGGTGAGATTGGAACTCGATCTGCATCCGCGTCGGTAGGTGTTGTCGGTTCGTACGTAACGAAATACGAAATCTCTCATTTCTATTTGCGCCGAGCTCGAATGATCGAGAGTTAACGGTTTATGCATCGACATAGTTTCGTAAGAGACTATCCCAGCCAGACGATTTTCGCTTCGCATCGATTACCCGTAACGCGGTATTTAATAACACGGTTGTCCGGCCGCTAACCACTCTGTTGTCGATAATTGCAATAACGATGCATCATGCACTGCAATTACGTACTTACGAACTACAAATAAACGAGAATTCGCTACCGATCGATTCAACGTTATCATCGCGTCTTTAACGTGTCTATTCTTTGCACATCAGAAACAAACAAAAAAATCATACAAAAATCGTCATCGAAATTTTAGAAAAAACCAAAATGTAATTTTGAAAATTTGTTAATTACGTGAACCCGAGAGAAATATCGATGAAATTAATGCGTATCAATTATTTGGATATTAAAACGGATTTTCCGACGATATCAGTGCCTGTGGGACGATGATGTCCTTGCTTAGAATAGTCTTTTGCAACTTTTTTTTTTTTTTCGTTTTAGTAAAGGAGAAACGATTGAGTGCGATCGCTCGAGTGAAATTGGGTCGGGGACGTCTGGTTCCGACGGATTGTCGGCTATACACAATTGTTTTGAGTTCAAGACCAGTCAGCGAGATACTTTTACTACATCATGGATTTTGTTTAGACGTAGAAGTCATCCACCGTTCGTGTGAGGGAGAATACATATATACATATATGATTATATTAGGTTGCTTTGCTTGAGCCAATTTTTTTTCCTCGCTCCCGTATAGAAATTTCGATGTACATATTGAAAAGGAAATTCTTTCCAGCTATTGATTTTAAATGCTCCGATTGTACTCTGGAGCTTTTGCTGAAAAATTTCGTAGACTATTATCTTGCTTTCAAAAGTATCGATTGAAAACTGTCTGCGGCTTGAGTTCGTTTTTACGTGTAACTTTCAAATCGCATTTTCATCAAAATCGCCATTTAAACTTTTGCTACAAGTCAGCAGTTACAATGTTATTTCGAAAAAACGTAGTCACGTAGTGTGTCAGACACGCACATGATGGGGTTCCGTAGCCGCTCTCGCTGACTTTGCTTAGGTACTCGCTGTATTCCCGCACACCGCGTTCGTCACGCCAGCCGCGCATGCGCGTCAAAACTGTCGACGGGCTCGACATTGTTTTTATTTTATTTTTTTTTTCATCTACGATTTGTTATGTTTTATAGAAATCTGGATTTTTTATTTTATTTATTTAACTGTGCGACATTTTTTAAGTTTTTTTTTATGATAGGCGATGAAAGTTATTTCTTGTCAAAATTAGCTTGCTTCTAAAAAAGAGTTCTTGAAAAATATTTTTCATACAAAAATTTTGCTACAGTGTTCGTTATAGTATTATATTGATTGAATGTACTAATTAAGAGTTACATTTTCGAATTTTTTCAAATCATAGAAGAGAATTTATTTTCCTTAAAAAATGTACAAATTTTGGAGTGCGATTGCGTCCATCATGAAGAAATCACGAAAGGTTTGTGGAGGTCTTGGTGTTCAGGTCTATGGCATACTGTCATAAAAAATAATATGCAGTATATATCTATATAAATATAAATATATATATATATATATATATATATATATATATATATATATATATATATATATATATAAATAAAAGTAATTTTATACATATATATTTATTTATTTTTACATTACTTTTCTACGTAATAATATAATCTCTTGTCAGGATCTCTCTCGTAATTGGCCGTTGATGCGATTCGATCCTCGTCGTTCTCATCATCGAGTCGTTCTGTCTCCTCGTTATCCTCGTCTCCGTTGCCTGCGTTATCCAAAAAATCATTTTCCCCTTGAAAACTTGGTTCGAACGCAAAATCGTTCGCGTAGGGCGCCACTTGTTTGAGCAGATTGGCCATCAAGTGAGTCTGCAAATCATTCACAACCGATTTAAACAATTTTCAATCAATAATCGAAATTATTCGAGACCCACGAGATCGATGAAAAAATTTTTGTCGAGCCTCGCTCGCTCAGTTTCATCATCATCGGCTGTCGCACAATGGCACTTACGTCTTTCACGAATGAAATTTCATCGCTCTGCTTGTCATCGAAATCGTCGAAGCCGTCCAAAATTTTTACAGTCTCATGATCGTCGATCGTTCGATCTTCCGAACGGTCCATCGAGTCCGAAAATTCGCTCGTTCCGTTGTTCGGTGTTATCGACACGAACATTCCCCTCACACCGTCCTTGTCAATCGCTTCCGTACGATATATGTGATCCGGAGTTTCCTGAGTTACGATAGAAATTTTTTTCACACTCTCGTTCATCAAATTTTTCAATTTTTTCTCATTATTGTTCGCGTCGTCGGAAGAATCAACATTTCCATCGACATTTTCGGCTTCATCATTATCATCGCTATCCGATCTCGGATATAGAGTCTTGGTTATTATTTCTTCTTTTGTGAATTTCGAACGATGCTCGATAGTTTTGCTTTTCGGAGTTGTTGTCGATTGTTTTACGGTCTTCGACATTGTTTCCTCGATGGGTTTGGGTGTCGTCGTCGTCAGTCTCGTCAATCTTCGTCTCACGGGTTTTACAGTGGTGGCGCTGATCGTCGTATTGATCGGTCGATTTACAGGATGGCCGCGTCGACGAATTTTTCGGTTGACCACCGAAGCCAAAGTCGTTTGTTCCGGAATTTTCGAAATTTTCGTAGAGTCGGAATTCCGTCCGATGGATCGTCGAGTCGTTATTTCCATTCCATTTGTTGCCGATTTTGACAAATCGTCGGTTGGATAACTCGTGATTTTTTTGCGTGGCTTTATTGATGGTTTCGCCGTAGTAGAAGCTATTCGCCAGGTTCTAGAATTGTTTCTGGAATTGTTTCGATTCGACGGGTTCGTCATTGTCGAAGCGATTGTCGAGCTTGGGACAGTCGAATTTGTCATCGATTTTCTTTGCCTCTTGGGCAAACCAACTGTCGTAGTTGATTCGACAACAGCTGCGTCAGAATTTCCATCATTCTTGGTAGTTGTCTCTGCGGTTGAATTAGTTCGATCGAAATTCGTTGATGTTTCAATTGGAACAATGGTCGCAGTTTCAATCGCTTCGTCGATGGATTTAATCACGGATTCTTTTATTTGCGTCGGATCCGCCACGGAAATTACAACAGGATCGTTATCGTCGTTAACATCGAACGTTCGAGATTTGTAACGACTGCTGAATTTCATAATCGGTCGATAAGACGTGCCAACTTCGACGTTGTCGATCGTTCGATCGCTTCGCCGAATTTCATTTCGACGAAATTTTTTCGATGGCACATCGTAATAATCCCACGGATAAATCCGTTTACCATGCAATTCCGTGCTCGACGTATTTTGTTCTTCGTCTTCATCGTTTTTTTCATCGGAATCGTCAGAAAAATCGAATAATTTTTCATAATCTCTTCGTGCTTTTTCCTTGATTCTACGTTTTTTCGCTAATCTTTCACGCTTTTCCCATGGATATTCGTAGCTATAGAGTGATCGTGCGTTGTTTTTGGATTCTTCGACGTTCACGGTTTCGTCGTCGTCCCACGGAAATTTGTAACCATTCGTTTTATGGCTGCCCCCTTCGTCTTCTTCGTCGTCGTCGTTGGATTTATCGAAATATTTGTCTGTTCGATGCTTTTCAGACTTTGATGGCGAAAAGCTCGGATGATAAAACGCTGGTTTATTGATACGTGGACCCAGTTCGGAATATTTCGGATCGTCGTAACTCACAAACGGCGAATATGGACGAGAAGCGAAACGATGAAATTCTTCCTCACCATCGTGAAACCGTTCGTCGTTCTTCGTTTCTTCTTCGTCGTCTTCCGAATTTTTGTAATGTTCGAATTCCGTTTCATCGTCCGGATCGTCTTTGGTTTCTTCGGATTTCGATGATGTATCTTCGTCCGTGTAAGATTCGAAAGGTCGTTCGACTTGGTCATATTTTTCTGGCTCTTCAAGATCTTCTTCGTGTTCTTTTTCACGATTCACGATCTTTCCGGGTCTTCGATGGGATTTCACAGAACTTTTTTCATCTTCGTCACTCGCAATCTCCTCATCATCCTCTTCAGCGTCATTCTCCTTCTCATTTTTTTTGTTTCTCCGGTAATCTCGATCATCTTCGGTCGAACTTTCGGCAAAAGCTTCGGCATATCCCGGTGGATCGGATCGCAGGTAATCGTGAAGCCGGAAATATTCCGGAGCTTTTGTAGGATCGACATTCAAACTTCCAACAGTCGTGATGTCTTCCTCAATTTTTTCACGTACGTCGTAAACATTTTTACGAATTTTATTATTTTGTAATTTTTTCGGCCGGTCCACGTGATCTTCATCATCGTCATCGCTCGGATCGTCATCATCATCATCGTCATCGCGTCTTCGATTTGCCGACGGTGAAACTTTTATCCCTTGCGTCATTGACAATTGAATTTTGTAAATTTCATCGGGTTCATCGTGAAAGTCGTGTCTGCCGTTGGTTCGGTCTTGTTCATCGACCGTTTCAACAGCCGTCAACGTTGACGCTTCGATAGTTGTCGCGGATGACGGTTTTTTACTTCGAATACGATTGTATCTCGGTTCCTTTCTTCTCACATCTTCGGTTCCAGCGGCTTCGAGATTGGAAAATTTTCCAATTTTTCCAACATCCTCTCTGGGCTTGGAAAATCGAATTCTTCCTCGTATCGGATAAACGATTCTGTCTTCGACCGTCGGTTTTCCATTCTTCTCGTTGTCTATCGATTTATTCATCGTCATCATTGTCGATCGAGTCGTTGAATTATTTTTATGGCGTGTACCAAAATATCTGGACTCTTCAACGTTCATATCTGGCTTACCGATTGTTCGAAAATCGTTCACGCTTCTCTTATGAACTCGTACGGTCCTGAAATATCCAACATTGATATTTTTTCCACCGGGAAGTCCATCGGTTCTCATTCTGGTTTTGTAAGAAACCCGATTGGTTCGGTAAGGAACAATTCGGTAATTTCGAACAGGTTGAAGATCCGAGGCTGCGCTTGTCGCTTGTGGCGGTTTCAATCCGTGAATCACAAAATTTTCCGGCCTATCCGCAATTCGATCGAACGAAAAATGTTCATTCTCTCGTGGAACTTCGGTTGGAACGTAATTAACATGCGATTTCATCGACGGAGTCGATTTTCCAAATGCTTCGTACATTCCTGCCAAATTTTTTATCGTTCCCATCACGTCTTCGTAGACTTGACGTTGATAAGGAGTCACTTGATACTGTCGCACAGGCTCGGTCGTCGATTTTTCCGGTTTTTTCCTTCGGCCATGTGTTACCGATTTTTTGCGATTGTTCCGACGATTTTCCGTCGATCGATCTTTCGTCGTTCTCAAATTTTTAGTGCTCACAATTTTCCCATTTTCCTCGTCTTTAGGTGCAACTCGATCTCTTCTGATCGATTCACTTTTCGCGATATCATCGATTTCCGGTTTTCGCGAAATTCGCGTGAACGTCGGAGGTTCGTGCGAATGCGAAATCGGTATGTCAAAAATTCTCGAAGCCAGTTTGTTCGAATTGAATTCGTCGGGTGGTCGAGGCTCGCCTATCGTTTTCTCGCGAAACAACGGATTATCCAATGGATCGTCATCGAAATATTTCGCCCGAAAGCAATCGAGCTTGTCACCGAGACCGCGAAGACGCGGTTCTCCACCTCGTTGCTCGCGATCGTTCATCGGCCGCTCGTCCACCGGTGTGACACGTTCCAAATTCGGTTCCACATCGTCGCACTCGAGATACCGATCTCGAGAATCGTAAAATTCCGTACCACCCAGAGTCTTCCTGGGCACTTTACGTGGATTAGTCACGTACTTGAGGGCGGAATTTTGCGGAATGTTGGAATTTTCGTAAAAAGGATATTTTGAGATGTTCAATTTTTTCGGTTCAACCGGTCGTCGGACATTGTTTAGTTTTTCGTCATTTTTCGCATTTTCAATTGTCTCAAGAACATTGAAATCGGGAACACGAATATCGATTTTTTTGGGTTCGTTGTTTTCCGTCGAATCGTCGTTGTCGATTTTTTTTTCGTCATTAAAACGCGATTTGATTTCCATATTTATTTCTTTATCGGTGATTCGCGGTGATTCGTTCAACAGATCTTCGTAATCGCGTCTTCGATCGATTCGGCTTGAATCGTCAACTTGTAATTGATCATCAATCGTCGTGTCCGTCGCGACTAATCGATTTGCTCGTTCGCGAAGCAAATTTCTCTTCGGCTGCCGATTTTTTCTCATCGTCGCGTCGGAATCGCGATCGTTCGACGAATCCACGCTTCGAAATGGTTCGCTGTCATTCGTTCGTGTCGATTTCTCGATGTTTTGGTGGGTAGCGGGCGATCGGCGTTTTCGTCGTCGTTTGCCGAATAAATCGCGATCGATCGATCGGTAAGATCGCAATAGATCGGTCCACGGTTCCAATCGTGGACTTCTATCAAATCGATTTATCGGATTCACGAGTCTCTTGGCGGTCGGGAAATCGGCGTAACTGGTTGTGGAGATCGGCATTGGCGGCAACAATTGCGTCGACGGCGGTTGAAGATGTCGACGATTCGGTTTTTTCATCGAATACGATGGACGACCGTGACGCGGATGAAAGTACGGACTTTCGTGCGCGTAGCCGAGAACGTTGGAAAATCGGTTGTCATAGGGACTCTCGAATTCGTTGTAACGATCACGTTCGACGTTTAATTTTTTTCCGCGACGTCCACTTTCATGCGTCGCGGTTCGATAAATCGGGCTGTAACGAGTATCGGGCAGAAAATCGGCGTACGTGACCTGTCCCAACGGTATCGGCAACGGTGGTTGCATTACCGTGAAATCTCGATATCCCAACGCGGGATCGTTCATCATCCATGTTCTCGTTTCGTCCTTCGTGTTCATCATTTTCGATGGTACAATTAAATTCGTTCGTTCGGCCGATTTGTCGTCATCCCGATCGCACGGTGAAATCGTCGTTGTCGTTTTGTCGTTCGATCGAACGATCACGCGATAAGAAAGTGCTTTCGGTGTACTCGCGATTGTCATGTTCGTCGTGTTTGCTGCAACGATTTTCGATTCTCTGGATGGAAAATTTTCCGTTGTCGTAAAATTATCGTTATCGGTATTACGTTGAATCGAATTATCATCGTTCGACGTTTTACGATCACTGCGCTTCCACGATTCGTAAAATTCGGCTGGACTGTGATAAACCGGATCCACGCTGCTGCTTGAGAATATAAAATCACTCAGTTCGGTGCTCGGTCCATTAAACGTAAAATCGGTAAACCCACGCACAGTCGGTTGCGCGGAAACGAAATTTTCCACGTTGATCAATTCGTTGGCAATTGATTTCACAGGTTCGGTCATCGTTGTTGCTATTTGAACGGGGGTTGAAAATTCGTTGGGTTTCCAAATGTCTTCGTTCAATTTGTAATAGTCTAAAAATATTTGTCCGTAATCCGGAGTCGTCGATGAAAATTGTTTTGGCAAATTTTGTGATATTGGAATATTCTCGTAAGCAATGGGAATCTCATCGGGATTCGCGGATGTTTTATGATATTCCGTTGGATTTGTCGACGTAAAACTTTTATCTCCAATGTCCGCAGAAATTGTCGTAACAATTGGCGATTTTTTGTATTTCAATTTTTTTCTCTCGCCATTTGATTTTTTTATAATTTTCTTAACTATGTCTTCAGATTTTTTATTACTCACATTAACATTATTATCAACATTACCGTTGTTATTATTATTATTATTACTATTATTTTTATCCATTCGATCTCCATAGTCCTTGTTGTCACTGGTATTTCGTTCGTTTTTATAAACGTCGATAGATTCGTCGTCATTGAATTCTGAATTTTTCAAATTATCCGGAACTCGATCTTCCACATTTTTCGCCGATTCCGCGTAATCTCGATTCAAATCTTTCTCGAGTTTCACGATCTCATTGTCCACAATGTGTTTAGGATTTATTTCAGAATTTTGCAAAAATTTTTTCACAATTTTGTATTTCTCTTCATTCGCGTTTTTCGTGATTTTGCGTTTCGGTGATTTCGGTCTTTCGATCGTCGACGATTCTTCCGCGTGTTCGCGATAGTCATCGTTGTATTCGTCCGACTCCACGTCACTGTCGAATGAATCCTCAGAATTGTTCGTCAATTCTTCATCCCCGTCAGGCGTTGGATGGTCATCGATGTAATTTTTGCTTCGTCGTTCGTCGTCCAATTTTTTCGCAAAACCTTCGTGAAAATCGGCATCTCTGACGTGTCCCGCGTGATCGTAAGCCGAATCCTCGTATCCCTCTTCCGTGTAAACAGTATTTTTCTTCGTTTTCGACACGACCTCGCGCAATCTCGGCGCAGCCAAAATTTCTTCGGCCGTCTCGGCCGTTTCGATGGCTTCTTCGGGTGACAAATGTTTCACGGTGTGCGTTCCACGTACCTGGGCGTACAACTTCGTTGGCACAAAATCGACCGCGATGTCACGATCCGTCGGAGGTTTCGCCCATTCGCCGGGTTTCGCGTATCGCGGCTTCGTCGGAGGTTCTTCGGGGTCTTCGTGCGACGTGTGAGGCACCACGTGGTCCGGTGGACTTCCATCCACTTTGTCATCCTCATCCTCATCATCGTCTTCCGCATCTCCAGTGCCGTTTGCAAATCTTCGATATCTTCCGGACCATTCGATCTCGGAATCGTTGAATTTCGATTCGATTATTTTCGTTTCATCGTCCGTTGCTAATGTGGCCGGTGGAATTTTTTTTTTCGTCACAACGAAACTCGCACAAATTCCAATGTTCACGACGATACATAGAATCAACGAATTGCCTATCACAGTTTTCAAATCCATATTTTTTTTCTCACAATCGTTAAATTTTTCGTTGCATTATTGCAACGATTGTTCGGGTTTTTTTTCTAAATTTTAAATTATGTTTTTTTTTTTCCTAAATCGATAATCGTGTGCCAGTTGGATATTGTTATCACGATTTGAGAAGGCAAAGTCTTTGTTTTTGCGTTTGTTGGTTTTTGTGTTAATTGACAGAGCGTGTGGTTTGTGAAGTGGGAGCTAAATCGGTTTGAGATTTCTAAACATTTTAGATCGAGCGATAGTCACGGACTGATCGCTGCGCGACGTTCACAGTCTGATTTATAGCATTTTGCGGCCGGGGTATCGAAAGAAAGCACGATCTCATGATGATCAACGATGTGAAGCGGAAAACTGGAGTTCGATGAGATCGAAGTAGTTTGTCGCGTAGACGACGAACGTTCCGAGTTCCGGCATTCAAATGGTAACCACACTCTAGAATTTTCAATAATTGGAACCTTTTTTTTTCTGCTGCTTGAATTATGTTTTGAGGTGTCAGAAATGAGGTACAATAAGTTTCAGTGGCTGAAGTTTTTGAACGATTATTTCGGGTACCATGACCAGCCTCCTGTTCAGCGTGCTCCGCGGTTCGATTCAATGTGATTATTTTGCGTCGCCACGATGATCCTACTTCAGGAAATAATTTAAGGGGCCTGGGAGATTCTGAGATATACGACAAGGAAGAATAGCAAAATAATTCTTATGTTGAACGCCAATTGTATGGGGCAGGCATCGCGGACAAGATGTAAGTACGGAATTTTCATCGAATAATTGTTCTACATGAAACTTTAAACGCGTTCATCTCGAAACTACATTATTCAAACTGGCCGTACAAAAAACTTTGAAGAATCATCACCGATTCACTTGGAATTTTCACTGTTACTTTTTAAATTGTGTTATCCAGAGAAGTACGTGAGACTTTTGTGATATATCATCAACTATTTTTTATCAAAAATTCTTCACGTAATTTTTCGTCATAAGTATAATTTTTTTTAATGATGCGCCATTTCTACAAATGAACGAAAATAATAAGCCTTAAAAAATGAGAAACTTGTGAACTGTCGAAATACTTTTACGTATTAACATAAAAATATTCACTCACAATCAGTTTCATTGCAGTTGAGCCCGAAAATTATCTTAAAAAAAAATTCCTGAATTCCAATTCCGCGGATCAACGTCGAAACTCGATTATCCGTGATCGTCCAGTTTTTCAATCGCCTTTTGCGAAATCGGATGTTAATTGCTGTTCGAAGACGATTGTGTTTTAGCTCAAACAGCTTTAATAGAATATCCGTTAAACAATCCGGCCGCAGACTGTCCATTTCGTTGTGCCAATCCTACCGGAACGCGAGGCTTCGAGACGGTTATACGTTTGAATCCGTATATTGGAGAAGAAAGTCGAGAGACAGCGTAGGGACACGCTCCACGGATCAACGCGGAATAATCTCGAGCTGTAAACTATTTCATTCTATCAAGTCAAAATTGTCACGAAAGAAAATCGCCCCGACAGTATTTTTCAACTGACAACGAGCCAAGGCGAATCAATGCTTTCGAACCACAATGCACACTAATGTTACTAACAACAATCTCAGAACGCAATCGATAACGGAATCAAAATAACCAACAAAAAATCTTCATTTCGATAAAATTTGTAACAATGAAAAAATTTAAATAACGATTGTCTTAACATCTACACCATAAATAATCGACGAAAAAAAATACATATATATATTCTAGTGTAATAAGTCATTCTGAATTATCAATAAAATTTGTTACTCGAATTCCATCAAAATAAAAAAAAACAGTAATAAATAAAATTTTCTTAATAATCAACAATTCATGATGAAAATAAATAAACCGAGGGTTTCGATCGAATCGGAACAATGAGGCAATGTATGCTGTTTCTCAATGATCCTAAAACATTTTTTTTTTTTTACAAAACTAATGAGACGCGTCAACGAGTGAACTTAATTATAATTACGATTTTAAAACGTAAAAAGAAAAAAATAACAATAATAATAATGATAATATAATTTCAGGTACGTGAGAAATATTTGTATTGTGAATTTACGCGGAAAACATGGGTTTCCAAGAATTGTCGGGGCTGGACGATTGTGCGGACGGAGCTGGAGTGGTTATCTGAGGCTCGGCCGATTGCAGCATCGATGCTTCCGGTTTGAAGAAATCGATAATCGGATGGTAGTTGTAATTGACACGTCTGTTGGGCTCCTGATATTCGTCGTCGAATCCACCATTGTGAAGCCTTGTTGAGGCGCCTGAGTCATCGTCGAAAGGCTGGCTGAACCTGAATAGATGAATTCGAATTAGATTATTTCTTTATAACGTCTGTATATCATTATCATTATTATTATCATTATTTTTTCCAAAGATCTATCCAACTGTTGTGAAGAATAATGACAATGATAATAATAATAATTATTATTCTACATTGAATAATAATTAACAAATTAGCTGTTAATTTTCATTGAAGTACAATCGAATTGAAATTGAATTATTTCACTGTCAAGCCGATTAAAAAGAATATTTTTTTTAAATTATATTTGAGAATATTTTTGTTTATTGAATTCCAGGTTGCAGCTCGTTGAAGTGTGAAGCACTTGGAACTGAAATACGTCGAGCAGGAACTCACCAATTACTTATGTTGCTGCTGCTGCTGCTGCTACTGTCGCTGCTACCGCTGCTCGAAGTGACCGAGGTTGATGGATTTTCTTCGAGATCGGAATTCGACTCTCTCCTGAACGGTCTGCTCGGTCTCGACGGTCTTTTCGGCTTCAGAATCGGTCCCTTGTAACCGGGAGCTCGTGTATTCGGCGCGTGTTGCTGAGGGAGTTTGTCAAATGGCCTTGAGGATGGCGATGGTTTCTTCTTTCTACCGGGAAGTGCGAAGCTCGGACGATTTGAGGTTCCAGCATCGGCCAACGGTTTCTTCGGGGTCGAGACTGAATGTAAAATGAATAATTATACATTTATAATTGCACCGTGAGTCAACACAAGCTAAATTAAACATAAGAATGGACATTCATCCACTGGAAATATATTTTTAATGACCTTAAATCAATATCTATTTTAGATGACCTTGATCCTACACTTTTTTACAAAATGGAAATCACAAGCTCGTTAACAATATTTTTCATTGAACTAAATTCACTAATTGCTTCTTATAGAATTGTAAGAAGACTTTGGTCACTTATATTGATTCAATTCAATTTCACATAATTACTGTGGCCATTTAAAAAAACTTGTGCCAACTCATCCGGTTTTACCCTAATTTCTAAATTGATAAATCTCCCATGATAAACATTTTTTGTTTATCGATAGACAATGAAAATCGGTATAACAATTTAATCAATGCGAAAAATCGATTTTACGACTGACCAAAATTATTGTCAAACGTCGAGGCAGGTTTGAATTTTGTCAGATAACTCGTGGGCCTCTCGGAATATTCGTCGGAAGCCGCGCCTTGATCCTTGATCGCGAAATCGGCACCGGGAAAACCCTCGCGAATCGTCGACGGAGGATCGTCTTGATTCGGTGGAAATAGATCGGTGTAGCCGTGAACGTGACAGCTGCAGCAAGTCGGCACCTTGAATATGTCCATGTGAAGACCGAGCGACGAGTCCCACGTCAATAATCGATGATAATTGTACACTTGAGTGCACGAAGAACGATAATTTTCGGATATGAACGAACAGCTCGACTTTGGTTGTCTGCAATACCACAATTGAAAAAATTAAAAAAAAAAAAAAAACAAAAACAAACATAATTGATGGAATTGCGAAATTTTATTCGATCGTTCGTCGAGCTATTAATCAGACGGGGGAAAGTTTTCTGTTTGTTCACCGATTATCGTCTCGTTCCAACGTTCCACCGTGACATGCATTTTTTCACGTGTTGCGAAATTATTCGAACCACGCTTCATTTTTTTTTTTTTTTTTTTTTTCACGTTAAAAACGATTTTACCGATCGAGTTGAGTAACAATTGTGATCGCGAAACGTAATCGTCTCTTGGTTCTTTATTTAACTTTTTTTCGTTGTTAATGGTCGCGTAATTGAGTAGTTGCACGTAGATCGCGTAACTTCCGCGATATATCGAAAATCTAACGTCATCGATCGGACCGGAATAAATTTAATTGGTTGATAGTTTCTTTTTTTTTTATTATTTTTTTTTTTCATACGAATTGTTAGGATTTACATTTTCGATAGCATGTCAGTGTACTTACGAGCATTTTTCCAACCGCAAAGTCTGCGTGTGTTCGCCGGTGTTGATAATGTACTTCCACGTACCGGAAACGGCTCGGGCCAATTGAGGCCGAGCGTACACAATATTCGACGGACAAGTGAAACCCTCCTCCACATTATCGTACGGCGATGGATAATCAGCTCGTCTGGGATACGAAAATACATGACAACAAAAAAAAATTATTCAACAACTATGTTAATTTGTTAATGTTGCGTTCGGTAATTCGATCGTTTGGTATTATCGGTGATCGTGATGCACACCGAGCTATATACATCGATGCATGTGGTTGAATTATGTTCGCGTTTTTTATGGATATAACTATTTTTTTATTTTATTCGATAATCGTGGGCAAACTGAATAGTTAGAAAGCCTGACGTTCAACGACACTCGTGAATTACTCGTGATTGGATTTTTTCAACAACGTACATTGTTAACCGGTTTATTCTTGAAATTAATTTTCCAACGATTTAACGAAGTGTCCGATAATCGGAGAAAGAAACGAATTTTCATAGATCGTTGATCGCAGTGTACGATAATTGACACGTTATATTTATTTTTGCTTCCTTGTAGAGGAAACTATGTGACGGTGGGAAATTGTTTTTTTTAAAAGTATATTTACAAAAGTATGGAATCATCGAGCCGTGATACGTATTAAATTTTGCAGAGATCGGATGAATGGTTCGGATTTGACAGAAATCCAAGTTTTTCAATTCTGAGCCTCTGCCGTTTCAAAAATATTTGACTTGCCATGCTTGATCTCATGGATTCACATGAACTAACGGTTGGGGCTCCTTGTTAGTAATTCTGACAAAAAAAATGCTTTCTCATGGAGGAATCATCGTTCACTACTTGCGGTTCAGAGGCGGTCAATTTCAAGTTTGAAGTTGCAGCTTATTTTTATTTATTTATTTTTTTTTTTCGTAACGCAGAACTCGATTTTTTTCGCGAATGATGAAAGGCTGATTCTAGCCGTGCGCCCGAACGATGTTCGCCCGTCATACACCTAAGCTGTTCAGGTGGCTCGCTACTCAGGCGCTCGGTCGAACGTGTTGAATTAAATTACGATCAATTATTTATTTCACTAACCTTTTTATTTCGTTGTTCTCGTAACGATTCTCGTATCGGTTTTCGTAACGATTTTTCAGTGGCAAGGCTGTCGGTGCACTCTTTCCCGTTTCCGAACTGTCCTGGCTCTTGTAATCCGTCAGCAATGCGCCAATCATTTCTCTGTTTCCTCTGATGCTCCTCATAATAGCTTCACTGAAAATTGCAGATATTGTTATTTTAGTTTTCCGTTTTTATTTTTAACTTCGGAATGTTTGTCGATGTTTCGAAGTAATGAATATTTGGTGTGTGTGTGTATTGGAATGTATTATGGGGCAAGACACCCCAAATGATCGGATTGAAATCCGTCTATCACTCGATGTGGTCGATGATTTTTTTAGTATCTTTCGTATCCTACGATTTGACTCATTCATTTAGATGTCTAGGGGGAGGGGCCTACCCTTTCCCTACCCCTCACCACACCCATTTTTGTTCAAAAGTTAACAAAATTAATTCAAGTATTTGATTCAAAATCCTGAATGAAAATCCAAACACAACATGAAATAAACCTCAATATCATAAGGAAGAAGATAATAAGACAAATTCACTAAAATATAATCTTCGATTTATAACCACTCATAGGTCGATGAATAAAAACATCGAAAAAAATATATATTGTCACACTTACTGCGGATAATTAGCGGTTTCGAGACAAACGGTTTTGGTAAAAAACGTGCAATCAGCCGTGGTAGGATCTTTCCTAGTCTCGGTTGTTGGTCTTCTTCCTGGTCTGTTGGAGGACGGGCGAGACCCTTCCGCTGGACCCAAACAAAATATCATAAGAAAAACAACATTCTCCCTCGGTCCAAATGGTTTCAATAAATCAGATCATAACATAATAACACTAATTTAATTGGACGATTAATAAAAATAATTAACACTGATGATTGAATTTACACGTGACATCATAATGAGATTATGATTATCATTACCTGGAAAAACATTACGTCGATTCAGGATGGGTGGTCGTCGAGGAGGTGACTGATTACTGTAGTAATACGGACGTCTGCCTCGTCCCGGTCTTGCCGATCTCAACTCATGCGCCTGTGCCAATAAAATCGATTTTACAACCTCTGGCAATCGAATAAAAAATTATGTCCGATATGTGATAACGCGGATTGACGAATCACGTATTCGATTGAATAAACTTGAATTTCTCCAGTCACGCGCTGATTGACGTCGGAGCAGCTGTTGTTTTTTCAATGTGTGTGTGCGTGTGTGTTCGTCCGTGACAACACACTCACACACATTGAAATTTTCATTGGCCGAAAAATCGGCGCGAATATTTCAAATGCGATTTTAACTAATTTTTCAAGTCCCGAAAATGGTTTTGTATTTTTTTTTTCGAATAGCTGTATCTTTCTTGCATAGAAAACTTTGTAAAGATTACTTTCTTTCTTATCAAAACCCATTGAAAAATTAATGAAAAAAATAAAAATGAAAATAAAGAATGCACAAAATGACTAATACAATTACAGCGAAAATAACCAAGGAAAAAATCTGAAAAAAATTGAGAGTTCATATCTCAATAGGGATTTATTGTGGCTTTTTAACATTTTTTTGTTTTGGCACTTTCAGTGGATAATATTGTTCGAAATGAATTAAAAAAATATTCTCAAGTTTTAAGGTCTCTATCTCGACTCTTAACTCTGCCACCAGCCTCTCGAAGTTTGCATTTAAAGATTGAGATGGGGACCTCAAGTTTTAATTATATCTTAGTCATAGTTATCTCGTGTGGGTGGGTGTGTGTGTGTGTGTGTGTGTGCGTGCATGTGTGTGAATGAGAAGCCGTGCCAATTTTTACTCATAAGTATCTAATAATTATGTTTGAAAGTGAATTGTGAGAATTTTTGCACAACAACGACGATGACAATTGACTGGAACAATTCGTTGAAGAATGGGTATTAACACTGAATCGAGGTTTCCCGAGAACAAAATAATCACGTACACACGATTATGGTGAATTGAGATTTAAGCTGCGGCTGATTGAACAGTGAAAATTCGCGTTTCCGACTTTCTATCATAATCCATTCCGTGAAAGATATTAAGTGCTTGGTATTGTTTATTTCCTCCGAGTCTGGGATTCTCGAGTCGTTCGTGTATCAACGACGAAATTGCGCTGAGTCAAACAAACGTCTATTAACACGAATCCATTGCGCCAAACACGGCTTTGCGAATTTTCTTTAGAAAACACGTCGTTGCGATTTTTTTCATTTCTTTTTTTCACCCATTAGTTTCACCACGGTCCATAAATGATAAAACGTAATCGTTGTTATTGTACAATAATACAACGTAAACTTCTGAACATTGATCATTGTGAATTTCGACCACTATCCATTTTATTTACCTCCGGCAATTCTTCCGGTAATTCGTCGGTGGTTTCTTCTTCGGTAAACATCTTCGCTATGTCCATGCTCATCGGTAACATCAAGTCTCCGGTTGCATTATCGTGATTCTCACGACCAAGAAGTGACCTCACTTCGGTGTAAGATGGCGAGCCGGAATCGTTTGTCGATATCCTGGACGATATCAACGCGTGTTTTTGCGGCGGTAACATATTTTGAATTGTCGGCACGATCTGTCCATTGTCTTCGCGTTTTTTCGGCAACTTCATTGCCTGTAAAAAAATCATTATTATAACAACAACCACAACAACTATAATAATTATGATGACGATAATATTAATAATAATAATAATAACAATAATAATAATAACGAAACAATAATAACGAAACATTCGAAAACAGCAAATAATAATAAAATATTAATCAAAGATGCTGGGACTGAACTGATTGAATAGATAATATCAGTAATGAATGATATTTGCTTACAGACGTGGCATCATGGTGAATTTGTGCAGTTCTGTTTTTCCAATAATCACCCTCGACCGTCAACGACGTTGACAGTTTCTCATTCGAACTCGGTTCGTCATCGAACTCGTAACTGACGTCATCGATACTGTCGTCCTCGTCAGCCGCCAGAACCACGGAAATTGACAGGACTGACTGGAAGAAAAAAAAAGGTCGTTCAATTTCGGATTTTTGTTTGAAAATTTTATCAAACAAATTAATTTTGCGTATCCCGGTTAGAGTTTGTAAAAAAAGCACAGTTTAACGAGGTGAAATCTTTCGCTAATGCGAATTAAGACGATAAATATTCTACAGTCGTTAACGCTCGATGCAATGACATTTATGCGTTAGAAAGTCAACAAGCACATGCTACGCCATGAGAAAACTTTGACGATGTTCGTGAGCCTTATTTAGCGAACATGATCCGAGACGTGTGAAGACGAAGTTGCTGGAAAAGGGAGGGAAAGTTAAGTTTCGAATTGGGAAAAAATATTAAATTTTTATCAATTGTTGTGATTGATTGTAACTCAGTGTGGTGAGTTTTTTCATCCATTCATTCAATGTTATAACCAATTGTGGGCTTGGTTAAATTTGTTTTATACTTTTCATCATAATTTCACATCTTCCTAGAAATTTGTTAACGTTCACTATGTTTCATTTATCAACTAATCGAGTATACATAAAAATGACGATTTAATAACGACTAATTTTGGGACTTATCTTTTCCCTCGTATGAACGGAGTGTTGAATAACGAAAGTTTATTTACATGACGCATTTTTCGAGATTTTAAGAAGTTTAAGGACAATGTAACAGAGCTCAAATTTTCTGCAGGAAGATTGTTGGGTGCTTAATGCCAATTATGGTTATTCTTTGTTCTACTTTTGTCAATCCAATCTGGACACATAGTTTTCAAAATCCTACGTCAATTTTGAGTTTTCAAAAATTAATGAGTAAGAATTTGAAAATTATTATTTTCATGCATACACTACGATTATATTAGAATACTAGCTGACCCAGAAAAGGTTGTTCTGCCATATAAATTATTTCTAGTGAATATTTCCGTTGTTAAACAAAAAATTTGTCATTCAACAACATACATAATTTGGTTCTCTTTGAAAAACAAACGACGGTTCAATTATTTGGATATTGTTCATACAAAAATACCAAAAAATAAGGTATTATATAATAGAAGGGTATTTTTTAATGCCAAATCTAAAAAGAAATACGAAAAAAAAAGTTTGTCAAAAAAATACAAAAAAAAATTCTGTAGGAATAATCATAATGTATAATTGTCATGATACCAATTTCGCAACTCCCATCGAAAAACACAATAATGACGAGTCGCGCATCGAATAATTAATCACCAGCCTTTGGTGGTGTCGCATCGAATTTTACACGACAAAAAGAAAAAAAATAAACATATTAAAAAAAAAACAGTAATTACCAGAAAAAGCAGCTTTAGTGCTGCACCGCCTAGCCTCATCCTGCGAGTCTGTGCAGCCTCGAATATCTCAAAAAAAAACAAAACAAAAAAAAACAACAACTTTCGCACTAAACAAAAATCCACACGTGCACAAAATCACTGAAAAAAAAACACAAGTTTATCACGAAAAAAAAAATTAAAACCCTTCTGTATAGATCAAAACAAAGAAAATCCCAGGTAACGAGAAAAAAAATCCATCGATCGGTATCAAAGAGTCAGATCAAACTACGATGAGATGATGCACTTGTATCGGCCGAATCTCCGGTGATTCCTCGCGATCGCGAGCCGAACGTACGAGTGACGACTAGTCGGGACGATGCGCCGATCGTTCGTATGACGGGACCGCGCCGAGACGATTACCGCCACTGCCACGGCCGATCTTTCTCTCTTTCACCGTGGCATCTCGAACTCCTCTCTCATCGTTCTTTCCCCTCGTTAGTTTTTAACGGTTACAGGTGTTCGCGCGTCTCCGCCCGGTTTTTGTAGGTCAAAAATCGTTCGACACGCGCGGTGCCGCGCGGCACCGAGAGTGGCGACCGCCTTCCCCGGGTTCTCGCGAGAAACGCTTCCCCAGCTAGTGCGAGATTGTTTTATTGCAGGGAGATCGAAGGAGCAATGGCACCTGCTATCGTGCAGCCTATGTGAATGTGTGTGTGTGTGTGTGTCGCTCATGGCGGTCGTTGAAGTCGAAATTTCAAAATATTCCACATTTATTTCGGCTTTAACATGGAAAAAAAATTATTCAATTTTTTTTCATTTATTTCAATATCAAGAATTTTCAAAATGATTTGTATTACGATGTTATCATTACTTCGACCTTAAACGCAATTTTAACAATTTTAAATTGAAGAAATGATTTTAATAGTAGTACAATTTTTAAGAACTTGAGTCTAAATGAAATTTGACTATTTGTTATTTTTATTTTTATTATTAACATTATTATTATTATTCAAAAATTATGCATCTGTTGAAATTAAATCAAAATTTGAAGAGTTTTATAATAATAATAATAATAATAATAATAATAGTCCTTAACATGAAATGAACATGAAACTGAACGAGTTTTAGCGATACGAACGGTAGAACGGAAGATACGGTCGAAAAACCACGGTGATCTCGAATTTTCGTCCTTTTCGTCTGAAACCCATTATTTAAGGAGATAAATGAGAAAAAAGAATCTACCGATGTTCCGAGCTTCCTCGAGGCTCTATTTGATGTGTTTCTTCATGCTGAACACGAATCTAAACGAGTTTTAGCGCCAGGACCGGTAGAACGGAAGATACGATCGAAAAACCACGGTGATCTCGAATTTTCGTCCTTTTCGTCTAAAACCCATTATTTAAGGAGATAAATGAGAAAAAAGAATCTACCGATGTTCCGAGCTTCCTCGAGGCTCTATTTGATGTGTTTCTTCATGCTGAACACGAATCTGAACGAGTTTCAGCGACAGGACCGGTAGAACGGAAGATACGATCGAAAAAAAACCATGGTGATCTCGAATTTTCGTCCTTTTCGTCTAAAACCCATTATTTGAGGAGATAAATGAGAAAAAAGAATCTACCGATGTTCCGAGCTTCCTCGAGGCGCTATTTGATGTGTTTCTTCATGATGAACACGAATCTGAACGAGTTTCAGCGCCAGGACCGGTAGAACGGAAGATACGATCGAAAAACCACGGTGATCTCGAATTTTCGTCCTTTTCGTCTAAAACCCATTATTTAAGGAGATAAATGAGAAAAAAGAATCTACCGATGTTCCGAGCTTCCTCGAGGCTCTATTTGATGTGTTTCTTCATGCTGAACACGAATCTGAACGAGTTTCAGCGACAGGACCGGTAGAACGGAAGATACGATCGAAAAAAAACCATGGTGATCTCGAATTTTCGTCCTTTTCGTCTAAAACCCATTATTTGAGGAGATAAATGAGAAAAAAGAATCTACCGATGTTCCGAGCTTCCTCGAGGCGCTATTTGATGTGTTTCTTCATGCTGAACGCGAATCTGAACGAGTTTCAGCGCCAGGACCGGTAGAACGGAAGATACGATCGAAAAACCACGGTGATCTCGAATTTTCGTCCTTTTCGTCTAAAACCCATTATTTAAGGAGATAAATGAGAAAAAAGAATCTACCAATGTTTCGAGCTTCCTCAAGGCTCTATTCTATGTGTTTCTTCATGCTGAACATGAAACTGAACGAGTTTTAGCGACAGGACCGGTGGAACGGAAGATACGATCGAAAAACCACGGTGATCTCGAATTTTCGTCCTTTTCGTCTAAAACCCATTATTTAAGGAGATAAATGAGAAAAAAGAATCTACCGATGTTCCGAGCTTCCTCGAGGCTCTATTTGATGTGTTTCTTCATGCTGAACACGAATCTGAACGAGTTTCAGCGCCAGGACCGGTAGAACGGAAGATACGATCGAAAAAAAATCATGGTGATCTCGAATTTTCGTCCTTTTCGTCTAAAACCCATTATTTAAGGAGATAAATGAGAAAAAAGAATCTACCGATGTTCCGAGCTTCCTCGAGGCTCTATTTGATGTGTTTCTTCATGCTGAACACGAATCTGAACGAGTTTCAGCGCCAGGACCGGTAGAACGGAAGATACGATCGAAAAACCACGGTGATCTCGAATTTTCGTCCTTTTCGTCTAAAACCCATTATTTAAGGAGATAAATGAGAAAAAAGAATCTACCGATGTTCCAAGCTTCCTCGAGGCTCTATTTGATGTGTTTCTTCATGCTGAACACGAATCTGAACGAGTTTCAGCGACAGGACCGGTAGAACGGAAGATACGATCGAAAAACCACGGTGATCTCGAATTTTCGTCCTTTTCGTCTAAAACCCATTATTTAAGGAGATAAATGAGAAAAAAGAATCTACCGATGTTCCGAGCTTCCTCGAGGCTCTATTTGATGTGTTTCTTCATGCTGTACACGAATCTGAACGAGTTTCAGCGCCAGGACCGGTAGAACGGAAGATATGATCGAAAAACCACGGTGATCTCGAATTTTCGTCCTTTTCGTCTAAAACCCATTATTTAAGGAGATAAATGAGAAAAAAGAATCTACCGATGTTCCGAGCTTCCTCGAGGCTCTATTTGATGTGTTTCTTCATGCTGAACACGAATCTGAACGAGTTTCAGCGCCAGGACCGGTTAAACAAAAGATACGATCGAAAAACCACGGTGATCTCGAATTTTCGTCCTTTTCGTCTAAAACCCATTATTTAAGGAGATAAATGAGAAAAAAGAATCTACCGATGTTCCGAGCTTCCTCGAGGCTCTATTTGATGTGTTTCTTCATGCTGAACACGAATCTGAACGAGTTTCAGCGACAGGACCGGTAGAACGGAAGATACGATCGAAAAAAAACCATAGTGATCTCGAATTTTCGTCCTTTTCGTCTAAAACCCATTATTTGAGGAGATAAATGAGAAAAAAGAATCTACCGATGTTCCGAGCTTCCTCGAGGCGCTATTTGATGTGTTTCTTCATGCTGAACGCGAATCTGAACGAGTTTCAGCGCCAGGACCGGTAGAACGGAAGATACGATCGAAAAACCACGGTGATCTCGAATTTTCGTCCTTTTCGTCTAAAACCCATTATTTAAGGAGATAAATGAGAAAAAAGAATCTACCAATGTTTCGAGCTTCCTCAAGGCTCTATTCTATGTGTTTCTTCATGCTGAACATGAAACTGAACGAGTTTTAGCGACAGGACCGGTGGAACGGAAGATACGATCGAAAAACCACGGTGATCTCGAATTTTCGTCCTTTTCGTCTAAAACCCATTATTTAAGGAGATAAATGAGAAAAAAGAATCTACCGATGTTCCGAGCTTCCTCGAGGCTCTATTTGATGTGTTTCTTCATGCTGAACACGAATCTGAACGAGTTTCAGCGCCAGGACCGGTAGAACGGAAGATACGATCGAAAAAAAATCATGGTGATCTCGAATTTTCGTCCTTTTCGTCTAAAACCCATTATTTAAGGAGATAAATGAGAAAAAAGAATCTACCGATGTTCCGAGCTTCCTCGAGGCTCTATTTGATGTGTTTCTTCATGCTGAACACGAATCTGAACGAGTTTCAGCGCCAGGACCGGTAGAACGGAAGATACGATCGAAAAACCACGGTGATCTCGAATTTTCGTCCTTTTCGTCTAAAACCCATTATTTAAGGAGATAAATGAGAAAAAAGAATCTACCGATGTTCCGAGCTTCCTCTAGGCTCTATTTGATGTGTTCCTTCATGCTAAACACGAATCTGAACGAGTTTCAGCGCCAGGACCGGTAGAACGGAAGATACGATCGAAAAACCACGGTGATCTCGAATTTTCGTCCTTTTCGTCTAAAACCCATTATTTAAGGAGATAAATGAGAAAAAAGAATCTACCGATGTTCCGAGCTTCCTCGAGGCTCTATTTGATGTGTTTCTTCATGCTGTACACGAATCTGAACGAGTTTCAGCGCCAGGACCGGTAGAACGGAAGATATGATCGAAAAACCACGGTGATCTCGAATTTTCGTCCTTTTCGTCTAAAACCCATTATTTAAGGAGATAAATGAGAAAAAAGAATCTACCGATGTTCCGAGCTTCCTCGAGGCTCTATTTGATGTGTTTCTTCATGCTGAACACGAATCTGAACGAGTTTCAGCGCCAGGACCGGTTAAACAAAAGATACGATCGAAAAACCACGGTGATCTCGAATTTTCGTCCTTTTCGTCTAAAACCCATTATTTAAGGAGATAAATGAGAAAAAAGAATCTACCGATGTTCCGAGCTTCCTCGAGGCTCTATTTGATGTGTTTCTTCATGCTGAACGCGAATCTGAACGAGTTTCAGCGACAGGACCGGTAGAACGGAAGATACGATCGAAAAACCACGGTGATCTCGAATTTTCGTCCTTTTCGTCTAAAACCCATTATTTAAGGAGATAAATGAGAAAAAAGAATCTACCGATGTTCCGAGCTTCCTCGAGGCTCTATTTGATGTGTTTCTTCATGCTGTACACGAATCTGAACGAGTTTCAGCGCCAGGACCGGTAGAACGGAAGATATGATCGAAAAACCACGGTGATCTCGAATTTTCGTCCTTTTCGTCTAAAACCCATTATTTAAGGAGATAAATGAGAAAAAAGAATCTACCGATGTTCCGAGCTTCCTCGAGGCTCTATTTGATGTGTTTCTTCATGCTGAACACGAATCTGAACGAGTTTCAGCGCCAGGACCGGTTAAACAAAAGATACGATCGAAAAACCACGGTGATCTCGAATTTTCGTCCTTTTCGTCTAAAACCCATTATTTAAGGAGATAAATGAGAAAAAAGAATCTACCGATGTTCCGAGCTTCCTCGAGGCTCTATTTGATGTGTTTCTTCATGCTGAACGCGAATCTGAACGAGTTTCAGCGACAGGACCGGTAGAACGGAAGATACGATCGAAAAACCACGGTGATCTCGAATTTTCGTCCTTTTCGTCTAAAACCCATTATTTAAGGAGATAAATGAGAAAAAAGAATCTACCGATGTTCCAAGCTTCCTCGAGGCTCTATTTGATGTGTTTCTTCATGCTGTACACGAATCTGAACGAGTTTCAGCGCCAGGACCGGTAGAACGGAAGATACGATCGAAAAAAAATCATGGTGATCTCGAATTTTCGTCCTTTTCGTCTAAAACCCATTATTTAAGGAGATAAATGAGAAAAAAGAATCTACCGATGTTCCGAGCTTCCTCGAGGCTCTATTTGATGTGTTTCTTCATGCTGAACACGAATCTGAACGAGTTTCAGCGCCAGGACCGGTAGAACGGAAGATACGATCGAAAAACCACGGTGATCTCGAATTTTCGTCCTTTTCGTCTAAAACCCATTATTTAAGGAGATAAATGAGAAAAAAGAATCTACCGATGTTCCAAGCTTCCTCGAGGCTCTATTTGATGTGTTTCTTCATGCTGAACACGAATCTGAACAAGTTTCAGCGACAGGACCGGTAGAACGGAAGATACGATCGAAAAACCACGGTGATCTCGAATTTTCGTCCTTTTCGTCTAAAACCCATTATTTAAGGAGATAAATGAGAAAAAAGAATCTACCGATGTTCCGAGCTTCCTCGAGGCTCTATTTGATGTGTTTCTTCATGCTGTACACGAATCTGAACGAGTTTCAGCGCCAGGACCGGTTAAACAAAAGATACGATCGAAAAACCACGGTGATCTCGAATTTTCGTCCTTTTCGTCTAAAACCCATTATTTAAGGAGATAAATGAGAAAAAAGAATCTACCGATGTTCCGAGCTTCCTCGAGGCTCTATTTGATGTGTTTCTTCATGCTGAACACGAATCTGAACGAGTTTCAGCGCCAGGACCGGTAGAACGGAAGATACGATCGAAAAAAAATCATGGTGATCTCGAATTTTCGTCCTTTTCGTCTAAAACCCATTATTTAAGGAGATAAATGAGAAAAAAGAATCTACCGATGTTCCGAGCTTCCTCGAGGCTCTATTTGATGTGTTTCTTCATGCTGAACACGAATCTGAACGAGTTTCAGCGCCAGGACCGGTAGAACGGAAGATACGATCGAAAAACCACGGTGATCTCGAATTTTCGTCCTTTTCGTCTAAAACCCATTATTTAAGGAGATAAATGAGAAAAAAGAATCTACCGATGTTCCAAGCTTCCTCGAGGCTCTATTTGATGTGTTTCTTCATGCTGAACACGAATCTGAACGAGTTTCAGCGACAGGACCGGTAGAACGGAAGATACGATCGAAAAACCACGGTGATCTCGAATTTTCGTCCTTTTCGTCTAAAACCCATTATTTAAGGAGATAAATGAGAAAAAAGAATCTACCGATGTTCCAAGCTTCCTCGAGGCTCTATTTGATGTGTTTCTTTATGCTGAACACGAATCCGAACGAGTTTCAGCGCCAGGACCGGTAGAACGGAAGATACGATCGAAAAAAAACCACGGTGATCTCGAATTTTCGTCCTTTTCGTCTAAAACCCATTATTTAAGGAGATAAATGAGAAAAAAGAATCTACCGATGTTCCAAGCTTCCTCGAGGCTCTATTTGATGTGTTTCTTCATGCTGAACACGAATCTGAACGAGTTTCAGCGACAGGACCGGTAGAACGGAAGATACGATCGAAAAAAAACCATGGTGATCTCGAATTTTCGTCCTTTTCGTCTAAAACCCATTATTTAAGGAGATAAATAAGAAAAAAGAATCTACCGATGTTCCGAGCTTCCTCGAGGCTCTATTTGATGTGTTTCTTCATGCTGTACACGAATCTGAACGAGTTTCAGCGCCAGGACCGGTTAAACAAAAGATACGATCGAAAAACCACGGTGATCTCGAATTTTCGTCCTTTTCGTCTAAAACCCATTATTTAAGGAGATAAATGAGAAAAAAGAATCTACCGATGTTCCGAGCTTCCTCGAGGCTCTATTTGATGTGTTTCTTCATGCTGAACACGAATCTGAACGAGTTTCAGCGCCAGGACCGGTAGAACGGAAGATACGATCGAAAAAAAATCATGGTGATCTCGAATTTTCGTCCTTTTAGTCTAAAACCCATTATTTAAGGAGATAAATAAGAAAAAAGAATCTACCGATGTTCCGAGCTTCCTCGAGGCTCTATTTGATGTGTTTCTTCATGCTGAACACGAATCTGAACGAGTTTCAGCGCCAGGACCGGTAGAACGGAAGATACGATCGAAAAACCACGGTGATCTCGAATTTTCGTCCTTTTCGTCTAAAACCCATTATTTAAGGAGATAAATGAGAAAAAAGAATCTACCGATGTTCCAAGCTTCCTCGAGGCTCTATTTGATGTGTTTCTTCATGCTGAACACGAATCTGAACGAGTTTCAGCGACAGGACCGGTAGAACGGAAGATACGATCGAAAAACCACGGTGATCTCGAATTTTCGTCCTTTTCGTCTAAAACCCATTATTTAAGGAGATAAATGAGAAAAATAATCTACCGATGTTCCGAGCTTCCTCGAGGCTCTATTTGATGTGTTTCTTCATGCTGTACACGAATCTGAACGAGTTTCAGCGCCAGGACCGGTAGAACGGAAGATATGATCGAAAAACCACGGTGATCTCGAATTTTCGTCCTTTTCGTCTAAAACCCATTATTTAAGGAGATAAATGAGAAAAAAGAATCTACCGATGTTCCGAGCTTCCTCGAGGCTCTATTTGATGTGTTTCTTCATGCTGAACACGAATCTGAACGAGTTTCAGCGCCAGGACCGGTAGAACGGAAGATACGATCGAAAAACCACGGTGATCTCGAATTTTCGTCCTTTTCGTCTAAAACCCATTATTTAAGGAGATAAATGAGAAAAAAGAATCTACCGATGTTCCGAGCTTCCTCGAGGCTCTATTTGATGTGTTTCTTCATGCTGAACACGAATCTGAACGAGTTTCAGCGACAGGACCGGTAGAACGGAAGACACGATCGAAAAAAAACCATGGTGATCTCGAATTTTCGTCCTTTTCGTCTAAAACCCATTATTTAAGGAGATAAACGAGAAAAAAGAATCTACCGATGTTCCGAGCTTCCTCGAGGCTCTATTTGATGTGTTTCTTCATGCTGAACACGAATCTGAACGAGTTTCAGCGCCAGGACCGGTAGAACGGAAGATATGATCGAAAAACCACGGTGATCTCGAATTTTCGTCCTTTTTGTCTAAAACCCATTATTTAAGGAGATAAATGAGAAAAAAGAATCTACCGATGTTCCGAGCTTCCTCGAGGCTCTATTTGATGTGTTTCTTCATGCTGAACACGAATCTGAACGAGTTTCAGCGCCAGGACCGGTAGAACGGAAGATACGATCGAAAAACCACGGTGATCTCGAATTTTCGTCCTTTTCGTCTAAAACCCATTATTTAAGGAGATAAATGAGAAAAAAGAATCTACTGATGTTCCAAGCTTCCTCGAGGCTCTATTTGATGTGTTTCTTCATGCTGAACACGAATTTGAACGAGTTTTAGCGACAGGACCGGTAGAACGGAAGATACGATCGAAAAACGACGGTGATCTCGAATTTTCGTCCTTTTCGTCTAAAACCCATTATTTAAGGAGATAAATGAGAAAAAAGAATCTACCGATGTTCCGAGCTTCCTCTAGGCTCTATTTGATGTGTTTCTTCATGCTGAACACGAATCTGAACGAGTTTCAGCGCCAGGACAAGTAGAACGGAAGATACGATCGAAAAACCACGGTGATCTCGAATTTTCGTCCTTTTCGTCTAAAACCCATTATTTAAGGAGATAAATGAGAAAAAAGAATCTACCGATGTTCCGAGCTTCCTCGAGGCTCTATTTGATGTGTTTCTTCATGCTGAACACGAATCTGAACGAGTTTCAGCGACAGGACCGGTAGAACGGAAGATACGATCGAAAAAAAACCATGGTGATCTCGAATTTTCGTCCTTTTCGTCTAAAACCCATTATTTAAGGAGATAAATGAGAAAATAGAATCTACCGATGTTCCGAGCTTCCTCGAGGCTCTATTTGATGTGTTTCTTCATGCTGAACACGAATCTGATCGGGTTTTAGCGCCAGGACCGGTAGAACGGAAGATACGATCGAAAAACCACGGTGATCTCGAATTTTCGTCCTTTTCGTCTAAAACCCATTATTTAAGGAGATAAATGAGAAAAAAGAATCCACCGATGTTCCGAGCTTCCTCGAGGCTATATTTGATGTGTTTCTTCATGCTGAACACGAATCTGAACGAGTTTCAGCCCCAGGACCGGTAGAACGGAAGATACGATCGAAAAACCACGGTGATCTCGAATTTTCGTCCTTTTCGTCTAAAACCCATTATTTAAGGAGATAAATGAGAAAAATAATCTACCGATGTTCCGAGCTTCCTCGAGGCTCTATTTGATGTGTTTCTTCATGCTGTACACGAATCTGAACGAGTTTCAGCGCCAGGACCGGTAGAACGGAAGATATGATCGAAAAACCACGGTGATCTCGAATTTTCGTCCTTTTCGTCTAAAACCCATTATTTAAGGAGATAAATGAGAAAAAAGAATCTACCGATGTTCCGAGCTTCCTCGAGGCTCTATTTGATGTGTTTCTTCATGCTGAACACGAATCTGAACGAGTTTCAGCGACAGGACCGGTAGAACGGAAGACACGATCGAAAAAAAACCATGGTGATCTCGAATTTTCGTCCTTTTCGTCTAAAACCCATTATTTAAGGAGATAAATGAGAAAAAAGAATCTACCGATGTTCCAAGCTTCCTCGAGGCTCTATTTGATGTGTTTCTTCATGCTGAACACGAATTTGAACGAGTTTTAGCGACAGGACCGGTAGAACGGAAGATACGATCGAAAAACGACGGTGATCTCGAATTTTCGTCCTTTTCGTCTAAAACCCATTATTTAAGGAGATAAATGAGAAAAAAGAATCTACCGATGTTCCGAGCTTCCTCTAGGCTCTATTTGATGTGTTTCTTCATGCTGAACACGAATCTGAACGAGTTTCAGCGCCAGGACCGGTAGAACGGAAGATACGATCGAAAAACCACGGTGATCTCGAATTTTCGTCCTTTTCGTCTAAAACCCATTATTTAAGGAGATAAATGAGAAAAAAGAATCTACCGATGTTCCGAGCTTCCTCGAGGCTCTATTTGATGTGTTTCTTCATGCTGAACACGAATCTGAACGAGTTTCAGCGACAGGACCGGTAGAACGGAAGATACGATCGAAAAACCACGGTGATCTCGAATTTTCGTCCTTTTCGTCTAAAACCCATTATTTAAGGAGATAAATGAGAAAAAAGAATCTACCGATGTTCCAAGCTTCCTCGAGGCTCTATTTGATGTGTTTCTTCATGCTGAACACGAATCTGAACGAGTTTCAGCGACAGGACCGGTAGAACGGAAGATACGATCGAAAAACCACGGTGATCTCGAATTTTCGTCCTTTTCGTCTAAAACCCATTATTTAAGGAGATAAATGAGAAAAAAGAATCTACCGATGTTCCGAGCTTCCTCTAGGCTCTATTTGATGTGTTCCTTCATGCTGAACACGAATCTGAACGAGTTTCAGCGCCAGGACCGGTAGAACGGAAGATACGATCGAAAAACCACGGTGATCTCGAATTTTCGTCCTTTTCGTCTAAAACCCATTATTTAAGGAGATAAATGAGAAAAAAGAATCTACCGATGTTCCGAGCTTCCTCGAGGCTCTATTTGATGTGTTTCTTCATGCTGAACACGAATCTGAACGAGTTTCAGCGACAGGACCGGTAGAACGGAAGATACGATCGAAAAAAAACCATGGTAATCTCGAATTCTCGTCCTTTTCGTCTAAAACCCATTATTTAAGGAGATAAATGAGAAAATAGAATCTACCGATGTTCCGAGCTTCTTCGAGGCTCTATTTGATGTGTTTCTTCATGCTGAACACGAATCTGATCGGGTTTTAGCGCCAGGACCGGTAGAACGGAAGATACGATCGAAAAACCACGGTGATCTCGAATTTTCGTCCTTTTCGTCTAAAACCCATTATTTAAGGAGATAAATGAGAAAAAGAATCTACCGATGTTCCGAGCTTCCTCGAGGCTATATTTGATGTGTTTCTTCATGCTGAACACGAATCTGAACGAGTTTCAGCGACAGGACCGGTAGAACGGAAGATACGATCGAAAAACCACGGTGATCTCGAATTTTCGTCCTTTTCGTCTAAAACCCATTATTTAAGGAGATAAATGAGAAAAAAGAATCTACCGATGTTCCGAGCTTCCTCGAGGCTCTATTTGATGTGTTTCTTCATGCTGAACACGAATCTGAACGAGTTTCAGCGCCAGGACCGGTAGAACGGAAGATACGATCGAAAAACCACGGTGATCTCGAATTTTCGTCCTTTTCGTCTAAAACCCATTATTTAAGGAGATAAATGAGAAAAAAGAATCTACCGATGTTCCAAGCTTCCTCGAGGCTCTATTTGATGTGTTTCTTCATGCTGAACACGAATCTGAACGAGTTTCAGCGACAGGACCGGTAGAACGGAAGATACGATCGAAAAACCACGGTGATCTCGAATTTTCGTCCTTTTCGTCTAAAACCCATTATTTAAGGATATAAATGAGAAAAAAGAATCTACCGATGTTCCAAGCTTCCTCGAGGCTCTATTTGATGTGTTTCTTCATGCTGAACACGAATCTGAACGAGTTTCAGCGACAGGACCGGTAGAACGGAAGATACGATCGAAAAACCACGGTGATCTCGAATTTTCGTCCTTTTCGTCTAAAACCCATTATTTAAGGAGATAAATGAGAAAAAAGAATCTACCGATGTTCCGAGCTTCCTCGAGGCTCTATTTGATGTGTTTCTTCATGCTGTACACGAATCTGAACGAGTTTCAGCGCCAGGACCGGTAGAACGGAAGATATGATCGAAAAACCACGGTGATCTCGAATTTTCGTCCTTTTCGTCTAAAACCCATTATTTAAGGAGATAAATGAGAAAAAAGAATCTACCGATGTTCCGAGCTTCCTCGAGGCTATATTTGATGTGTTTCTTCATGCTGAACACGAATCTGAACGAGTTTCAGCGACAGGACCGGTTAAACAAAAGATACGATCGAAAAACCACGGTGATCTCGAATTTTCGTCCTTTTCGTCTAAAACCCATTATTTAAGGAGATAAATGAGAAAAAAGAATCTACCGATGTTCCGAGCTTCCTCGAGGCTCTATTTGATGTGTTTCTTCATGCTGAACACGAATCTGAACGAGTTTCAGCGCCAGGACCGGTTAAACAAAAGATACGATCGAAAAACCACGGTGATCTCGAATTTTCGTCCTTTTCGTCTAAAACCCATTATTTAAGGAGATAAATGAGAAAAAAGAATCTACCGATGTTCCAAGCTTCCTCGAGGCTCTATTTGATGTGTTTCTTCATGCTGAACACGAATTTGAACGAGTTTTAGCGACAGGACCGGTAGAACGGAAGATACGATCGAAAAACGACGGTGATCTCGAATTTTCGTCCTTTTCGTCTAAAACCCATTATTTAAGGAGATAAATGAGAAAAAAGAATCTACCGATGTTCCGAGCTTCCTCTAGGCTCTATTTGATGTGTTTCTTCATGCTGAACACGAATCTGATCGGGTTTTAGCGAGCGCCAGGACCGGTAGAACGGAAGATACGATCGAAAAACCACGGTGATCTCGAATTTTCGTCCTTTTCGTCTAAAACCCATTATTTAAGGAGATAAATGAGAAAAAAGAATCTACCGATGTTCCGAGCTTCCTCGAGGCTCTATTTGATGTGTTTCTTCATGCTGAACACGAATCTGAACGAGTTTCAGCGACAGGACCGGTAGAACGGAAGATACGATCGAAAAAAACCATGGTGATCTCGAATTTTCGTCCTTTTCGTCTAAAACCCATTATTTAAGGAGATAAATGAGAAAATAGAATCTACCGATGTTCCGAGCTTCCTCGAGGCTCTATTTGATGTGTTTCTTCATGCTGAACACGAATCTGATCGGGTTTTAGCGCCAGGACCGGTAGAACGGAAGATACGATCGAAAACCACGGTGATCTCGAATTTTCGTCCTTTTCGTCTAAAACCCATTATTTAAGGAGATAAATGAGAAAAAAGAATCTACCGATGTTCCGAGCTTCCTCGAGGCTATATTTGATGTGTTTCTTCATGCTGAACACGAATCTGAACGAGTTCCAGCGACAGGACCGGTAGAACGGAAGATACGATCGAAAAACCACGCCGATCTCGAATTTTCGTCCTTTTCGTCTAAAAACCATATTTAAGGAGATAAATGAGAAAAAAGAATCTACCGATGTTCCGAGCTTCCTCGAGGCTCTATTTGATGTGTTTCTTCATGCTGAACACGAATCTGAACGAGTTTCAGCGCCAGGACCGGTAGAACGGAAGATACGATCGAAAAAAATCATGGTGATCTCGAATTTTCGTCCTTTTCGTCTAAAACCCATTATTTAAGGAGATAAATGAGAAAAAAGAATCTACCGATGTTCCGAGCTTCCTCGAGGCTCTATTTGATGTGTTTCTTCATGCTGAACACGAATCTGAACGAGTTTCAGCGCCAGGACCGGTAGAACGGAAGATACGATCGAAAAAAAACCATGGTGATCTCGAATTTTCGTCCTTTTCGTCTAAAACCCATTATTTAAGGAGATAAATGAGAAAATAGAATCTACCGATGTTCCGAGCTTCTTCGAGGCTCTATTTGATGTGTTTCTTCATGCTGAACACGAATCTGATCGGGTTTTAGCGCCAGGACCGGTAGAACGGAAGATACGATCGAAAAACCACGGTGATCTCGAATTTTCGTCCTTTTCGTCTAAAACCCATTATTTAAGGAGATAAATGAGGAAAAAGAATCTACCGATGTTCCGAGCTTCCTCGAGGCTATATTTGATGTGTTTCTTCATGCTGAACACGAATCTGAACGAGTTTCAGCGACAGGACCGGTAGAACGGAAGATACGATCGAAAAACCACGGTGATCTCGAATTTTCGTCCTTTTCGTCTAAAACCCATTATTTAAGGAGATAAATGAGAAAAAAGAATCTACCGATGTTCCGAGCTTCCTCGAGGCTCTATTTGATGTGTTTCTTCATGCTGAACACGAATCTGAACGAGTTTCAGCGCCAGGACCGGTAGAACGGAAGATACGATCGAAAAACCACGGTGATCTCGAATTTCGTCCTTTTCGTCTAAAACCCATTATTTAAGGAGATAAATGAGAAAAAAGAATCTACCGATGTTCCGAGCTTCCTCGAGGCTCTATTTGATGTGTTTCTTCATGCTGAACACGAATCTGAACGAGTTTCAGCGCCAGGACCGGTAGAACGGAAGATACGATCGAAAAACCACGGTGATCTCGAATTTTCGTCCTTTTCGTCTAAAACCCATGATTTAAGGAGATAAATGAGAAAAAAGAATCTACCGATGTTCCAAGCTTCCTCGAGGCTCTATTTGATGTGTTTCTTCATGCTGAACACGAATCTGAACGAGTTTCAGCGACAGGACCGGTAGAACGGAAGATACGATCGAAAAACCACGGTGATCTCGAATTTTCGTCCTTTCCGTCTAAAACCCATTATTTAAGGAGATAAATGAGAAAAAAGAATCTACCGATGTTCCGAGCTTCCTCTAGGCTCTATTTGATGTGTTCCTTCATGCTGAACACGAATCTGAACGAGTTTCAGCGCCAGGACGGTAGAACGGAAGATACGATCGAAAAACCACGGTGATCTCGAATTTTCGTCCTTTTCGTCTAAAACCCATTATTTAAGGAGATAAATGAGAAAAAAGAATCTACCGATGTTCCGAGCTTCCTCGAGGCTCTATTTGATGTGTTTCTTCATGCTGTACACGAATCTGAACGAGTTTCAGCGCCAGGACCGGTAGAACGGAAGATATGATCGAAAAACCACGGTGATCTCGAATTTTCGTCCTTTTCGTCTAAAACCATTATTTAAGGAGATTAATGAGAAAAAAGAATCTACCGATGTTCCGAGCTTCCTCGAGGCTATATTTGATGTGTTTCTTCATGCTGAACACGAATCTGAACGAGTTTCAGCGACAGGACCGGTAGAACGGAAGATACGATCGAAAAACCACGGTGATCTCGAATTTTCGTCCTTTTCGTCTAAAACCCATTATTTAAGGAGATAAATGAGAAAAAAGAATCTACCAATGTTTCGAGCTTCCTCAAGGCTCTATTCTATGTGTTTCTTCATGCTGAACATGAAACTGAACGAGTTTTAGCGACAGGACCGGTGGACGGAAGATACGATCGAAAAACCACGGTGATCTCGAATTTTCGTCCTTTTCGTCTAAAACCCATTATTTAAGGAGATAAATGAGAAAAAAGAATCTACCGATGTTCCGAGCTTCCTCGAGGCTCTATTTGATGTGTTTCTTCATGCTGAACACGAATCTGAACGAGTTTCAGCGCCAGGACCGGTAGAACGGAAGATATGATCGAAAAACCACGGTGATCTCGAATTTTCGTCCTTTTTGTCTAAAACCCATTATTTAAGGAGATAAATGAGGAAAAAAGAATCTACGATGTTCCGAGCTTCCTCGAGGCTCTATTTGATGTGTTTCTTCATGCTGAACACGAATCTGAACGAGTTTCAGCGCCAGGACCGGTAGAACGGAAGATACGATCGAAAAACCACGGTGATCTCGAATTTTCGTCCTTTTCGTCTAAAACCCATTATTTAAGGAGATAAATGAGAAAAAAGAATCTACCGATGTTCCAAGCTTCCTCGAGGCTCTATTTGATGTGTTTCTTCATGCTGAACACGAATCTGAACGAGTTTCAGCGACAGACCGGTAGAACGGAAGATACGATCGAAAAACACGGTGATCTCGAATTTTCGTCCTTTTCGTCTAAAACCCATTATTTGAGGAGATAATGAGAAAAAAGAATCTACCGATGTTCCGAGCTTCCTCTAGGCTCTATTTGATGTGTTCCTTCATGCTGAACACGAATCTGAACGAGTTTCAGCGCCAGGACCGGTAGAACGGAAGATACGATCGAAAAACCACGGTGATCTCGAATTTTCGTCCTTTTCGTCTAAAACCCATTATTAAGGAGATAAATGAGAAAAAAGAATCTACCGATGTTCCAAGCTTCCTCGAGGCTCTATTTGATGTGTTTCTTCATGCTGAACACGAATCTGAACGAGTTTCAGCGACAGGACCGTAGAACGGAAGATACGATCGAAAAAACCACGGTGATCTCGAATTTTCGTCCTTTTCGTCTAAAACCCATTATTTGAGGAGATAAATGAGAAAAAAGAATCTACCGATGTTCCGAGCTTCCTCTAGGCTCTATTTGATGTGTTCCTTCATGCTGAACACGAATCTGAACGAGTTTCAGCGCCAGGACCGGTAGAACGGAAGATACGATCGAAAAACCACGGTGATCTCGAATTTTCGTCCTTTTCGTCTAAAACCCATTATTTAAGGAGATAAATGAGAAAAAAGAATCTACCGATGTTCCGAGCTTCCTCGAGGCTCTATTTGATGTGTTTCTTCATGCTGAACACGAATCTGAACGAGTTTCAGCGACAGGACCGGTAGAACGGAAGATACGATCGAAAAAAACCATGGTGATCTCGAATTTTCGTCCTTTTCGTCTAAACCCATTATTTAGGAGATAAATGAGAAAATAGAATCTACCGATGTTCCGAGCTTCTTCGAGGCTCTATTTGATGTGTTTCTTCATGCTGAACACGAATCTGATCGGGTTTTTAGCGCCAGGACCGGTAGAACGGAAGATACGATCGAAAACCACGGTGATCTCGAATTTTCGTCCTTTTCGTCTAAAACCCATTATTTAAGGAGATAAATGAGAAAAAAGAATCTACCGATGTTCCGAGCTTCCTCGAGGCTATATTTGATGTGTTTCTTCATGCTGAACACGAATCTGAACGAGTTTCAGCGACAGGACCGGTAGAACGGAAGATACGATCGAAATACCACGGTGATCTCGAATTTTCGTCCTTTTCGTCTAAAACCCATTATTTAAGGAGATAAATGAGAAAAAAGAATCTACCGATGTTCCGAGCTTCCTCGAGGCTCTATTGATGTGTTTCTTCATGCTGAACACGAATCTGAACGAGTTTCAGCGCCAGGACCGGTAGAACGGAAGATACGATCGAAAAACCACGGTGATCTCGAATTTTCGTCCTTTTCGTCTAAAACCCATTATTTAAGGAGATAAATGAGAAAAAAGAATCTACCGATGTTCTAAGCTTCCTCGAGGCTCTATTTGATGTGTTTCTTCATGCTGAACACGAATCTGAACGAGTTTCAGCGACAGGACCGGTAGAACGGAAGATACGATCGAAAAACCACGGTGATCTCGAATTTTCGTCCTTTTCGTCTAAAACCCATTATTTAAGGAGATAAATGAGAAAAAAGAATCTACCGATGTTCCAAGCTTCCTCGAGGCTCTATTTGATGTGTTTCTTCATGCTGAACACGAATCTGAACGAGTTTCAGCGACAGGACCGGTAGAACGGAAGATACGATCGAAAAACCACGGTGATCTCGAATTTTCGTCCTTTTCGTCTAAAACCCATTATTTAAGGAGATAAATGAGAAAAAAGAATCTACCGATGTTCCAAGCTTCCTCGAGGCTCTATTTGATGTGTTTCTTCATGCTGAACACGAATTTGAACGAGTTTTAGCGACAGGACCGGTAGAACGGAAGATACGATCGAAAAACGACGGTGATCTCGAATTTTCGTCCTTTTCGTCTAAAACCCATTATTTAAGGAGATAAATGAGAAAAAAGAATCTACCGATGTTCCGAGCTTCCTCTAGGCTCTATTTGATGTGTTTCTTCATGCTGAACACGAATCTGAACGAGTTTCAGCGCCAGGACCGGTAGAACGGAAGATACGATCGAAAAACCACGGTGATCTCGAATTTTCGTCCTTTTCGTCTAAAACCCATTATTTAAGGAGATAAATGAGAAAAAAGAATCTACCGATGTTCCAAGCTTCCTCGAGGCTCTATTTGATGTGTTTCTTCATGCTGAACACGAATCTGAACGAGTTTCAGCGACAGGACCGGTAGAACGGAAGATACGATCGAAAAACCACGGTGATCTCGAATTTTCGTCCTTTTCGTCTAAAACCCATTATTTTAGGAGATAAATGAGAAAAAAGAATCTACCGATGTTCCGAGCTTCCTCTAGGCTCTATTTGATGTGTTCCTTCATGCTGAACACGAATCTGAACGAGTTTCAGCGCCAGGACCGGTAGAACGGAAGATACGATCGAAAAACCACGGTGATCTCGAATTTTCGTCCTTTTCGTCTAAAACCCATTATTTAAGGAGATAAATGAGAAAAAAGAATCTACCGATGTTCCGAGCTTCCTCGAGGCTCTATTTGATGTGTTTCTTCATGCTGTACACGAATCTGAACGAGTTTCAGCGCCAGGACCGGTAGAACGGAAGATATGATCGAAAAACCACGGTGATCTCGAATTTTCGTCCTTTTCGTCTAAAACCCATTATTTAAGGAGATAAATGAGAAAAAAGAATCTACCGATGTTCCGAGCTTCCTCGAGGCTATATTTGATGTGTTTCTTCATGCTGAACACGAATCTGAACGAGTTTCAGCGACAGGACCGGTAGAACGGAAGATACGATCGAAAAACCACGGTGATCTCGAATTTTCGTCCTTTTCGTCTAAAACCCATTATTTAAGGAGATAAATGAGAAAAAAGAATCTACCGATGTTCCGAGCTTCCTCGAGGCTCTATTTGATGTGTTTCTTCATGCTGAACACGAATCTGAACGAGTTTCAGCGCCAGGACCGGTAGAACGGAAGATATGATCGAAAAACCACGGTGATCTCGAATTTTCGTCCTTTTCGTCTAAAACCCATTATTTAAGGAGATAAATGAGAAAAAAGAATCTACCGATGTTCCGAGCTTCCTCGAGGCTCTATTTGATGTGTTTCTTCATGCTGAACACGAATCTGAACGAGTTTCAGCGCCAGGACCGGTAGAACGGAAGATATGATCGAAAAACCACGGTGATCTCGAATTTTCGTCCTTTTTGTCTAAAACCCATTATTTAAGGAGATAAATGAGAAAAAAGAATCTACCGATGTTCCGAGCTTCCTCGAGGCTATATTTGATGTGTTTCTTCATGCTGAACACGAATCTGAACGAGTTTCAGCGACAGGACCGGTAGAACGGAAGATACGATCGAAAACCACGGTGATCTCGAATTTTCGTCCTTTTCGTCTAAAACCCCTTATTTAAGGAGATAAATGAGAAAAAAGAATCTACCGATGTTCCGAGCTTCCTCGAGGCTCTATTTGATGTGTTTCTTCATGCTGAACACGAATCTGAACGAGTTTCAGCGCCAGGACCGGTTAAACAAAAGATACGATCGAAAAACCACGGTGATCTCGAATTTTCGTCCTTTTCGTCTAAAACCCATTATTTAAGGAGATAAATGAGAAAAAAGAATCTACCGATGTTCCGAGCTTCCTCGAGGCTCTATTTGATGTGTTTCTTCATGCTGTACACGAATCTGAACGAGTTTCAGCGCCAGGACCGGTAGAACGGAAGATATGATCGAAAAACCACGGTGATCTCGAATTTTCGTCCTTTTCGTCTAAAACCCATTATTTAAGGAGATAAATGAGAAAAAAGAATCTACCGATGTTCCGAGCTTCCTCGAGGCTATATTTGATGTGTTTCTTCATGCTGAACACGAATCTGAACGAGTTTCAGCGACAGGACCGGTAGAACGGAAGATACGATCGAAAAACCACGGTGATCTCGAATTTTCGTCCTTTTCGTCTAAAACCCATTATTTAAGGAGATAAATGAGAAAAAAGAATCTACCGATGTTCCGAGCTTCCTCGAGGCTCTATTTGATGTGTTTCTTCATGCTGAACACGAATCTGAACGAGTTTCAGCGCCAGGACCGGTAGAACGGAAGATATGATCGAAAAACCACGGTGATCTCGAATTTTCGTCCTTTTCGTCTAAAACCCATTATTTAAGGAGATAAATGAGAAAAAAGAATCTACCGATGTTCCGAGCTTCCTCGAGGCTCTATTTGATGTGTTTCTTCATGCTGAACACGAATCTGAACGAGTTTCAGCGCCAGGACCGGTAGAACGGAAGATATGATCGAAAAACCACGGTGATCTCGAATTTTCGTCCTTTTTGTCTAAAACCCATTATTTAAGGAGATAAATGAGAAAAAAGAATCTACCGATGTTCCGAGCTTCCTCGAGGCTATATTTGATGTGTTTCTTCATGCTGAACACGAATCTGAACGAGTTTCAGCGACAGGACCGGTAGAACGGAAGATACGATCGAAAAACCACGGTGATCTCGAATTTTCGTCCTTTTCGTCTAAAACCCCTTATTTAAGGAGATAAATGAGAAAAAAGAATCTACCGATGTTCCGAGCTTCCTCGAGGCTCTATTTGATGTGTTTCTTCATGCTGAACACGAATCTGAACGAGTTTCAGCGCCAGGACCGGTTAAACAAAAGATACGATCGAAAAACCACGGTGATCTCGAATTTTCGTCCTTTTCGTCTAAAACCCATTATTTAAGGAGATAAATGAGAAAAAAGAATCTACCGATGTTCCGAGCTTCCTCGAGGCTCTATTTGATGTGTTTCTTCATGCTGAACACGAATCTGAACGAGTTTCAGCGCCAGGACCGGTAGAACGGAAGATATGATCGAAAAACCACGGTGATCTCGAATTTTCGTCCTTTTTGTCTAAAACCCATTATTTAAGGAGATAAATGAGGAAAAAGAATCTACCGATGTTCCGAGCTTCCTCGAGGCTCTATTTGATGTGTTTCTTCATGCTGAACACGAATCTGAACGAGTTTCAGCGCCAGAACCGGTAGAACGGAAGATACGATCGAAAAACCACGTCGATCTCGAATTTTCGTCCTTTTCGTCTAAAACCCATTATTTAAGGAGATAAATGAGAAAAAAGAATCTACCGATGTTCCAAGCTTCCTCGAGGCTCTATTTGATGTGTTTCTTCATGCTGAACACGAATTTGAACGAGTTTCAGCGACAGGACCGGTAGAACGGAAGATACGATCGAAAAAAAACCATGGTGATCTCGAATTTTCGTCCTTTTCGTCTAAAACCCATTATTTAAGGAGATAAATGAGAAAATAGAATCTACCGATGTTCCGAGCTTCCTCGAGGCTCTATTTGATGTGTTTCTTCATGCTGAACACGAATCTGATCGGGTTTTAGCGCCAGGACCGGTAGAACGGAAGATACGATCGAAAAACCACGGTGATCTCGAATTTTCGTCCTTTTCGTCTAAAACCCATTATTTAAGGAGATAAATGAGAAAAAAGAATCTACCGATGTTCCGAGCTTTCTCGAGGCTATATTTGATGTGTTTCTTCATGCTGAACACGAATCTGAACGAGTTTCAGCGACAGGACCGGTAGAACGGAAGATACGATCGAAAAAAAATCATGGTGATCTCGAATTTTCGTCCTTTTCGTCTAAAACCCATTATTTAAGGAGATAAATGAGAAAAAAGAATCTACCGATGTTCCGAGCTTCCTCGAGGCTCTATTTGATGTGTTTCTTCATGCTGAACACGAATCTGAACGAGTTTCAGCGCCAGGACCGGTAGAACGGAAGATACGATCGAAAAACCACGGTGATCTCGAATTTTCGTCCTTTTCGTCTAAAACCCATTATTTAAGGAGATAAATGAGAAAAAAGAATCTACCGATGTTCCAAGCTTCCTCGAGGCTCTATTTGATGTGTTTCTTCATGCTGAACAGGAATCTGAACGAGTTTCAGCGACAGGACCGGTAGAACGGAAGATACGATCGAAAAACCACGGTGATCTCGAATTTTCGTCCTTTTCGTCTAAAACCCATTATTTAAGGAGATAAATGAGAAAAAAGAATCTACCGATGTTCCGAGCTTCCTCTAGGCTCTATTTGATGTGTTCCTTCATGCTGAACACGAATCTGAACGAGTTTCAGCGCCAGGACCGGTAGAACGGAAGATACGATCGAAAAACCACGGTGATCTCGAATTTTCGTCCTTTTCGTCTAAAACCCATTATTTAAGGAGATAAATGAGAAAAAAGAATCTACCGATGTTCCGAGCTTCCTCGAGGCTCTATTTGATGTGTTTCTTCATGCTGAACACGAATCTGAACGAGTTTCAGCGACAGGACCGGTAGAACGGAAGATACGATCGAAAAAAAACCATGGTGATCTCGAATTTTCGTCCTTTTCGTCTAAAACCCATTATTTAAGGAGATAAATGAGAAAATAGAATCTACCGATGTTCCGAGCTTCTTCGAGGCTCTATTTGATGTGTTTCTTCATGCTGAACACGAATCTGATCGGGTTTTAGCGCCAGGACCGGTAGAACGGAAGATACGATCGAAAAACCACGGTGATCTCGAATTTTCGTCCTTTTCGTCTAAAACCCATTATTTAAGGAGATAAATGAGAAAAAAGAATCTACCGATGTTCCGAGCTTCCTCGAGGCTATATTTGATGTGTTTCTTCATGCTGAACACGAATCTGAACGAGTTTCAGCGACAGGACCGGTAGAACGGAAGATACGATCGAAAAACCACGGTGATCTCGAATTTTCGTCCTTTTCGTCTAAAACCCATTATTTAAGGAGATAAATGAGAAAAAAGAATCTACCGATGTTCCGAGCTTCCTCGAGGCTCTATTTGATGTGTTTCTTCATGCTGAACACGAATCTGAACGAGTTTCAGCGCCAGGACCGGTAGAACGGAAGATACGATCGAAAAACCACGGTGATCTCGAATTTTCGTCCTTTTCGTCTAAAACCCATTATTTAAGGAGATAAATGAGAAAAAAGAATCTACCGATGTTCCAAGCTTCCTCGAGGCTCTATTTGATGTGTTTCTTCATGCTGAACACGAATCTGAACGAGTTTCAGCGACAGGACCGGTAGAACGGAAGATACGATCGAAAAACCACGGTGATCTCGAATTTTCGTCCTTTTCGTCTAAAACCCATTATTTAAGGAGATAAATGAGAAAAAAGAATCTACCGATGTTCCAAGCTTCCTCGAGGCTCTATTTGATGTGTTTCTTCATGCTGAACACGAATCTGAACGAGTTTCAGCGACAGGACCGGTAGAACGGAAGATACGATCGAAAAACCACGGTGATCTCGAATTTTCGTCCTTTTCGTCTAAAACCCATTATTTAAGGAGATAAATGAGAAAAAAGAATCTACCGATGTTCCAAGCTTCCTCGAGGCTCTATTTGATGTGTTTCTTCATGCTGAACACGAATTTGAACGAGTTTTAGCGACAGGACCGGTAGAACGGAAGATACGATCGAAAAACGACGGTGATCTCGAATTTTCGTCCTTTTCGTCTAAAACCCATTATTTAAGGAGATAAATGAGAAAAAAGAATCTACCGATGTTCCGAGCTTCCTCTAGGCTCTATTTGATGTGTTTCTTCATGCTGAACACGAATCTGAACGAGTTTCAGCGCCAGGACCGGTAGAACGGAAGATACGATCGAAAAACCACGGTGATCTCGAATTTTCGTCCTTTTCGTCTAAAACCCATTATTTAAGGAGATAAATGAGAAAAAAGAATCTACCGATGTTCCGAGCTTCCTCGAGGCTCTATTTGATGTGTTTCTTCATGCTGAACACGAATCTGAACGAGTTTCAGCGACAGGACCGGTAGAACGGAAGATACGATCGAAAAAAAACCATGGTGATCTCGAATTTTCGTCCTTTTCGTCTAAAACCCATTATTTAAGGAGATAAATGAGAAAATAGAATCTACCGATGTTCCGAGCTTCCTCGAGGCTCTATTTGATGTGTTTCTTCATGCTGAACACGAATCTGATCGGGTTTTAGCGCCAGGACCGGTAGAACGGAAGATACGATCGAAAAACCACGGTGATCTCGAATTTTCGTCCTTTTCGTCTAAAACCCATTATTTAAGGAGATAAATGAGAAAAAAGAATCTACCGATGTTCCGAGCTTCCTCGAGGCTATATTTGATGTGTTTCTTCATGCTGAACACGAATCTGAACGAGTTTCAGCGACAGGACCGGTAGAACGGAAGATACGATCGAAAAACCACGGTGATCTCGAATTTTCGTCCTTTTCGTCTAAAACCCATTATTTAAGGAGATAAATGAGAAAAAAGAATCTACCGATGTTCCGAGCTTCCTCGAGGCTCTATTTGATGTGTTTCTTCATGCTGAACACGAATCTGAACGAGTTTCAGCGCCAGGACCGGTAGAACGGAAGATACGATCGAAAAACCACGGTGATCTCGAATTTTCGTCCTTTTCGTCTAAAACCCATTATTTAAGGAGATAAATGAGAAAAAAGAATCTACCGATGTTCCAAGCTTCCTCGAGGCTCTATTTGATGTGTTTCTTCATGCTGAACACGAATCTGAACGAGTTTCAGCGACAGGACCGGTAGAACGGAAGATACGATCGAAAAACGACGGTGATCTCGAATTTTCGTCCTTTTCGTCTAAAACCCATTATTTAAGGAGATAAATGAGAAAAAAGAATCTACCGATGTTCCGAGCTTCCTCTAGGCTCTATTCTGTGTTTCTTCATGCTGAACATGAAACTGAACGAGTTTTAGCGACAGGACCGGTGGAACGGAAGATACGATCGAAAAACCACGGTGATCTCGAATTTTCGTCCTTTTCGTCTAAAACCCATTATTTAAGGAGATAAATGAGAAAAAAGAATCTACCGATGTTCCGAGCTTCCTCGAGGCTCTATTTGATGTGTTTCTTCATGCTGAACACGAATCTGAACGAGTTTCAGCGCCAGGACCGGTAGAACGGAAGATACGATCGAAAAACCACGGTGATCTCGAATTTTCGTCCTTTTTGTCTAAAACCCATTATTTAAGGAGATAAATGAGAAAAAAGAATCTACCGATGTTCCGAGCTTCCTCGAGGCTCTATTTGATGTGTTTCTTCATGCTGAACACGAATCTGAACGAGTTTCAGCGCCAGGACCGGTAGAACGGAAGATATGATCGAAAAACCACGGTGATCTCGAATTTTCGTCCTTTTCGTCTAAAACCCATTATTTAAGGAGATAAATGAGAAAAAAGAATCTACCGATGTTCCGAGCTTCCTCGAGGCTCTATTTGATGTGTTTCTTGATGCTGAACACGAATCTGAACGAGTTTCAGCGCCAGGACCGGTAAAACAAAAGATACGATCGAAAAACCACGGTGATCTCGAATTTTCGTCCTTTTCGTCTGAAACCCATTATTTAAGGAGATAAATGAGAAAAAAGAATCTACCAATGTTCCGAGCTTCCTCAAGGCTCTATTCTATGTGTTTCTTCATGCTGAACATGAAACTGAACGAGTTTTAGCGATACGACCAGTAGAACGGAAGATACGATCGAAAAACCACGGTGATCTCGAATTTTCGTCCTTTTCGTCTGAAACCCATTATTTAAGGAGATAAATGAGAAAAAAGAATCTACCGATGTTCCGAGCTTCCTCAAGGCTCTATTCGATGTGTTTCTTCATGCTGAACATGGAACTGAACGAGTTTTAGCGATACGTCTGTAATATTTCGTTTTTATTTTTATTTATTTTATTTATATATTAATTTGTATGAAATCTCATTTACCGAAACAGCGTACAAATTTTTTATCTTTATTATATTGTATTATATTTTCGAAGTCATGTATGTAATATTTCCTTTTATCTTTATTTATTTTATTTATGTATTATTTTGTATTTTTTTTTCTTTTTATCATGTATATAACGAATATAATGAAAACGAATTAGCACGCATGCGTTTGTATTTTAATATAAATTTCGCTCTCGACTTTGACATAATGCCGAATATACGCAAAGAACAAAACACTCATACAAATAAATGAAATAGTGCAAAAACGAATAGAAATCATTTTCTTATCACAGATCAATTTGTTATATAATAAATTAAATGTGAAAACGGTATGATACCAAATCAAAAAACGTACGTTTCAATAGAAATAGAATATTCAATGCAACAGTGCTTCCAGCCTGAATATTATTATTAAATGTGGGCTACTCATCTTTTTCTTGTCCTACGCAATGGCACACGATACCTTTATGAAAAATGAAGAATTGCAATTTATGCGTATACGTATACGTGTGCGGGGATCCCCTTATATAAATTAGGTCAGTATGGTGCCATTGGGTGCTGGGAAGCGACTGATTTACAATGTCTCTTCGGGAACGATCTTGGCCCGGAGACCTCATACGAAAATCCCCCACCATCCAATCATTGTCAGTTATTTTTAAGGATAGGTTGCGCAGATTGGTGTCGAGGGTAGGAGCCGCGGGAAACTCCGAATCATCACACGTCTGTAAGCATGGGTCACTCGCACTTCTTGCCTAAACCGTCTCTCACTGTTTTTATTATTTGTTCACATGATCATATTGCTTAATCGAATGATTATTCCAGCGACATAATGATTGATACTTATACTAGGATAGTCGATGAGATTTCATAAATTTTGTGAAATTTTCTAGAGCGCTTCGGACTACTTTTTGAAGCGCCAGGCGCAGATGCTTACATAATAAAGGTGCGGAAAGAAGTGTTATAGACTAAGGATTATTATTTTTATTATTATTATTATTTAAAATGAAGTAGGAGTTTCAAAAATTGTGGAAATCGTAGAAATAATAATAATAATAATAATAATAATAATAATAATAATAATAATAATAATTCAAAATCAATTACAAGCGATACCAATTGTCAAAGTTGGACGACTTGTCTCCGAAAGTGAGCCAATGGGCAAGTAGTATAATCAGTATTTGATCAGACGGTCGAGTAACTCTCGAAACTCCGGACCAACAGTCCCCATAAAACGATGGAGCCGGAGATTAAAAAAAAACGAAAACGAAAACAAAAATGAAAGCCTTGAATACGGTACAAGTATTTTTTTTTTCAAGTACGAACTTGAATAAAACGAGGTTTGTTCTTGAAAAAAAAAAAAAAAATGTCAAACGATCGTTTTCTATTGATATTTCGGAAGTGGTAATTCTTGGTGCGGAGAAAGGTGTGCGCCTCGTGGTATGAACGTTTGTTCGTGAAACGATCGAAGCACGCTCGACCTTATCCCGCACGGTTCCTCGTACCGCAACATCTCCGCGAGTCGGGACGATAGCGTGTAGCCGTGACCGAGAAACCCAGCGCGAGTCGTCACAGCGACGGCCGCCGTTCACGCCGAGCGATGCTGAGGAAAACGCGATTGCCGCGGGAGAGCAAGGAAGTCGGCCAATCGCTGCGCGTCGTAGTTCCTCCCGCGTATCTTTCTCTTTTCACGGCATGCGAGATGAACGATTTATTCGGCGATCATTGCGGATGTATGTGAATTACATTGTAAATCACGTGATTGACCATTGATTCATTTGTTTGATGAAATGTGAATATTATATTCGAATGGTCGTAGCAAGGGTAATTTTTTTATTAATATTGGATAATAATCCCTCACATAGGTTCCAAATAATGTTCAAAAAATGTTCGCGGAGTCCCCCCAGCAATTTTTACCCGGTAATGTGGAATTTCTATTTTGTTTTAAATTATATACATTGAAATGTTTATCGAATTTATTTATCATAGCTAAATTATCAGCATGAACAAAATTTAGTCCATGTGCTTCCTTCATCGGAAAGATGCTAACTTTTGGAAAACATTTTTTTTTTTTTCAGTCTTCAAAAACAAAATGGCGAGACTAATATTGGCGACGTAAAATGAAAATTACGCTGAAAACGTGTTTTTTGCTTTTTTGGGTCATTGGACATAATTGGATTTGGACAAAAAAATATTTATTTTAAAACTAAGAAAGAAACAAATATAAATAAAACTTTCAATGTCAATTCTGAACTGAACAGATTTGTTTTCTCTTTTTTTCCCTGATTTTTCATAAATCAAAAGCTTACATAAAAAAAACTATAGATAAGAATTGTCGATACGATAATATGATTTGATTATAATTACTTCATAATTTCTTCAATTCATATTATTTGAAATTATTTTCGTTTTAAATGTCCGGTTTCATTCAGACTATTTTCACTGGAAGATCAAACGTTGAAATATCGTATAAATCCATTGATCACAGGAAAAGAAAAAAAAACTGCATATGAAACATTGATCATTATACGTTATACAGATACAATATTTATGCACTTTCCACATACTAAAGTTTTTCTACATTTCCGTTGCGTGCTGCGTACCCACGTGGTTCCCAATCGTTTGTTCTCAACGAAGCAGCAGCAGCACCAGCAGCACCGCAGATGGATTCTCACCTTGGAATTATTCAACACTACGAGAGAAATCATGACCTGGGTTACACCGAGAATAGAGCACGTGCAATTACCCAGAAAACAACCGACTCTCATCAAACGATACGTCGACAATTAATACCACATTGTTGTAATTGGTCTGAGAACGATTTTCCGTAACGTTTTCATCGTGATATCGAAAGCACAAACGACAATGAAACTCTCATGATAATATCGTTGTAATTACATTGGTTCAGCAACGTCAATGTTTTCGAAAAAAAAAAAATTACATGGAAAGCCAATTGCTACTCATTGACTTTCTCGTGTCACAATTGTCCTTGAAATCGCAACAATATTCGAGTAATAATAATCAAAAATTTTGAACGTAACAAAAAAAGTGTATTTGTGGTTTTTGTTGATGCAGTATACTAAATTTCGAAAATATGTAAAGATTCAACCATTTGCAACCATGGCTGCGGCTATAACGTACAAATATACGGGGCACGACGCTCTGAATCATCGGATTGAAACCCTTCTATCCTCCGATGTGGCCGATGATTCTCTTTTTAGTATCTTTTGAATCCTACGACCTTGCAATTTTTCAAAAATTCGATCTTTCGATTATTTTCGGAAGAAAATCGATATTCGATTATTTTGTATCGCTCTTTATTATCATTCATGAAGAAAAATTAATTTTCTATCGAAAATTATCGAAATATCGATTATTTGCCACATAAATTTCATTTTTTTTTTAAATGGGCAACCATTATTCTAGATTAATATTTCGGAAAAAACTCAAATTTACTCAAAATCTGAAAAGAAAAAAAATATTAAAATTATCATGTCCACTCCAACCTTATGGAAAAAGTTCCTCAATTTTGATAAGTATCTGAAAAAAAAAAGTCGTCGAATACAAAACGAAGAAATTAGCAGTTACCTCTGGATTTAAAAATACAACAGTAGCCTCAAGCTTTGCTTCGATTCTTGCAGCCGAGTTGTAAAAAAAAAAATGATCAGTCGCGACGACTAATCACCGATAATCGAATAAAAATAATCGTACGACGAGTGAACCCTGACGTTCCATCGTCCGGCTTCTCATACCTCGTTCCAATCTTTTCCCGAACGTTTACATCGAACATAACGTTTTTTCCAACGTAAATACACGATTTAAAAACATATTTGTCGCAATAAATTAGACATAACTTTCCAACGATTTCGACCTGTCCGGACGGTGATAAGCACAGACGTGGAAACGAAAGTAAATTGCTTGATTATATGAGAATCCGAAGTGAATGTGAGCGCGAGTAAATTAGAAATAATTCTAACCCGTCGTCTGGAATCTCGGTACATCGGCACGCAGCCGCACGGCGAAAGTCTTTCGCTCCGATCGCGACGACGAGATGCGGGTACTGACCTAGTAATATTCGAGACGATCGAACTGTGGTGAACGAGTCGGTGGTACGGTTACGCGCAGTAGGCCGGAAGATAAAGTGAACGACCTGACGATTCGTCGCGTGGCTCGAGTGCGATTGGTTCTCACGATCGATTCATCGTTCGTTGTTATTTAAATATCGTTTTATCGTCGTATTATGAATTCGTGTTTTTTTTTCTTGCTTCCTCATGGAGGAAGCTTTGTTTTAGTGATATCTTCTTTTTCGAGATGTTCATAAAAACGTGTTCGGAATGTCCCAATATATCTAAAAATTACATCCAGAAAAAAAAAATGAAAAATAGGAAAAAATATAAAATATACACACATACACATACATCCGGACGTATGTGTGTGCGTGTGTGTGTGTATGAACATTTTTAGAAAAATCCATATAGTTTTTTTGTTTTCACGCGATCTGAAAAAAAATCAAAAAAAAATTTCTATTGATTTTTTTTAAAATAACGACATTGGTGCAATGTTGAAAAATGTAGCAAAGTGAGACGAAAAAATAATAGATCATACGGTTCATACTTGTATTTGTTACTCGGCTAGCCAATGGAAATGAGCGTTTTCAGAGTTTCTCACCTCCGAAGCAAAAAAAAAAACAAAAACCACGTATTTTGCACTAGTTAACAGTCTAAGATATTCGTATGAAACTTGAAGAGAGGGCAAATGAGTTAAAAAATTAAATTTTATGTATCATGTAGGGTATCATTTGAAAGGGCTTGTTATGCGGGATACAAAAATATTTTTTTTTTCATAATTTTGAACCCGATACTTGGAACGATATTCTGAAAAATATGCGAAAATACAGTATTTACCCCCCCCCCCCCCCTTCCTCCCTTATTTCGGAAACTGTGGGTCCTCAAATTTTACAATAGATCGGAGAATATAATGCGTTACTTGAAGTGTACCGGAAAATTATAATTATGGTGAAATGTTTTAGCGAAGTGAGGAAAAAAATGTAATGGATTATATGGTCCACACTTGTACTTGTTGCTCGGCTAGCGAGTAGAAATGTGGTTCCTGATTCACGATGATATCTACCGTATTTTCACATGAAACTCGAATCGGGCATAAGCACGCGCGCACGCACTCCCGCACTTCTGTGAAAGCCGGGTTCGAAGTTTACACACACACACACACACACACACACATACGGACGGACGAGCAGTAGCCAGCCTAACTCCAACATCCGTGCTTTTCTTTTTTTTTTCTTATTATTATTTATTCTCGAGTATGAGCGATCGTCGAGAATCGCTTGACACACTTACCTGATCAATGGCGAGAGAAAAAAATACACACGAACACGACCACACGTATTTCTTTTATTATTCGTAGGTACGCGATGATGATGATGATGATGATGCGGAAAAAAAGTCACCGTTACAGATGTCTCTCAGGATTCGGGTGACGCGGTCGAAGACCAATCGGGATAATTAATGAGGCCACCTCGACAGGTGTGAAAGATTTTCAGCAAAACTCTTTCCGGCCAAAATAAATTGGCTATAAAATTGTCATTGCCTCATTTGCGAGACAGTCGATGACGTGAATTATTTTTTATTCGAAACAATCGAATTGTAATCAAATTTAATGAGAACAATACAAAGAATTTGAACAATCTGGTGGCGGTCTGCGTGACGGACACAAAAATAAAAACTTCTCGAGAAAATATGTTTTTTTTTTTTTTTGTTGGATTTTCATTAGTTTTCAATAATTTTTGTTTCATCGATGAGGCAATTTATTTTGAAATGTGACCATTTGTTTTTCAACGACACGATAATTCGAATATTGATTTGGACCTGGAAGTCGTAGTTTTAAATTTGGCGCAAAATCTTTCGAATGTGTTGTAGACAGCACCATACTACCCAAAACTGAAAATAAAAGAAAGCTTCAGTTGTCGTTAACCACGTTCATGACATTAATTTTTCCTTTTCGAGTACCTCAGTCACCCCCTCTTCAAGTCTCAGATGAATATTTCGAAGTGTTAACCAGTGCGAATTATGTGGGTTAATGAGATGTATTATTATGCCAAATTTCAAGTTTCTACGTCTCATGGTTTCTGAGAAAATCGGATGAGACAGACGGACGGACAGACAGACGTGCGAAGTGATCTTATGAGGGTCCCGTTTTTTTTTTCTTCGGTGGTACGGAATCCTAAAAACGTCAACGGTACGTTTTGGGATCAGTGTACAAAAGGTTTCCACGAAAAGACACTGACAGAGGGTTGAATTGTTATTACCCCACGATTGGTCGGTAATGGAAATTCTGTCTGCGTGTATGGGTTCGCTCGATGCAGTCCAGGCGCTGAGACCGATCCGGTCGATCTGATCATTATTCGTAATCTTCTCTGAAACATCGTTACACGATTGATCATACAATTTTGCTTCTTTAAATACAATACTTTTTATTGACAGAACAAAAAAAACGGTGTCCTTGATACAACAATTGAGTCTAAGTACGGTTTAACGTGGGTGCGTTGAGTGTTGGTATTTTCGCATACAATCCTTTTCCCAAACTATCGAAATTTCATGGAACGTAGTCGATGGACCCGCGTGTCATACGGAAAAGTAATAATGGTTTAGTACAAGATCTTACGTTTACGCGTCGGAAGGAGTAAAAAATACATGGAGTGTGATAAAGTACTTGATAAAGTAACGTCGGTTGACAAAACGCGAAATGTCGATCGACGATGGACCAAACGTTGATTATTGTCGTATAGTAATAATCAAAATAATTGAAATAATATCGATAACATTAATTAAATGTAATAATAATCATAATAAAAATAATTAAATATAATAATAATAATAATAATAATACGAAGAATAATTAAATATCACACTCTCGTTAAAATTGGTGAGACCCGAAGTGATCTTCTGTGCGATTATATCATCGATCGCCACTTCAAGACGCGTCGACAGACTAGAATGATTATGAATAAACTTAAGGCCTTCGTTTTTTTTTTGTATCATCTTTTTCTGTTTTGTTTTGTTTTTTTTTTTCTTCTTTTTTTCGTTTCTCCGAAAGGGAAAAGTTTCTTACAAGATAATTACGATAAAAAAAACTAATGCGGCCACGTGCGTTTTGATTTGCCGCCCCGTTCGATCGCACAATCACGTTCGAAAGGGCGTATAATATATTTACAACTCATTTATTTATTTATTTTCAATGTTATTATTTTTCTTTTAATTCGCACGAAACCGACGTGAAAATATAAAATAATTTTCGGAGGGTAAAGCAGCACACTGTCGATGCCTCGACGATTGGGAGTGAGAGAACATTCGCAATGGGAAAACGAACCAAATTTCAATACTGGCTATTCTCCAATCAAGCGCACATCGTAATGATCGTATCTCGTCGGTGATTATAAAAAAAAATTTATAATCATAATTTTTTTTTTAATTGCGTCTCTCGCATCTTATTCGCTTTGTGTTTGCGCGATATTTTTTTTTTGTACGTCGTCAGCCTCACGATAGACGGATGTAAAATTCACAAATAGAACGAGATGAGTGTAAACGGCTTCGAAATCATCCAATAAGATAAACATTTCATTGTGATATCCGACATAACGTTAATGAAATTTTTACACAAGCTCTTTCCATGAAAATCCTTAGTGTCACATATTTTTCAATGCTGCTTGTTTGCTTTTCATTCTATTTTTTGCTTTTTTTTTTTTTTTTTTTTGTACGAATATTAAAACGAGCATTTTTTTCCGTCACCGTCTCGTTGATTCGAGAGCAAAGCTCAGTCGGTGCACTCGGACGCGAAACTCTCGAGATCAACGTAATGACCGTTCATGCTGTCTTCGAGAAGCTGTGCCATGTCTCTACGGAGTATTTGAAACTCGGGTCGGCGATCGGGATCGGCGTGCCAGCACCTCGATATCACCCTGAAGAGCTCGCTACGACAGTGCGATGGCCTCTCGAGTCTGTAGCCGTTCTGAACGTTTCTCATTACTTCGCGGGCTGCCATATCCGGATAGGGCGTCGAACCTTCAACAAAAAAAAAACATAATCAATTACGTTGATATTTATTTTTTGTATTAAAAAAAAATCCAATCAAATTATTTATTGACGATAAATTTGTTTATCTTTTCAGAATTTTTTTCGAAATTTTCGATGGTGCAAATTGCTATATATATATATATATATATATATATATATATATATATATATATATCGAAATGAATATCTTACCGAGAGTAACGATTTCCCACATGAGAATGCCGAAGCTCCAGACATCGGTTTTCGTTGTGAAAAGCGAATAAATCAAAGATTCCGGAGCCATCCATCTGATCGGCAATGCGTTTCTTCCGTGTCTCGCTTCGATCACCTCGCCATCGTCGTTTGCGAATCTCGACATTCCGAAATCCGCGATTTTGCAGAGTTTGTTGTGATCCACGAGAACGTTTCTCGCTGCTAGATCCCTGTGGATTATCTGTAAACGAAATTAAAAAAAGAAAAGTTAAAAACATGTCATAACTAGCGAGTAATGGAAAAAACAAAAAAATATACAAATATATATATATGATTATCTTTCTTTCTGCAAATCCATTATGCAACATCAAGCCACGTGCGTCAACTGGCTCTTCAAATACAAACGTGGTGCTTCGAGTTGTGTAACTTTCGAAGAACCAGTTGACGCACGTGGCTGAAAAATTGCATAATAAATTTGCAGATAAACAGAAAATAATAAAACGATGACGACATCTGCTATGTAATTGAACAGAAAAAAAAAGAAACGAGTAGAAGTTGTTACGTTGATAAGTATGTAAGCACGTGAGTGTAGGTGTCAGCTAACTGGTTAACTCATAATCGAGTATCGTACTTGCTATTCATTATGAATTCTCGTTAATCGATTGTCGCGAAACGAGAAAATGGAAGAAAAAAAAATATACATGGCAAAGCCATTGCTCGGCGTGTGGGATCTGCCAATGTGTGAATGACGTACGTGCCGGAAATAATGTATTTGCCAGTCACTCGAGGCTCGAGAGTTAAGTAACGTGTCGTGTTCATCGAGTCCAGGTTGTGCAGTAATTCATCGATCGCCTGGAGAGCCGAACATGAGTTCATGATTAAAATTGAAAAAAAAAAAAAAATGTATAAATGGAATAATGTTTATCAAGTTCTTGTACTATTTTTGAGACAAGTCGCATGAATATTGTTACTCGTGAGACATTCTAATCATTTTGAAAAAATTATTTGCAACGAAACGTACACGAGGCTCATGATATTTCAATTATCGGAGAAAATATAAAGACAGAAATTGGAATGGGAACGTTGTCAACTGAATATCGAAGTCATATATAAATCTACACCGGCAATTTTTTTTTTTTCCAAAGTTAAAATGTTTCCGTTTTTATTGCACGACGAGAAAGATTTAAAAAAATCCGCTGAACATATAATAATCAATGTTTTTGCTCACCCTCAGAATTAAAATAAGAATTTATTCGCGTTTGAAAAAAAAAAAAAAAAAAAAAAAAAAAAATGATTCCGTCGCGTCGTCAATTTTGACAAAATATTGATTAAACATTTTATCGTCTTCCGGCAAATAGAAGCGTATTACTGTCAAACGAGAAGTTGGAAAAAAACGTGGTCTCTCGGACATTCTATCTCACGTTATATTATTTTATTGCTCTGCTCGTGGTTATCTTTTTCCTTTTTCAATTTCTCATTCTTTTTTTCATACGACTGCACGACGTGGCTCGGCATTATTATTTTACGACGAACGCAATAGCCGTGAACTCGACGCGGCAATTTTCCGGTTTCTCGGGAGTCTCCGAAACGCGGATAATCGACGATTCGCGAGCCAAAGTAGTCGCAATGATGTTCGATAAATAAATGAATAATGATAAACCGGTTATTATATCAGCAAATTTCATGCTAATTTTGATCAATCACGATTTCCATTGATACTTCCGTTATTCTTATCATCTTGGCTCGTGTTAGGCCACCCCGTGACGACAAAATTATTTGCAGGTCCGTACTGAAAACGCGCGAGTGTCCTCTCGACTCGGAATATTTCACGAGCCTCGACCGCAACTGTTAAGTACGCCACTCGGTCAACCAGTTTCCCAACAATTTGTTTTTCATTTTTTTTTTTTTTTTTTTTTTTGCATTATCCAACGGGTAGATATTTTTTTTTTGCACGATTGGCCAAACACTTGGTTGGCGGGCATCGAGGTCATTCGTCGAAATAATAGCGAGGGCTTACTGCACTGAGAAGCCAAGGTTACTTATACGATTGTACACCCGAGTCGAAATTTTCGAGCCTTCGTTTGACTTGGTTACACTTTTAAGTGTCTATACTTCTTTACTGCAGAAAAATCACGAAAATTGAACGATCAGAGTAGTTACATGTCCATTCAACATTTTTCTCTACAAAAACTGACTAAATCAAATTAACTTTTTTTCTGTGTGTTGTAAAAGTGTATATATTAGGTCTAACACTTTATATGTCAATATTTATAATTTAAACCCATCAGAAAAAGTCGTTAAAATAGGTTTTTTTGCGCGTCTGATTATAGTAAACCCCTACAGCTCAGTGATAGATCACCAAATGAAAAAGAAAGAAAATGGAATATTATTTATATTAAAAAAAAAAAAAACAAATTATTAATTTAAAAATTCGATTCAAAGATTTCAATTTTTTTTTTCGTTTCTTCGTTTTCGCATCTTCCAATGTGATTGAGCAGAAACGTACGAGTGTTGAAAAATCAATTACCTTCTTCGAAGCGAGATACTCCATTCCGCGTGCGACGCAATAACCGAAAACTGTGAGATCGCGAGACGTGAGAGCGGCCGAATCTTCGCTGAAGTTGTAAAAGTCCTGTCTGGTACGATGATCCCTCAGATAGGCCAGTAACTTGCCGTACATCACGTACTCGAGGATCAGGTAATGAGGTTCTGAAAAAAAATAAACGAACGTTGCATCACGTAATTCGGTTCAAATTACGATCGAACAATTTTTTTTTTTTTTTTTTTTTTTTTTTTCATAATCGCTTGCCATATTTTGCCACGATGGAACTTATAATTGGAAAGACGAAGCGACAGGCGAGAGCAATTGATTTTTCGCTTGATAAATTTGGTCGGGAAAATATTTCAATTGAGATATTTATGATTTTAACGACTATTATCGTCGGTAAAATTATTGCTAGATTACACATGAAAATGGCTTATTTAAATTTACGTTTTAAATCTTCGAAAATTACGTTGTCGTGATAATCGACTGGAAAATGCGTCAACGAATTATTCAAAATTATGGTCGGGAACTTATTTCTTACTACAACCAAACGAGGCCCCGAAACTCGAACATCGACTTAAAAATTTGAAGACAAAAAAAAATATTAATGAAATAGGCGCATTAAAAGAAAAATACAGAACTGAAAAGTGAAAAAAAAAAAAATCAGTGACCATGACTCACAGCGACACAACCGTGCAGTCGGTGCATCGCTTCAATGTACGTTTTACGATAGGGCACGCACGTCGTGTATAACAATAATCGTGGCGAATGGAAAACAATGGTCGATTTAAGTGCGCCACGAGGGACCTAAAAAGATGCCAGCTTGTGGTCGAGTGAGTCACGCGGGCGGCCAGGTTCTTCCACCGCCTCGCCAAACGCTCGGCAAAACGTTCGTCTTATCGTGATGTCTCGAGACTGCTCGTAAAGATTTGCACAAGGTGCGCAAATATCGCAGTGTTAAAAAAACAACGACCATACAACAACATTAGCCTCGAAGAAAATTACGAAAAAAAAAAAACGGAAAAATTAACATCAACCAATTGGCTTCTGTGAATTAATAACAAAGGTTTGAATTTATTGACCAAATATGATGGATTGTCTCGCATTGATTACACATGACTTTTCCATTGATTCGTACGATTGATACAAATATGAACTTATGGAATGATTTTTTTAAAGTATCTTTTGGATCCATCGACCTTACGATTTTTTTAATAGGTTTTTTAGACAGCTTCCGCCCTCAACAGTTAAAAAAAAACGTCAGGACGAAAACGACCCACCTTTGCAGACTAAAGGTGCAAAAAAAAAAGTTTACAGACTAAGAGTGAAAAACTTATTATTCTCGGATTTTTTCATATTCGCTTGTGCCACGAGATCTTTTTTCGTGACAAAATTTCAAGATTCTAGGTCAACGGGAAGTACCCTATAGATTTTGATGATCAGTGAGTTGACGGACGGACGACAAAGTCATCGTATAAGGATTCCGTTTTTTTTTTTTATCTAAACGTACGGAACCCAAAAAAAGAGGAAACTCTGAGGTAATTTTGGAGGAAGCAAATGTGGTTGGTCGAATGATGAGAAAAAAAGTAATCGACATAATGGAAGGGAACAAAGCAAGAAACGATAAAGAGTAATTGAAAAAAGTTACTTCGGTGGGACGCGTGCAAATGCAAATGGCGAGGGGGGCGGGGGCGGCCTGGCTCGAGCAGATGCAGGTCCATGTTATTTCGACGTGCGGTTCGCCACGTTGGAAATATATATTTTTCGAAACCTTTCAGAACCGTCCCTTCTTTCTCCCTGAGGCTGTTACGAAAATAACGAAGAGCCGAAAATTGGGTGCTTGCGGTTATTGCATACTCCTTCGTTTCGTTACATTGCAACGAGAAACGAATTTCCGCAAACTGAAACTGATCTCTGGCAAAGCCACTTTTATTAGGCGATGGAAAAAATGTCGATGGTACGGATTTTACTAATAGAACTTTTTCAATTACGTATTAAACCACGAGTCGAATGATCTAATAAAATTAATTCGAAAAAAAACAAACATAATAATTAATGTTCATCAACATTTTTTTTTTGCAAATAAATTTAATTGAATTTTACTAATTCCAACCGAAAAAAAATAATTTTATTTTTAGCAAAACAATTCTAGTTGTGTAATATTTTGGAATAGTCACACGTTCCGATAACTCTACGATCAACCAATGACATTGTCTCACAAGTCTGTAACAAGCAACTTGATGAGTAATTCGTTGAGCCGTGACAAGAGAATGGAAATCGTAGATGCAATTTAAGCTTCGTTCACGCTTCGGGATGAAAAAATACAAAGAAAAAAAAAAGTAACAAAAAAAAAAAACAACCAAAAAAATTTGGTATACGTGATCGTCGTTCCTGGCGTCCGTCTCCGCCAGGCCCGAAGGCGCATCCACACACACACACACACACACACGCGAAGACGATTTTGCACGTGGGAACTTAATGGCCGTATTGTGTGGCGAGTGTACGACGTACACGACAGAAGAAGAATCTCACGGGCCCAAGTAACTTCGTACACACAGGGTGTCTCGTTCGAAAAGATACGGTCGAATAACTCTTTAGGGAAAGGAGTGACATCGAAATGGGTCAGATGAAATTTATGATGAAATCTATGCACTTACAGTTCGTTTTTATGCTGCAAGCATAACTTTTTTTTTTCAAACGGGAACAGAAATTTCAATCCCCCCAAAGTTTGTGTTATGAATTTTTTTATCGATTTTCCACTAAATATTGCACGAAAATAGAATAAAATGTGCTTCCATCATTAAAAAAAAAAAAAATGAAATGTAAGAGTCTAGATTTCTGCACTGATTTTGACTATTCAAACCCTACAACTTTCATCTGACCGATTTCGTTGTCACTCATTTCCCCGAAGAGTTATTCAACTGTATCTTTTCAAGTGGGACACCCTGTATATGTATATACATAAATAAATAAGTGTTTGTGTGTGTGTGTGTGTGTGTGTGTGTGTACATCTGCGCCCGTGGAAATTTATTCAGCGGATATGCACAACCGAAGAGACGTAATGGTCCGTTTCGTATCTCTTCTTCCTCTCTGTGCCATTCCTCTCCCGCGTCTCTACTTTGCTCTCTCCGAAGCACCATCGTTGCCCTTTCTGTCGTTTTCGATCTCACGTTCTTTTCAATGTTTTTTTTTTTTTTTCGTTCTTTCTTCTCATCGTTCGGTATTTCGCAGGCGACAGATTTTTCGTTGGTGCTTCTGCAAACCGTCTATTACGATTCGACGATGGGCGAAAAAAAACACGAGAAAATAAAAAATCGAAAACGAATTCAGACAGAGAGTCGTGAGCGAGTGGTGTAAGCGTGGTAGCACGATAACTGGCTCACGATTTCGCTGGTCATCAATTTCACCTTTGACGTGTGCGAGGCAAGAATTTCGAATACTGGTTTTTGTGCTTCGTGCATCGGCCGATTGCGATCCCGAATCTTGACCGTTTTCGAGCACAATCGTTCCAAATATTGCGCGTTCCGAATTTTACCTTTTCCAAACATTGCTCGATCCGAACTTCGAGCCCAACCCATCGACATTCTCGTCGAAGAATGAGTTTCTCGGATGAGATGCGTTCGAAAAAAAAAATTCAATTAAAAAATAAAACCAACGAAAACAACAACAAAACAATTATGGTAGTTGAATCAACGAGAAGCGAAGGAGAGACGTTGCGGACCGTACACGCGAATCAGCGGAATAATAATAGTTGAAGAAGATTAATCTGTTTGCGACTGACGAGATTGTTATTTCTTTGAAAAAAAAAAAATCTCTCAGCCGTGTTCGTCGCTCGACGTTTAATCACGAGGATTGCCGATCCATCGGTGATCCGTGTTCGTTCGACGAATGAAGATGAACAAAGACGACGAATGATTCGCGATAATCCTGATTGCTCAATAATTACGCCGGGTTTTGCGATAAGCGATAAGGACGCGTGATATTCGCATACACATTGAATTTCCTATACAAAAGTCAGTGACGTCATATATCTAACTAAAAAATTCCGAATTTTCTCCATAGAGACTATTCGTGTGTTACTGCAGCAGAGTGACGGTCAGAGAACGAACTTCTGCTGCAATAACTGAGCCATTTTTCTCCGTGTAACAAATTAATGCAGTCACGCTCAACAAACATCGGTTACATGAACAAATCATCGATAATATTGATTTTGAATGATGTAATGAATGTTCGTTTGTTGGGAGGAATGAATATTTTTACATGGATTGTTCTTGTCGTTGATGCAGCAAAGGAATGACCAGCATAGGGAATTTTTCTGCGATAACGTAGGCAGTTTTTTTCTTTTTTTTTTCGTGTGGAATTTTTCGGGTCGGGAATTGAGAAACGACGGTGATTAAAATCACGAGACTCACCTTCGTCGGTACAACAACCGAGGAGGGTCACGACGTTCGAGTGATTCCCCAACTGTTGCATTATCTCGAGTTCACGAATCAAATCCTCCTTCTCCCTCGCCGACGCGCCTTCCTTCACCGTTTTAACCGCGACGAGCCTCGTCGTGCCCTGATGACCCGTCAAATCGTCCGCCTCGGCTTTCCACACCTGACCGAAATTTCCCTGGCCCAAAACCGTTTGCAGTCTCAGCTTGTCACGCGGAAATTCCCAACGAGATTCTTGGGACGGCGGGGGCGGAGGTTTTTCAGCATCGTGACACTGAAATCAAATTTGAACACAAATTTCACAAATTTTTCCATAAAAACCGATAGGAGAAAATAAATTGATAAATAAAAACAAAAGAAAAACAAAATTCATCGTCCGATGAAGATGAATTTTGAAAAAACTTTTTTTTTCTTTTAATCATCACTCTTGTTTTCACTTTTCACTTTTTTTTTGTTACGTAGAAACGATAAAATACGCAAAAATTGACGAGACTGGTTTTTTTTTTTTACTTTTAATTTTTCGGTATATTTTCTAATTTTTTTTAAAACTCAAATTATCGTTAGTTATAAGATTGGAAAAAAAAATCGATCATCATGCTTACCAAATGTTGAATTCTCGGTAATTTAGTTATGGCTTTTTCGATCGACGTTTTGAAGTCCCCGTTCTCGAGATTCAACGCGTCCTTTCTACAGCTTATCTCCGATGACGTGTCGGACTCCTCGAGCACCTGCGCAACCGAACAAAGATTGACAACACACCGCAAAAGCGAAGAAAACACGAATAAAGAAAGAACCTTATCGATCGTTAATCATAAAAACATCCATAAATAACGCTGTTATTATCACAGCCGTTGTCGTTGCGGAGAACAGATTTTTGCGAACAAAGACCGTTGAAAACGCTGATGAATATATAAATGTCCACGACGCAAACACACAGTGACACTTGCCATTGAAATATTTCCAAGAAAAAATAATTGTCAGAAATAATTTATAATTTTTTTCTTTCATTTAAAAAAATCAAATAATTCTTCGTATTTAAAAAAATAATAATTTGTCAAGAGTCATTCATCAGAAATTTCCAATCGCACGACGACCATGGAATGTTTTTTTTTAATTCCTCATAGAGGAAGCTATATTACAGTGGAAACATTTTTTCTTTTTTTTTTCCAGACATCAAACTATCACCCCTTCATTGACTATCATTTTTGTCATGGTTCAATGTGCGGCTCGGATTTCGTATCGTTTTAAAACATTCCTCTATGAGAAAGCCACATTTTTTTCAAACGATTTCTCACAAATGAATCTTCGTTCACTACCTACGAGTCAGAACCAATTAATTTTCAAAAGTACTTCGTCGTAGAGAAATCTTTGTTTTTCCGCTGTGTATTAAAAAATCGTTTTGCCCCCCCCCCCCCCACCCCCTCCTGATCTCCATTGGGTTTGAAAATAATTTTACCGATCGAAGAACGGAGCTGTGTTGCCGCGATCGATTTGCAAATGACATTTGCCAATACCGTTAAGTGGCAATCGATTATCGAACGTTATTACCGTAGCAACGATTGCCACGAGCTAGTGAGAATCGCGAAATGGAAAATTGTTGATTCTACAGTTGGGTCCTATAAATTTGTTCCAACGAGACGCAATCACGGTTCGAACGAGATATTCCGTCTCGCTCGTTGCTTGAAATCGCGTAGCTCGGTCTGTGAACCATTCGTCCTTCGGACGTTGCATCGTCGATGAGAAAATTGTTGGGCATCGTTCGTTCGGACGAGGGGGGAGGGGGGGGACGATGCGCCTCGTTTCGACGATTGGAATTTCGTGCAATTTCCATGGACAAACGTTGCAACGCAAAATGTGGGAAAGATTTTATTTGTGACATGCCGACGACAAGTCGCGACGACTCATATGCAAATGATTGTGAAAGATGGGGCGCGTTGCTTTATCGCGGATGTGAAAATCGATTGACCGTCTTCCTGATCATAATATTATGAAAACAGATTGTTTATCGAACAAGATATAAAACGGATTATCTTTTTTTTTTTTTTTTCGTGACGAAACGATTTTGTGGAATTTTACCAAATTGCTCGATGACGATTGTCCGGAGATAAGAAAAACTTGTGTGGCATGTTGCGATTTTCAGTGATAAATTCTTCGCACAGATTATGCGAGCGAAAAAATATATATATATATGTATGTATATTCCGATATCCACTGGGATAAATGATTTTTATCCGACGAAACTGATTTTTTTTTTAATCGAAGTTCGGAAATCAACTATTTTTAGTAAAGGTTGTTGTAACATAACAAATTTCAATCGTCAAAGGTATCATACAAGACGGATCTTGACGCAGATCGAAACGACCGTTTAAATAAGATGGTTCTGGATGTTGCGACGACGGCCAACGACCGGACACGGCGAAGCAATAGCGAGAGAACGGGAAAAAAAAACGAGAAAGAAACGTGTGAAGGGCGGCAATGTCTATTCACGAGTAACCGTATAAACCACGCGGAATGTCGAGTCGGAAAGCCCTTCACCGAGAAGGGGAAACGAATTCGATCGTAAAGCCCGCGAAGCATAAATTAAATTCAACCGGGACGGGAATGAAACCGTAACGCGAATGTTCGAACATACGAATGCGACAAAGGGTCTTGGGACCAATGAAAGAAATTCACGTGTTAGGAAACGTGAAACAAAATAAAATAAAATAAAATAAAATAAAATAAAATAAAATAAAATAAAATAAAATAAAATAAAATAAAATATAATAAAATAAAATAAAATAATAATGAGAACAAAGGGACGAGGTGAGATTTGCAGACCGAATACGAATTTGGAAACGATCGATGAACCGAACATCCACAAACGAGCCATTTTATCTCTAAAATTTCACTGCTGATGAAAATATTCCCATAGAATCATTATTATCATATGTTAACAAAATTAAAAAATAAAAAATTGTTGTATTTTTATTGTGAGTCTTGAATTTGATGAATTTATGTATGAATAGAAGAAAATTATTCCATTTTTATTTTGAGAGTTGAATTTGATAAATTTTTTGTATGAAGAGAAAAAATTTATTGCATTTTTTTGTGAGGATTAAATCTAATGGATTTTTGTACGAAGAGCCATTGGCCTCGTCACCGGCGTAATTGACGAGATCGGCCAGCACAGCATGGATGTATGTAGCAGTAATAATAATCTAATCTCGTTGAGCGAGCTATGCGGACGTTTATGGTTGACGCGTCCATGACGAATAGTACCGAACGCCGTGACGGAATTTCTCCTTCGTCAATCGAATATGGAAAGCATTGTGTCGCGATGCACATATATGCATGCCCGATAAGTGCGAATTGAAAAATTGTAAAAGTCATTTCACGGTTTAGTCATCGCAATGGGATGACACTTGTCCTTGGCCTCATCGAGCGTATACCGTAATAAGCTGGGTTCGTTTATTAGCCACAATAATGTGTCAATGATTGGCACAGGGACTTCGATTTATCAGGATGAGACAAAGATGAGAAAGTCGAAATTTGCATAACTTATTTTTTTTTCCATCATATTTTGCAAGGTTTATACTCATATTTTTTATATTTTGCATGGTTTATATTTTCTTTCATATTTTACATGGCTTCACATTTTCTCACAACATTTCTTTACTTGAGAAATTACATTATATATTTTTTTTTTTCGAATGTGTTATACCGATCATGGCTGAACGTTCATATTTTAGAAAAACCTTTATTTTTCATTCTTCCAAGCTGACGCTCACGACAATAATAGTCCTTATTGCGATTGTCATTGTAAATATCCTAAAATTACGAATGAGTGAGAACCTCGATAAATGCAAATTTCGCGTGAAATCCATCGAGATATCGTATCCGAAAAACATCATCTCGACGTGAAAAAAAAAAAACGCGAGATAAATATATATCCCGGATTATCGTCCGCAAGGACATCGCGAGACGCAATTGCACGAGGAAATCCGTCAAGCATTATCGGAAATAAGCGCAATCGCAGCATCGCTGTGGCTCCCGAGGTTTTCCATCTTCTTGTGAAAGAATTTAATCACGACCCGTGAATCAAGTTCTCTTCGCGCTAATCGCACTTAATCAACTTGACACGTTGACCTCATTGCGTAAATTCAACGTTGTGCCACAAAAAAAAAAAAAAAAAAAAAAAAAAAAAAAAAAAAAAAAATTTAACAATTATCAAATGTATAGTTGCACTCGCGTAATGCATTCCTGCTACTGAAAGTGTATTATTTTCATTCGTAGGACGGATGAGAAACGCGAGAATGAAAAAGTTTCAACTATTCTCACGAAATATCGTTGTTCAGCTGAGCAAAAATAAAAGAAAAAAAAAATGAAAAAAAAAAGGAAGCAAGAATTGAAACGAGATGCAGAAGACGGAGGCCGGACAAACGCGATGGCAATCGCCACGATCTTTTCATCGGCATCGCTCATCCATAATAATCGTTTCTTTCTTGCCCCGTGAAATTCGTGTAATCGTCGAGGCGACGCGATTATTACGAATTTATCCGTGAAAGTATTCACGATCGAACGACGACGATAATTCGCCAATTATCTCGATAGCCCTCCCCCCCCCCCCTACCCGGTCTCCTCACGATTTTTAATAAAACAATATCAAAATTACCTAAAATATATTACTATAAATACAAGAATAATTGACTCGAAAAAATAAAAAACGTTTTCAAAATAATGTAATAGTTTTTGTCTTTTATTTAAGATTTTTATACGTAGTCAAAACGAGATGAAAAAAAAAAATTACAAAATCTGACTTTTTTTACAAAAAAAAAAAAAATCGTGAAAAAATGCATTTTTTTCCATAAGTCAAAAAATCTTACGCCTTTTTACTTTTGCGATATTATATTTTTGAGAAAAAAAAACAGAGCTGTTATTGACTTAAAAAAAAGTATATATATTTTGCAGTTTGAACTCGAGACTTTTGGTGGGTGTCGAAAAATAAAAGTGGTACGTTTAGATTTTTAGATGGACAACACGTAATGTTAAAAAATGATATTTTTATTGCATAAATCGTATGTATTACGCCCGGGGTCAAGTGGACCCGAGTGACCGCACCGCGTTAAAAATATTCACTGAATATTTTTTTTATTTCTAAAAAAAAAACAAAAAAAAAAAAAAAACTAAACAATCGTAAATTTACGAACCTTGCGATTTCTAATGATCAGTCTTCTGAGTATGAGACCAACGCCAACGGCAATTGGAAACACAATGAGGGTGGCGAGAATGTAACTGACAATAGCCACGGTTTCCTGAGTCGCGATACCATCGCCATCGTGTCTCTTCGATATGACTTCGCCGATGTTCACAGATTCCCGCGAACCCACGTCGATCGTTTCGTGACCGAAGTAGCTGCCGTTCATATCCGGGCGATATCCGAAAAATTTCGTCGTCGTTGGTTCGTAATAACCGGGCCTGAATCGACTTCTATTGGTTTGACCGCCACTCGTTCCGTGTGAATTGTTAAAATTCGTGTTATTCGTCGTTCTCGAAGCACCCGTGATAACGTTCGTATCATCGCGTTCGTTCCCGTGAGTCCGTATTTTCTTTGATATTCCACTCGGTTCAACGTCCGAATTGTCCCGATGATGTTTCTGTACGGGCCGCGATTGTTCCTCCTTTCTCTCTTTTGCCGGACTTTCACTCGTTTCTGGGACGTTCCCCACCGTCGCCACGGCCACGAGTCCCGAGCCGTTCCGACGTCTCGTTGCGTTGTTGACCTCGATTGCACCGGGAAGCACAACATTGTCCACGACCTTTTCAATATCTTGCGAATTACTCGTCGTACCGTTGAATATGTTCGAAGTGTTGTACAATTGCATTATCGGCAATACATCGTCCTTGTCCTTGATTTCGTCCGACAGATTTCGTCCTCTTACCTCCGGCGATCTTTCGTTACTCACCGGTTTTCTCGTTACCGAAGAATTCACCGGATTCATCGTTGTTCCTTCACGTTGATCCTTCGTTCCATGATTTTTCGTCGAATTCGCAGAATTATCGTCATTTTCGATCGCATCAACGATTAACGAATTTATCGTCGTGATTATTACGGATTCGGGCTTTGTTGTTGGTTGTGATCTGTACATCTTTTGAATTTCCGAAGGATCGAGATCCTTGGCCAGACCGAACGGTCTATTGGCTTCCGTACCATCAACACGTTTTGTCCGATCATCGAAAACCGTCGTCGTCGTCGTCGTCACGTCGTCATTCTCAATCATCGTTTTCACGTCTTTCGGCAGTTCCAACATTTTCGGGGTAACCGGAAATATCGAAGGCTCGTTCGTAATCGCGATATCCGACAATTTCGCATCTTCCTTTGTGCTCGAAGTTACGCTAGGAACAATCAAGGTCGTCGCGAACGAACGACTCGATTCTTCATTCGTTCGTTCACGATCGACGATCCCACTGACACCGATAATTTCACTCGATTCACCCGCGATCGTTTTTTCGGTGATGTTCGAACGTTCGTCACTTACCACCGGATTTCCCGTAGCGACCTTGACCCCCGTCGTTCCATCGTAATTCATCGTTTCACCACTCACACCCAGCTCAAATTTATTTACCGACGAACTCGTCGTGTCCGACGAGTTATTCACTATTTTCATGACCTCGTTCGTGGAAAACAATGAAGGGGCAATCGTTTGATCGTCGTTGGACGATGGAACGTTCGTGACCTTGGTAATATCGGTCGTCATCTTATCGACGATTTCGATAATGCCTCCGGAATCTTCACCATGCTCATCATCGCGTATCTTCGTCGATGACCTTGTAGTCGATTGACCGTCAATAATGTCCAACGACGGCTCAGTACTATTTTCCATCGGTATCGTTATCGAAGATACCGAATCTTCGTTCGTTCCAATTTGTGAATTTCTTATTCTTCCGTTGTTGAACGACAAACCGTAAGACGATTCACCGGACGTAACAGCATGCAGCAACGATTCCCGTCGTCTTTTCGATTCTTCGACGAGACCGTTGTCGTTAGCACGTTGATTGACCAAACGATCGACACTTTTTCTCATGTATCTTCGATCGTAACCGTAACCATGATAAATACGTTCATTGCCAACAACGTGTTTTTTAATTCCCGTGACGATGGGATCGACAAAATAATTTTCCGTGACCTCATCGATGATCTTGCGGTCGGAATGGTTAAACGTAAACGAAGTTTTTCCACCGTTGTGATCGTTTATCCGGTCGGTCGAAGCCCCACTGACCTCACCGTGAATCGCGTACGGTGTGGAAGCCGAAGTGGAAGCCGAAGTCCAAGTGTTCCGCGATGCTGTTGTGCCACCAGCACCGAGACCACTGCTCGCACGTCCGCCGCCACCAACGGCGATACCAAGATTCTGATTCTGTTCGTGGTACTGTTGTTGCCTCGCGCCGTAACCACCTTTTCTCCCGCGTTCTCCCACCACCGTCGTCGTCGTCGCTGCCGGTGGAACCACCACCGACGATGAAGAAGACGAAGACGAAGATGAGGAAGACTCGAAAGACGATGAGGATGAAGCAACGGAAGCGAAATGTGACGAAGACGAATCAGAGGAGCCGGATGGAGACTCGCTGTTATTACCGATAATCGTGCTGCTGCTGCTGCCAATGTCGCCGATTTTACTGGCTCTAGCACCGCTATTACCGTCGCTGCTAGCGATATTTTTTATTATCGGTGTTAGGCCGGTGCTACTCGTGATCGCGTTGAAACGGCTCGTCGCGGTTGCTGCAGCGACTCCGTCGACGTCCGTACCGGCACTGAGTAAGCCAGCCGTACGCGCTGCCGGTTCTACTGGGCCAGCACCGCTGCTGCTGCTGCTGCTGCTGCTAGTGGTGCTTGTGGCGCTGCTCGGTATCTGTAGAGTAGGAAGACGAATAAGAGGAAGCGGTGACTGCTGCGTCGTCGGTTGCCCCGATCCACCATCGTTTCTTATCTCATGGATGCTGCTGCTGCTGCTAGCGGCGTTGATCCTCGTCAATTCCGGGCCTGGTTGCTTCTCCCTCACACTCGTGTCTTTCACATTCGGGCGTCTCACTTTCTCCAACTCTGCCCCACTCACTTCAATCGCTCTCTTTTCACTCTCTTCGACGTTCACGCTCGCCATCTGTTCCACGTGTTTATCTTTATCCCGACGTTCCGCGTATGCGTTTAACCCAGGTCCGGTGTAGTTGCGCAACAAACGAGTCACGTTGGTTATCTCGTACGCGTATGCGTGATGCTGCTTCGGTGCGATCGGTGTGACGATTGGTGGGACAGTTGATGTGGGTAGATCGGACTTGTTTGCGAATGAAATGGAGACGATGGATTGTGGGGTGGGGTTTGTCGGAGGAGATTTTGATGCACGGTCAGGGGATGAGTCAGTGTTGATGATTGTAGTTGTGGAATTGTTTTTGAGGTTCAGGGGCTCGTGGGTGGATGAAAGGAGATTCGGTAGTCTGGAGATTCCGTGAATGTTCGAAGACGACATTGTCTCGACGATTTGACGTTTGTTCGGATCCTTTTTCGAAAACGTCGGAGTAACGGTTGTCTGATCGCTGTGGTGGGAAATGTTCGCGATCGTTGAATTGTCATCCGGATTTTCGTTAGGACTCGGTTTTCCGTATTTTTCGACAGTTTCCGTTGTGTCCGAAGCTTCGGTGGTGCCGGTTTCGTAACCCCGCTCGTAGTAACCCATCGGATCGGTTACCACGATTCTCAATGACGAATGAGATTGGCTAGCGGTTGTGGGATCTTCGGGTTTGGTCGAAGAAGCATAAGCGACCGTCGTGTCTGCGTTATTTTCGATCGCGATCATTTTTCCGTCGTTATCTTCATTCGCGATCGTTATCGACGGAATCGTCGATTCAACTATGTTCGAGTTGACGAATTGCCAAGTTGTTGTTTCGTTGGATCTGTCGTTTGACGAATTGTGATCGTTCGTTTTGAGGGTGGACAGCGTCGAATTTATCGGATTTATCGATAAATCGGTATTGGAATCGGTATTGTGAATTTTTATTATCGTAGATTGTTGATTCGTGAGTTTGTCGTGGGTTGAATTACGGTGATGATGTTCATGGGGAATCGTTGATTCGGTCGCAGTTGCTTCGTTGATTAGCTTGGATGTAACGATTTCAATTTCACTGTGAAACGCGGCCGCATTCCCGATCGGTGAGTTTCTCGCTCGATGGGCCAGAGAATTATCGGCCACGGTGACAAGTCGGGCGGCATTGCTACCTCTTCTCTCACCTACTATCGCCATCTGGTTTATCTGGTCGGCGTGAGCGGACTGGTCCGTGGCAACGGTCGAGTTAACGTCGGACGCGTTTCTCAATGATTCACGAGCCGATATAACGTTGTACACGATAATCGGATCGTTCGATTTCATCGATGATTTACGAAAATACGTTCCCGTGCCTGGACTGCGATATAAATTTTTTATTTTTGGAATTTTATTTTTTTCAATGGTAACACGTTCAACGGCTATGTTCATTTCTTCGTTTATAATATCTTCGAGACGTGGTACCGGTATCGTCGTCGTTGTGCTGAATCTTTTCATGAAATAACGACGTCGGGAAATCGGCACACTCGACGAAGTCGATGATGCTCCATCGAAAATTGAATTATTCGTGGATGTCGTTGTGTTTTGTTGATTATTGTCGGATTGTAATTTTTGTCCGAAATAAAGAAATTGCGTCATGTCTTCCACGGGAATGTTGCTTTCGACCGGTCGAAAATGATTGTACAACGATTCGGGCATTGCAACCGTATTTTTTCGACGATTATCCGGTTCGATGATTTTTTGCGAACGCGACAACGATTGTGAATTTGTTTTTGGAATTTTATTCATCGTCTCGTTTGTTCTTGAGAGACGCGAATTTTTTGTCGAACGATCGATTTGATCGTTGGATTTTTCGATTATTTCCAAACTTGACGACGATGTCGATGATTTTGGCAATTTCTCGATCGCGAATTTTGTGGAGTCATCGTCATCGGTTTCGACGATTATCGCGGATTGATCGCCGATCGGAGAGGTCACGTAGACACCGTGACGAGATTCTTGAGCCTCCAACATGTCCGACGTGTCGTTGGGAACGACGAGCGACGAATCGGTAGTGATACGCGACCACGAATCCGAATTTTTCGTCAAGTTCGACGATCTTGGACCCAAAAGTTGACGTCTTCGAGCTGCGAGAATGTTTCGCAACGCTTGTTCACGCTTTATCTTCGACGATGGTGGCTCAGCCTGCAGAGCCATCTTTCCCTGACGATTATCCGTACCGATTTCATCTGCAAACAAAAAAATCAAACAAAAACCATACCGATCAATAAAACTCATCAACTCGTCATTGAAGCGAAGAAAACAACTCTTGGCTACAGAATGAAGATAAAAAAACATTGTGGTGGAAAAACAAGCGTTTCAATATCACGATCACGATTTCCTAATCGTGACGAACCGAGGGTTTAACGGTAATGGCAATCGATCGTGAACTAGTTTCTCGGTTTGAGCATTGCGGTGCGTGATTTACTGTGCAACACTCGAACGTCGAATCTACGTGGATCACCGTTAATTCGGCGAGCCACGAGAAGATCTCGGATAAGAGACTGGATGGTCGGCGGTGCCGGAGTTTTGTGGTAGATCGATGATGCAAAGAAACCGACGTTTCGCTTCGACGCCCGATAACCAACATTCCGTTCAATGAACATTTCATTCGAAATATTTTTTCAAACAAATTATTATTATTATCAATTGTAAATTCAAAATATTATTTATGTAGATATGTCCCATTCGTAGTTATGCAATAATTTTGAGCAATTGGGATAGATTATTGTTTTACAATAATTCTGAATATTCAATCCCGCGTTAATTCAGTCCGAAAAGTACTTCAAGTCGATTTGAGCTTGCCTATTCAAACTGATAACATTTATTGGCACTCTGGGATAAATTATCCAAAGATCAGTCCGAATGTAGAATTGGTGGCTATATAAATAATATATTATTATTATTATATTACAGTTGGTATGACAATAAAATAAATAATAATCGTTAATATTATTATATTATTATAATATAGTTACAATCACAATAATACGAATAATAATGAAATAAAATCAATTTTAATTCAATTAAATATATTTCGAAACAACGGAAATTAATTAAATCGGTTCCAAAATTATTACAAAAAAAAAGAAATTTATTGCAAACGATTGAAAGATAACGTTTGGTGATATGTCGCTACAACTTCGATTTACGTTGATCGATTGCAGATAATGCAATGACTCACAGCTGCAAGGTAAGTCGTTGGTGTCACAGATCGTGGACCATGTCGCAGCCTCAATTCCACTTGGATGTCTCAATTTCAAATCCCGGAGGAAAAGAAGAAAAAAAAATCGCAAGACACGTCAGACCTCGCAATCGATTAAGCGATTGCTAATTAGACTGCGAGCCGAAAGTGCGCCGTCGATTAATTCGCGGAATCAAACGTCGTGTCCCGCAGCTAGTTGGGATATCGGGTCGGTTGAGGTCACCCACAACTCACTCCGGCCGAGATGAACGAGAGATGCCGAACGAGCCGGGAATTAGCCCGGAGGTTGATTTTCAAACCCGTGTAACGACGACGGGGTTCGTGCAACGTGCGCGCGGAACGGAAAAGAGTCATTGTCACGACCGGTCGTAGCGATCGGTAAGACGAGGTAGCAGCCCCCGATCGATCGTGTTCAATGACTCCGACGACGAGTCCGAGGACCCGAGTCACGAGGTCAAACCACCGCGATACCGCTACAACCGTGCTCGAGACCATCGAGATCGATGCATTGTAACAGATCGTTTGTGAATACAAACCGCCGTCTCTGATACACAGATTACTCGGCTCGTATTCCACGACATGTTGCGACCGTAAGTAATGGCTGTGTGAGATCACGAATCAAAGTTATATATATATATACATATATACATATACGTATTAGGTATATATAGGTATTATATATATATATATGTATATATATATATGTATATTCGAGTGCATCGATGGTGCAAACTATTAGTTCGTCGCGTGAAATCATAATGCAAATTAGAACTGTGTATCGCGATTTTTTTCGATTTATTTCGTTATAATTATTATGTTTAAGGAGGCTGGTCACCTAAAAACTTGGAGAATATATAAAGCATTCCACATCACTTTAGCCAGTAGAGAGAAAAATTCCACAAATAATTTAAAAAAAATGAGTTATTTTATTGAAATATATTCACCGAGTGCCGGAATTTTTTAAAATGTTATGACATTTTTCTCGTTGATTAAATTTTTTTTTTAATTTTTTCATTCAAATGGCTGTATCAAAATATGCAAAAATATATTTTTTTCTCAAGAAATGCACTCGTTACTTTATTTTTCTAAACATCACCAAATTCTGAATACGAAAAACGAATTTTTGATATTTTTTATACTGCGGGATCGGTAATCGGTGATACGTAATATTACCGATTTTATTAATACCTTTCCGTACGAATTAGTCACAATGTCATATCGCGATGATAAATCCAGATGTGTTATTAACCCTCTTCAGTCGGACTTCAGTAAAATTACGGCTTAGTCGCACGAGATAAAATTCACACCAGCCACTCTGAATTGCAATAAAAAAATGTTAAACATAAATAAATAAGAAATTGTAATAAATCTAAAAAAAAATCAATGAAAAGATAGTTGATTGGTTGACGGATATCCTTTGGCTCGAATGACAAGCGTTTATCTACCGTCGTCCAATGACACACGACATCCACGTGCATGATCAATCGTGATGATCCTCGAGAACGATCACGATCGCTATCAGCTTCCTCTCGCTCGCTGCAATTGGCAGAGAAAGAAAAGGTCAAGATCACGCAGAGACCATGAAATTCATTCTCCGTATTACTTCACTTTACAATATAATTTGAATTCAAAAAATTACATTGCAATTAAAAATATCTTGTCACTGGTTACAAAATATATTTTTTATCACACAAGAAAAAATGGAGTCTTTATAATATTCCCTGAGCTCGTAATCATTTGAACGTAAGAGAAATTTCTTGCAAGTTGCAATTGAATGATTGATCAATATAATCGGATTATCGTCAGATCGTGGAAAACATGTGGACTGTGGTGTCCCGTAGTTAAAATATTTGTCAGTGTTGATCATCGACTAGCCACCGTGTACGAAAGCACCGCAAACGTAAATTCCCCATACGGGGCGAGAGAAAGAGGGGGGAAAGGGGTGAATAAAATAGTCGCCAGCCAAGCCTATTACCCACGACGTTTTCAACATACGTATTATATATTCGCGATAGCGTACACGTATTCACCGAGCCCTTGTGGACTCGTGGATATCCCAAGTACAGCCTGGGCTCTATGACACAGAGGATCTTGGGGCAAAACGGCCCACCAAACGGTTCGTTCGAATGCGTTAGACAAATGGATGAATGAAAATTGAATACCTCGAATTAATTAAAAATCGTAATAATAATAATATTAATAATTAATAATTCACGCCCGCAGTAAAAAAAAATCACGACAAATTTGACACACGACCGGAAATGGATGTTCATTGGATAAAAATTAATTTAAAACATTCGTGATTAATTATAATGCAATAACAACAATTTTTACATTCATGAGAAAAAATAATTGAATAATTTTGGGTGCATATTGTTTGGCGACGAATTAATTATTAACTACCATGCAATAGCTGTGAAAATCCATTATTTTCAAGTCAAGAAAGTAATTGAGATACATTTTCAATCGATGCACGCCATATCCTAAGTTCGACTAAGTAAGCGACTGGCTCGACTACAATAAAAGCATTCGGACAAATGATTTTTTTAAAATTCATTATAGTTGCCATTACTTTTTTTTCGTTGCGTGGATGTACGATTTTGCCCCCCGATCCCCATATATCATAATTTTTATATAATAAATGTAAAAATGTTTGTTATTCCATTATAATTAATCGCAATTGTTTCAAGTTTATTTTTATCCAATTAGCATTCCGTCTTCTGTCGATTGCCAAATTAGCCACCATTTTTTAAAAATGTTTTGATGTACCGTTTTGCCCCTGGTCCCCATACATACCTTTACATGTATATATACAATACAAGTGTGTGATGTGTAGGTACATGTATGCATGTATATTGGATTCTCGGGCGGTACGTGGTATACACGATCTCGTATTTGCCCTGCGGGTACTTACACCCACGCAATCGTAAAATATACATTCTCCGGTGGCGTTCCGTGTCCGGTAAGTATGATCTACGTACGCAGCGTCCGGCTGTGAACTATTATTGCTCTCTCTCTCTTTTTCCTCTCACTCTCCCTCTCCCTCTATCCCTTTTCCTCTCTCTTTCTCTCTCTCTCTCTCACCGTCCGACTACGATGCCGCTTGCTCCTGATGCCAGTTCGTTGCAACTGCAGCAGCAAGACGACGCGAGGGTCTAGGCGAACGTGTGTATGCGCGTTTAGCCCGAGTTCTCCCCTCGTCGTCCTTCTGGTTTCTACACTTCTTCGGTTCTTCATCACCGTCCATCTGTCTCGTTCTTTCTCTGAGGTCTTGCATATGTATTTCACGTGTACCGGCTGCCGTTGCTGGTGCTGGTGCTGCTTGCTGCTGCTGCAATTGCAGCTTCTCAAACGGCAATGTGCAGCAAACCTCTGTCGGACGTCCAGTTTCTCGCGCCCTCTCAACTATCCCGTATACGTGTGTATAACCTGTAAAACTTATGTGCACGTATATTTGTTGTGTTGTAGGTGCAGTACGACCGCAACCGAGGTTTAAACCGAGCTCTTTGTAAATCATAAACGTGCTGACGTTACGTCGTGTCCTTTCTCGCTATTTTGTCACGTGGAACTAACCGCTCGGATATAAACACGTTTTATGGTCCCGATGTTGTGACGCTGCGTAACGTGGAAATTATTTTCAATAACATTTTTTCTTCTATTTTATCGTTGTTATTGCAATTTCAGATTAAATCCGAAAATATTCCAAGCGGTCAAAGCAACTTAACACGAAGGTTAAAAAATAATTTTTGATTCTATCATTACTACAACATTATTGCAATATAATTGTTATTTTATTTTTATCGCAATATTATATTATTCACAACCTTTTAGAAAATGTTATTATTATTTTTTTCGAATAATTTCGCCATCACGATGGACTAATCGGATAAAATTAATTTCGAAGTAACAAAAGTAACAGATTAATCAATTTGTAGCCTGTCAGATTTTTCAGGAATTAAACGAGACGAATGTTCATATTTGTGTTTTTTTCTTCTTTTTTTCTGTAAATTCCGACACGATCGCGATTGCAATATGAGATAAAAAAATCGATCCCAGTGGAAAAATTCGAATGCTGATGGATGAAAAAAAAAAAAACGAATTGCTGCTGATGATAGACGAAAAAACAGTATCATAGAAACATCAATGTAACGATGCATGTCCCGTAACGATGAGATGAAATTTTACAACGGCATAAAAGTCATGCCGCACTTCTCGCTTCGTCAAGCCAACATAGCGCCCGGGGTTCTATTATCCGCATATTTACACTGCACGCGCGTACACCCTTGTCCCTCGTGGAGATTCGGTCGTCGGCGGGACATCCCAAAGATCTCTAAAACAAGATGGAATGCCGAGCCGGACCCCGTGCGGAGCTTACCTACTGTGACGCTGAGTCCAAACCCAGCAAATGCATTCTCACAAATGCATCGCCCACCAAACTACGTACGGTCAAACCCTCGAGCATCATTCAAACACAATTACAACACGTCTTTTCAACAACCAAAGAAGCAACTTTTTAATGATCATGATAAAGTAGCATACAAGACACGGAAGAAAAAAAACCTGATAATTTGTTTTTTTTTTCTTTTTTAAATGCAAATAGCAAACAAGATACGGAAAAAAATGCATTAGTCTGAGTCTGATATTTAAAAAGTATTATTATTATTATTATTATTATTATTATTATTATTATTATTATTATTATTATTATTATTATTATTATTTATTAATTTTTATTTTCGTTTCAATTTTTTCAGATTCGTATTCGAGATGCAAAAGAGTATTCGACGTTCCTCGAAGAAAAAAAACCCAAGAAACAGCCCTCACAGGGTTGTTTATTGTGTTTTTTTTTTCACTTTCCATTTTTTTGTCTTCAATATGGGACGAAGCGAGGACGTGAAGAATAAAACGAAAAAAAAAAAATGGGAACGACACTGACCTCGCTAACTCGGGGTCCTCGTGAACGAAGTCCCGCCACGAGGCACGTTTAGTATGGCAGCACGAGAGCGTTACTGCCACGATCCTTTTTCGTTCCCTTCCACGGTGACTATACGGACTCTTTATGCGGTCACGTAGCGACGATAACCCCCAGAGAGCTCGCAACGATGCAACGAGACACTCCTACAGTCGCAGAATCTCGGCATTGTGAACAATAACACGGAATTGCCGTACATGCACGAGAGGAGGGATACGTCTATGCACTCTGCACCGAACCGACAACCCGTGAACCCCACGTTCACGAACACCATGGAGAATCATGCGCGGAAAACTTTAATCTCGAAAGAAGAAACTTTTTGGTCTGTGTCGTTGCTTTGTCGCTCGAACAAAATTTGACCCCGTGACGATGATATCAAAGAATCTTTTTTTTTTTTTGCCTCCTCATAGAGAAATCTTTGGCAAATCTGTTAAATGATGAGGAAGCTATGTGCAAGGTTCTACTTTGTTTTTTTTTTTTATGTTTTACGTTGAAATCTCGACGACAGAAGAAATAGAAAAATCATTTGGTCATTCATTTCATTCGATAAAAAGAAAAAAATTATTCGCGAACACATCGCGATAACTCGACGATTGTTCGGATGCCGATAATGGCAATCGAACGAACGTAAATTGTTACTTTTAAGGAACTCACCGATAACGGACAAATGATAAGATAATGAGAACACGAGTAGTAAAATAAATGTTTTCTTTTTGTTGTTTCTTCTTTTTTTTCCGAATGGAATTATTGTAATGAGAGAGAAAGAAATGCGACGGGAGCACAAGCGAGAGATAAAGAAGTCGAGAGATTCACGATGGAGATTCCTTTGTTTCGAGGAAGGATTTTCTTCGAAGGACGACGCTTGCCTTAATGTCCACAGCGTTACCACTGTTCTCGCGGCTTGCACGACAATACACGAGGACAGAAAATGCAATGGGGCAGATGCGACTGCACGAGCGATGTGTGCGCCTGCACGACGTCAATTCCACAATGCTTGTTTGCAATTCCGGGTTCGTTTTCGTCGAATCGCAATTCGGGTGTTGCACAAGCGATTTTGACGAAAATGGCATTGTTTTTTTTTTTTTTTTTCAAAGAGATGAAAAGATTATCGCTGATTTGAAAAATGGGCATGTGGACTAATCGTATAATTGAATTTTTACTACATATGTATATGATTAGTACATTTCTGAATCAGATCGAAACAATATAATCTTGTGGGACATATTTTTGAGTTATCGTTCGAATTTAATGTCGAATTGTAGTAAATAAAAGTTTGAAATTACAATAATTCGTTTTTGACAGATTTAAAGTGGATTTTTTTCCAAATCAATCATCTATAATAAATCAATTATCTTGAATCAGATACAACGTTTGTTTCGTTGAATTCGAGATTAAGTTGAAACAAGAAAATCACACGAAATATGTCAAAATAAAACTTTATTGTTTCGATCTATAGTATATATTATATATTTCATCGGACAGTTCCAGAAATTCAAATATTATTCAAAAAACTCTTCTGACCCTCAATTATCCCCAATTCGAAAACAAACATGAACACCAGACGAATTCCCAAAATCTCTCGAGCATCAACTTTGCAAAATTGATTTACTCGAAAAAAATTGATAAACAAATGAAAAACTGAAACACCGTCATCCATGCAGTCTGGAGATAAGATTTGGGATGAAACGGCGTGTGGGTCGATGTGGCTTATGCGACCCCTCCGGGTCTTCGTTCTCGTGCTGGCAAACGGAGCCTCGTTCTCGGGCCTTATGTAAGGCCCAACACGACGTGGAAACGGCCCGAGGCGGAGAACAGCCCCGAGTTCCGTAGAGCAGAATGAATAGAAGAAGGAAGGAAGAGATGGGATCGCAGAAGACTGCATAGTCCGTGGCATTATCGAGCCAACCTGAAGAGGACTGCGAGAGACCGGGATAGAAAAAAAACGTGGGAAAGAGAGAGAGAGAGAGAGAGAGAGAGAGAGAGAGGGATAGAAACACGACTTTAGCTATGGAGAGCGCGAGCGCGGGGCCTGCCGTTCCGCCAATTTGACGCAATCAAGGTCCCACGTCCGCTCTTAATCAATCCTCCCCCTTCCCCTCCCGCCAGGCCCTCCCTCGTGCGATCCGCACACACGGTCCTCCTCACAACCGTCGCCCAGCGCTTCTTTGATATCGGGGAAAAATGCAAATTGCGAGTAACGCCGACCGCGGAGCACTCGACAGAAAGCCGCACTCGCAGTTAATCATTCCGCCGAAGACGCGCGCGCGCGTCGCAATTTCCCCTCTCCGTCTCCGACCTCTTGCCGATCGCTTCGCCGTACACGGTAGATCCAATACTTCGCTTTGCGCCTGTCTGATATATATATATGTATTCTCGTATCGACGGCTTGTATGCGCGAAGCCAGTTTCACCGATCGAGCGATATGTCATTTTTGAAATTATTTTCTTTTTTTTTTTATGTCATTGCCACATTTTTGTCACAATGTCGATATAAATTAATTCCTTATGCTGTTGCACATATTTTTATACTATAGTGGTAAATTCTGGATGGGGGTATTGTAATCTTATTTGAAATCTGGGTTTTCACAGTCGAGTTGTCGAACCTTGGGACTAGACACCCATCCTTATTGCTTATATTAGTATATGCTTATTGTATATATAAGTATATTATATATTCGTGAGACAGTCTGCCAATTATGTGTAAAATTTGTACCGGGTGGTCTAAAGTTAAAGAAATGAAAAAATTATGCCACTCAAAAGACCTTAACAAAAAAAGGTATCAACGATAAAAATTTTTTTTTTTTTTCATCCAGTCATTTTTTAGTGACAGCGACTGGAAAAAACGTGCTTGCATGTTTCGAAAAAAATGAAAATTTCGAACGCGAAATATATATATTTACTGGTTATAGGTGGAAAAATGTAAAAAAATAAATGATTGATTTGATTTCGAGCGGCAGAATAAAATCTGTAAAAATATATAAAAATAAAAAATTATTCTGAAGAAATACAATTTTTACTACAATGTATGAAAGATGGAATATTCGTTCAATGGTAATACAGAGGTACTCGTCGCTGCGAGCGAAACTTTGTAGAACATCAAGCACGCGATATCAAAACTTTTTTTTTTTTTTTTTGTTCATTCCCTCCGACTGGCTCATGCCACTCGATGCTTCTCGTGCTCTTTACTCGCCTGTGTTCGTCTTTCGTGAAGCGTGCATCCGTTTCCGGCCGGGAGACCGGGCGCTCGGCGTCGACGTAACCAGCCAGATGCACGTAAACGTTTGTTGGACGTTTTGTGCCGAGCGTTCGGGAAAGAAAAAAAAATCGCCAACACCGGAATTATCGACAGAGGACACTGTGGCGGTCGCTGTAAACGCGCAATAATCCGCGAATGACAATTATGTAACGCGAAATCACGATGCACGATCGAGTCCCGGGAATTGCAGGTGCATCGCGTTGTTTTTTTTTCGTTTTTTTTTTCTAGCCGGTTGCACACGCGATATGTTTGAAATCTATGAAAAATCTGTCTACGATCTTCGTGTCCTGTCTTCCGAGGACCTTGGTCGACGATGAGTCATTAAATACTGTGACGTGTGGAGGGGGGGGGGGTATAAGTGCGGCCAACTGGTCGACGAACATCGATAACCCATTCGTACATACGACTATTATCATTCATACCTTGTATTACGAGACCTTGTATCACATCCACGAATAAGGGATAACAAAATAAACTGCGTAGATTATTCAATTTTACATTGATTTTACATGGCAATTCTAACATTTGTGAGCTAAGTAGGTCACTTGAGAACGCGTGTGTGTGTGTGTGTGTGTGTGTGTGTGTGTGTTTTCTATTAAATATTATTATCTTCGTCTTCACCAATTACGCATTAAAAACAATTACAATTAAATTCTTATAGTCTATAACCTCTGGTATGGCTTCACGATCAAGTAGGTCACTCGAGAATATGTGTGTGTGGTTTTTTCTTCAAATATTATAATCTTCGTGTTCACCAATTACATTTTGAAAATAATTACAATTAACATTTTTATAATCTATGACCTTCGGTGTGGGCTGGTTTATCAAACAATCTTCAATTTTTCATCCTTTAATTCTCAACCGTATGCATTTTCTTCAAAGATACGTGGATGAGCGAGCAATTTTTTTTTTAAACTAGATTCAAGGTTGCATATCTGGTAATTAAAAAAAGAATGAAATCTCGGTAGTTCCAACGATCTACCAGCGATCGTCTTCCATACCATCGATCCCAAAATAATTCATTCGTCAACCCTTTTCGATTTCTTAAATTTTCAATTCTTACATTTATTTTTAAGTATCACACACGATTTATCGAATTAAAATAAATTGCATCGATTCAAAAGAAAAACTAAATAAAGCATTGCAATCATGAATAAGCGGTGATTCAACGTTTTCCGTGTGGGCTATCATAGAATCATGAATTATCCGTTCGAAAGACAATCGAACCCATGTGAATTATTATTTTTTTCGTTTTTTTTTTTCATTCGAACGAAACGATTCGTCGCGATGCAATGAAATAAATGCGACGCGATGGTACGGTCTCGTCGTACGATGCATCGATGCATCGGATAGGGAACGTTGAGGGTTACGTGTCGAAGATTCTATCGTGGGTACGATCCGTCTGGGGCCCGGGGCCCGTGGCCCCTCGCAGCTATATAGTCTCTGAGGCCTCGCGCGCGCGCGCGTGCGCGTTCGTTACATAAGGTTTCCCGATGGTCGGAGCCCCTCTCAGGTACAATGGGGGGGGGGGGCCGCGAGCGCGCGCCCCCTCCCGGAGATCCATTAAATCGTATGCAGATTCCACGCGTGGAACAATGGAGTACCGGGCCTCATGGGGTTCGGCCCTTTCGCAGCGTGCGCCCGCGAGCGTGCGCGCGCGCACCCTCGCACGCCCGTTGCGGATCAACGCTCGAGAAAAGTCAGTGTTAGCCTCGCCTTCCATTACAAAAAGGAAACATCTCTCTGCTACCCCTCCCTCGCCCGTCCCGAGCCTCTTCCTCCCACTGGGTCTTCGTCCAAGCTTGTCGAGCACTTCCTCGGTCGAGGGTTCGATAAGAACGACTCCACGTGAAAACCGATACGTATCGCTCAACCGGTTGCGAAATCCTCGGTGAACGAGATAGGTTCGATGTAATACCCGAGTAATACGTGACTTCGGCAATACTAATGAACTTCCCCTACTGGGTTTCCGCGCGGCTTGGTTGGTACGGTGAAAAATCGTTATCGAAGGCTCACGATCTCATCATCGCGACCGGATGGAAATCTGTTTGGGTCGAAATCGTTTGAACCTACCGTCTAGTTAGGTTTCCCCGATCGAGGTTATGTGCAGAGGGAGTGGATGTGATCCAGCGACGATCGGGCTGTAAACGTCTGGGATATTTAGGATCCATCTAGCTGTCCTGATCAAGGTTATCCTTGGAAGAACTGGATGTAATCTGGCGACCATCGATGTGTAGACCTCTAGGATATTTAGGATCTATCTGGCATTCAAATGTCTGCATATGCAAAATACTGTTCGCCCCACGCGGTGGCTCCAATAACCTCTACCGTGCACCATTAAGCGAACCCACCTCCGGCACCACAAAATTACGAGATTTCCGGACCCGTACGAAAACCCATGACAGTGACCCATCCCTAATTGTGGGTTCCACAGCTCACGCTCAAGTACCCATGCGATCCTATTCATACCATGAGAAATGACAGTCATGTTCGTAAAAAGTAAAGTCAAAAAAAAAAAACATGATCCTGAACAGGAAAATTAATGACTCCGTAGTATTCCGGCGGCGAAAGAGAGTGGGCCACGTCATGAATGGCTTCGGGCGTGATACCGAATCCATTTGCAACGGTTTGCAGTTGCGAGTGTGTGCGATAGGTCGCGGGCGAAGATCCGAGCATTTAGCATGGCGGGACGGCCGGTATCGACATCGACCCGCTGATGTACGAGCTGCCTACGTGTTGAGATTTTTAAAAAATCTCCCATCGCGTGCAATACGATTCGCGAGGTATATTTGTCATAAATTTGTACGGAAATAGACGCGAGGATTGAGAATTTGCCAGGTATTGCATACGGAGTGCGGTATTATAAAACATTCTGCACGTGCTTCTTTCCTTCCCCCAACCCCCGGAACCATTGCTCACGTGGTATCGCAGGATAATATACGATTTTTCATATTTCGACTGCAGCAGCAACTGCATCGACTGCAACAGAACTGCATATTATATATACATAGATGTATTTATATATATACGCACACACACATGCATATGTATATGGTTTCCTTGTCGATTCAGTCGCTTTGCTCGTTCTCCCAGTCGTTGAGGATGGTCGGGAACTTTGGTCAACAAATTTACGACGACGCAAAGTACGCGCGCACACCGCGTGCTCGCTCATCTTTCCTCGTTCCTTTTATTTTCGTCATTCGTCCACACGTGTTGCTTTTCTTTATTTAAATTAAATGATGATTTGTTTTTTCTTTTATGATTTCTTTTTTTATCGTTTGTTTTCTTATTTTATTGAAAAAATTGTTTGATTATTATTGCGACACTGATTATTTTTCCTTCATTTTGCTGATCAAGGGAGAGGGGGATTTGTTTGATTTTATTATTGTTGCTGAGAGTGTGACTTGGCAAATAAGGAGGGCAACTTTGTAGCGGGGAAAGCTGACGTGCAAAAAAAAAAAAAAAAAAAAACAAAAAAAACGAAATGCGGAGGTGGAGTGTCGATCGTTGTCCGAGACATGTATGACGATGTGATCTAGATTGTCGAGTCGATGGGCAATCGGGCGTTTGAATTTAATGCGAACCCACTGGTAGCTCGCTGATAAAAGCCGCCCGGACAACTTGGGGATTGTTAAATTTCCACGCTACATCTGGCACGGTAATAATAATGGCTGAACGATCGACGTAACGAGTTATCTGCGATAAACAATCGCGGATAGAAACCCCTCCGTCCTGCCTTCGGGACTCGATCAAAAATGATTGTTGAATTTTTTTAATTTTAATATTTATTATTTTTTTTGCAGAAAATTGTTGCCACGTCGTTTTGATTGTCGTAGGCTTTTGCATACATTTGTTAATACTATTAATAGGCAATTGTTATTTGCATTGATAGACAACTCGCTGCTCGCCTCGATGTCGCACAAAGCCCATAGCCCAATTTGGACCAAAAGTTACTTCTGATAGGTTACAAGCTCATCCCAAATGTCAACCTTGTAGCTGCACTGTCAACAAAGATAAAAAAACAACTAGTATTTTTAATGACGATTTTTCTTCTCAGGATCTACTGGACCGATTTTTATGAAAAAAATATATGCTATGAATATATTCCAGGCAATTTACCCAAAAAATCAAGAACTCAATTTCGCGAACGTAACTACCCGAAAAAAATTATTCTAGTTTTCGTGATTTTTTTTCGATCACTCGCACACGAGATACTATTACCAGTTTTTTTTCTATTAAATAATCAGACCTCTTTCTACAACGTATAATTTTTCCAAGTCGATCGAAGAGGTGAAACACAGTTCAAAAAATCATCTTCACAGGGGCCTTGAAATTAATCTTAATTATAAAAATAAAAATAAAAGATTTTCTTCGTCTTTTCCTTTGATCATCACGACATTCAGCCGATAAGATGACATTTTTCGATATATTCGTCGTTTGTGCATCTGCGGGTTGCCGCCGAGTGGTTCACGTAGTTTTTACGATACTCGTGATGTTACAGCGTAGAGAGCTGTGCGGTAATGTCGTGAGATTCGGATGTATGCGGAAGTGGCGATTGCATCGCGAGATGAGATGTAATGGCTCGATGTATACGCGGAGCGTACGAGAGCAAAGACGCGGTACCGGTAATCACCGGTATATTCCCGACCGCCTATGGTCTATCTAACGGTATGGGCAACACAAGCGCGCGTGAGCAAAACAGCAGTTCGAACTGTCTTATCTCGCGAAACGCTCCGAGTCGCGCTTCGATAACCAATAACAAGCTCGAATTGTCGATAGTCATGCAAAAAATCTCGGTTAATGAAAAAACAAAAAATTATTGTTCAGCGACGAATTTAAAAAAAAGTGTATAAATATGTCACAAAAAAATAAGACAATGATTGAAAATATTGATTTCACATTATAATCGTATCGCAAATAATGGACGTATGGCGAGCAATCGTTTGCGTCGGTTGTGAAACTCTTTTGAGGTTCAATCTGATCAATCAATATCAAGATTGATATTTTATTGCCTATTGTACGTATAATAATAATAAAAATAACATTTATATCAATAAAAATTATTTGCGATATAGTTTTTTTATTCTCGTCAAAACGATTTGGACAGCTTTCGTGAAAATTCTCACGACTTTTGTCATCCAATTGAAATGCTAGGAGTTGCGATGAGAAAACCGTAATAAAGATTCGAAATTTGTTTTTTATGGATCTTGAAGAATAGCTCGATAATGAATAAAATTAGTGAATCGAGTGGGGCGACTGAAAAAAATTAGAGAATTGGGTTTGAGCCGTACGTGTGAGTATGGGTGACCGATTTCTTTCGTTGGCTTATGTGTCTGTGATCATCTTACCGCCTCGATTGAGTTCCGAGAGAGAAAGGGGGATATTCACCTCGAACGCGAACTTTCAAGGTCGTGACTCAAGATCAGGGTCTCGGGGCAACCGAGAGCCCGGGTGGCAGTGAGAAAGCGAAAAAAAAAAAAAAAAGACGCGAGGGTCTCGAATAACGCGCGTATTCGCGGTCATCGCTCCGACGTGGCGATCAACCACGAAGACCAGGTTCACTCGACAAAATTTTCAATCGCGTCAGCAATATTTTATTGTCAGCAATATTTTATTTTTATTTTTTCTATTTTTATTTTTTTTAATTTCTTATACAGCAACAACATCCGATCTGCGGCAGGATCCCCCTATCGTTGTAAAATCGATCACGCGCCAATGTGAATCCGCGAGAACGCACATTTCGTATCGAATTACGTAGGTGTCGGAGAGATTGAAAACAAAAAAACCGTATAATGTGTATTTATTCGGGCGACAAATTGTCATGCACATCAATGATCGATCATATTATGTATATTTAGTAATTAGTCGCACTGAGAATTGTGATCGACAACTTTCCACCTGACTTATTTGTTTGTTATTTATTTATTTAATTAAAAATAGGCTGGATGCATTGTTTTCTTTAGATTAAAAAAATATGTATTCAAGAACCATATTTGTTATCTTCCTGCTTCCTACTTTGACAGGAGTTGTTTTTAAACAAGTTTTTTCGACCAGGTTGTTTCAACGAGGTTTTCCTGTCGCAAGATGTTCAAACGTGATTCCATTTCTACATGAAATGGAAATTGATGATTTTTCAGAATTCAAGTTTCACTTGTGCAATAAATGCTTCCTTCATGGTCAATTTTAAGATTGTAGGTCAACGGGAAGTACACTCTATAGGGACTCATCGCATAAGGTTTCCATTTTCATCGTCTTAGAGGCACGAAACCCTGAAAAATAGGATAAAAGTTTAATTCAATTTACTCCAATGACGTTCGTTAAGTTCGAGCAAAATGTGGGCTCGAAGGACTGTCGGGTTGCGATGGGGATCGAGGCGAGCATTGAAAGATAGTAGGACTATGGGTCGCGGTCGGCATGGTATACGCAGTCCAGCGGGTATCGCGAGACACAACACGCGGGGGGATAATTTACACAGGATGCTGCTGCTGCTGCTGTGTTGCTTTTGCTCTGTTGCTGTTGCTGTGGGGCTGCTGCAAGCTGCAATTCTTCCGGCATGTGCGATGGCCCTCGCCTAACGAGGCCACGTGGTCCCAGTACGCGTTTCTATCCTAGCTCCGGGCTAGCTACGGATCTTGCGTTACGGCTGAGCCTCAGAGCCTCGGATACGATGCCGAAGAGCCGGTTACATAAAGGCGCAATCGAGCGAGCGCGTCCCGGCTATGAGAAACAGAACGAGATGTTCACTAGCTATATGTATGTATATATATGTGTGTGTGTGTGTGTCTATGAGTATGCACCGCACACAGTTCTCCTGTTACAATCCTACTCTTCGTCTTCCTCCGCAGCGCTCATCTCAGATCTTCCAGCAGGAAGAACAATCGATTCACTCTTCGAGACTATCCGTGCATGCCAAGAGTCTTTGCCCTCTTTGAATACTCTCGCTGTTCCGACTCCCGCGAAACCGAATAAACCAGCGAGAAAATTCGAACGGAAAATACTACGGGCACCCACGCTGTATTACATATACGTTTTTCTTTCTTCTTCTTAAATTCAACCTTCAGCTGGGACACTCGGGTCGAAAAGTCCACAAGCAAAATCTACCCTAATTAAATACAAATGCACTTGATGGCTCAGAATAAATACCTTTCTTACAACAGCCACTAACCGACTTGTTTTGAAGAAGAAGAAGAGTATATTTCGAGAATATGGAGTTCAATTTTTCGAATAAAATAATGAAAAAATGAGAAAGATGAGAAAATATATGAGAAAATAAAAGTGTTGATATCTCTTTTCTCGGGTTCTGAAAAGCCATACAAATTTTAATGAATTTTTCTTATCAATACCTACAGGTATGTCAATTTTTGTGAAAATCTAAATGGTAATTCTCTCAACGAGAATACTACCTTGAGAAGAAAAAAATTATTTTCCCATCACTTTGAGAACGTGGATATAGAAGAAATACGCATGGGAAAGAATGCTCGGATGTTCATTTTTCATGTCGAATGGTCAATTCGTTATGTAAACTTGAAATTTTGACAAGCTGTATGATGAATTTTGAAAAATTATTCCACGGTCTTCTAATTTTCTTCTCTTCGTAATAATGTATTTTAATTGATAGGAATACAACGAGATGAATAAAATCTGTTTTTGCGGTTGATCGGTTACTCGGAAATGTTATTTTACATTTTGAATGAAAATTTCTTCGTGCCACGAGATTTCGTAAAAATACCACATACATTGTGGACCGGGTGATATAGCGCGATGTTAAGGTATACACGGTACAAGCTTTAAACCTCGTGCAGTGGTAAAAGCAAAGAAAGGAGGAATAAGATTCCCATTGTATTTCTTCGGTGGTTGAAGAGAAGGCGGGGGGGGGGGGGAGAGGGCAAGGGGGTCCATTCGTGAACCTCCCAGCGCGACAAGATGATGCATCGGTTACAACGATCACAAGCGGTCCCTTGCCCTTTCTCCGGAGCCACGATGGGGTCTGCATTCGTGTCCTCTGAGTAATCCCGGTTGTTGCGGAGGATGAGCGCGCGAGAAAGGTTTCCTCTAACTGCGATCGGTGAGCCATACGTCGCGTCCCAAAACTTAGCATCCGGCTAGACGACACTTAACAAAGTTACCGGGAAAGACGTCTAAGCACAAAAAAACCTCGTCAGTGCAACCTGGTAAAAAAAAAGAACTCGTTTAAAAATCGTCCGATTGGGCTCAAATTTTGACATATGTCTCCTTATAGTATCTACTTCAAATGTAAAAACTGCCCGAAGAATCGAAAAACTTTGCTTTTTTTTTCAACACACTTTATACATACTTGCCAGGAAATAAATTTCCATTCTCCATTTGTACTTTCCGGCGTATCCAACATTTATCGCCTCTCTCACACATTGTCTTCGAATAGTCGGTGCATGGAGATAAGATAAATAACATCACAGACAAAGACTACAGTCGACTCTGCGTACAATCGCGTTAGCGGTGTTTCAGCACGCGATTAGTTATAATAAAGTGAAGTGCGATACTGCAAAGTGTCCCCACTCGACCTCTAAGCAAGTATCACGTGGGATCATACAGAGATGGCGAATGCATTCGGAAGCGCATGCGATAATACCTTCCAAGATCATTGGTTGCCATCGGTATTCTCGAAGCCTACCCGAAAGCCCACGGCCAATGAAGGTCCGGAACCTTCGCGCACGCGCAAAAGCTCGTGGTCTTCCACGAGTGGGTGGGCGGCAGACTCACGACACGGAGCCAAGTCAAGCGATTCCGCAAAGCGCGTCTATAGACAGCGTGGACTGTATGCTAATCCACCAGAAGCACCAACAACAATAGCAACATAAACATTATAAACCACACGAGTAAAAAGAAAAAAAAATCGCGTTGTGGGGGTGCGTACGTCGCAGCATCGTTCGAACGTCGTCTTGTTCGGGATCGACGCGCGCATTCCACTGGTGAGTTATAGATCGTAGATCGACAACGACCACGACCAAAACCGGTGGAACATAACGTGTACCACACGAAGACGAATAGATAGCTACCGTGGATTTGGATAAAAACGCGAGCGACGACGGAAACGTAGAACGTATACATACAATAGGAGAATAATGGAGAATCGAAAATACTGTATAAGTATCGAGAATTTATTTTTATCTCCTATATTTCTGTCTTCATTCCAAGCATAATGTGAACTATCGAGACACGACTCGTTTGCCAATTCTCGCGCACCCTCACGGAATCACCGAGGTGTTCGGAGAGTTATAGATCCGAAGACGACGACGTATATGCGCATGCGCAAAGAGATCTTGGTGTCGTTGTGAAAAAAATTCATTGGGCAAACCGTCGGTTAGCGTGAATCCTTTTGGCACAGCATGCTGTCTCTATGTGCACCGCACAAGGAGAGAGAGAGAGAGAGAGAGAGAGAGAGAGAGAGAGGAGGGAGTATCGAATTACGTGCGTGTGCCAAACTCCACGGCGATATCAGTGCGTCTCGGGCAAAAGGGATTCGTCGGCGCAGGGCGATTTATCGACTGTGCGGTATTATAGGTGTATGCGTACCGTACGTACACCGTCTACGATTCACGCTCCCCAGCCTGGCGTTGCATCCAACTTGTCGAATTTAATCCACCAAGTGGCATATAAAACAACGCGATATTTTTTGGTCCTATAAGTACCCTTAGATATATATATATATATATATATATATATATATGTTATAATATACAGTAATGGCGTTTGTGGCAGACGTGCCGAGGTGTTTTCGAGAATAAACGAGTATGCCCGAAGTCTCTCACCGGTACCCAAACGGCTACGGTTAAAGCCCCGTCGAGCGCTCGACGGAATAAAATCCCGATAACACACGCTCACATACTCGTGTTAAGTACGATAAATTGTGCTCAGGGCTCGGCCCACGCGTCATCCAATTCGCGCTGATTTTCAGACACATTTTTTTGTCCAGGTTATTTTATTCAAATTTTTTTTTTGCCATTTCTTTCGTACACAATACGTATTGTGAGGCCCGGTTCCACTTCCTGGATCGCTCGAATTATTTTTGTATTTTCTTTTTTTTTTCATTCTCGAGAAGATTTTTTTCTTTTATCCGCCAACTTCGCAGAAACCATGGGCGTTGATTTATTTTTCCAATGTTTCTTATTGAAATCATCGTGACCTTGTTTTTTTTTTGTCTTCCAAATATATTCTTTTGAGTTTTCGGTGATGGAATTTTCTCTATGGATATTCATGTATCGAGATGATTTTTTTTTTAATTTCATTTATTTTTATATTTTTTTCAATTTTTCTGAATTCCGAGGCGAGATGGGCGTCTCGTGGTTACGACAGAGGGAGAGGTGCGTGAACCTTTCGCCCCGATTACGACCTCCGCCCTGTCCGCTCGGACCACGCGGCCGCGCGCGCGTTTGTGTCTACCGAGCATATCTGCATGCCGTAATTACTTCCTGACGTTACAACGGGCCAGCGACGACGATGAAAAAAGTCCGTACGGCGTGGCTCTCATGCACGGCGTCGAATAAAAGCAGCGTATAAGCGGCTGGATATATATATATATGTATATATGTATCCTCGTGGGTCTCTTAGCGCAGGACGAGGTGTGCGCGGTACCCGAAGATTCCCTGTACGGCGTCTCTCGGGGTGCGCTGCACCCATACACCCACCGTGTCACAACCGAGAATATCCGTCGTGGTTGTCAGATGTCGTTTTTTATTTATTTTTTTGGTATCTCTTCAATTTTTTTTTATTTGTTTGTTTTTTTTTGTTTTGCTTTGTTTTCTTTCAATCCGCGTCGCCTCTGCTCGATGGGGCAGGACGACCGACGACGGAGAGACGCGAATCACGTTGTGAAGCTTCTTCGTTGTTCCGTTCTTCGTTCTCTTCTGCGTCCTATCTTCGTGAAATGCGTGTCTGGGGTTCTATCTCTCTTTCTCTGTCTTTTTATTCCACTCTCCCTCTCTCTCTCTGTCTCTCTGTCTCGCTTTCTCTTTGGCGATTGTCGAGCGTGCTGACGATGGAAAATGTCGAGACCAAGACGTCGACGAATGATGAGTCACGTTTGGACTATCGTCGACGTTATTTCTGCGTTTAACAAATGCCCGGGAAAGTCGCGAATTCTATAAATAAGCTGCTTTCGCTCTGGCAATAAGACGAACGGCAATACCAACCAACCTCGGGTACACATCTCTTTGTCAAGAACTATTTAGACGAGTATCTCAAAATTTCCGATCGCTAGAGACTAACCATCCTTTTTTTGGCAATGCGAAAACGACGTGAAATCCGAGCCACAGCTTGTCATGATAAAAAATGTTAATCAATGATGGTGTTATAGAACTCTACGTGTGGAAAATTTGGGAGCTGTAGCTGAAACCGTTCTCGAGATACAGACATTCGAAATTTGGTAGCCATAAGTTTTTCTCCAAATGTGTTTTCTCGACGTTTCAGCACAATCTGAACGTGGTGACGTGAAGATTTCGAATACAAATGTTTCCACCGCGTCACCTAGCTTCCTCTGTGAGTAAGCGAAATCCGATCCGGAATAAACGTGAAACAAACATGCAACGACAATTAATTCTCACAAAACTGTTTCTGCTTTTACGCACATTAATTCCGAATGAACGAGGCGACACTTTTTTTTTATCGAACTTACAATTCCACGAAATTTGTCACGCTGCGTCATCCGGTCCAACACCCGAAAGTTGTGAGAATGGCATTTTTCCTTCGTCTCTTTAATTCTTTTAAAAGAAGAAGGTCCGTTAATTTTATATTTTTTTTAAATAAGTTGCATAATTGCACGACAGTCCCGCTCATCGAGTAATCACCGTCCAATTCTCATCCATCACTCAATCGAAATTACGCTGGATGAAAAAAAAATAATAATAATGGACAAACAAAGAATAAACAAACAAATAAAATAATGCAAATAATGACTAACAGTATTTTTTTTTTGTATTTGTGACATTCCCGATGATTTGATTTCTTCGTTCGCTATTGTTCCACAGCCGTCCATTCTGTTTAACTTTAACTACGGTAAAACTCCGGGCTTCGGTCAATTTCTTTCACGACAGAAAAGCCGCGCGGGGATGTCTCTCTTCGGGCGGTTGGTGACTTCCGAGACGATGGCGCGCTATCGTCTCGGAAGTCGTTGATCCCTGTCGAGTCACTCGCGACAGTCCCGGAGGCTGTGCGCGACATATGGTACGTCGCGGATAGGTAACGTCCGAGCGAACGGACTCGCTTCGATGGGCGACTCCGAGAAAGACAAACAATAAACCCGTAGCTTGCGTCGAAGGTTTACAGAAGCGTTGGTCGTGGCACAAACCCATCCGAGGAATCGCACGAGCTATACGCAACTTTTAAACGCAATGGGGAGAAGACATTCGCGCTCGTTTAACTAGCCACGTCGTATTTACTTCGATGGTTTTCTGCAGCTTGATGCAGCCAGACAGCAAGTGCATCGAAACGATGCGGGAATGACGGAATTCTTGGGGGCATTGAGTACACACACACACATACACACAGCGTTGAGGGTAGAATAAAGAAAAACGAAGAAATAAATTATGCTCAAAGTGCTGACGACGACCAAGACGACGAAGAAGAAGCGACGAAGAAGAAACTCGACGTACGTTTATTTTAATTGGAGCCAGCACTCTTCGCATCAAGGGCTTTTCACGTCCTGTGCTTCTTCTTAACATTCTACGTCTTATTCTGCATTAAAAAAGAAAAAATATATATATATATTATTTTCAATTTTATTGTCCTTCTTCATCGTCGTCCTCGAGAGTCTTTTATCAACGTTATTGCGTTGTCATCTGTCTTTCTTTATTTTTATTTCTCGTTTAAGCGTCGCTTATCGATCAGAGGAAGGACGACTACTGTGAAGGATGACAGAGCCGAAGGACTCGACAGTTTTGTAAACGATGTTATAATGTTACAATTAGCTTTTACGTTATTGCAACTGGTTTCGTCGCGAAAAAAATACTCATTTCGACTTTTCCAAAAAGTGAAAAATAATATTTGCTCGATAATAAACATCGCCGACGACAAAATAATTGGAAACATTGAACAAAAAAACTGAGATTTCGCGATTCTTAATATTTTGTAAGCCTGAAAGAAAAAAAGAACAGAAACGTTTTTTTCTTCAAACGATTACAGTTGATAACGATTATGATGCAATTATAGAATGGAAATGAACCATTTTAAAGTCATCGTGGTTGGGATCGTCAGTTTGAAAATGCTATATCACGAATTATCGTGGTATTAGATTGTTATTACGAGCTACGGAGACAGAGAGAAAGGATGCACGCTGTGATTACCGATCTTCGGGATCTAATTACAAGCCTAACGATTCTTCGAGCGTAAAGCGAATGCTCCATCGCTCGGTGGTACACATATATATATTTTTTTTTTCAAGCATCATAATGTGCAACGGGATGAAATTTATATTCCATATTATTATACATGGCATCATAAATCATGAAGCAAAAGTTATCGAAGGGCATTGCGTGTAACCATATTGAAACATATTTAACCGTGACGTAGCGATCTACTCGTTTATTATAATATATTTCTGTAACTGAATACATCTTCCCATACCCAACGAGATACATACATATACACAGAAATATATATACATATTTTTTTCCTTAATTCGTCATGGATAATGAAGAAGACCGGGGTCATTTGCCACGCGTTTTCATTCTCATTCTCATTACACCGTTTAGTGGTGGGACCCTTTTTTTCTTATTCAACGACGATTCAAACAGTATACTTATGCATTTAAAAACACATATAGTTAAATATACATATTTTTTTAATTCTGGCTCATTACGACGATCCCCTTGTCCGTGGGAAGCAAATATATATAGTTGAAGATGAATGGTTCGCTTTAGGGATTTCTTCAGGATGATGGAGGCGGTTGATTGATGCACCTTTGATGTAGATCGTCTAATGTAGACTGCTTCAAGTGGCCCCGGTATTCACACGATTAAATCGTCCATTAATATCGACCAACGTCTACTGATTACACGACCATCGTACATATGTACATATAACTAATTCGTCTCACATCCACCGCACGTTTTTCCACATCTAACTTATAGCTCAACTTTTCCTATTTCCGTTTAATACTCCATTTTGATTCGCTTTCTCGATCGTTCTGGGATTTGAACGTTCGGAATTTTCACATTTCAAAACATTTGCCGTTCTGAATAAAAACATTCGGAGATTCGGGAGTTCAAAATATTTAGATTCGGAGATAAAAAATTTGGGAATTTTTGACTTTCTGAACATTGCTTGACTGTATTTCGAGCCCCATCTGGACCGAGCGAGGATAGTTCGATTTTCCAGCTTGAAGAGTGTTGAGCGTCATATTCCCTTCTTCGATCGAGACACGTCCAAAGAAGGGGTTGTTGGTGGATGGCTCGAGGAGCTCGATCGTCGGGTCTAAGAACTCGAACGTCGAATAACGTGTACGGAACGGCGTACACGTACGCGAGAGGGCGCTCTTTCACCATGACAGAGCCGGCTATTAAAGTGATTACAGTGGTGGATATATACCCGTAAAGCAATTATTATGGGGATCCGCATTAACATTTGTTTAATGCATCGGGTAGCGAGAGACTCTCAGACTCTCAGCTACGGTCTCGGCTCGCCTCCGTCCACTTGTGTATGCGCGTGCTCCGAAACCCTCTACCGGCCACGCGGGAATACTCATGCGTTATACATGACTCCGGTAGCTAGATACCTTCCCAGACTCTTATAGGGGTAATGCGACCACAAGAACGAACAAGAGCTTCGCTTCATGACTTTAGCATCGGCTTCGTAGAATATCAAGAACAAAAAAACAACACAAAATGTGCGATCGATCGTTACACGCTCATCCATAAATCGTTCGTATTGTGAACTATGAAGAAAATTATTGACAAATACCTCAGACCAGTCGTGTGACGAAACTGTAAGATCAATTTAATGGCAAAAGAGAGTCAATGAGGTGAAGCGAGGTGTTGCATAAAAATATATTTAAAAAATACTATTTACAAAATAAGACACTTTTTTTAATTCACCGAATTAGTTATTGTTTATTATTTGATTTATCATCTCATGCAGTCGTGAAAGTATTTCGACAAATTTTTCATTGAATAAAATGATAATTTATTTATAAATTCCCGCCGAGCCATTTGTCGGAGCTAACTAATTGGTTGCTTGCAAGTCGTGAAAATTTGTTCGAGTCATGCTCAAATTCGGCGTTTAATCGCGAAAACTGAAATTATGTATTACATTATTACAATCATTACCGTCTCCACGATGCAATTAGCATTAACAATACTACACTACCCGAAAATTTACAACACAATAAAATAATCAAATATTGAATATTATTTAATTACTTTTGGATCGTGATTATAGGTATAAGCGATTCGACTGTAACACGTTTGTGCATTGCATCATTACGCTATAATTATTTCAAGTGCACGAAGATGGTATGTGCATATATGCGAGTTTGAAATAATGCCTCCTCGGTGTGGCAGAAAAGCGAAGGTAAATTGTAAGAACCTGGCAGACCGGTGGAACGAGCACTAGTAACCCTCCTCCCCCCCCCCCTCTTCTTCCTCTCTCGCCATGGACAAGTGGCAAAGAAGTTACATCGCACTTACGTGTATCGCTTCCCTCGTCCGTGCTTGCCTTATTCACATTAACATCTATCGCATTTTTCCATTTCACAAACGGCCCCCAGGCTAACTACTGAAAATCGACAAACCCTTTTCACAGTTCCCGAGTTACAGCGTTATCTCAGCGTTGGATGAGACGCGAAATAACGCGAGTGTTGAAAGACCGCGAGAGAATATCGCTTACGATCTCACGTCGTAATTATGATAATGGCCGTGTGTCATTCCAGCTGAATATGCATCGATTCGCGATATCGCTTGGTCCTTCGTATTTATGCGCAACGAAGAATTCTCAATGACGTCGAAAGATTATCATGTTAATTAGCGCGATAGCGACAGCGAGAGTCGGTTCAAACGAATCGATTCAAAACGCGCGCGCTACGGTTCGGGTTGTTGCGATTGGCTGTGGTTGGTGCTGCGATCGCCGCTCGGCGCTGCGTTCGCCTGACCGCGCGTACGTTCACGCATGCGCGACGTACCTACCCCCATTGGAGCGTCTGATTACGCATGCGCGGTTGAATCAACCAATAGAAATTGGGACGGGAATGTCAATGACGATGCGACGTTTGAAACCAATTCGTCGATTAACATTCATCGACAGTGAACATTAAATACGCATCTAAAACGTGTACGATCGATGAATCATCGTTGGACAAATAGATACGATAAACGGACATTAATGTTACGTACCGAGTTTTTTTATTCTCGTAACCTTTTTTTTTTCATGTGCAACGTAATTCTGCAGTGACTTGCCCCATTGCCGTAGTTTGCCGATGCATTTCGCATATATCTAAATCGTTAAATAATTTTTACGAGACGATAGCTAGCAGACCGCGCAGCTGCGCTGCTGCGACAACCACCGGTACTGATATACTAACCTAAACGCGACTTTGCGGATTGTCACAATCATACTTGGGCGAGAAAAGTCGTCGCGTGCGTCTCGTCGTGCGCGTTTCGCGACGGCGCATGCGCATTCGCATCCACCCGGTTTTTGTTTTTTATTGAGTGCCACGGAAATGCACGGACACATGTAGAACCGTACGGATATGGGTGCTCACATCTGAACGAACACTGTGCACGATGTTTGTCGGTTGAGGTGATCGTTGTATGAAGTTATACGTGCATGAATGTATAATATGCGGGTATTTCGATGAGACAGTCACGTACGGAGTGTACATCCGTCGACTTCGACGATGTTCGATTACAATCGAGTCTCTCGTAATTAGTCTTAGCTCAAATTATCGACCTGCTCCCAGTATTGTTGTTTTTTTTCTTTTAAGATTCATCAGGTTGGATCATTTTTCTTCGTTTAACGAGATATTTCAATCTGTCGACATGGAATTTTTGAATTTTCTTGATTTTTTTTAAATTGGAGAATTACTCGTTTGAATTCAGTTGAGGGGAGCTCGACTGTAGTATGAGGAGTATATATGAGAACGAAGGTAAGTCTCGCGTGTGCTGAGCGTGACGCTCGCGGCCGGATCGTGCGAAACTTATTCGATTCTCTGAGCACCCACATAAGCTGGATATATATTCCCAAACAAACGTTATATATATACAAACGTTTTAGAATTGTGAAAAAATGAAATAACCGAACAAAGTTATTTCCAATGCATCAAAGCATGCTTATGGATGAAGCTTCGATGAATATTCGAAGAAATTAAGCGAAAACAATGAATTCCATGAATACTTCAAAATATTTGTGAAACGGATAAAAAAATGTTTACGATTTCAACATTGTGTTGAAAATTTATATCAATCACATTTCCGTGAAAATGTTTACAAGAACAGGAATAAATTAGCATCGGCAGTGTTAAAATTGTAGTATTGAATATATTTTCGACAATACATTCGATACACAGCAAGTTGTGCGAGTAGCAACGCAAACCTTTCTGCTTATCTCGTTTCGACCGTTGATGTCAACGATCGGAAAAGTTTAAGTTTCAAATCCAACATCGTTGTCTCCACTTGAGTTAAAAGCATTTCCATGTCTTTCACATTAAATGCATTATATTTTTTTGTTTTCAGAACCGCATCGACTGCCTCAATTTCATCGATCTTGAACGATCTTGAAAATCGTCTGAAAAATAATCTGCACGTTGCCGTTTGTCGCTCAAGTAATTGAAATCCAATTACACCGTCCAACCCGATCGTTCGTTAAATTAAAAGTAATTCCAAAACAATAAACGAATAGAAAAACAACGTTGCAATTGTCGGAGGACGGAATGTTGGGGGGGAAAAAACGTGAGGATAGGAATTCGCGTTCGTCCGACCGGATATTTCACGATGTACCGTGTTTCCGGTGCGGAGAGTGGATTTTCCCACGAGTGGCTGGATCATCGAAGGAGAGATGTGCGAGTGAAGCTCCGAAGAAACAACCGTGGAGACGATGGTGGACACGGCTTTGATGGCAAGAGGGCTCGATAATACCGGCGAACGTACCTGCAACAAGAAAAGAAGAAAAACCGGACTTTAATTAGACCAGCCAAAGACTAGATGGGTTGAGGAATTGAGGTGAGGGGGGGGGGGGGGGTCGGAGGGTTTACCACGATATCCTCCGGTCGTATGGTACAGCGTTCGAGCAACACGCTACGCGCTTTATTGCAGATCGTCATAGACGCTCGGGTTTGCTCAAAACATAAAAACGTGTACCATCGTGTACATATATATAAGAGTGGTCCTTATATGGGACTTGAACGAATTTCGAACGCGCCGCCCCCCAGATTGGCTCTAAAAAATTTCGAAAGAAGTATCTTGCATTCGCATCCCTCTACCTTTAAAATTGGCCATTACCAGGAGGGGTCCACTTTCCCCTTTGACAGACACAGGGTTTTCAATTTTTTTAGTGATACGCTCATTTGGACGTCTTGAAATCCTCCTGAAAACACAAGACACGGCTCAATGAGTTTATGGTTCGTGGATGGCTTAAAAAAAAACAACTTCTGGCTTTACTTTGAAGTCATTAGGGGTGGTTCTCTTCCGATATATATGATAATTTTTTTCGTTTTCTTTATTGGCGGATAATTGTATCGATAAAAATTTTAGACTGGAGATATCGATCGTGGAAAAGAACGGTGACCTTGGAGCCAATATGTGTCATTGCGACTCCATTTTTTTCTGATACAATCATCCGGAAACTATGGACAAAACGAAACAAACAAAAAATTGAGTCGGAATGACGAATATTGATTCAATGATCATCATTTTTTATTTTATATATGATATTTGCAATCCAAATTTTTTTCTGATAACATTCTCGGCAACAAGTTAGCCGAAAGACGTGTGTCAGGGGAAAACGTGTAAAAATCAAGCGGGAAGTTTTTTTTTCATATCCATGTACGTACCACGAACCCATTGAGAAGCATCTTGTATTTTTAGGAAGATTTCAAGACATTCGAACAAGCAAATCATTGAAAAAAAAAATTAAAAACCTGTGAATTTTGAAGAAAAAACCCGACCCTCTCCTGGCAATGGCCATTTTCAAAGATAGATGGCTAAAAATTCAAGTAACAATTTTCAAAATTATTTGGAGCCAATGTGGCAAGCGGCCCGATCAAAATTCGTCCAAGCATCATATGAGGACCACCCTAATATATATATATATATATATATATATGTATGTATGTATGTATGTATGCACACGCTTTCAGTGTACTTATGGCTGGCAATAGCGGTCGTATAGTGCATAACCATCGTATACGCCCGTATCGTGGAACAACATCGGGTCCGGTATAACATCCCCCTGTTCCCCATACTCGTGAGAGCCAAAGCGGGCAACCGGTGGTTGCTCGCTCGTAGGGTACAATTAAGAAAATGTGAAATCGTGTTAGTATGTTACTTGGCTGGGTTTGAGTGGAGACAGTAATTCTCTCGCTCCCTCACACACGCACATATATACACTCTTTCCCCTATTTATGTAATTAGTGTATGGAAGAAAAAAAATTCTCCTATGCCAATTCCATTACCTTTCAGCGGGATTCCTCGATCGACTATAAAATAATCATTAAGACAAACTAACGTTTTTTTTTTCTCTGAGCAAAATGATTATCGCACGTTTCTTCTCGGGAAGATTCAATCGTATCGTGCCATACACATTTGTGGTTCGTTGCAACAATGCCGTTGAACTTGTGATTAATCGGACGATGGAAATTAAAATCCCCAAATAAAAAAAAATGTGTAGAAAAATCGAGACAAGTGCTCCGACATTCGGAAGAAAATGTGAAATCAACTGGAAACATTGAAAAAGGAGTTTAAAAATGTATAAATTTTAATTTAAAAAAAACAGAGCAGTACTTGGCGAGTTAATACGTTACTGGCATTATTTAATGATTTCAACGAAAGTTTGCCAAGAACTTCTCTGATCCAGAACGCAAAAAAAAAATACATTGCTTTATTATGTAATATCTCCACCATTTGTTAATATTTCTGATTTTCTTTTTTTTTACATATACTTAACCGTGTGCATAAATGATCTGTAAAGAAATTGTTGTAGATGCCTCATTTTTTTTAACCGCGTCTAGAAAAGTACTTTCGAAGATCGGCGAATCGCGAAAAAGCCAAGCGATCGATAACGATGATGGAAAATAAAATATGGAAAATTCGTTGAACAAAATCAGTGAAAAAGTTGTCGGTCATTCGAACGCTATGGCTGAAGGCTCGAAATTTATTATGAAAGTGGTGTCGGCGGATCATCGTCATTGCTAGACTCTACGATGCGGCATTTGTACCGGACAAAGAATGCGAAACGACTGGAAAGCAGCCCTCCGAGGGTTTCTCGAAACGAGCTTACCTCCTCGCGGCCGTAGCTACCGCTACGATATTCCGTCCGTTCTCTCGCATTGCCTCGGAAATTTCCAGAGCAATGAAAATACACTATCATTCGGAAGAGAGATAGAGTTCGCGGTGACGAGCAAGAGGCGACTCCGAACGCTCTGTACCGAGAACCGCTTCGAGCGGTCTTCGGTACAGACTCGTCAATTCGAAACTCGTTCGACGATTCGCTGCGAAATCGGAAAATATCTGAATTCTACGAGCAGAATGGTTGATGATTCATATTCTCGTATAATAATTAAGTATAATGACATGTTAGAAAAATTATATTAAAATTATTGTTCTAGAATCAATTGAATTTCGATCCCTGATTCCAAATCTCGAAAGACACGAGAATCCATCCTATAATATATTTTTTTTTATTTTGTTGCACCAAATAAATAATAATCACTCAATTGTCAATTATCTTCAGCCCCAAATAACAAAATTCTCAATATCCATCAATGATCCAATAATGAAAAAAAGAAAAAAAAACAACTTCCAGTCAAAACGTCAGTCAAAACTTTCGGAAAATTCATCTCATTAACATATGAAAATGTTTAATAAATCAGGAAAAACGAAAAACTCGATCGCTCACATCGTGAATTGATACTCAGTGATGCGACCGCGAGTCGGACTAATTATCGCGGTATCCAGCTGTGCAAAAGCTGCGGGACGAAGAGTTAGTCCGGAAGAACATGGAAAAAAGTGGCACGAGGTTGTTCGTCACGACGGGGAGGGGGAGGGGCATCGTCGGTAATTCGTTACGTCGTGACGCTCCAGCCAAAGTCCCTAAAGCGTGATACAAAAACCCACAGAGGACTTCGTCACGTACGAAGAAAATGCTTGGCCAACGGAGATGAACCGTGCGACCATGAATCGTCCCGTAATTCAACCGACTATTAAAAAAATATTTTTTCAAATTTTTTTATTTTTTATTTGTCATTATTATTTTTTGTTTCGTTACAACGGTATGTAAGACGTAGCGTAATACGACGAATCCTCGAAGACCGTTTATGCCGAGGTAAATTTTAGCGCCCGTGCACGAACCCGGGACTCTCTCGACGAACGTCCGCGGATGTGGAAACATCCGAGAAATGACGAGTGCCACGACGCGTGTACATACAATTAACCACGTACGTGCGGCGAAGAGCGCATCCTCCTGATTTTTTTTTTCAACCAAGTCCGCGGTTCTTATACCTTTTACCACGGGAATACATGTGCATGTAGATTTGTGCAATCACGATGTTGGCAAACGTGTTTTAACGTCGTGGGGTTAGCTTCGTCTATTGTACAATTTATATGCATATATACGTATGAGCGATTCCACGTGACTTCAGCCACTAAAAAAAAACATTTTCCACGAATAATTTTAAAAAATTTAGTTATTTTATTGCAATATATTCGCCGAGTGCCGATTTTTTTTAATTTTTCTGACGGTTTTATCGTTAATTAACGGTTTTTTTTTCTTTTTTTTTCATTCAAATGGCTGTATCTTTGGCGGGATTTGACGAGCACATGAAAAAAAAAAAAAAACAGAGTAATTTCTAAAAAATCGGCACTCGGTGAATATATTGCAATAAAATACCTCAATTTTTTTAAATTATTTGTAGAGAAATTTTTTTCAGTGGCTGAAGTCACGCGGAATCGCTTATATGTATGGAAACACGGCAAAAGCATAAATAAACGAGGTTCAATGATACCGAAACCGATAAGGGCAATATATATACATATACATAATACTTATAAATATATATATAGGTATTGCAATTCGCCAGAGGCTCTCTTTGGCGACGAATCGAGCACGCAGTCGTGACTTTTACAGTTTGCAATTTACAGTTACATTCTTCGTTCCTCACAAAGATGCAACACTCGTGCGTGTGTGCTCGTGCCAATAACAACAATTTTCATTTCTCGACGGCAGAAGGGGGCGGGGAAGGGGGTGGGGGAAGCACGACACGTTGTCGAAACATTTTTGTAGTCCACGGATGTATAATTGCTTATTGAATGCGGTAGACGGGTTCGCGTGTCATTATATCGTCGGTGCATGGAAGCCCCGCGATGCAATTTTACTCAAGGCATACACACGTGTTATACGTTACACGTATGGCAGTACCAGTTTCGGTTGTGGAACGATAACAGCCCCGTGGAAAGATGCTTCCTCATACTCAAACCAGACATCAACGGGAAGAGAACGGAAAAAAAAAATCGACGCATGCGTGCGTCGACGCACCTCGAACCCTCGGCTTAATGCGGTACACACTAGGCACCGTTACTCCTCTCTCGGCCTTCGTTCCGACACTCTCCGCGTAATGCGGAATATAGTAGCACGATTGCAAATTTATCCGTCACACATATTCGTTCGCTCCTTCAACCAGTTTAAACGATTGCTTTTGCGCAACACACTCACACACACACACACGAACATACGTCGTGGAATAGAATTATTACGAAGTATCTTCCTCTCACTCGTATTTTCTCCAAGCAAATCAACCGACTATTTTTATAGAATTCGCCCACGCGACTTTTCTATCTCAATCCGTCGAGTTAGCACAATATCTCTGATCTATACTTAAAGAATGAAATCAGAGACTTGGGAAAAAAATATTATCAAGCAATCCACTAGGTAAAATCTGATTACGTCCAAGTATACTTTTTCCTATTTGGGGGTAGTTTTTAATTTCTCTAATGCTTGTAGAGAGATACAAAAATTTTGCAAAAAATTACAAGCATTTTTAGAGTCAAATGAAACCCAAAAAAAAAGGAATGGTGAATTGAATTGGCAGGGGTCAGGGTTTTAACCGTCCGATTTGACATGGAATGTCCCATATTTACAAACGCGGTTGTATCTTATGCAATAATCTTAAGACTGGAGATATATGATATAAACAAGTTCCTCGCCTCTCACCTGCGCGAACTCTACGGTAGAACCACGTGGGAAATTAACCAGCTACATGGTCCACAATGGTACACGTTTGTCTAGTGCAGTACCGACGTACAAATCGGCCAGAGGTTGCTCGCGGTGAACCGATGATTCGACTCATTCAAAATTAATAAATCCGGAGGTGAACATAAAAACCTCCAGATTTTAACACTGCTCTTTTTTTATTTCTCAAAACTGAATTATAATCGTTCATGCAGTTGAATAATTTTTTTCCCCATGTCTCTATAATCTCGGTCGCGCGAGTACCTACGTAAGGTCTTGTTTTATTTTTTTCCATTTTTTCGTTTGTTATTCGGAGAGAAAAAAAAATTCCAAGACCCCGATGGGTACTTAACTAAATCGTCTTATCTCTCGTGAAAAATAATCGCACCATCGGTACAACCCAACAGGCTGTTTGTTGGTACAATCGATCAATTTAATCGAGGCTTTTTATTATCTCGATAATTATTTTATTTTTCTCATTTGTCGGACAGAAACAAATTTCATTGGGTGTCCGATAAAAGAGGAGCCTCGTTAAAATCTTGGGATAAGTTACCCTGCGCAACTTGTTCGCTGCCGGTCCTGTGCGCGAACTTTTGGAGGGGGTGGGGGGGGGATTTGTTTTGGCCCGCGAACAGAATCTCCGGAGTCGGCGAGAAGCTACTGGCGCCACGCGAGATTTGCGCTCCGAGACGAACTGAAAAAAAAAAATAAAATACAATGGAAAGAATTTCGATGGGGCTTGGAGAAAGATTATAGCCGAGGAGGCACGTTTGAACATTCGAGGGGTAGGCACAACGAATAATGCCCGGGCCAACGGCACTTAATCACCGCGGCGTAAACGTTCCTCCCCACAGAACGTCGTCTACCGCCATCGTCGTCTCGTTGAAATTAATACAAGCGACCGTATAAACGTAACGAATGCCAAAAGACAAATGGCCGCACGGATATTCCGAGCACCGGGCAATTTAAAAGTTTTGTTTCTTTTTTCTCTACTTCTTATTAGTCTTATTTTCATTTCTTAATTCACTTTACAAGCCACGCGGTCATCGACTTTGTGACGTTATTCGTTTGTTTTGTTGTTATTGTTACCACGAAAAAAATTTTTGTTTGAATTTTTTTGGTTTGCTTTGTATTTTTCATCGATGAGGGTTATTTTTGTTTCGAGGTTTTTTTTCTCGCCATCATCTTGGATAGGGTGACGGTGGCGGAAAGAAAAAATAACTGATGCGTAGTGAGAGAAAGAGAGAAAGGGAGAACGAGAGAAAGAGAGAAAGAGAGAAAGAGAGAAAGAGAGAAAGAGAGAAAGAGAGAAAGAGAGAAAGAGAGAAAGAGAGAAAGAGAGAAAGAGAGAAAGAGAGAAAGAGAGAAAGAGAGAAAGAGAGAAAAAGAGAAAGAGAGAAAGAGAGAAAAAGAGAAAGAGGAAAAATTAAAAATAAAATACTATTGTGGGTTCTTTGGACTGAGCGATGGTTCGAGCGCTCCACCTCACGTGAGGCGACAACGTAAACACAAAGTAGAAACGGCTCTCACTGAACAGACCAAGCGATACGTGTGATTATCAATCTATGGGCACACGGACCTGCACTCTGCTGTGTCACCCAGAGATAAAAAAAATTAACCGATCAACGTCTATGTTTTTTTTCACCATAGAGACTCGATCGGGTCGGAATTTGGAAGGTAAATCAATTAACATTCACTGTGTTCAAAAGATGTATGGTGATGACGACATTGAATGTGAAAATAATTAAATTAACAAGCAGATTGGAATTCAAACAATTTATGGCGAGTGAAATTTGCGAGGAATGCAAATTGACGAAGAGACGGAGACAGAGAGAGTTGGTCGAAACAAAGTCGTTGTAAAAAATAGGATCGGAAACGTTGGCCAGACTCGGGCGATCCGAGTTGAGTGATAATGTATATTGTATTGTGACGACTCAAGGCTGACTATGAGGTAAAGTGAATGGTGGAAAAAAATAGAAATCGAGTGATTTTTTTCTTCTTCGTCTTCTTTTTGTATTTTTCAGTCGACCGGTGGATTATACGAGAGCTCGTAAAATATGAGATCCCGCGGTAACGTTACGAAATTGGTTGTAATCTGCGGTTGAGAAAATTTTTGAATAGTTTTCATCGAGAATGTTACGAATTTGGAGAATTAAAATAAAACGAAATACTCATGAATTTTTGTCTCAATAAATGTGTATTATTCCAAACGTTATTCGACTTTAATATCGAAATTTTTATGCAAGCTCCGAAGCAATGTGCATTCGCTCCACTGGAATCGTTATATTTTTGTTATTTTTCTTTCATATCATATATTTTTCTTTATATTTTTGTTATTTTTCTTTCTTTCTTATCATAGAATAGATACCGATAAGTATTGCTCATTTATTATAAATGGGAGCTAATTATTCAAATTACGAAATAATAATGTTTTAAAAAATGAAAGTAAACATTTCAATAAACATTTTAGTCGATGAAACGACAAAAAAAAGATACATATATATTCTTAATTTACGACGTGTAATATGTTTGTGTGTGTTACACTCCCTCAAACGTGTGGATTGATATTTTCCACCGTGAGCGGTTCGCGTCTTCGTGTGTACATATATATATGTAGCTGACCGTACGAAATACGAGCGATGCGATAAAATTTTTCCGCCGGATGCTCGCGTTACGGAATTTTCGAAACTCGCCGCGACTCGCCAAGAGGATGCGAGAAATATAAATGTAGAACATGTGGGTTATTCATATATATATATTATTATACACATATGAATTTGATGCTCACGTACACCGAAAAAAAGGAAAGAAAAGAAACATCGTCCGGTGTTGTGAGGACTCTTGCGTCTCAAGGTTTCGACAGCGTCCAGCTTTTGCTCGTCGCAGTGATGCATGACTCGATTCATTGTCGATCCGGGTAAAAAAACAAAATTAAAACAACAAATAAATAAAAAATGATCAAATTTTCTGGGGGCTTGAATAATTCTTTTTTTCTGGTGATTCTTTCACTCTTCCTCGTAATTCAACGATACAAGTGATGAGTACGAAATTTAGTGCATTCGTTGGAAAGGCAACTGTCCAAAAAAAAGAAAAAAAAAAAAAATTGTCGACGAAAAAGTTGCACGGGATGAAAGGGTTGAGGAGAATGACTCTCTCGTCGTTCCTCAAGGATGCGTCTCCGACACGTAACGAGATCCTCGCCAGCCGGTTTGCCCGAAGACCCGAGTGAAGCCCGGATCGCGCGAGTTCTAAGCGATTATATCTCTCGACCATCTGAAACGTCGCTTCTTAGAGAAGAATCGCGCCGCCCGTGAGGCCTTCGGCGTGAACCCTCGCCACGGCCTTCTCTCTCACACACAAGTACACACATGATCGGATGAAAAAAAACCAACGAGAAATTGAAAAACAAAAAAAAAAAATGAAAAACGAACGATCATCGCACGCGTACGAAGACCATGGCGGACAATAAAAGATTGGACCGGGCATCGATGTGAATCCTTTGATTAAATAATCAACCGACTTCGTAGTAGAGAAAAAAAAGAAAAAAATCTTAAAAAATAGAAAAATAAATATAATTGTGAAGAACCACGATCGTTGGTAATAATAAGCTGAGAGGCAAAGGATGAACATACGTGGCGAAAGTAACACCCACGTTTTTCGCAACAATTTTCCAACGATAATAATTATCTTCGATCTCAGCAATCTCTCACAAACTCATCCAAGTGGTGTTATTATTATTGTATCACCATTATTATTATTATTATCATTATTTCATATTATTATTATTATTATTGTTATTATTATTAGTATTATTTTCAGACTACAATTATACTGTTGAATTCAATGTGTTTGAATTTTCTACAGATGTATATCGCCATTCATAATAAATACACGTATGACAAATTCCATCAAAAGAAAAACTATTTATAGTCCACACACATTTTATTTATACTTTCCTTACTTGGGACACGGTAAGAACAAAAATGCCACAGTTAACGTTCTCGGCCCGGTGCGGGACGTGCATTGTTATTTTTTTTTTCTTATTTTCGCAATCGCTTCTGCGGGGTTAAAAGTTGCAGCAGCGAGCGGTCTCGAAGGTGCATCGAGGTGGTGTGCAATTGTGCTATCCGTCTCACGTACGTGCGTTTCGAAGGACGGGCACGTCTGCGCGAATAAGAGAATGAAAAAACAAAACAAAAACGACAAGTAAAAAAAAATGATGATGACAAAAATCCAGTGATCCTCCGGTTTCACAATGCACCAGAGACGAAACCTCCCCCTCCCCACCCCCTGACGACGCTCCTTCTTCGTCACACGAACGTGCAATGCGGACAGTCCGGCGCTGAAGATTTCTCGAATTTCCAGGCGTGTGTGTAACGTGTCCGAGGTCGGGATAACGTTCTTACACGGCAATCGCGATCGTAAAACCAAAAGGGTTCCCCATAATGATATACCGAATAACAGAGTTATAACTGTGACAGGGTTCGGCCACAATCGATCGAACGTCCACGTGGAAATCAGATGATAGCGTTATTGAGACCTCGAGTAACTTCTGGATGGGTTTGTACAACGCCGTATGGCCCGTATGGGCAATATGGGCCCTTTCTCTTCCAGCCCTTCTCACATCTTTACTTCTCGTGCTTTTTCCACAGCCGCGAGAGGTGGAAGATGCGCGGTCGCGCGACACGCGCACAAGTGCGCAAGCGCGCGTAAAGGGCGTTGCAAAATGAACAAACGGAATAACGATGATTTTATCGAACCCGCGGGGAGGACTGAGTTCCGAGGTACGATTGAAAAATTGTGGGAAGGAGGTTACGAGGAAGTGGGGAGTGAGGGGGGGAGGGGGGTTGTGGAGGGTGATGGTAGTGGTGGTAGTGGTACCTGCTGGAAGAAGTGTTATTGCAAGGCGCTCGTGTATCTGACTCGGAGATCGCTAATAAATTCTCGAACGGCCCTGAACTTCGGGCTCTTTACGCCCTACTCCCCTCCCCCCTCCGCCCCTCGTTTCACATACGACTGAAAGCCGAGCCGGAGGATGAGCCTCACGCTTGCACTCGAGTATCTACGTTATTACGATATTCTACAATTATCGAACATCGCTATTGAAGCGTCGATTGATATATGTACATATATGTGTATATATATATATATGTATAAATGAGCTACTCCGCCAATTCGAGTACCGAGTTTGGGTTTCAGTATCAGCAATGGTTTTGTAACTTTGAGAAATTAAAGTCCCTTATTGAGAAATGGACTCTCAAATTTTTTTTTAGATTTTTTCTTTAGTTATTTTTGCTGTCTATGTGCATTTTTCATTTTCATTTTTTTTTTCATTAATTTCTTAATGTGTTTTGATATAAAAAAATTAGTCTTGACTAAGGTTTCTATGTGAAAACAGTTCAGCTGTTTGTAAAAATACAATACGAAAACAATTTTGGGGCTTAAAATATTACTTAAAATTGCATTTGAAATATTAAGGTCGATTTTTTGGCCAATGAATTATTATTCAGAGATCTGCGAATGAGTTTTTCGAACAGCTGAGAAAATTCCACAAGTTGTATGATTTTGTATTTTAAAAGAATGTTTTTTTTTTCACGAAGACTAAGGATCGCAAAGATCGATCCTCTCAATCTTCACCGTCACGACGGAGTCTTCGTGGAAAACGATCGGGATCCATACGAGAAAAGACGGTTACGAGCACGGGAGTGCTCGTACGTTCGTGGGCTTCGACGAAATTACGGTACAGCGTACAAGAGGAATCGTGACACACACACACACACACATACACACACACACACGTGTCTATATGCGCGGTGGCCGCGAGGAGAACAAGTAGATACATCCATGGCTACCAGACATGGCTGTGCACTGGGAGTCGCTCGAAAACACGATGTATAACCCCTGACTCGGCGTAATTACTTCGTCTTCATGGCCAGGCGATCCCAAAATTACATCAGCTATCCTCATCAAAAATACAATAATTACAACGTAAAATTACCGCGGATTAAAACCAACGATAAAAAAAAATTCAATGCTCGTTAATCGTTCGAATGAAATTGATTTTGTTCATTTTTTTCGAATTTTCCATTTACGTAAAATCGATTGTGTTGAATTTTCATCGTGTGTAAGATTTTAAAAACTCGTAATAGTAGTAGTATATTTATTGAGTTTATAACCATCAAACATAATAATAATAATAATAATAATAATAATAATAATAATAATAATAATAATAATAATAATAATAATAATAATATGAAAGCTCATGCATATCGTAATACAAAAATCCAGCTGTGTGGCGTGTTCAGTCGCAACTAATCATTATAAATCCTCTCCCTTACGATAGGTGAAAATAAATATTAAAAACTGTGGGGTATCTCAGCTTGTCAGAGTTAACGAACGTGATTGGAAAAAAACAAACGGTATTCTTAAAAGAAGATGTTTAATGTTTTAAGATGGCATAAAAAATTCTTCACCATAGGACGGAAATCTTCTAAGCGACAGACGACTAATTGACAGTTCGAAGAGTGTGAAGTGAAGAATGAAAAAACATGGAAACAATAGAATTGACAGTGAGAAAATTCATCAATGAGCATTATGGACATTTATTTTCGTAATTGGACGCGATCGTGGCAGCGGCGCGTGGACGTAAGCCCGCGTGACGTTGAGATATTCTCGTAGACTTGATGATTTGTCCTGCAGAATTATTATTACCTGTGGCGGGATGATTTGTGTTGGGAAAAAATATGTTTGATCTTTGTTATGCGTGGGCTTTGATAACAATTTCGTGCGTTCGCTATCTCCTTCGCCTACCGTCAGTAAAATTACGGAAATTACGTACGCTTGGAATTCATTTTTATTTTTATTCTTACGGTGAATATTTTTTATTGAATTTTTTATTCTTGACAATTGCAGTTTATTTTGCTTTACCCCAAGACTAATTCAGTTAATGTCATTCAATCAAATTGAATCAACGAAGAAATGTGACTCAAATAGAATATTTCAATCGGAATATCGTTTCAGCCACTAAAAAAAAAAAAGCAGAAACACGAAATCATAAAAATATACAAACAAATGAACTCTGCAAATAATAAGTTTCTTCATTGATTCAATTTAATCAACTCGAATCGATTGAATAATTTTTGGGACAAAGCAGAATGAATTACAGTCGAAGAAAAAAAAATATTCCAGTCTTAAATAATTCTTTTTTCGTTATTTTTCATGCGTCGAAAAACATTGTCGGTTATCAATCGATTGCGTAAACGTGTGAAAGAAAAACGTCGTTTGACATGTGTTAACCTCAAAAGCTGTGATTCGGCGATCAATGAAAAAATCGATGTATATGCGCGAAGCTATGTCGAGTACCGTAAATGGAAGCCTGTTCACAGTCGCGATAAGAGCGAAAGAGCTTCGGCGAAGACTCGGACGGATTCGCGGGGGGAGAGGATGCTCGAGCGAAATCCTGTCAGCCCGTGGACCGCGGCGTTATTCCTTTGCGAAGAGGTTGGGGAGAAGCGATCGCGAACCCGAAGTACTGTTACTTGGCCTCACTGTTTCTTAACAGCCCGCAAAGATCCAGCCGGTGTTATATACACGCAACAGGTATGTAACGCAGCGATAGCCGGTATCCACACCCGGTACATACTCATAAACAATGTGTATAGCGGGCCTCGGGGCAAAACGGTACACCCAAGCCGAAATCCTCTCCATCACTTCCAAACAAGTTTATCCAACACCCGAGACTATGAAAATCCAGCTTCTATCGATTAATTTTCACATTCGAATATTATGCATGATTTGAAACATCGATATAATATCGGAATTAATGTTTCAACTATTGACTCTTAGCTGGCGCACCGGGGTCCAAATGACCCTGAGCAAAATCAACCCTGATTCAAGATTTCGACTCTTCAATTCTCAGAATGAATGCCTTTATCGGACCTTTTGTTTTCTGAAAGTGAAGTATTTCGAGAGTATCCAGTTTGATTTTTAGATTAAAATAATGAAAAGTTGGGAAGTTTAGGGTTTTTTATGAAAATCGCCAGTGTATCGTTTTTTTTACACCTTTAACATTTATTGTTCTTAAAGTGGATATTGAATTCAAACCAAATAAACTCTGGCAGCTCGTACAGGAGTATCAAGGAATATTGAAATTTTTCTAAGTGAAAAAAATCAGATGGTTACTCTCAGCCAGCCTTTTTCAGGCCTCAGAGTCAGAAAGACCTGTGTGTCGCCTCGCCAATAAGTGCAAAAGCTAAGGGTCAATATGAACATATAAATATTATGCATATTTTAGAATATTGATACAATTCTGGGATAAATTTTCCAACGATTAATATGAACATTTCAATTTTACACATGTATTTGAAAATTGATATAAAATTATCAAATTAATATGTCATAGATGCCACTGAGAGGATCTTTATCCGAAAAATCGGTGATCCTGGAAGGTTGACATAACCTCAAAGAAAACTGTTTTCTTCTGTCAAATATTTTCTTCGCTAACTTCAATTTTTTCGCTAACTTTCTCACATGATTTTTTCACTATATGTTTTTCTTCCATTTTTTTCCAGCTGCATGACACCTAACAAAAATGCAATGTCTTTTTTTCTTTTGTAGATCATGTCACTTTAGAACAATCAACAGTCAGATACATCGTTTTACGATTTTTTTTCCTCTCGCAGAATAACTGTACAGCCTGAAAATCTGGAGGCTTCGAATCGAGTCGGTCGCTAATTCGTCTCGATCCCAAGTATTCACTATCAACAACATCGTTGAATTTAGAGAAAAAAAGAAAAAAATAATTCCGACTATGCCATTTCGCCCCGACACTTTGAACTGGTCCGTTTTGCCCCGGTGTGTGATTTAATATAAGTCCATGATGTATATGGCAATCTCAAGAGTACACACCCTGCACAGGATGATCCACGAGTGCGTGCTGTGAAACAGACGAACGGTGCACGTCGTTTTTTTTTTATGTCACACTTGCACGAACACACACACACACAGACACACAAGAAATAACCTCGTCGGGTTCTCTCATGTGGTTCTTCCGATGATCAACGAATGTCGGTGCGTATATCGCCAACTTTCACCCAACATTAGCCCGAGCCCGGACTCTCGACATCCTCGATCGAGAATTATAACAAACCGCTCAACACATTGTTTTTGTTGTACACGTACCTGTGCTTACAATGCAACTCTGCAATGCTACGCGGTTGGTCGTTAAATCGCGAAATGGCACTGTTTCAATGGGCACCTCGGTGTGTGTGTGTGTGTATGTGTATGTGCACGTGCGAATGTGCAACCGATAATATATTGCTTCTATTGAATGCTCCTGGTTGCGTATAACAGTAGAGAGATGTTAAATATACGGTGGGAAGGTAGACAATTTGCATGAAAGTTGTTTCTGGATTTCAACGTCTTCGGAACAGTCTCGTTATCGTGTATCAGAAGTTCTCGATACACTATATTTCACTTAGCCTTGTTGAATCGTAATGAGTTGTGTATTTGTGTGTTTTTGTTGAAAAAACGTTTCAATAAAATGGTTTGAAAAAAAAACATTTTATTTACTTATTTTAGGTGACAGGTTTTGATGGTCGATTCGTCGAAATTCGACGGGGACAGCACATTTTCGATGAGTGTTGTAATAGCATTGCAACAAAAAAAAATTATGAGCTACTCAGCAGCGGCAAAAAAATAATTGAAAAGCGAGAAGCGTACGAATAAGAAACTGAGAGAGAAAGAAATTCGTAAATTGACGATAAAAAATATTTCTTAGCTTTGCACGGTGTCTCAAAAGGAAGAAAAAAAACTGAATACGCGAAATCAATACGTTTGGAACGTCTTCTATGTCATATCGAATTTCCGTTGTGAATTCGAATCAAAATAAATTCCAATGAAAAACAGCTTCTCGAATCAATTATCTTTCATCTACAAACAAATACCGCGTTCGAAAATCATTACAAAAAAAAAAAACAAAAGTTCGAAAGTGCGTGCGGCTCGCGGTGAGCAGAATCGAAGGGCCAATGAAGCGCCGATGCTGTAGACACGATATAAAACGCTAATATCGATGATAGAAATAACGAAAATAATACACCGAAAAAAAAAATGAAAAACATATATGAAAAAAAAAGAATCCACAGGATGTGAGGCTTGTAAAACGTGGGGTACATCATAAACAGCAAAAACAAATGCGAAAACAAAAAAAAACGATCAATTTATCGTTTGTACCTCGGGCGAAAATTTTGTACCTGTCGCGAGTTCGTACGAGTGCATGAGTCTCGAACGAAGAAACCCAAGAGTGCATTGCGCACGCGAGCCTTATCCGGGCGGAGAGTGGATGAAAGCTAGTCGGAGAGGCCCCATCCACACCCGCGTGCTAACGTATTTAATAATGGCACCGTTGAAAAAGTGAAGAAGCCGAAGATGCCCTCGACATTCGGCCCCGATACTCCCTCCAGCTCCACCGACCCCCCCTACCCCCATCGTCGCTCACTTGCATCTCTTCGAACATGGAAATGCACCAATGCAGAGCGAAACATGCACTCGCCGCTCGAGAGCTGTTTAGTCTTGAGCTGCACGCAAGCTTACCAGCCCTAACTCACCCAATTAATATTTAATCTATAATAATGATAATAATAATAATAATAAAAATAATAATGTAAAATTAGTTTTTTTAAGGTATTATAAGGTGTATGGTATAATAAAATATTTTCTAAAGTTTACAATTCTTGATAACATTAATAATAATGAGAGTAATAGTTCCTAATAACAATAACGGTAACGATAATAATTACAGTTTTTGCCAATTACCGAGTATGTTGTTGAGAATATTGATGGGACGACATTTTCGGGATTTTAGATTGCATCAACGTTGAATAATAAAAAAATAGTAATAACAGTTATATTATATTATATTATATTATATTATATTATATTATATTATATTATATTATATTATATTATATTATATTATGTTATATTATATTATATTAGTGCCATCTCTCCCGGACAGTTTCGACGACCTCGATTTTACACTTTTCTACAATACCAAAACCACAATTTTGTTGACAATATTTTTTATGAGACTAAATGCAATAATCGATACTTTATACATTGTATAAAGACTTTAATTACTTAGTTTCATAAAATTTAATTTCGTATAATTACCGTGGCCATTAAAAACAAAAAAGTGTGTCAACTTACCATATGTATATATTATTGATTTACTCAAGGTCGTTACGGCTAAAAATGTTTAAAATTGTTGTCGAACGAATATCCTCGAGGACATGCGTGGCAACTGCAAAAAAAGAAAATCCAAAAAAAGTATTCCCAATATAATACATTAACCAGCGTCGAACCGAATGGCATTAAGCATGGTGCATCGTCCGACGGCAGTGATATTCGATCCAAGAATAGCATCGTCGAAGCGAACATCCACGAAGTATGAGAATTCCGACCTTCCGATGTAAACGGTGACTGGACGTAACGTCGAGTGAACGCATCTCAAACGGCAATGGCCCATCGACGGGGCCCTCGATGACGACGCGTAAGCTGTATTCCACCATCGCAGATTATACGACGGTGAGTTGCCATCATCGCGGACGTTTTATTTTTCTTCTTCGTCTTGTTTTTTTTTTCATGGATGTAAATACGTAGGGAAAATCAATTAACGAAGAGGAAAATAATAAATAACCAAAGTTGTTCGAACGAGATGTCCGAGAGACGAGAGAAGCAAAATGCATCTTCGATGTGATCATGAGGAGATGACCTCGAGAGTGCATCCACGAAGGTCACTGCCATTGCCGGAGAGTCTTCACCTGCAAACGACACCTGTGCCTCCGGGACTTTGGTCATACAGTGTAGTCAAGTTATATGAACACGTGTGGAATATTAAGTGTACAAGTGTGTGTGTGTGTGTGTGCGTGTGTTGTTCAACTATACGTATGATATATTATAGTTGTAATGGTTATATATATATATGAAGTTTCACGGCTGTGCAATTCTCGTCCGGGGAAATGCCTGGGGCGGGTTTAAGACTGTCCCGAGACCCACCGGGACTTGGTATTACGTTGCAACGAGCTCGAGTTGATAAGGTTGCCATGTGTAATAATCGTATGACGTATGTACAATCGAGTCCCCCGAGAATCATCATCGTAACGACGTTCAATTCCCAAGTGGAAAACCCAAATATAAACTACTATACACAAACAATAGGACGTTTCCATGTGGAACTGGGGATATATTTCTTATACACAAACTGTACTTATACAGGGTGTCCCATTTGAAAAATCACGGTCGAATAACTCTATATTAGTTTACGTGACATTGGACGCAGTTTGGGTGTTCCAGGGTTGATGTTGTTAGGGATAGATTTTAGAGACAATTCAATTCTCTACAAAAAAGGTATTCAGTAAAAATAGCCTCAATCCAATAATTCACAATTCACAGCTTCTGGAAGTTCAATTTACGATATCAAGAAATTATTTTTCACCACTCCAGTCCTCATTGAAAGCTTTGAATACTAAAAAAAAATCAGTTTCTGACAAATAACAAAGACCAAGGTGAGTTGTGGAAACCAATTAGGCAAGACAGTGATGAGTAGTTACAAGTCAGATATAAGTGTTCCATTATTTATTCATTCAATAAAAGTCTCACTCAACCAAAACAAATTATTCATGATATTGAATCGAAAATATTCAGAAGTAATTCAAGTATGAAACAACAAAAGAAAAAAATGTATATAATTCCGGGAGAATAGCAAGGACCAAGGTGAGCGATGAAAAATAATCGTTCGAGACAGTGATAAGTCGGGCCCGAAGCGTCGAATCGTGCGCTCTCGCGCCTCGAGCCACTCTCGACTTTCACCCGTTGCACCGGGTCGCATCGTCTTGCATCCGCGAATGCGAGCTGTCCCGACCGCGGCCGGGGAGCCTCTTCGCAATCGTGATTCGTAAATCCGCGTCACGACCTGCCTCAACCCCCGGGGGACTCCAAAGCTCGAACCCGGGTCGGGGGGCGGGGGAGGGGAGGGGAGACGACCGACCGAACGGACCAAGCCGATTGCCAATTCCACGTGGCGGCTTTCGAATTCGAGACCCGTTTCACCAGATGGCACGAACAGTTAAAACGGAAAATCGACGAGGTTATCTCGTCGTTGCGACCTACGGGCTCGCGAAACCCGCACGCGAAACCCCGCTCCTCCCGAGAGAGAGAGAAAGAGAGAGAGAGAGAGATGAATCCATCGAGATTCACGGGCTGAGAATTCAATGTTCCACATTGAAAACTTTCACCGGTAATAATTCGCAGAACATCATCATATCCTTCTACGTTCTTCCTTGTCTCGAGTGGACCCGGAAAAAGAAGAAACAAATTGAAACTTGAAGATTCCTCTATGAGAAAATATTTTCGTTGTTTTCAATCTGCAATTTCCTCATAGAGGAATCGTTCTTGACTACGTAGGATTTGGAGGAAGCAAATGACAAGTTTCAACGTGCTTATTTTGATACCTTTTCAAATATTTATCAGTGGGTGTATAAAATTTCAATGTCCCCGCAAATTTGTAAGTGTAAGTGGATTTTCATCAAACTTTATAGCAAATAATTCTGATTGTTGATTCACGTGTATCCAGGAAATTGAGGACAGCATGTGAAATATTTTTTTAATCGGTAGACGTTAAAATTTCGAATTGGGATAAAATTAGATCGATTTGAGGAAACAAAGAGAATTGAAAATGCACAATCGGTCCACCGCACAATCACAATTCCCATCAGCGCCAAATGCACGATAAAATTGATAAATTAGTAGTAGTAGTAGAAGGAGTAGGAGAAGTTTATTGGCAATACATTGGCCATTTTTTATTTTTGTTCATTTTTATTTCTTATAAGCTAGGCCTTCAATTATTGTTCCACGAAATATTGCCAATGAGCCATCGACCTGAGTCCTTCAGCCCTGATAAATGATTTCGATCAGGAAAAAACAAATCACAACTCTTAAAAATCACAAGCTCAACTTCATATAACCAGTTTCTTAAAAAACAATTTTTTTCCCATAAAGCTTAGAAATTATTCAAAAAAAAACATTGGATATAGATATCATCGTTATGTTTCTCGGGAATTCCCGCGTACCTCACGGTCAATTATTCGACCCTCGTTAATAAGATACCTGTTGTACCGGGTGCGCGCAGGACGAAGGTGCGAACAAAATGTGCGCGGCTGTCCGATTGCCGGAGATTTGTTCGAAACCCCTCCGCGAAGAAGCTGAATGAAAATACAAGAAAAAAAAATACAGAAAAATAAATAAAAAAGAAAATGAAGCAGACCATCTTTCTCGTTCTCTGGTACAGAATAAGGGAGAATAAGTTGCGGTGGAATTTGTTGTGTTGCTTGTGAAATTAATCACCGAGGGACGTTCTAGGTCCTGTAGTAGGAATACCTTTAGCCACGAATGTGAGACATACATACGTATAATATGTTCATCCACGTGTGAGGATAACTCTGCACCGCTTATATTCCCCACACCCCTCCCCCTGCCATCCAGGGGCCGCACGGCACGGTATCGTAGTCCCGAACGATTCCACAGTGACTAACTAACACCCAGATGAATGCCCGTTTCGTAAAAACGATATGCACACCTACAGTCAAACTTCTCAATAGTCAAATCAAATCTTGTGATTCAATGCAGTAATTCTTAAATCGAGGTAATTCAGGATGTGTCTTAATAAACACATGTGGATTTCAAAATCCCGGTTCAGTAATCATCAATTGTCCCCCCAAATTTTTAGCAATTTTACTTCAGACAGTTTATCAAAAGAATTATTCAATAAAAGGTAAATTGTATATTAAAAAGGATCATTTGTATATTTCCAATGTATATTTCGTGCTCTAGCACAAAAAGACTTGCTAAGTAAACAATTTTCATTTTTTTTACTTGGAAAAATTCTCATATATTCTTTGATACTCCCTTTGAGCCGTGCCATAGGTTATTTAATTTAAATTCAATATCAATTTTGAAGGTAGAAAAGGCTGAAGGTAAAAAAAACGCAGCATTTCCGATTTTCACGAAAAAAAAATCAAAACTTCCTCATTCTTTTATCATTTCGATCTAAAAATTAAACTGGATACTCTTGAAATACTCCAATTTTAGAAAAAAATAGCCTGATGTAACTGTTGTAAAGAAGGTATTTTTATTTTTAATTAAGATGTCTTGTATTAGAGTTGGTTTTGCATGGGGGCTTTTTGACCCCAGTGTGTCAGCTAAGGCAGACACTAACACCCAAATAAGTACATTGATCGGTTTCGCTATTGGACAATCGATTAACCTCATGATATTAAAATTCTGCTTATCTGCAACCCTGATTTTGCATTATTGCGAGGTTATACTGTATTTCTCACGAACATGTGCTCGAGGCAAGTGTGTAATCCATAGGCGAAGCCCTAACCCTTGCCCCGCAGCGGCCTCTGCCACGGACGCCGCGAAGATGCATGTTAGTTGCGTCTACGCGCCACGGTCAACAGCGCCCCTCGGTGTAGCGCGCAGGCGCGAGCTCCTCGCGCAAACGGACCCCTAGCCCATTCCGACCCATCATTCATAAATCTCGCATTAACCACAAACCCAGCCATATAAACCTCGCACAATCCGTCGCCCCCCACCCCCACCGCACACCTTCGTGCAACGTTTTCCGCGTCTACGACGCAATATTCCCTTACACCTGCTTTATCAACGTCTCGCCACGCGATATACATCGCACTCTCCGCTCTGTCGCTGTGTATTCCACTTGGCCTTCGGTCATCGCGCGGGCAATTCGCCAACTCGGACTCGCGGTTGTATCGTCGAAGCACAAACCACCCATCGAACAATTAACGTTATTTATTCATTTTTTTCTCATTTTTTTGTGTCGCATAAAAATTTCATCAAACGACGAAATTGTTGTTAAAAAAAATTGATTTATTTCTAATTCTAGAAAAAAAATGTGTTTAAAAAATGTTTAAAGATGAATTTTTATAAAATTCAATTTTCTTCCAGATAATAAATGTGAAAATATGAGAATTAATTTAGATAACATCGATCATTCATGTATTCATGATTGTTATTGAAATATCGTAGAAATAACCTTATTAATTGTTGCATAATGTTATTGCATGATTCTGAAAAATATTTTCATTGTATTTGTTATTTAATTAAATTCGCTATCCCCAGTAAATATTAGAAATATAATTCATATGCAATTATTTCGATTAATTTATGAAATTAAGTGATACGTAAATGGAATTCATAGAAAATACATAATTCGAAATGTTCTAATCAACAAATCCAACCACATCCGATAAACGTTTAAAAAAACATTAATGTTACAATATAGAATAAAAAAAAGATGCATGAAAAGTATCTCGCATTGCCAAATGGAAATGGCAGAGTTCTTCGATGTTATACATATATATACATATGTTTATCAATCGCGAGAGAACGCTAAGCGAGTGAGGAAAAGCGACAGATTACCTTAGACCCCTCGTGCTAAATGCAAGTGCGATTTCTCGCCTCGAGAGTATTTCCCATATCCGGCTACAGATAAGCCACCGTAAGCGGCAACACACACACACACACACACGAAGAGATGCATGACATAAGCCGAAGAGAGATTGACGAAGCTCGCCTGCACCCGAGTCTCGTGCACAATCGAACCACGTCAGTCTCGAGCCCGGGGCTTTCGAGGACCTTCGCCGGAGTGTAGGATCGTCGGAAATCTTTCATCGGCTTTCTCTTGGATTATCACCGCCGCAGTCAAATAACCATCCGAACGTCTGGACCATCTATCAATACCGGACAAATATGCTTTTACCTTTGACACCGCGTGCGTGATATGGCAAATGGTTTCACGATCGATGAATAAACGGCCAGAGTGTCGACGAAAGCAAAAAAAAAAAAAAAAAAGCCACAGAGACTGTCAAACGATGGTTATCATGACTCCGTGTGCGCACTTGTCACATGGGCTCTGAATAGTTTTTAGAAAATGCTCGCGAAGTCCCCTCAACCTATCTCAATATGAACACGTACTTAGAGAATTTTTTATTTTTTGCATGCAATTGAATAACATCCATTAGAATGCAAAATACACTGAAGTGGAACTAATATGACGACAAAAGATACAATATTTTCATAAATTTACCCGAACAATTCTTATCTATGGTTTTTTGTGTCAAGCTCTTATGTCAACTTTCAATTTATAATATTATAAACTTGTAATCCTTCAATTTGTAATGTCATATAAGTTTTTTGTATTTAATGACATCATACCAGTTCCAGTTCAGTGTATTTTGGATGTGGGGTCTCAAATTTATGTTCAGCGACTCATAGGTAAAAGCGAGAAACAAGTTTTAACCGTAATTTTAATGATTTTCAATTTTCAAGTCACAATATTAATTTTGCCATTTTCTGTTTGGGAATACGTTTTCTTTTCCAAATACACATAATTTTGATCAAGATAGTATACTGGGCAAATTTGTCTCATTCTGATATTTTCACTGTAACAAACGAACTCGATAAACATTCCATGTTATTCAATTGCAAAAAATTATAATTCCCTACGAACGTGTTAACATTGAAATAGGTTGTCGGGACTCTGCCACCATTTTTTCAAAATTATTTGGAACCTGTGCAAAAAGAGTTAATATGAAAAATAAAAAAATGACCCTTTCAAAAGACCACTCTAATGTACATATAACACAACCAATCTTTCATCGTTGTCACTCCGCTCGTGACATTTCCGTTTAACGAGCCACACGGTGTGTTTCACTCTTTCTTCGAATCTCCGCCATTATTCGGTGCCATGTGGATGCAAGTTAAATACACGTTCACATACACACACACACACACACACACACACACACACACACACACACACACACACACACACGATAATACCAATCCTGTTCCTTGTGTCTGCGAGTTCGGTCGTATAATTGACCGCACGGTTTCAACGTACCAAACATATTAGTGTCACAAGGTTATCGAACCTATATGCACGACAAGCCGATCTCAGCACCGATCACGGTCTCTCACCACACGTGAGAAACGCCCCTAATGTATTCACTCAATCGTGCACTCCGATGCTCCATGCACTCATCCAAACACGAGGACCGAAAAACGAGTTGCGCCGACATAATTATTCTCGTCGCTCCTACGGCGCATGCTCGTCACACCTACCGACATCCCGTCTGTCCATACGTTGTACCCTGTTGCATCCTCGCGGATTGTCGTGATACTTTCTTCGGGACTGATATAACCCGATACGACGTGGTAGTGTTGTTCGGAACGACGCGGGTGCGACGTACGAGGGGACCCGGTCTTGCTATCGAGATTTTCGATCGTCGGTTCGGTCATCCGTGCGACTCGATTTGGTGGACCAACCTCGGAATTCGAGACGAAAGTTTCGTGAGGATAGGTGTCGTTGGGTTGTGATTAATCAGTTGTCGTTGAGACGGATTCAAGAAATATACGGATACTTTTTTTTTACATAATTGGGAGGGATGGGTGGCGCTCGAAAATCAGAATAAGCAATGTTCAGAAGGGCCGGAATTTCGAACGCGCAATGCTTCGAATGACAATGTTACGAAAGGTCGCGGCGTGGAATGACATTGCAGCGAATCCTCATAAATTCAGAATGACATTGTTTTCAACATTTTCCGACTTTCGAGCTTGCCCACGCGTAAATTATCCACGTTAGATATATGTCGTCACCGACTTTTTTATAGGAAATTTAATTCTCTACAACATTGTTTATGTAAAATTTTGGTCTATATAGCGTTGTTTATCCAGCGTTTTGAAGGGAACATAAAAATAAGAAAATCAATACAGGGGTATTTTCGATCGCGAGGCACAAAAAGGCTTGCTGCGAGTAACCAATTGATTTTTTTTACTTGGAAAAATTCTGATATATTCTTCGATACTCCCTATAAAAGATATATTTTTTGTGTACAATTCGGAAGGAGAAATAGAAGGGAGGAGCGGTATGTGGATGTCAATTTACTTTTATCATTATCATTATTATTATCATTATTGTTAACCTAACTGGCGAAGGACCGCTTTCTCTCACGATTTCTGATACAACTATATCACTTACTACGATTGTTTCATATTTATTACTGAATCTCTAGACAGACAGCAAGAAATGTAAGGATAAAGTGATGTCGGGATTCAAATGAGTTATATCGATAATAATAATGATTTATTAATAGTACAGAAAGAATAACTATGTGGTTATAGGTTAGTATCGGGATAAAAGAAACGCTACGGTTTATTGTTAGTCGATTATGTTAAAGGATATAATAATAATAATAATAATAATAATCATAATGATAATAATGGTATAAGAAATCAAGAGAGGAAACGGTACTCCGCCGTTAAGATGACTTGCAAACACACATATTTACCGTATATGTAACGAACTGTGTTGGTTTTCCGGTACGACGACTCACGACAGCGATGGGAATAAAAAAAAACACCTACGTGTGTGTGTGTGTGTGTGTGTGTGTGTGTGTGTGGTACAGCCAACTCGAGTTTTACGCACAGTGTGTTTTAAATGGTATACATATATATATCGAGGTGAAGAGAGGAAGTCAAATGAGGAAACGAGAGTTGAACTATTCGCGGCACATACTCGTTGACGTAACACACTCGTGCGTTATCGACGTAACGAGGTGAAAGAATCTGGAAGTGGCGGATAGGGACGTGAAATCGCACGGTTTCGAGTAGTCCGTCTCGACTGTCGAATTTCAACTGACGCGTGAAAGATTTTTTTTTTATTTCTGTTTTTGTTTTTTTCTAGTACTTACTATTTGTACAGTGGTTTGAAAAAAAAAAACGGTCGAAAGGTGTGTAAGAGTGCCTGTTGGTAATAATTGGGAGCTATGCTGACTCATAGTCTCGAAATTTCCTTTGTGTTTGTGATCCGTCGGATGTGAGTGAACGAATGAGTGGATGAAATAAAACGTGAAGGATCGTTCGGAAGATGGGTAGTTGCGTTGTTGTCCGATCGGTTATTGCTGTCTCAAGCTCATCACAGCGTTGATTGTGCAAGTAATCGCGGGAGATAATATCGAAGTGAAGATTACGGTTATTAAACTATCGAACGGGATGAGCTCGTGAGAATGGGAAATTGAGATATAGACCATAAGACACTCCGGATGGAAGTTAGAAAAAAAAAAAGAAAAGGATTATTATTTGTATACGTGTAATTGACTGGGACGGGCAGATGTGAATTGAGATGAATTAAGATTATCGAAACTCGGACGTTGGAAATCGTCAGCTGATGATCTGGGATTGATTTAAAGAACGAGAAAAAAAATCAAGCAGGACAATCATTCGTTGATTAAAAATTTTAATAAACAATAAATCGTTGTTCACTTTTAGAAAATGAAAAAAAAAAAAAGAATTAACCAAGTTATGGTAACTCCGTGATAGAAGTGACATTTTTAGAAACGATTTATTGAGTAATCAATGAGAATAGAACGTGATAGCAAAATGATGCAGGAAAAAATTAATTATCTTTCGATAAGGTATCGGCAATTTTTTGTGATATTTTGTGTGCAAACAATTTTTTTTTAGATTGTAATTCCGACTTACACATCGCTAAATTATTATATGAAACAATTAGACCCCCATCAAGCTACTAAAAATAAAAACTGACATTACCAGAAAAAAAAGTTTCTCTTTTATTTGCAAAGGGTCAATGTTTTGATACTCGTCGAGCGAGATCAAGATATTCCCGAGACTATTCATTGGAAGGTGTTAATGGCATAATTACCTGCAGCGACGCCAGGCGAATGTGTAATTTCGGTGCCTGTCAATCAACCTGCCACGACGATCCAACACGGAATAAATTTAATTGGAAGTCCCAGCGAATGAAAAACAAAACTGTGGGAACTTGTTAAACGCAACGAGCATCGTGATACTCGATTCAACATAAACTTTCGACGCATTTGAATTTCATTCATTCACGTGATCGACCCACAACTCCACGGGAAAATCGCAAGCCCCCAAAAAAAAAAAAAACATTTAATTTTTCATTGAAAAACTTCTCAATCGAAATGCAAAAAAAGTTCAATAAACGCCACAAAATGATTCGAGTCCAAAAATTATTCCAAATTGTACAATCTGTTTCGCATCAGTCGCGAATTATTCATACCCAAAACAAAGAAAAACGAAAATGTTAATAAATTTCCATCTGCCAATAATCTGATTCGAGAATTCATTCTACTGTTTGTAATTAATTATCGACAATGATAACCAAGCTTCTCGATTGTTGCCAATCTCGTCGAACAGTGAACGGTCATCACCTCTTGCCTCTCCCAAAAAAATTAAAATACAAAAAAAAATAACAGATAAATTAACGTTCCCGCATGGTGGTCGAAGATATCGTACGTCAGAGTTTCTCATGATTGTTCGGTGGAGATCGAGACGATCGAGGTACGAGATAACGTCGTCTCGTACCACATATATCTCCGTGGCAATAGGTATATTGCGAATGAACGCGGGATACGTGATACACCGCCGGACCAACGAGAATTATCGATACCCGTAGATTCGAACTGCGCATGAGCGGCCAATACGAATTTTCGTTCGTATGGCCGCGCGAGAGACGATAATAATTGTAACGTGTGTGTTATGTTGCGAATCTGTCGAAATTCATTTAACCTTTTGTTAGAGCACACACACGATATCGCAATGATACGAACCAACGCCCTAACGACGTTAAATTGAATTCCCATAGCGTGGGTTACGTGTGTTACACGAGAGCAGTTGGTCAAGGACGAGAGAATCGTTCGCTACGTACTACGCATGCGCCACGATCGGTAACGACACGGTTCGGGGTTAAAATCCAGAACGATCGATATCCAGAAAGAACTGAACATCGATCAATTCAGAACACGCAATGCTTGAAAGGGTAGGAAATCAGAACATGTGTATTAGTGGGACCGGCCAAAAAAAAACTTTCGCCGATTTTTGTGTATTTTTCGACCAAATTAACTGACAAAGGTTTCCACTAAGTGCGAGAAGTTTTTGAAATGGTATTATCAACCATACCAATTTCAACAGTGTTGGAATTGTAGCAAGAACAAAAATTAAAACAACAACGAATCAATGAATTTTTATCTTCCCGTTAAAACGCTGGTTGAACAACGCTATATAGACCAACAGTTTGCATGAACAATGTTGCAGACAATTGAATTTCCTATAAAAAAAGTTCTGGACAGCATGCATCTAACATTGATGGTTTAAGCGTGGGAAAGCTGGAAAGTCGGGCAATGTGGGAAAACCACGCGACTGGTAGGCGTTTGGAATTCTGTAGGTTCGAAGCATTGCGGGTTTCGAATTTTCATCGTTTTGAACATCGATCGTTTCGAATGTTGATCCCTATCCCATAATGCCAATCGATAAATCAAAGAACGCGAACAATGTGAGTGTTCGATGATCGCGATAAGAATTCGAGAGACAGAGCGATGATGACGATGATGAATCTCCGCTGTGCAATCAGGAGCCGGGTATGGACCGATGCTGACGTTGCGGCAGCAGCCAAACAGATCCGAAAGGTCTGACGTTGACGCGAAAGACGGCACGCGTTCGATTTTTCATCGTAGCAACAGTCGAGCCTCTCTCGAATGTGTTTGAGGTGTTTCGTAACGAATCGAAAAGGTTTTGACCCGACCATTTTTGATTTAGCTAATATTTTGACATGCTTTTTCACCAACTAAAATGAGTATTCATGATTTTTTTTTCCAAACGGTTTCAAAGTTATGCATTTTTTTTTTTAATCTCACCGTTCTTTTTCAATTAAGCGTAACTTATGGAATAATGGCTTGAATCGAATGTTTCTTTACTTGAAATGTCGAGTTTTTTTCCAAATTAAAAAAAAAAATTCAAAAATTCTAAGCATTGGTTTTGACCTCAAAGTTTGCATTTTTGAGCTTTACATTATTTTTTTTCAAACCATACGGCCCATTTAATGTTCCTGGCAAATTGATGTTAAAGTATACCTGATTTAACGAATTGTCTGTCAATTTGATGATAGGCAACCTACTCGTTATATATTTTTTTCCAATCTTAATATTTCAAAACCAAATTTTATTGGTTTTTGAAAGCTATTGGGTAATTAATCGGAATAACATGTTTTCATTATTCAATTCGAAACTGTAATTATTGACGAGCATTTTGGATGAATGTGTAAAGCTTCGCGCGACCGTAGTTCTCGAAAGACCGACGAGGATCTTAACCCCGATAACGTAATAACGTCTTGTCTCTTGATCATAGCGGACGGAACGCTCCTTCTTTGCGGGAAATCATGTACTCGAATCTCACAATCTTCCTTAATGCTTCGCGCGCGCGTCTGTGTGTGTGTCTGTGTGTGTGAGGGGCGACTTATACGTCCGCGCACGGGGCTACATCGACGCTCCGTAGATACGTCTCTGGCGTGTCAGTGATAAAATCTCCATCCCGATTCTCCGTGTTGAGTCAAATTGAATTCTTTCAATCCCAAATGGAATACCGATCAATTGGGGTCACGATGATCTTCGCAACATTCGATAGCGCCTTACACGAGAGTACGTAGTCACGCAGGATGGACAACATGTCTTAAACGACTGTGTAACATTCATCGTTATTATTTTCTCAATGATAGTTTTATCGTCATCGAATTACCAAACAATTTTGTTTCATCATTTACAAATAATATATTTTTTTCTTTTTTTTTTTTGTATTTCGAAGGAATGAAACGTTGTGTGATGAAAAAAAAAACGATTTTCATACTTTACGGTAAAAATTATTGTAAAAATTAACAACGCAGTCATCGTGTGGCCATGCCAGCATCACGATTCTTGCAACCTGAAAACCATTTTATCACAACAAATTCTCTATTTCTTATGTAACGAATGATGGACGAGTGAACCATTCATTTGTGCAAACATCGTGGTCTTCAAAAAAAAGGTTTTTTTTTCTTAATTCCTGTATGATCGAGCTGCCAATTGCACGCGGTAGTACGAACGATGCTAATTGTACAAATCCACACGACTGCTACATCGTGTTTTACGAAGAAGAAGAAAAAATAGTGTATAGATAGCACAGTGTTACCTAAGCCAAAGGCTCTGCAATGTACGTATACAGGGTGTTCTATTTGAAACAGAACGGTTAAATAACTATTCGGAGAAAGGAGTGACAACGAAATGGGTCAGATGAAAATTGTAGGGTTCAAAGGGTAAAATTCAGTGCTGATGCAATCCGTGCTCTCTCAGTTCATATTTCTACGTTGCAAACGTAATCAATTTTTTTTTCAATGGCATAAATACTTTTTATCCATCCGAAGATGATTTTAAAATCCGAAGAAAATTTTTTGCAAGAGCACAAATTTCATCAGCACTGAGTTTTTCCCTTCGAACCCTAAAACTTTCATCAGACTCATTTCGTTGTCACTCCTTCCTTCGGATAGTTATTCAATCGTCCCATTGCAAATGGGACACCCTGTATATGTTGTAGATTTCTGACCCGAGACCCATGGCTGTGGGCCCACGAGCGAGAGGAAGAGAGAGAGAGAGATAGAGGGAGAACATGCGATGTTTGTGCGTTCGTGAGCCCGGCCCCGGCCATGTGAATTCACGGGTGAAACCCATGGGAAAATGGCCTTGCGCGCTTCTCGGGATATACGACGATGGCAACGACGATACTACGCGCGGATAGTCCGAAACCATAAACAGTCGGCGAGAAAGAATAAGATACGGAATCATGGACGCGAACTGTTGTCGACTCGTGTTTGATGTTCAGAACTTCGGATGTGGACTGGGCTGGGGGGGGGGGAATTCCCCGGGCGCGGAAACATTACGTGACAATAAACTATGCCGTGACTGTATACCATTCCCCATACCCGCATCACCCATCTCTCTGCGTGCTCTTGGTGTTCACACAACGCGATCTTTCGATTACACGAGTGTGTCGGCTTATGCATCACGATTATGCGACTACTCTCGTAGTTCGACACATTTTATCGAAATTCTATTCGTTTTATAATTCATTCACACGTCGAAGATAATTCATTTAGCATTATTCTCCATGGCTGGACGATTGAAATCAATTACTTCCTTGGTCAAAAGAAGAGATTGAGTGATTGAGTTGCTGGGTAATTTTTTTGTTTTTTGTTTTAAATTGATTGAGAGGATTATTTCAATTGAATTATTTCATTATTTTGATTTATCGATTTCTCCGATTGACTAATCGGACACCAAGCGATAGACAATTATTTTTTATTGGATTATTGTGTTATTTCATCGTATTAATTTTTCATTCACCGAACGGCTAAAAATAAATATTCAATTATTTCAATTAAATTATTTTATTATTTTGGTTAATTTCACAACTAAAAAAATAAATAGTCCATTATTTCAACTGAATATATTTTTTCAATTATTTTTTTCAACGACTAAATCGCGTATCAAGCATCATTTTATTTTATTTCCATTAAATCATATTGCGATTATTATTATTTATTTATTATTTTTCAATTCTCCACATTATTTGAAATAAATCGCAATATTGTATATTATTCAATGATTCTATTTAAAGCATTTCCCATTCATATTTAAATATTTTCAACAACACATTCAAATTTTCGTCGACGATGGAGAAAAAGAAATAAAAAATTCTCGCCATCATTACTACGAACGGTTAATCGTATTTTCTGAATCTCAATGGGTTTCGTCCGAAACACGAGGACGCCAAAGCCCAGCTGGATGCATTCCGTGGATCTCGCGGTGCGCCTGCGCCGTGAGAGCCGCACACCGCGCGCGCGCGCTCTCGCAACTCTCGAGTTCTCTCTCGCGGGTCATCCAGTGGCGGACAATGAAATCTACATGGTGCATCGTTCATCCTGCAGCGAACATGAATCTATTAACAACCTTCGACCCCGACAATTTATCTTTCCCTTCTTTCTTACCGCGCACGTCCATTCCGTCCGGTACGATGACGCGACGGCCACTACTACTGCCGTTACCACTTGCCGCAATGTAATACGCATATTATATGTATATATACATATATATGAAGCATCTTTGACGTCAGATCTACGGTACGGCCGATTGCGCGTATGATTGAAAATTTTTCAGTAAAATCCAACGTCAAACACGACAAGGAACAATCATCGTTTCTCGTCCATCAATCTTGATCGAAATAAAAATAACAAAAAAAAAACATTTAACAATTTGTTCGATCGATCGGATGTCGATATTTCATCGGGCATCAATATATTTCTGACAGACACGAACGTGTTTTGCTGGGTGATTGCTTCGGACTTTGGCCAAAGCGTTAGAAACCAACGAGGCAACGAAGTAAGAGTTAATCCCATTCGTGGAGCTCTTGTAACGCAGCTATTATAGAAAGTGCGCGTCGCAAAGCAGTCGGTGGACGAGGAACGGGGGGGGGGAGAGAGGAGGAGAAGATTCAACGGAGATAGTTGATGCTAGGTGCGGAAAAGAAAGGAAAAGAGTAGTCGGGACGGTCGGGTATCGTGAGAAGATGCTCGGGGGTACGCGAAGCTTGATTCGCGCGAGTTGCACTTGTGCATACACGTACTTACACCCGTGAGTAAGTCCGAGAGTACCGAGATCTCGCGAGCCAAGAGCAACCAACACGCCCCCGTTGCAATCGCCGGTACGATTGATCACTCGATGGTCGTTGATGCTTTTGTTGATCGTGAATCTTGGCGTTTTTGTACTCGAAATGCATCGTCGATGATAGGTACGATACTTTTTTAAACACAAGTGCGCATGCGCGAGAAGCGAATGAACAGGCCCATGCGCAAAAATGCGAAATTATCAGGGAGGGCTGTGAAAACGTGTGCGATAACAATCTTACGAATTAATTTGCGTTGATGCGTTTCGCTATCGTGACGAGGAAACGGACGCTCATCGTAGATAAGGGTAGTGACGAGTTTCGAATGATATTGCTAGGGTAAATAGATAGCTGGGTAATAAATAAACGTAATTCGTCTTTGTATTATTTTCGTACGATGAAAATTGAACGAGTTATTGAAGTTTTATGATTTTGACCAATCACAACGGAGCGACGTCGGTTGGTACGCTGTGAAGGTGCTCTGTCATTGGCTGACGCCTTCATCGAACTTTGAACGTCAATGACGCCTTCATCGAACTTTGAACGTCAATAACTCGGCCAATTTTCGTCGTAGAAGAAAAATGTAAGGAACATTTCGTCGCGTTACGAGACGATCTTTCATTTTTCTTGCTTCAAGGTTCGCTAGGATTTCCGAAACCTTCTGCATGAGGTTCACCATAGTTCCTACAGAACGTCACTGACAACCGTTCGAAACCCAGTAGCATGACCAACATCGACGGGAACGCTTGATGGAAAATGAAAAATAAAAAAAATTATGTCGCTGCAGCGAAACCGGACGGGATTGCAACTGTTTCGACTACCCGAGAATTTTACGGAATATCATTTAAACGATGAGGGTTTCGTTTTATTCCCGTAATTGCCGGAGCCAATGGACGTTCGAAGGATGTGTGCCGCGTATGGCGCATCGAGAAGACCATTGAGATTTATTATAATGGACCGCCGCCGACTCCTTACAGTTTATTCACGACGTTAGTTAAGCTATATAGTCTCTTCGTCGATTCTTTAACGATGCCCATACAAGAGGAACTGGCTGACGATGCACGTGTGGTTTCAGCAAAAAAAAAGGAGAAAGAAAAACGTACTAACTCGGGTCAAAACAACGACGATTTGGATTTTTCCAAAGATTTTTCGTTCTTTCAAGAGTGCACGAACTTTTTCGTATTGTTTTTTTATGAATTAAGGACACGATGATAGATATTCAATCGATATATGCATGAAGCATTCCACCCGATTTCGAACAGTCAAAAATTTGTTCAATCCTAAAAAATTGAAATTTTGTCAAATTATTTAATTATACGAAAAAAGTAGTGTGCATTTTTTCAAAATTTTCGATCGCATTTCTTCGAAGTTTTCAAAGTTTGGAAAACTCAAAGAATTGCCATCCAAAAATTTTGAAAAAATGTACGCTACTCTTTTTCATATAATTGAATAATTTAACAAAATTTCAATTTTTTGGGAGTGAACAACTTTTTGACCGTTCGAAATCGTATGAAATGCCTGATATATTTATCACAATATAAAAAGTTACAGAGATATATGACTCGATCTAACGCCCGGGAATAATGAAATATTATAACGCTACAAAGTCACGCTATAAAATTTTTACGATCGACGTTCGATATTTCTCACCGTTCTTCGATTGTCGAAATCCGTGCGCGTCTGGACTAGCCGAGGGACAACGAACGTTCTCCGTGAGAAAGACGAAGAAATCGAAAAATGGCCGCCGATCGTACATCGAGAATATATCGATACGCTAGCGTGAGTCGAGGCGGTAACTCGTTAGAATCCCGATGGTGTTGGTGGCGTGTACGCGACCCGGTACGAGGGCTTTAACCCAACCAACATCTTACAGATCTTATGCCGATAACTTTGGATCTCTCGTTCTCATTCTAACCTCCTCCCGATGACTTTAATTACTCGACTAAGCCCCCAGACCAATTATCTATCGGAACGTGTGGCGAACGGAATCGCGCGCGCGCACGCGCATGCGCACTCGCGTCCTAAATTCCAATAAGCACCGCGACCAAGATACACGTACATTTACGAAACCCTGCTATGCACAACATCGATGTCTTCGGGTGTGTATAGCTGTATGCACAGACCAAGAGGATACCTACACGTGTTCCCACATTGTACGCCCACTACCACTCAACAAATTTATACACATACACATACATGCGTACATTTTTTTTCTGGTTATACAAACCTTCATGCACACGCACAATCGGTATCAAACTCGTTATTTATTTATGTATTTTTTCTTTTTCTAATTTTTTTTTCGTGACTCGACAGCTGAAGCAAACCCGTTTTGTCATTTTTTGTTCAGACTTCGATTATTTCAATAACTTGCTGATGAACCGATCATAATGGAAATAATAATGACCATGGAACAATGACTTGGGACAACTATTGAAATAATGAAATACATACAAAACATCTATTTATAAATGAAAGAAAATGCTCTGACTGACTGACTGACTCATCAGCTCAAACTGTCGAACCGAGTTCGCGGCAACGGGACTAATAACGAAAGGCTCGATCGATTCAGGCAATTCGCATCTAGAACAAATTGAATCTAATGAGGTGTAAGCTTGAAAAAATTTAAAACGTGAACGTGAAAATTTGGTTCAGGTGATTAAATAGTGAAATGTAGTTGAGGTGACTGAATAGTGAATAGTGAAAAATAGTGAACAGCTTCCCAACCTTCAACCAATTCATCTATGAAAACTAATAACGGTTTCTTCATATCAAAGACTTTGTTTTTCTCTAATTTTTGAAGCGTTAAGTCAAAACTATTTATAAATACTCTCCAGTGGAACGAATGATAATTTTTGAGCGATGAGAAGATTATGTTTTTTTTTTTCATGGAAATCAATGCGAATCTGATCGAGCTACGTCAACCGGTCGGGACCGTGGCGATCCATCACAATCGCGATGGAATTTTGAATAAGGTTGTGGGCTTGCACGAGTCCGACTCGTGAATGTATGAAATGCATGATAATCTTCGAGTGAAATCACTGTGGGATATAAAGAGAGTATATATATATATATATATATATATATATATATATATATATATATATATATATATATATATATAAACGGTTGAGTGTACTGACATTATATGAAACAGGTTCGTACCGCGCGAATTGTAATATAATCGCACGCGAGCTGCGTGCGCCGGACCAGGTGTGCGCATGCCGGACAATCTGCGCCTCGTACGCTGCATCAAATCGACAGCACCGGCAGGTATTTAGGTTGGAGGAAAAAATTATTTTATCGTGACGGTATTACCGTCGGACGAGGAGGAGGGCGGGGAGGGGGGTAGAGGGTCCAACGGAGCACTCGAGCTTCGGCTGCTATTGAAATTGCACTGATTGAGACTGATAGGGGAAGGTGGAGGTGAGATGGAGATAAACGGCTGTGAGAGATATGTGAAAAGAGAAGAAAAAAAAGGGTGGATAAAAGGATCAGTTGCAAACAAAATATAGATATTAGTTCTCGTGAATAGGTGGGTATATACATATATATGTATGTATGTATATACTCGACATAACTGCATTGACTGCGTTTGAAAATTTACTGCAGGGCTAGAGATGCACGGATTAAGATATAGCTAAGGAGACAATGCACTATACTCGTGGTACTGCCATTGATAGAGTACATATATATAGATAAATATATATATATAATTTTGTGTGTAAAATTATCCGATCTTGTCCGAACCGTATGTTAAATATTTGCACAAATATTCTCCATAGAACCCACAACATGGTGCTCTGAAAATATTCGTTTTGAATGAATAGACACAATTAATAAAATTTCATCGTAATATTATTACGCCCACGAATATGTTTTATATATATATATATTTCGACTTCTCGGCAGAGATATCTCAGTAAAATCTGACGTTCGAACAATCACAATGGCACGAGCATGAGAAATATAAATAAATAAACAAACACAAAAATTCCGAAATCCGTTTTAGTATTCGACGGTAAAAATTGCTCCAACGAATTCGATAATACGGACCAATAAGAGTCGTAAAAAAAGAAGAAAAATAAACAAATGTGAAACATGGGCTGGGCTAAAGCGTGTTACGCAACTGAATAATTCAAGTATTAATATGTTGATAACGTAATTTCACGAGAATTCATTTTCATTTCGCAATATTTGATTATCGAACATTTTCACAAATGGAATATTTGGCATATTTGCGATTGTGACAAGAGGAAGTTGACGAAGATTATTCGAACGGGGAAATATCGGTAATCGTAACACGTAACCTCGATTTTACCGAATACGCGTTGCCAATTGTTTTTCACACTCGAAGCCATCGTTATTCCATAATTTGCGGTCGGGTTTGTGGGGCACGTGCGAGAGTCGACGAGACCGATGGAAATGCAGAAACTTATTGCGTGAACGTTTGTAAGAGCCTCGGACTGTAAGTCACTCATGAATCTCGGCACAGGTGCGCCAACGAAATACAACGTTTATCACTTCTCGGTTTCTACTCTCATCACCGTTTGCGGTCCGGGTCTCTTCCTTTCTTATATTTTTCATTATTTTTTAATTCTTTTTTTTTTTGCATTTTCGTTTTCCGTATAGAATCTTTGCACTCGCGTTCTTCTCGGTCTATATATACGGTGTGTGCAGGTGCGATGGACGATGTGTGATCTTATTAGGGTTCCGTTTTTTCCATTTGAAGTTACGGAAAAGAAGTACGCTAATATAAGAAAGCTCGATTGTAACTGCTTTGTGAATGCTAGAGTAATTCATAATCGTCAAATAGATTCTATTGCATCTTGTGTCATATTTTTTCACCTTTTCAAATCGGTCATATTAAATATTTAATATTGAAATTCGATCGATCTGCATTTTTTTTCTCAACATTATCAATCTGTATTTCGCACACTGGATTTTTTTTAATTAAAAAAAAAATTTGACTATTTCCCATAAGAACACATGTTAAGTTTCATACACCTATAACTTCTGAACGAGTAGGTTAATCGTTTTGAAATTTCGCAAGTTTTTTTCGGAATAATAAAAGCTGGCTGTGGACATATCACAATTTTTTTTAATATTCCGACACACGTGTCATACATCCTAAAGAAACCACCATTCACCTCGTTCATCCGATCTTCGCGATGAGTGTGAGAGAGAGAAAGCGCTATCCGCGGTGTCTGAGGAGCGAGAGAGAACGAGAAAGAAACGCAGGCCACATCACCTTAAGTGCTTCCTTCATTTGCCACGAAACATCTCGCTTTCGCCCATTGCCGATAAAACCAACAACACGCGGAAATTCCAACGAACGTTTCGCACAATTGCGCGATGTAATTTCTTCAACAATTTCCGTGAATTCGTCGGCGTGATGAGATCGGTCTGTCTGACCACAAGCCGGAAAACCGTCTTCGGGCTTGATTGATTATTACGCTATCGCTAAACTTTTTCGATCCCTCGTCGCTTTATTCGTATTGTTTTTTTTTCTTTCCTTTTATGCGTGCTTCAACGAAATTATTTTTTTTCCTCTTTTAATCACTTCAGGCACTTATAAATATATATATATATATATATATATATATATATATATATATATATATATATTCGAACCAATCAGAATCACGATCACAAAAGGCAGCTTCTCGATTTTGTTTTGAGATCTTCATGTCGACGTTTCAACTTTTTTCTCTTCTTCCACATAAATTTTTTTTGTTTTTATCCTCCTATGGTTTCTTTTTCTTCGTTTTTTTTCCTCGCTCCGGCTTGTTTTTTCATGGGCCAGTCTATAGTCTCGAGAACCCAAAAGATGATGAATGTGACGTGTGTCCGAGAGAATTAGCACGTGCCCGCGGTCCGAGCTAACGTGATCGTGTAACCGAGGCAGCGACGATCGAGTTAACCCGCAAATTTGTTTCAACGGACTCGAACGACGTCGAGGCACCTTGATCACTCTCAAAAATCATATTAATCATCGTGGTATCTCGAATGTGTGCGGAAATGTCATTGCGTTGACGTAATCGCGATGAGCGAATGAGCCGATGGATATTCATGGTCAATAATAACACGACCTTATCGTCGAAAATACTTGCACGACTAAAAAAAACATCGTTTGGTACAAACTTTTTTCGTCCCAAACGCCTCCAGAGCTATATACATAAGTACTGGATAGTGTATGTGTTTACATATATGTATACGTGTATAGATATATGTATATACGTTGGCATTGAAAATTATCTCCGATTCTTCGGTATGGCCACAGGCGGTCCAGAGCGTGATGCAGCCGAGCGGAGCATCTGAAACCATCCAAATGGAGATTCCATCGAGCTTCACGCTGGCAAGGCCGACTAATCATCGATAATTACGCGAGACACGTAGACTCGAGCTAACGCCAAGCGTAGAAAAAAATCGAAAAAAAAAAAAAAAAAAAAACTTAACGATAATTGCGACTCAAAGACTGGCTCCATACGCAGACGGCCCTAATACAGAAAGTTGGCTAATTATTATTTCATAAAATTCTTTCCGTGATTTATTTGCGTGTATTTTTCCATTAACTTGTTTTGCGCTCGATAATTGCAATAAGGGAGAGAGCGAGAGAGAGGGGAGAGGATGAATGACCAATCCTGCGATTTCAATTATCGTGCAATTATCGATCGGAAATGACCAGCCAAGACTGTCGCGTGTGGTATCTGATAAGCGAAAAATTGAAAAGAAAAAAAAATGAAGTTTAGAACACTGCGCACGAACAAGGTGAAAGTGAAGAAAAAAAAAAGATGGTCGATGGTGAGGATCGAGCGGGTCGAAAGTCATATCGAAAGTGAGACTGATAAGGCAAACGGGACAATGGTTTCGAATGCACACACACAGACAGACACACACGTCGTCGATGTTAACGAAGTCTATATGATACTTGAGGACAATTGGCGTCAACGTCCGTTGCATCAATAATGCAATACGACTCGATGGCCAACAGCTATTGCACTCTGATTGCGCACTCGAATGCACCCGGGTCGACGATTTGTACTTTCCCCATCTGCCACTCGATGTGCTCATTATTTTTGCTCGGTCGATGCATCGGTGCTCGACAATTGGCGTTTTCTATTAATGTGAACAAATTGTCGGAGCAGAAGAGCAAAGTTGGAAATGGGTAAGTGGTGAAAGGAGAAAGGATTTTTCGTGATGACAGAGACAGATTCCTTCATTTACGTTGTGGCACTCGAAAAAGATTATGTTTAATCGAGAACAAAGATAATTTGCTCAAAAGGTTATAAATTTATTCAATGTTCATAATTTCATTTTATTTCATTATATATTTTTAGTTTAAATATTTCTAAAAAATAATTACTCAAATTATGAATTTATAAATTTAAATTATAAATTTGAGTTTTGAAAAAAAAAAATTATTCCACTCGTTCGATCTCAAATTGTTGTTAAATCTGTGATATTATTTTTTTATTTTTTTTAGAGTAGCAATCTGCAACGATGCATTTTGATGATCATCATGATTGAGTTTAAAAGTCATGTGATGGTCTCGATAGTATAATGATTCTCTGTCTCTCTCCGTCTCTTTCACCATTACGAAATTTTCTTATTGCAATCAAATATCTTTATTCGTTTAATCAGAAAAAAATATTGAACTTTAGGGCCGTCGTCACGCTAGATAATAAAGAAGTCAGATAGAACGTCGTATATATTAATAGTTTCGAAATCAGCGATTTCGCTATTAATAATAATATTAATAGTATTAAATATAGCCCGTGCGAATAAAAACCTAAGAACGTCTATCGGAGAAAGATTAAACTGCTTCAGTCGGAAGCACTGGATTGTAGTTTTCCCGAGTAAGCTACGATTATTCGTAATGTCGTTGCAAACGTTGTCTCCCTCATTCGAAACATTTGCGATCACACAAGTTTTCTCATACGTCGTTCGTCGCACCGAAGTTTCACAAAGTTCAATAGCAAAGGGCGTGGCTGTGTGTGCGTTTCAACGATTGCAAGGTTTGCAATGATACTGAACGTGATGTTATAGTTTACCCCGGTTGTACGTCTATTATACAGTTGGCTCGCGTTTATTCAGACTCTCGCTGATTCGCTCTACTTGCTGGATTGTCGAGCTTACACCCGGTATACGAACAATTCACGTTGCTATTCCGGTGGAATCGTAATTTGTGATGTGGCTATGCCTTGATTTTTCATGTTAAAAAAAAATTAGTAATTTTAGAAAATAATGTTTTCCAAGTAATAATGATGATAATAATTATTGTGAAATAATTCAAGACGTGATATTTTTGTATTAATTGTGAATAATTTAGAAAAATCATCGTTTTATAATGAATTCTAGTATTTAACATGCTCTACTCTCTTTCATTCGTATAGACTAATTCGGGACAAGTGCACTTTGCAGTTCTAAGCGCTGGCGAACAATAATGATGAAAGATATTGAAAAAAATATCGGTTGATCCCAGTCGCTTACTTACGCAGTTACACCGAATGACTCTTCAATCAAAATATATGTAAACAAAATTTTCGGAGTAATAGTGATGATTATAATTATTGTGAAATATCTAATTCAAATTGTGCGTTTCTGTAATAATTATGAATAATTCAGGTAAATTACTGCAGCACAATATATAATAATATTCCGCTAATATTCCATAAGTGTTGCAAAGTGTGATCATTGAGCCACGGAAAAATGTGCAAATCCTTTTTCAACAAATAAATGTTCACATCGTAACCCGTGCCATCGTTGTAAATAATTGCTCGAATATTCATTAACTGTTGCAACTCGCGATGTAACGCAACGCCGTTGAGGCTGAGTCACACGGTCACTGGAACGTAAGTAGTTGCAAAAAGCAATAACGCAGCTAGTTAAATCGTAGCGGGAGGGCATTTCCACGTCAATCCATTCTTAAATATTTTTTCTAAGTCGGAACGATAGATATTGGAATTGTTTTTTTTTTTTTCTTTTTTCTGTAACGCATTTATGGTAGCTGCATCGTCGGATTTGAATAACGATGAGTCCTCGAAAAATCTGTATCAACATTATTGCATCGTATGAATATAATTATCGAAGCGTATAATATTATGCAATTTATGCATCAGAGTCCACGGTCGAGTCCTTGGCAAGACGTGATCGCGATCGAAACCGGTAATTACCGATCGCTCGGCTATGAAATCATAAATAATTTAATATTTTCATTATCAATGTTCCCACCGTCGTATTTCTCGTTTTTTTTTCTCCCCATCATAACAAACTTTATCTGGCCTCGCACGAGAGAAACGAACGGTTTTAATATCGTTGAAAAAATAAATCATGCACGAGAGTCTCTCGGGCGAGAGAGTATCTTCGAAGAAATCTTTCTCCGCCCGGGGCTTTATAGAAATTCGCCATCGTTCGCACATACAAACGTCGTTTTTGTGCTCTATTTATAGTGACATTTTGTCGATTACTCTCGTGACTTTCCTTCGAGACTCGAACGAGCGAAATTGACGACGACTTTCGCAGTTGCCGGAAGAAGAACAGGAATTTCTGGTTTTTGCGAACTCTCGGTCGTTTCGAATGTTTCGGAAGCAACGTCACGGTCAACACTCGTACATCAACACTCGTGCACCGCCTATGGATCAATTCATGGGCAACGACATTTGACAAGAAAATTTGTGATAACAATTTTTATATCAGGCCTTCGAAAAAAAAAAAAAATTCCAAATAATTCGTCTGTCGCTGCACGAAAAAATGTTGCAAAGTGCGATGCAATGGTATAAGTTTCACGAAAGGATTATCGTCAAATGCGTTTCGTTTGTTGAGCACCTGTCGTGAAACGCATCTGTCGCACATATTCGTGCCAAGGTGGTTTGTCGTCAATGAATTACATTTCTGTGTCAATCTCGTTATGACGTTGCTCAGTCGCAATTGCAACGGGCACGGGTCGCTCATCCGCTCGAGCGTCCTAAGGTGTCGGGCGTTGTGCGAGCGTCTGATGTGTCGACATAGTTCTAACAAACCGTTTTCGGTAATGCCATTTCGTAAAAACCCATAACCATTGGCTCGTACTCGCGTTGACGAGATTTACACGGTTCTTCGTAAGTCACGTCGCTACGATGTTCTCGGACAATTAGTTTTTTTTTTCGTTTTTTTTGTTTCATCCAAAAATTTCAACACGCTTATCCACATCTTCTCAACTTCGTGAAGTCGCCATAATAAAATTCCTTCAAAAGTAAAAAGTTCCCATGGTAAAAAAAATACGTTTCCTGCGATGAATTATCCTCTAAAAAGTTTTTTATCTTTCGATATTTAACTTGTATGAATGTTGCAAAAAAATTAGAACAAACAGCATTGATAATAAAAAAAATTGTAACAAGATATTTTTGCAATTTTTAAAATTATAAATATTTTTAAAATTTATAATTATCATAAATATGGTTCAAATGTCAATCTTTATTTTAGCAAGCTCTCAAAGTCAATTATTTTTCGTTCAATTGATGATTATTTCCTATTTTACTGTCGATCGTCATGAAATAGAGAAAATAATAATTGATTTGATTGTCTCACTGCGTGTTGAAAATACGTCCTTGGGGTTGACACCTTTGGCCATTTTAGAAACAACAGATTCGAGTCACCCTATCGCACGAATTACACACCCAACGACCACACGTACTCCATACGACGACGATGACAACATTTATCGCTGTTTCCAATCGATCTGAACGATTCGACGTACCTCGTGAACCATCCTCGATACGACTCGTCGAACTTACAAAGCAACGATCAACAACTACAAGGGCGTGTGATCCTGGTTTCACTTACGTGTCATGTTTCCGAACGTCCGAAATTCTGTTTCCAATTCGATGGATCAAGGAGAAAAAAAAACCTCGAAGTTCGAACGGCGAAAAAAAACAATTCTGCTAATAGCGCGACAAACAAAAACGATTACACTCACCATAACAATGGCAATGACCGTATTTCCGTTAATTTATTCCATCCACGGCGAAATTCAATACAACGCAAAGAAAATTGCTTACCTGAAACAAACAAACAAATTTTCCATCAATATTTAAATATTTTTTCACAATTCCCATAATATGGAAAACAATTACTAAAAAATATGACGAAAAAAGAAAAATCAGGAAACTCCGTATGGTTAGTGCACGAAAAAAAATGAGAAATCTTGGAATAGTATCGATTTGCATGATGATGAGAAATGATGAGTCGCGTTTACAAACGAGCGCAGATCGAGAACGTTCGAATAGCAAAATGTAGTTCGAGGTTGTCCGGTCGATTGACTTTTTCTGCATACCTATTGCCATCGTCAGTGCTCTGGGTTGGGATCAAGTTCGCCTCTTACCACAACGCAATGAAAAGTGTCTCATCGTGTGGCTTAAGGAGGCTGAGTCACCGAAAAAATTGAAAATTTTTTTTTCCGTTACACGATCAATCCAAATTCGAAATCCATTTTACCTCTATAAAATATCTATACTCAGCTATTATTTCCATTCTTTTCATAGCCGTTTAAATAATTTAAACGCTGTAAGATTTATCATGCGAATTCCCGATATTTAAATGACGTTTATTTCAGCCAAATATCGATTATCTCGTCATTGCCCACTTTGCTCGCAATTCACATTCACATCCACGCTGCAATCATCATCTTCCAAATAAATTTTCCCTCGAATATAGTTGAACGTAAAACTAAATATTATTATTATTATGAATAATAACAACAAACCATGCCGAGAATTTGTGTGGAATGACGTGTGGGGCTTCTCGCGGTTCGCATAAATCGTCTAGCACGTGAAAAATAAAAATTGCTAGAGGGGTTTGAACGTGGCTGGGCAGTTGGATAGTCGGGGGAGGATATACGCCGATCGACCAAGTAGGACCAAAAGCGGGAGCTCCGCCCGTGCGATGGCCCACGTGATTTGTGAAGCTGGGCCACAACGGGTACCTTTTTTCTTTCGATTTCACGAGACCCACAAATGTATATTCCGCGTCGTCCGAACGCGATGGAGGGCAAGAGGTCCTTCGAACAACCGTGCCAGGAGCTTTGGGATTCCGTAGAACAAAGGCAGCCTAAACTGCGTGGCTTGAAATTCGAAAAAAATGAAAAAAAAAAAAATGACAAAAAAAATGTACGAAAAAAAGAAAAAATAAATAAACACGTGGCACCCCGTCTGAGAATCTCGACCGGTGAATTCCTGGATCCCGTATTCACCTCGGCAAAACCCCGTCTCCCCATCGTAATTCAAATGCTCGATTTTTTTAAACAAATTCCGGGAACACTTTTGGTCTCGAAAAGAAAAAAAAATTCGTAGCCCTCGAGGATCACGACCTACGTCACTTTTCTGTTTCTCTCGAACCTATGATTTATGCCCCCTACCCCCCGCCCTGTCTCTCGCCCTCTCTGTTTCTTTCTCTCTCTTGGTTCTTCGAGTCCTTCGTGTCTTCACTCTCGACCAGACCTTCTGTCCTGCCGTATAATATCACGACGCAACCACCGAAATACCGATGCCAAAAACAAAGAAATTTCAAGGTTGCATCTGTTTTTGTTTTTTTTTTTCGAACATTTTTCTAATTTGACTTTTAAAGCTTGACGAAGGTGAAGGCCAACGTCGATGCCTGGACTCGAACAGACGCTGAGGATTCCGAGAAATTGGGGAACGCAAAAAGAGGAATATGTTTTTTAATTTATTTGTTGTTTATTTTTTCGTTTTTGTTTTTTTACGTATTGGATTGAAGCGAGAATGGACAAACTGCAGTCAAAGTGCACATACGAGCTCATGAGCACCGAAGCTGGTGAACGTTGTGTGCATGGGACTTTTGCTGAATCATCGACGTAACGAGTGAGCAAGAGCATGTGACATGGGACACTGATCGTACAGTCCAAGAAAATACTTTCGTTTGCAGATCGTAGGCGTTCCGCACGAGTTAAAGCTATATATATGTATTGCGGTGGTCTGTATTCTGTTTTTTTTAATTGTACCGCTCTCAGGGGATGATATGATTCAAAATAGATAAATAAACATATCCTCATAATTCGAGGTCCCTATCTCACTTCTTAACCCTGCCGACAGCCTCCCGAAGTTTGCCGTTTAAATAACACAATGTTCTTTTACATTTCAACATTTCCTTTTTATATGACTAAGGTTCTGCACTGTAGATAATAATGTAGATTATAAACAATTATTCTTTTCTAATCATTCTTCATTAAAAATAGTTTTTTTTTTTTTTTTCATTCTGACTCTCGCGCAGAAAATAATTGTTCAGTTTCTATAACGAATTCTCGGTATTGCTACTATAATTGTTGGAAAACTTATGAAGTTTGAAGGGTTTGGGTGCAGTGCTTCAGCCATAAATATCTATTCTATATTTCAAAATTTTGTATTATTATGACTGAAGTACTGTACGAAAAAATACCTATTTTGAATGTAGAATGATGACTCGAAAAAAATTGTAGTTGCTTATAATCATCGGAAGGCTGGCGGCAGAGTTAAGGATTGAAATAGGGACGTCAAATTTTGAGAATATATTTTTTAATGTATTTTGAACCATATTATCTTCTGGGAGCCCCAAAATAAAAAAAAACAAAATAAGGACCACCCCAATATATATATATATGAATACATAGCTGAGAATGCCCGCATGGTTGAACGACACATAATTTGTTAAATGTATTTCGATGCAACGATCGAACAGGGCGTAGTGGACCAGAAAAGACAGCGGTACCTAATGCGACCGGCAATGTCGGGAATAAGTAGGCAGCCAGGTCGAATCAAAAGTGGGTGACCCGGTCCCCGGAAACCCGTTTTGTCCTTCTGAGGATCCTGGCGCCATGGTCGAGCACGCTGACTGTTCGCCGACTGACCGTCGGTCAGTCGGACCGTGCCCCACGCCCGTTCCTCGCGAATATGGTCCATCAGGAAGTCGTTTCAACAAAAAAAAAAACGGAAAAAAAGACGCACTCACGCACATACGAAGAGCCTGACCCATTCGAACAAGCAGATGCACTCGAGCCTCTTCGGAAAAAAAACATCGTTGCGAAACCTTCAAATTTTGTATCTCGATTTTTCGAGGATATTTTTTTTAGTATTCATTTTCGACTTTTGCTCGTACTTTTTTTATAATCAGTGCGTTGTTACGAATATGTATTGTGGAACAATTCAATTATACATTTATTTCTTTTTTATTAGCCATGTTTTGTTATTATTATTATTATTATTATTATTATTATTATTATTATTATTATTATTATTATTATTATTATTTCATAAGGACAGAGGCTTTTTTTTTGTTTTTCGACACAAAGAAAATTTCGTCGATGGCGACGAGGCATCGGCAAAATGACGACAACGTTCGAAGGTTTAATGTACGTTAAATGGGTCAATCGGTGGACAACCCACGACTTTGTGCTGTAGGTTTTGTGTATCATATATACACACGTGTGTTCACTTTACCGCTACGATGACCCAGTTATAGTACACTACACCTTTCATCTTTTCACTCGCGTTCACACATCCGTGAACACCCACACTCGTGGTCAACTCATTGTTCAAAATTACTCCTTTCTCCACAATTTTCATACGCATATAAATAAATGAAAAAAATGGCTTCCTTGCCATGTGCTCAATTCCGTTTCCTTTCCATCGCAATCATATTATATACGAGCATTCACATTTTATCACATTGATTTTTTTTTTCGTCTGAAATCAAAAACTGGACTTGGTGTCCCAAATTTTCGGTAATGACGAAGAAATCGGGGTTTTCAAATTATGGTCGGATTCACAATGATTTTGCTGGGTCATATATTTTTGTGATCTAAAAAATTTCTCAACAATGTATTTTTCCGGGGAAAATATAAAGAAAGGATGAAACGAATTTAAATAAAATATAATATAATACGTGCTCGGTAGAAAGTGGACCGAGCAGTGAAATAATGTAACGGGTGTGCTTGTGGGCCCTCGAGATATCATCTCCGAATATTTTATGAGAATTTCGACTCTCACTCGATACGTGATGTTGGAATAATATATAAATGTATGTATACATACATACTTGTATACTTTTTTTGTTTTATCGGTTCTGCCAAATTACTTTCGAGCTACCAGAAGGCCCGGAAAACATTCCAGTGGTTGGTACACATGTAACTTGTATGTATATGCATGAATGACACACGCAAAGTATCCAAGTCCGAAATTGATGAATTTCGAATGAATGAAAATTGCATTTCACTCTTGCGACAAGCAAATTATATTTCAACTCTGGCACGTGTGTCGTCACCGAGTGAAACCACGTCGAGGCAAAAGATCTTCGTGTTGTGTTGTCGGACGTAACAACCGGAAATCGCGATAAGCCTCGAAAATCGCGTCGCGCCGGTAAAAGCCCGTAAAACGTTTGTGCTCGTTAAATATTGCACGCACGTCGATGAGCCATTAGTCCGTTAGTCATCTTTCGCGAGTGCCGTCTTCAACGATGGAGAAAAAACACACACAACTCTAATAACATTCTTTCATGTGTCTCCAAGATGGACTCTTGCTATGGGAGAATCGAAAAAAAAAAATTAAACAAAATTTAAAAAATTTTGGAAAATTAAAAAAATTGATATCAAATACCATATATTAATTACGAATTATAGATATATTCTGAGAAGAATATAATGAAACGTATTATTCCCATACGTTGACAAAGATTATATTTGGTGGGTCAAAAACTGTTCACAATTTCGCTTCGAATGGTCGGCACGTGGCTACGATTTTTTTTTTTTAATGAAATTACCTATTTTTCGATCACTCCTAACGCGAAACGATCGATCGTAGCTCCCGGCTTCGATACGGCTCCCCATTCTCCAACCTCTCCTTCTCTCTCTCTCTCCCTTTCTTCTTCTCTGTCTTTCTTTCACCCAGCCCTCGTTAGAAAACAATCTCAACCCAAAAATATAACAAACAAACATCCCCCAAGCAATTTCCATCAACTTCATTAACTCTCTCGATGCCCCAAAAAAAAACAAAAATAGACAAGACACTCCCTGGACTCTCATTCGAAAATCAAACAATAAATTCAAAAACACATACGGGAGGAAAATAAAAAAAAAACTTTCGTAATGGCTTTGATGGCGATGCCTCTTGCTTTGATTACGTTTTCACAACGAATGTTACACCGAGAGGTCTTCATCGCCCAGTGCTAACGCCAAATTTATCGCGCATGATATATATATATTCGTTTTCGTACGTGAACGAAGAGAAAGAGACGTGGATAATATGAAATGAGAAAGCAACGTGTGGGCAAAAGAACGTGGACGAAGAAGACGAAGAAGACGATGAAGAATACGAATAAGTGGTGAACGTCTCGAGGCGCAAAGCACTTCCAAGAATCGTCGTGCACGCGCATCTTCATTATATCTCGCGCCTCTCGCCAAGCGCATCTTGCACACCGACACCACCACCGACACGTTGCCATACGCGGTGCCAACCTTTGGTGCAGTTCATCCCCCCCTCCCTCTCCCCTCCCTCAGGACCCGCTCATCCGATTTTACACCACCGCAGATCGGTGCATCCTCTGTCCTTACAAGTTCCCCTCTCCCCCTCCCCCATTCGACGACTGTACTCCTCTTGCGCGCTTCGCCTCGACGCTAAAGACCCGATCAATTAGCGTAAGTATAAGTACGCAACGCAAATACATCGGGTTTTCACGATTGCGCGTACGTGTGTATCAAACGCAGCGCACACTTGGCGAACATGCGGTGCGATCGAGACGTGTTCGTCTCGATGGTGGTGTACGAACACCATCGGAACAAACCTCCGGCTGCACCTGCTGCACATTGCATCGAAACGTTCCAACAACGTATCTTCGTTCGATCGTTCGACCTCTCGACCCAACACGCGATCCAAGAAATTGAATTTTCCCAGTCGTACATTATTTATTTTATTTTATTTTTTTTTCTATTTTATTTTATTTTTTTTTTTTCAATTATTTTTCTTCGTTTCGATATGCGATGCGATCTCGAACGTGTTGCGGCTTCACCCCTCGGGAAAACGATTGCGAAAAATAATTTCGTTATTGTGATTTCTCACGGAAATATATTGAGAAATTTTATGGAGAAATTATTCGAGGAAAATTTGTGATATTCAGTATTGGATTCGTTTTTTTTTCTATCCTGTTCAATTCTTTTTTGACTTTTTGAAATATGTTTTATTTTCTTGTTTTTAACATTTTGCATTGTTTCGTTTTTCCAATTTCCTTCGATTTTTTTTTAAGATGTTTTTTTTTAATACTTTTTTATGGCGAAAAAAAAATTTTTTATCGCAGGAATTCTGTTAAGAAAACGATGAAACATTGACAGGAAGCAATTTTTGACATTGTGCATTAGTTTTTTTTTCAATTTTTTTAACTTTAAAAAAATGTGTTTTTTTTTTCTTAATTTTTTTCTATGGCGAACAAAGATGTTTTTTATGGCGGGAGTTGCCTTGGCCTCGCCTCTTCCCGCAGCACTTATTGTATGTGTGCTTATATATATATATATATATATATATATATATATATATATATATATATATATATATATATATATATATATATATATATATATATATACGCGTGTTTGTTCCCATCTTCGTTGAAGCGTTTCTCGTCGGTTGTGCTTTGTGAATCAGTCGTCGGTTTTGCCGTTGCTCGGAGTGACAAAAGACCGGGCTGGCAATAACATAAGCACGTCCTCGTGCCACATTCTCAAACGGAGAGGTGACTGCCTCGAGCAGGTACTAATAAATAATACCTATACGTGACGTACGGCATAAGATTCGTTTGTTCTAGAGAAATCTTGGAATGCTCATTTTATTTGTTTCGTTATTACGTTTATGCCGAACGGGCCCATCGTCGAAATGATATCGTGAGGGAAAGTTTACGATGTGAATCATTGAATACTACGAGACTATGAATTCAGCTGGAAACACATACACATCCACACACACAAACAAAACAAGATATGTAATTAGTTTTCGATATCGTTGAAAACTGGAGAACGAGTGATAAATTTAATTTCTTTGGTTGCCACAATTCTGCGTGGACTGTGATTAATTTGATCGAAATTGGTCGAACGGTTTGGCTGAAATGTGAAATTGCATTTTCGAAGTGGCCGAGAACGTTTGGTACGTTTCATAGGTCGTCGTGCTTCCAAAGGAAATAAAAAAACAAGGGTGTAAAGTAGAACCTTGCTCATGGCTTCCTTATCATTTTACACATTTGCCAAAAATTCCTCTATGAGGAACTATGCGTCGATCAATTTTGGCTCATAGAGGATGCTTCGGCAAATGTGTAAAGTGATAAGAAAACCATGAGCAAGGTTCAACTTTGCATCTCAATAATTTAAAAACGGTACAACTTTTTTTTAGTATACAACTTTTTTATAACCAACTTTTTTTTAGACTGCGTGGTTATTATGGTTCGTTGTGGACCACGGATATCATTATTATGCAATTGACGAGGAACGGAAGTAAAACCACAAATAAGTTTTTCTATATTTCGTCTATCATGATATCGTCTTTGGTTGAAGATGTTTATGAGGCAGCGAGACGAGTGGATTAGGGCGACATCTACCGGGTCGTTTAGAAACGAGAAATAACGCGCTGTCGCGTGGCCAATGCGTCGCGGATGGACGGATCGTTGGACAGACGTCCGTGAAAGTTTTTTTTTTCTTTTTTTTTTCACGATGTCGGCTCGTGGCCATTCGTAAACGTAAAGAGTTGTGACGGGAGTGTCAATGAGCTCGGTTTGGTTCACAACTCGCGGGCTTTTGCCCGACGAACAACGCGCGCCCACGGCTGCGGCTCTATAATAATACTACGGAATTCTTCGTCGGAACGAATCACACAAATGTGGCTTACGTTGACGTACGATGACGCAAAAGCGCATCGAATGAGAGAACCAAAATTCAAATAACAATAATACATATATATATATATTTTTTTTCATTTCCGCTGACACGAGACGTTCGCGAAGAAAATGTTGTCACAGTGACAGACGCAAAATTATGTTTATTGTTTGTCGTTTTGCATGCCAGCCAAGAATTATTTTCCAAAATATTCACGTTGATTGCAAATTTTTACGATCGTCGATGCAGCAAAATAATTTCGTATTGGAACCGAATTACGATTCGAAATGAATTATTTTTTATTTATTATTTTTCTTTTTATTCACGTCACTTACTATTTTCTCGAATCTTTATCGCTTTAATGCGTGCTTAGTTTCTTGGATCAATAACGAGCTCGTGATAATATATAAAATTCGAAAGATCCGTTATTCGCAATTTTGTGGTAATCAGAATAGTCGAGTGGTGAGGGGGAGGGGGGGGGAGAGCGTTCGCGTCGAAGGAAAAAAATAAATTGCAAAAATTTCTCATCGTTCAGATTTCTCGTTGGCTTGTCGTCGTATGTCAAGCGTTTCAAGAAAGGTTTTGCAAAGCCCACAATTTACAGCGTGTGCACTTTGGGCACGTGTGTGTGTGCGTGCGCGATCCAACACACCGATCCGTTCACCATTGTTTTTTTATACAGCTGCGTACGGTGTCTTCCACGCTAAGTCGACTCATTCGAATCCGCGGACCTCGAGATTCGGTAAAAAAAAAATGTATAACGAAATGTCATTCGTATTGCAGCCCTTAATGGATATATTCGTATGTTTTTTATTTTATTTTCCAGCCTCCCATGATTTTTTAAATATATATTTTGTTATTTCACAGGACCTCAAATCTTGAAGATATTTTCAAAATTTATTTCCAACCATATTATTCTCTGGGAGCGTCAAAATAAAAAACCAACAAAATACAAACCACCGTGGTATGTATCTACATATATATATTTTTTCACAACTCGTACGTTTTTCGATCCATGCAAGCCGAAACAAAGCAAATTATTTAAAAAATCCGAAATAATCAGCCTAATCAACGTAACCACAACGACCCCTCAAATATTTTCTGACAATATTTTCGAAATCCAATGAATCGACGACAGTTCGACGAAATTTACACGAAATGTCCCGTACATAGTCGTCGCAATATGTGTGCCGTCCGTGTTGCACCGCGAGCGAATAATTTCACAATCGAGCGTGGAATCACGACGACGTTATATTCATAAGAACCCCCGGAGTTGGATGTTGCGACGTGCGGGCCCACGATGAAGCTGACCGGGGCGAAGACGTTATTTGACGCGAATAATTTGTCTAGCGTAAAAAGTAACGTTGGCAACCCGATGAAACTTGACCGTGCGGGGCCAAAGTCGTTGCGAGAAGCTTTTGTCGAAGTTTTTGCAGTGCACTCTAAAGAGGGGGGGGGGAGGGGGCAAATGTTCATGCAACTACACGCAGCCGATGCATTCGCCAACGCGCTGCCTCTTCCAATGTGTCTGACGATCGCGTGTGTAACAAGTCGCGCGGACTGTGTTGTCCGCTCGATGAAAATCGTGCTCACCGGCATAGGCGTTGGAGAATATCGAAGCTATAAAATATACGTACGACGCGAGGAATTTATGCGAAAGGAGGACGTGATTCAGGGTGCTGCGGGTTATCGATTAATGATACATGAAACGTCTCGGCTTGAAAAAAAATTGTATATACATATATACATTTATATATTTTTATATCCATCGAACAACGAAGAATCATTTGCTAACTATCGTAGCTCGTCGCAATTGCGCAAACGAATACGCAATTTAATTCACGTTCCGACTCCGTGTCTTTGATTTTTTCACTTGCAAACGTTAATCGAACGTTATCATCGAATGACACTTTTGCTTTGTTCAACGTATAAATTCATTGATTTATTTTTAAAAATTTGATTTATTTATTAAAAATTTATTTAAAAAATAAACATTTTTTGGACCGTCACAGGAAACAGAAATTAAATAAATAAATAACTTAAGCCTTCAGCTTGTTTGTTCGAAATAAAAAACAAAAATAACGGGTAATATATCACACTTCCATAACGTCTTATACAAGAAACCTCGATCTCATGATTCCAATGTAACATCAATGCTACGAATTTAGAAGCAGAAGATGAAAAACAAATATATGGTCAATGTCGTAAATTCTGCTTGGGTTAGGAGCAGTTTTTTTTTTTTTGCGTCCTTGTACCACCGGCAAAGTCCAGACAAACGTGTGAAGAGGGCTCGTCGCTCAAGACGGCAGCGGCAACGACAGCTCGTAGGTGGTACACACACGGTGATCTCATGTTTCATATTTATGCTCCGTATATCTGCATATTACGAGCGGGGTGTGCCGTACAGTCACTGCGCCACCGCACACCCGTCCCGTAGGATCCGCAATTCCGTCCGGAATGCATCGCGTGTGCGCGCGCATCGATGCATTAACTTTCTCACTTTTACCGCACCTCCCTCAACCGCCATCGTCCTTTCTTCGTCTCCAGATTGAATTTGTTATTCCATCGCGAGATGGCTTCTCTCCCACACGTTCATCGTCCGGCGTGTTTCTCGTCACGGTAATCTCGCGTCTTTCGAAGTTACAATCTCGTCTCACGCTTGCGTCACACAACAGACAAAACCGCATCAACACTCGACAAGTCAACGTTGAACTGTGAAAAAACGCGTCGATCTACGATCTTTGTCAATCAGTCGTGTAAAGTAACACACAAATTTATTATTATTCATATTTCGATAATATATTCGTTATAACATTAAAAAAAACATATTTCGGAAGTCGTCGCGATAATTAAAATTACAACGATCGAAAATACCAGCGACAAAAATATAAAAACATAAAATGTATTTAATTGAATATTTTACAACGAACTTGGTCCCAATAAGTCGTGTGAAGCTATGTTTTGAAAATGTATAATCATTGAGATTTCTATAATATATTTATTGTTATTTATTAAAATTACGACGATCGAGAATAATACCGACAAGATTGTTCAAAAGAAATGTATTTAATAAAATATTGTATTGCACATTGTTTTTCTATATTATTGTCGCTATTATTTCAAGCCTCGTCATTTTTATTATCGAGACAACTTTCACGACATTCTTTTTCAGTGTGATGACAAATATATTCTCGAAATATCAATGATAATACATTTTGTAAATATTGCTTTAAGGATTAATTGCCGCCAAGTGAGTTATACATTTTTTTTACAATCCATTTGGCTTCAATTGATCCTATATCTAAGACAATTTTTTTTTCATTATTATGAATATTTAAAATATATATTCGCTATCACGGCGAAAATGCGCAACTCAGAAATCGTCGTGATAATCAAAATTACAATTATCGAAAATAATTACGACGAAAAAGAAAAAATGTCGAAAGAAAAAAAAATTCGAATACTCAAAACAAATTCCTAGCGTCATCCTCGGCAAGCCTCCGACACGAACCATTGTGGTGGTATACCACGAACAGGTGTCACCGAAAAATACCGAGACTGCTTTGTGGCCGCTTATGTAATTTTCATTTCATAACGTGTCGCTGATGAATATACGGCACACTCCACGCGCACGTAATCGAGTATAATTCGATTCTATTGTGAGAAGCCCATTTATCCTGACCCTGGAATTAACGTACACGCGAGACACGTCACGGAAACAAAAATGTTTGTGCTAAGAAGTAGAAGGGAATAACGGATAATCCCCTCAACGATTTCTTGGTAAAAACGTTACGGTATGCCGGCGAAGGAACAACGACAAATAGAAGGGAATGATCTCATAGCATTGTCCTATCGTGCGAGGTATCGCTCTGCCAACGTTTCATTATTATTATTTTTTTTTTTTCGAATATCAATTTGATTGAATTCCGGTTTACCATAATCGTGATGATAATTCAATTTCCATGTACGATAATACATCTGAGGATGGCATCAGCTGTCGGGTGAGACATTGACCCAACGTCTCGTGACATTGACCAAATCCAGCAACGCATAACGATTAAATCTCATCCGTCATGGCATGTCCAATCAATTGCTACTTCGTCGCGTAATTGATGATGAAATAGTCCTTCCCGAAATTTTTTCAAATAGCGTCGCACGTTAGCGGCGGGAATTGAAATGAAATTGACATGTAATTGAAATGAAATTGAAATGAAATTGAAATAAAATTGAAATGAAATTGAAATTGAAATGAAATTGAAATTGAAATTGAAATTGAAATTGAATTGAAATTGAAATTGAAATTGAAATTGAAATTGAAATGAAATTGAAATTGAAATTGAAATTGAAATTGAAATGAAATTGAAATTGAAATTGAAATTGAAATTGAAATTGAAATTGAAATGAAATTGAAATTGAACTTGAAATGAAATTGAAATTGAAATTGAAATTGAAATTGAAATTGAAATTGAAATTGAAATGAAATTGAAATTGAAATTGAAATGAAATTGAAATTAAAAATTGAAATTGAAATGAAATTGAAATTAAAAATTGAACTTGAAATGAAATTGAAATTGAAATTGAAATTAAAAATTGAACTTGGAATGAAATTGTAATTGAAATGAAATTGAAAATGAAATGAAACTGATAATGAATTAAAATTGGAATAAAATTGAAATGAAATTGAAATGAACCTGAAGAAATGAAATTGCAATAGCACATCGTCTTTATTTTGTCGGAGCTGCCGCTGTGTGCGATCAATTACACGGTGCAAGCGACATACGGAATTGAAATGAACGAGACGATACCGGAGATATCGATCGGTACATGATAAAATGGAAGAACATCGTATATCGAATAAGACTCGGAAGCGATGGCGAGTAATAATGGGTAACGATTTTGAGATTTGATTTTTTTCATTTTTGCACGCCCTACGGCGATATAACACTAGCCTTCAGTCGGCGATATGTCATACCGATGGTGGTTCAGGCGTGGGATTAAATTATTACGGATAACAATGAGAGCCCATTAACGCGTAACTCAAAGTCAAGAGCTGAATGGTCCAGGAAGCGAAGGATCCTGTATCTACCCACACGTATTTTCTAGGATATAACTTGCGATAAATCGTGACTCCAAGGGCACAAATCTTGATGCCCATGCAACGATCTAAAGTAAATCGACTCGGGCAAGAAGCACATTACACTATTGTAACCAGATCAATTAACGTTCTGTTTTTTCGAGATCAAGATGATTTTTTTTTACTCTCTTTTTTGTTTTTTTTTAATTTTCTTTGTGGATCGAATTCAAATTCGAATATTCGATATTTCGGGGATATACAAGTAATGCAACATGTCATCCAGGAATCCACAATTTTGGAAAGATATCTTTTTCGATGTTGGGATAGATTTTCATAGTTCAAGGACGGAATTTCTTTGTCTACTCGATGCAGCATCAAATGCAGGAGATGTGATTGTTTATGAATTGATCGCAAACGAAATCGTGGATTGATAATGATATAAAATAAAAATATCAACGAGAAAAACAAATGAAGCGTAGGAAAGAGACGAAATTAGAGACAATGAATAACATGAGAAAAAGCTATTCGTACCGAAAATCGGAACGAAGAAACTATAAGAAATAAAAAAGTCGAACAAGAGGACGGAAGAGAGAGAGAGAGAAAAATTTTGACAAAAATCGATGGGTCGGGAAAATTGATTTTTATGCGTTTATCTTACAGAGTTGGGTGTCAAAAGGTTTGTAGTGAACGTCGTTTCGTTTGTGGCGAAGCCGAAAACAATTTATTCGGACTTTTAAAGGTTTTTAAACCCCCAATTTTGACGAAAATCGACTCGAACGGTTCATTCACACGGAGATGGGTCTGTATGGGTGATCTAACGGTTGATTCATATAGGGAAACCCTTGTATATGTCTCTGGTAACCGAATTTTCGTTTGTGGTAGAAAAAAAATGGGTTTTTGATGAAAAAAAAAAATTTTTCGACAATAAAAAATTTTTTTTTTAAGAAAATCGATGGGTCATGAAAATCGATTTTTATGCGTTTATCTTACAGAGTTGAGTGTCAAAAGGTTTGTAGTGAACGTCGTTTCGTTCGTGGCGAAGCCGAAAACAATTTATTCGGACTTTTAAAGGTTTTTAAACCCCCAATTTTGACGAAAATCGACTCGAACGGTTCGTTCACACGGAGATGGGTCTGTATGGGTGATCTAACGGTTGATTCATATAGGGAAACCCTTGTATATGTCTCTGGTAACCGAATTTTCGTTTGTGGTAGAAAAAAAATGGGTTTTTGATGAAAAAAAAAAATTTTTCGACAATAAAAAATTTTTTTTTTAAGAAAATCGATGGGTCATGAAAATCGATTTTTATGCGTTTATCTTACAGAGTTGAGTGTCAAAAGGTTTGTAGTGAACGTCGTTTCGTTCGTGGCGAAGCCGAAAACAATTTATTCGGGCTTTTAAAGGTTTTTCGACCCCCAATTTTGACGAAAATCGACTCGAACGGTTCATTCACACGGAGATGGGTCTGTATGGGTGATCTAACGGTTGATTCACATCGGTAAACCCTTGTATATGTCTCTGGTAACCGAATTTTCGTTTGTGGTAGAAAAAAAATGGGTTTTTGATGAAAAAAAAAATTTTTTCGACGAAAAAAAATTTTTTTTGACGAAAATCGATGGGTCATGAAAATCGATTTTTATGCGTTTATCTTACAGAGTTGGGTGTCAAAAGGTTTGTAGTGAACGTCGTTTCGTTTGTGGCGAAGCCGAAAACAATTTATTCGGACTTTTAAAGGTTTTTAGACCCCCAATTTTGACGAAAATCGACTCGAACGGTTCATTCACACGGAGATGGGTCTGTATGGGTGATCTAACGGTTGATTCACATCGGGAAACCCTTGTATATGTCTCTGGTAACCGAATTTTCGTTTGTGGTAGAAAAAAAAATGGGTTTTTGATGAAAAAAAAAATTTTTTCGACGAAAAAATTTTTTTTTTTGACGAAAATCGATGGGTCATGAAAATCGATTTTTATGCGTTTATCTTACAGAGTTGGGTGTCAAAAGGTTTGTAGTGAACGTCGTTTCGTTTGTGGCGAAGCCGAAAACAATTTATTCGGACTTCTAAAGGTTTTTAGACCCCCAATTTTGACGAAAATCGACTCGAACGGTTCATTCACACGGAGATGGGTCTGTATGGGTGATCTAACGGTTGATTCACATAGGGATACCCTTGTATATGTCACTGGTAACCGAGTTTTCGTTTGTAGTAGAAAAAAAAATGGTTCTTTTATGAAAAATAAATTTATTGTGATGAAAAAAAATTTTTTTTTGACGAAAATCGATGGGTCGGGAAAATTGATTCTTATGCGTTAATCTTCAAGAGTTGGGTGTGAAAAGGGGGATGGTAGCTACTCGACTTTTCCACAGCCTGACCGAGTTGAGCGGGGTCAGGCTGTCCGGCGTCAAGCTGTGGAAAGTCTACAAGCTACCATACCGTATTCACTTCGAAAAATAAAAAGATAAGAAAATATTTTCTTCCATTATCTTTAAAATTTTTTTTTCAAACTTTCTACATCGAAACAAGCATCTCATCCTTGATAATTCAAGAGCTCCATCGTGATGCGATCCTCTCATTGATCCTTCGTTATTTCAAACGTAGGTTCGGAGTGCTTCAAATGTGAACAACCGCATCCGATACGCACGTCTCTTGTTACAGGTGGGCGAAGAGGGGGGGGGTGGTATCTCGTTGGTGGTTCCCCCATCGAAAATTCGAAATTTTTCGGGCCTTCGGGCCGATGCAACATTTTTTTCATCCCTCTTTCTCTCTTTCGCGTTTTTGTTGCTGTTGCTGTTGTTGTTGTCGTTTTTTCTCTCCTCTCTCGCTCTTGGCAAGGATAATTGGCAGTTACGCCCGAATAACGATCCCAGCCTGGTTTATAATGTACGGCTCGCGGTTTCGTCTCTCTACGTTCTCGCTCCGAACCCTCATTCCCGGCTTCGTTGTCTCTCCCCTCATTCTTTCACGATCGCTAGACAGAGTCGGAGAGACCGTCGAAGGCATTCGACGTTCGATCGAATCTCAATGCCCGGACTTGCGAGAGCGCGTGCTCGTCCGGGGATTCACATCAACGGCCTTCGATTATGCCCGCTTCCCGTGTAACCGAACGTAAATGTATATGTGTGCGTGCATTTGTGTGTGTAAAAAGCACGCAACCAAGTTTATAGTACGTTTCTACCGATCGTATTATTTTCTCGACCTCTTCGCAGTCATATTATTCCGAGCTCTTCTGGTTCATTGTACTCCACAGATCTCACTCTACGACAATCAACTTTGTTGCTACATGCTATTTGATATCTTTGTCGTCGAGCTTCGCGAATTCAGTTGGCTTTTGGCTGGCGAATTTTGTAAATAAATAAAATAATTAAGGGAAATTTAGAACCGTGAGAATTATATTTTTATTCATTTTTCTTTACCCTTTTTTTATTGCCGTGCGGAAGATAAGGTGCATCGTTGCAGTTTTGCGGAAATTGCCGAAAATATATTGGTACAATAAAAATATAAATTTATTTCTTTTAATCTTTAGAACTAAAAAAAAAAATTAATGATATCGTTTTTTTTTTTTCAAATCGGTTTTGACACACATTTCGTGAATTATTGCACTCGTGTGAGTTTCCCGACACGTGTTTTCACAGTGTATCAATGGTACTAACTGGTTGCCGGACGGATTAGCGAATAACGAACGAACGAACCAACCAACGAGAATCAATTTTCAACGTCAGAGTGGCTCAACTCGAGGCGTTGAAACCGCGAGCGCGGAGGGTGGGCTGATAGTAATTTCATATTCCACGCGGTAAGGATATTTACGTAGAGAAAGAGAAAGAGAGACACTCCGTAACTATCGCGAGTCTCTGTGTATGGCAACCTAAGCGAGACATAATTTTTCAAGTCGCGGGATCAGTGAAAACACTCGAAGAGGTGAATTTGAAAAATGAATTAATAAATAATAAAACATTCGTGGATAGAAAGAAACGGTAAACAGAAAAAAAATTAACAAATAAAAAATAAAAATCGGGAGAATTAAATGTGATGAAACGGATAAAACGAGGACAGCCAACGTCGATGTGCGGTGTTTAATCTGTGGTCTTATATGTGTGTATGTATATATATATATATAGTTAGATCTATGGGCGATAATATTTCACGATCTAATAAGAAGCCTGGGAAAGAGTTGACTCGGACCTCAAACTTTCTTCAATAGTATAAATAGACCAAATCACTCGAACACCTCTTTAAAAAAATAAACAACGACAAAATTATAATTACGATCACGTCAAGTTCGTATTTTCTTTCTTGTTTTTTTTTTTTTCAAAGGACTACCGAAAAGTGGAAAAAAATCGGTATTCATACTGTACGTGTTCGATGGCCGATCGAGATACGAAGTTTGAGACAACTTTGCTCTAAACTCGGATAAAAAATACGACGACGACGACCACGACGATGACGGCCATTCGTGGGTTAACAAACATTCACGTACGAGCTCTGTTTGTTGTCGTTGGTCGTCACTGGGTTGCCGATCGTTCGGCGGTTCGAGGTCGTAATCGTTAAATTGAAACGTGGCTCTCGCGCGACCGAGACGTTTTCCGTCCTCACCGAATCAACATATCTATCAACCTGTCTGCGCGTTCCAGACACACGCACATTATCAAACATATTTGCAAATGTATGACACATTTCAAAACCATTTCGATCCAGACCGGCAACTATTGTGTCTCTCATCTGTGGCATAATTTTTTTCTGGTTCCTTATTGTGTACCGAACATTTTGTAAAAATTCTGAAGTATTTTATAACCGATTCACTTTACAATACATTAATTATTTTTTATTAAAAAATGAATATTTTATATTAAAAAAAAGGAAAGAATTCGAAATGGCCGTAAATCGTGGCTAGAGCATGGCAATTATCAAAATTCAGGAGGACTCGAATGACCCCACGACAGAGATCTATGGTTAAGTAACCCGTACATTTATTTGCCATGCGTGACACCCACACACAAACACACACACACACAGACGTGACAATGGTCGTAGTACTGAAATTAAAAGTATTTCCAACAACCAATACACAATAATGAACATCGCGAGAGGGCCCATGGCTGCTCGCTTTGCGCCAAAGTGTATCCAACATGTATACACATTCTCTCTCTCTCACACACACACACACACACACACATTCATATATAACCACCGTGCTGTATCTCGACGATAGAGCAGTGCGCGGAAATCGGCGTAATAAATTGTCCGGTAATTGCCGCGCGTTGTACGTTAATCAGGTGAACAAGAGGAGACAGATCCGTCGGCGTGTACGACTCCGGCCACTTCACATCTGCACCGCGCCGGGCTCTGTAATTTTCAACGCACTGTCACTCGGTCGTAACGTCCCTTTTTTATTTGTGCCCCCCACCCCGCCCGCCATGCCTCACTCTCAAATCCCATCACGCGCAACTTTTATCGTGTCGTTCGTTTTCGTATCGCTCACTCGTGCCCCGTTCATCGGGGATTTCTCCGATTCTTCGGTCTTCTTCTTCTTCGCCCTATCGACGTTCGATCATGACGATGGTGCAGACTCAATTCCGTCTCGATCGCGCGGCGTCAAGCCCATCTTCAGCCTTCGGCCCCGTGCTGTGTCTCGATGTGTCAAGTGCTCCCACCATGCCCCCCCCCTCACCCTCGCCGCACCCAGCGAGCCAACAACTGTACGACCCACGATGAAATCGTGTGATTATTTTCGTTCGATTTCCTTGTTGTTTTTGTTTTTCTTATCACGAATCACGATTGAATATTGAATTGAAATAGTAAAATGCAAATATTGTGGAAGTTTTAATTTTTTTAAATTTGATAAAAATTTCTGAATAGTTGAGATTAATTTTTATTTTTTTTGCAAATTATATATTTGCATATATATATTTGTCGTGCCCACAGTCAAGAGAGTAGTTTTTTTAAATTGAAACGTGTGATACTGATAAACGTTTCAGAGTCGCCACTTTTATCTAGATGATAATAATAATAATAATAATAATAATAATAATAATAATAATAATAATAATAATAATAATAATAATAATAATAATAATAATAATAAATCCCGGGACCTGAATGGTCAGACGACACAAAACTATTCATTCAGCCGAACGCAATGGGGCCAAATGGCACGCATGAATTTCTTTATTTTTTTTCCAAATTTCACAAAATTCTTTTATTGAATTCTACAAAATTCACACGCGTTCTTGCGGGCCGGCCGTACTTTTACGCCTCAGGATCGCTCATAATCCGTCGATACTACAAGATGCCGATTATTAACGTTAATAAACATGTAGCGGGCGGTGCACACCCTGTAACTCATCGAACAACTCGTACAGCGCGGTAGATGCGTGTCGTTATAACGTAGAGAGTATGAAAATCATCGTACTGCCTGTGGTACAAGGCATCTATCTTCCACCTATACCACACATACAGGGTGTCTCACAAGAAACAATGTTCCGTCGAATGAATTGTAAACCGTGAAATTGATCGAAAAAAACTAGTTGTATGTAAATTTGAAGAATTTGAAGGAATCGGTCACTTTAGACTCGTTTCGCGAGCATTAAATGACGCGTTCTCAAGGGAATCGGATGAAAATAATATTTTAGACACTGTCACTGATTGCGTTGTTCAGGTGCAAGTACAAGTTGATGTTTTTTGTATCAAGAATGTTTTTTTTTTCGAATTGCAACGATGATTGTAACGTTTTTATCAGGACACCTTGTATCTACGCGCATGCGCATGCTGTGTGCTCTGTACTTTGGTTCGCGATGTACATCGGCTGACTAGCCATGCGGGCGGTTATTCAACACACCGAAGAAAGATTTACACGACGTGGCAAGCCACAAATCAACGCGCAGAGTAAATCCTCCTCCAATATCCTCCCACATCTTCTTGTCTTTACGCCGCTCTTCCCACAGTCGCGGGATCGACAATGTAGAAACAACGTTTTTTTTTCCCCGCATTATTCGTAATCGTTATCAACTCAAGTCGAGAAAGAAAAAGTTGAAACTTGCAATTTGCTTTCTCCAGATTGTACGTAGTGAACGAAAATTCTCAAGTGAGTAAGCATTTTCATGTTTTAAAATCTTTGGCTTCCTCATTGAGGAATGCCTTCGTTCGCTACGTAGAATTTGAGGAAGCAAATTGCAAGCTGAAACATGCACCTTGTTTTTATTCTTGCGATTTTCTCGTACAAAATGTTATCCATGATGTTTAACATGTCGTCAGTGTATTTCGATAATCTGTCTACGTTGCCAAAAAAAAAAAATTCTTCATCGATGATTCTCACCGTGTGAATAATTTTATTCCCTTCCGCGTATTATCACCGAGTCATCGACGCGCTTGTGGCAAAATGCCAAAGCCCACTGCGTCTGCGCGAGTCCGCAACTAAAATCTAACAACTTTTAACCCAGACGTACCATCGTAATTGACACGACTCGTGAATTCGCAAGACGCACTTGTCAGACCTTAATTGGCTTTAAATTTAACAGCCCGGATTTAAGTTGCGGATTCAAAGATTATACGCGCCTCGCGATTCGCATAATCATCGTCGACAACAAATTTATCCGACCTGTAATCTCGAAGCTGAACTGACTAGCTTCGATGTACGCAGATCGACGAGATCGTAGAGTCCTTGCACGACGTTCGTTCGATTCGTTGCCGATTTATTTATTTATTTATTTTTTTTTTCACTATCGAGCGACCGAGCGTGCGGATAAAACACGGAGATGTATCGGCGAGTTGGAAGAAACGTGCGATTACGCATCGTTATAAAATATCTAAGAAGTGAGATCTAAGGACGAACGTAACTATATATGGGCCGCTTCAATTCGAATGGGTTAAACCCTCACCTCTTCAGAAATCGGTCGTCAGGTTTTTTTAATGTTTGGGGCAACCCAAAAACATTCCATGATTTTTTTAAAAATCTTCCCCCGCACCCCTTCACCCCTAAAAAATGTAAGACATGAAAAATTAGAGAAAACAGGCATTGTGACGTTTTTTAAATTAATCAAGTTTGCGTATTCTGTATAAAAAGTGAATATTATTTATAATTATAGAATGGTGTCTTCATTGCTACTATTTATTTTTTTTTAATTTTTAATTTTCGAAACTATTGAAATTCAAGATATTGAATTTATCATAGATATCAAGATATCGAGTCCTTCATGAGAATGATTTTCTTAAATGAGAAAACACTATCACGGTTAAAGTTTTTTTTTTATTTCAATAGTTTAGAAAATTAAAAAAATTAAAAAAGTAAATATTATCAATAAAGATGCCATTCTAAAATTATAAAGGATCCTTATTTTCGTTCTTTCTTTACAGAATACGAAGAAAAAAAAACTTCATCAATTTAAAAAACGGCCCAATGCCTGTTTTCGCTAATTTTCTATAGTTTGCTTTTTTGTAGCGGCGAAGGGGTGGGTGAGAGGAATTTAGAAAAAACCCAGGAAACATTTTTGAATTACCCTAGGCTGAAAAAAAAATATTACCGACCATTTCTGAAGCGATCAGGGTTTCGACCCATTCGAATTGAGACGTCATTACCCATATACATACATCGTCGAGGCTGTGAAATGCGTGTTCATGCTCTTGCCTTCAACCGTCCATCTCGCCCTTTCCTCAATCACGGACTCATAGTTAATTACTCACGCAAACACGCTCGTTCACTCGACACTCGCGTGAGAAAAAACTTTTTTATATATCCTCCCATTAGATTCATTTTTTATGACTTCAAATAATTTTCTTCTTCTTACATCTTACGAATCGGTCGAGTTTTCTCAATCGCGAGTCTCGTCCAGATCTCATTCACCGCAATGCACATCGATTTATTGAGTAACTCGTGTGTGCAGGTTGAACGTATGGGACTCGGGCAAATGTTTGTATACATCAAGTTACGTAGAAAGGACGTGCACGGTCGTTAATAATAAATTAAGCGTTTGGTGTATGTGTATGCCACGTACAACTCGTTACAGTGTATTAACCATAGTGTGTATTATATGTGTGATTCTCTTCGGGCCGATTTCACGAGAATAGCTACGAGGGAGCGGCCGTGTATTATACAGTCGTCTCTGCCTAGCATTTTGTATTTTAGGTCGGACGACGGCGTGTCGTTTCATTGGCCTTACGAATTATTACGATAATTAAATCTCAACCGCAACGATTCAAAGCCAATCAAGCACCGCGACGACTCAATGGTTCACCGATGTAATTTAATGAGAAAATGGGAAACATCGACGGACAAATATGTCCGTGTGAAATTAACGGGTAGCGAAAATTCATAGCACGTGTCAGGTGAGTTTAGATTCAAAGCAGTGTCGTTGAACTCTCCAATTTTTTGTACCACTGAAAAATGTGAAACATCAAATCTATAGGAAACAGAGATTGTGCCGATTTTCAAATCGATGAATTTTTTTTCGTGTTCTGTACAAAGAAAAATTTAACATAAATTTTAAATAATCGATGTGTAATTTTAATAGTTTCGAAAATTAAAAATTGAAAGAAATAAATATCAGCAACAAACATGCCATTCTAAAATTATAAAGGATCTTCATCTTGTTTTATACATAAGACAAGAAAAAAGCTTCGTCAATTTAAAAACCGACACAACGCTTGTTTTCTCAAATTTTTCATGTTTTAAACATTTTCAGACAGGGCTGAATTTACAAAGAATCACGGAATGTTTTTGGGTTACCCCAAACTCAGCAAAAGGTGACGATCATTTCCGAAGGGTTTTGACCCATTCGAATTGAGGCGCCTTTCCATATATATATCTATATTTAAGGGTTCGGATACCACAGCCGTTGCTTCGCTATGTATTTCGCTCCTGTGTTTTCCCGATTCGTTCCCGGTATATCCTAGAGTAGACGCGACGACGCACGCGCACGAGATTCGCAGCTTCGAGGGCAATAAATCGTCGCGGAGCTGCCGTGAGAGAATCGCGAGCTCGCGTTCGTTGCTTACGTGTATGTGTGTGTGAGAAAGAGAAAGAGAGAGATGGAAACTATATAACCAGCGCGAAGGGTCAGTTCGGACGCGGTGGCTGCTGCTGCTCTGGCTGCTGAAGATTGCGAGCAACCAACAAGCGGAATACACGAGATAAACGTAGCGGGAGGCTGTAAGAACGGCGTTGCGATGAACTCTCGGGGCGTCTCAGTCGTTGCACGTCGACCCTAGCCGAGAATCCGTAAGGGTTGGCGCGCAAACAGAACGAGAGAAAGAGAGAGAGAGAGAGAGAGAGAGAGAGAGAGAGAGAGAGGGAGAGAGAGAGTGCTGCTGGGCCACCGACCATTTACATTGGCGTTTTGTGGCCTCTCTCGGGTCGACTTTGCATCTCGGTGCACGAATTTATCTCCCTCACTCTCGGTTACGATACGAGTGGGCGGCCATTCATGGCTAGCCGCATTTCCACCTGACCACCACTCGAGTGACAGATGCAACACCGCGTTGCTGCCTGACTGTGCTGCTGCGGATGCTGCTGTTGCTGCGATTGCATCCTATCTTCAACAACGTTCATCAGATACTTCCACCGCGTTGCAGTAAAAACAAGTGGACGATTCGTTTTGCTTTTACAACGAATACGTTTTTTTTTCTCATGGGACATCTATTAAATACAAATAGGCAAATATGGAATATTTTTTTCAAATATTTGCGTGAGATATTTTATAAATATAGGTTTTTATATTCATTATGTAATGTATTGAATATATGAAAATACATAAATATTTTATAACATCCGAAAACGATTGTTTGCAATCGCACAGCTGTCAGACTGTCAGATTATTTCCTGAAGAAAATATTTTTCGAATTACATCATTGTATTTCAGGTTTAAATTGTGGCCCAGTCGGGATGTACAAAAGTAAGGGCTGACCTTACAAAAATTAACTTGGGAAATTTTCTTTATATACATGTATATTATATATTTGGTTTTTTAAAATGTAATATATTATGTAGGAAATTTGAAGGAAACATACTGTAACGAATTTCCTTTCCAGTGATTCGTATTTATTTTAAAATTTGGTGGGATTGCTCGAAGTAGGGTCGGCTTCGTGGAAATCATGATACATTTTTTTTTTTTTGTAGGGTGAAACGATTATTTATTGTAGTTAACTTTCGATCATTATTATTTCTTCAATTATTCGATTTTCTTTAACACATTCAATTACCGGATATTCCATGAATCATTGTCCTATTTCGTCGCCGAGTCATGTCCACAAATCTATCGCATAGTATTTTACAGATATTACATTTCAAATTGCCAAGTCAGATTTCAAACATTCATGTCCAAGTCGTCGCCATATTCGTTTCCACAAAACTATCGCATATTATTACAGGTTTCACATATTATGTTTTTCAGATATTCATTTCATTATTATTATTTCGAGTTCAATCATTTAATTGTTTTTATTATCGTTCCGTTGATAATTTTATTGTTTCATGTCCAAGTCGTCGCCATATTCGTTTCCACAAAACTATCGCATATTATTACAGGTTTCACATATTATGTTTTCAGATATTCATTTCATTATTATTATTTCGAGTTTAGTCATTTAATTGTTTTTATTATCGTTCCGTTGATAATTTTATTGTTTCATTACCGTTCAATACACATTATTTCGTTATTGAATTTTTTCTATTATTGGATTACTTTGTTTATTTTTTAAGTATTATTTTTATTTATGTTAATTCTTATTCGTGTTTAATGTTCGTTTCCACCAGATTAATTGATATAGTTTATTTCACGGTCTGGCGATAAAATGCGCCACTTTGACTCGTGGCCCAGCCACCCACACGACTTCCATTTCGATTTTATGTTTCTTCTGTTTTACACGTGGCTTTATCGAGTTAGCAAACGATACTGTTTTTCGATGGTTAAGTAAGACAACGTGTGGCACCGACCACGCGGGCCGGGCGACTGGGGAGAGGCAAACTGCCTTACGAGGCAAATCAAGGGCCACCGGTCTTCATTGGTCCCCATATTGACACGTGATCGAGAATCGATCACGCGGTCGAAATTGTGACCATGAGAGGGGGTACCGACCGTTACAATACGTTCATTTGACTTTACCGATCTCATCTGTATTTTTATCGAGGCCAGTTTTTCGAATTGTTTCGCACGATTCCAATGAAACGAGCGAGAGATTCCACATATATATATTTTTTGTTGATTTTGTTGTTTGTCTCGAACAACGACAAAATCAAAAACACGAGTAATCGGTATTCGTGTACAATCGAATGTAATATCTGGTGAGGTTGTCTGGCGTTATACGGAGGATTGGGCGCATGCGCTGTAGCGAGAGCCAGCACGATCTCCACAAAGATTCTCCGATATTTTCGAGGAGCGTCGAGAGTCCGCGGCGGTATCTTGTAGATCGCGGTGCGCGATCGCTCATTGCCGGGAAATCGTTAACTCGAAGAGATTCCACGAGAAACGTTTCACCCGCGCACGCGCACTCTCGCGTTTAATTGGCGGAATTAAATGAGACGGAGATCGATGATAACCATTTGTTGCGATAAAAAAATTGTGCGATGCTCGTCGACCAATCGTACACGAGAATTCACTTACAATTTAATTGTACGAAAAATCAAAATGAAAATTACACATGAGCCATTCAACCAATTGTGGCTCCAACTTTGGGCTTCATTATCTGGGATTATCATGATATTTACACAGCTTGAAGGGCATGTTGAAAAAAAAATTCCCGAATTTTTTTCATATTTTTTTTTCTATTATTTTGACAACTGTCACATGGAGAATTCTTCATTTTTTTCGTTTTCTTTTTTTTCCAAGTATTTTTTTCACATGCTTATGCTGTTAAAAAATATATGAAAAAATCTATTTTTGACGTGGACTTGTCTTTGCTTTTCGAAAAACATATCAGTATTTTTTTTACCTTCGAAAATCTATTAAAATCGAATGTGAAGCTTACAAAGCTGAACGAAACAAAATCAAAATAAAATAAAATAAAATAAATGAACGAAAAACAAAAAAAATGAGATGTACGAAAAATGAAAAATAATTTATAAATAATAATAATCGACTCAAACGGTTAAATAGACAACAACGAAAAACAAAAAGCGACCCTTTGAGGCATCATCCAAATTCAATCGTTCAATTCGTTGTTCAACAAAAAATGGTGTGTCTCTCGGTTTTTCGTTGTGATTACGAGCGATCATTTGCGAGCGGCCAATCTCTTTCACACTACAAGATCCTGGTGACAAACGCAGGGCAAACAAATATATCTACGTCCGTAGGTATTTCAAACCTACGACGGGTTACCTCGAGCATTACCATTAGTTGTTCGGGCGTCGATAAATCTAGGCGTGGGATCGCGGGAAGCTCTATGGCTTTGGAAACCCGTGTTTGCTACCGCCACGGTAGTTACCGCAGCAGCAGCACCACCACCACCAGAATCAGTTCCTTATTCCTCAATACCACTCTTACGTTTCTGTTTTTTTTTTTTTTGTCATCCGGATGCTCGACCAAGTAACGAGCTACCGTATATCCGAGTGTCCGCTTGTGCTCTGGATCGCTACTCGGGGCAATAGCTCTCCCCGCTAGATCAGTAATGGCTCATTGAAATAATCGTACAAACTGATATCCATCAGCCACATTGTTCCGAAAAGCGCGTGAGGATTCGGAACGATAAAAAAATTCTCATGCAATGCAACAATCGAATAATTGGTTGATAAATTATGAATTATTGAAAACGAGACTCGACGAGATTCTAAAAAAATTCTATGTAAAAAAATTAAGAAAAAAAATCTCTCAAAAAAGGGAAAATGATGATTCTTGCCATAATGATTTTTGGGAGATTTAGGACATTAAACAAACCAATGGCAAGTGAATCACAATGGATCAACGACAATTAGCCTGACAATCAAAAATAAAAAGAAAAAATCCTCACTAAAACAAACTAAGAATGATAGAATTTGGATTAATAATTTCAAGACTGACGACAGTGATCCAAAAAATGGACCGAATGGGTCGAAACAGATCAAACATCATAATATATCATATATTCGGAAGTCCTTTGTTTCGAACCAAGAAAACCGAACACAGAGAGCGCAGGGTTCGGAGTAAAGAGCCTATGATAAATCTTCACGACGCCAGATTTTTCTTTCCACCCTCGTGGCTTCCGTTCGAGCTTGGTACTTGGCCGCAGGTTACTCGTCACGATATACGCAGTGGCAACGACTACCAGAATAGCCGTAGGGACTATGGTTTTATTACCATATTCACGAAAGAGAAAGAGATTTAAAAAAACGGTAAAAACAGAGATGAAGAGAGACAGAGACAGAGAATGGTTTCCCCTGTTTGTACGGCGTCCCTTGAGGTAGGGGAAACCTTCCTCCGAGTCAATGTCACGGCTGTTTGGCTCACAGAGGCTGTCCGAGTCTCACGTCCGTTTCTCCTTCTGGTCGTGGTCATGGCGTCGGTGGTAAAATGGTGGTGGTGGCTTTCCAGCTGCCCTATACTGTATTACAAGCAGCCCGAAGAATCCGAGAGAACCTTGAAGTATGTCAGTGTCAGGGACTTGCCTGATGCACGTCTGGTGGTGGTCCCCCCTCCCCCAAACCTCCTCGACCGCTCCTCGACGGTGTGTTCCTGGCGGAGAGACACCCGAAGGCGACACACGATCACTCGAGGAACCAGTTTCACCCCCCCCCTTCCTGCCTCGAGTTGTGGGCTCGTTTCGTGACCACGAGCACGATATAAATGGGAAAAATCAACGATGCCAAATGCACGATTACGGTTTTGAAAGGTTTTATTAATGACCGGTCGTGATTTTTGGTGGCGCAGAGTGATATCTATATATATACAACGTTAATGCACGAAGCTCAACTGGACGATCACTTCGGGGACGGATGTGTTTTGATCGTGGAGGTTCGAGAGCCCCGGGGATGTGGTCCTGGATTGAACGAGCTCGGAGAATCGTAAAGCGTCCAGCTTCTGTCTCGAAGCCATCGAGTGGTGCTACTGGAGTAGCATCGTCACGGTGCCGCAGTGACAGAACCGATGAGGACGGGCAAAAAGAATACGGGGAAGAAGAAGAAGAAGAAGAAGAAGAAGAAGAGATTAAGAGACTCGTGAAGCGAGCGATAAAACGGAGACATAAGCTCTCAGAATGGTCATACTGTATCGTATGATGAGAGTGTATGTATATTAGGGTGTCCCTTAGTATGGTTATTTTGGATTTCAAATGCTCTCAACCTCTAGAATGTTTCAATGTGTGTTAGAAAAAGTGTGAACCAAATTGCAGACCTCTGCTGCATCGTTAATCCGTGTCACCGAGCAATTGGAAGTTCCCATTTCAATAACATTACATTTTTTTTCGATGATTTGAATTTAGTTTTGTTGTTGAAGGTTTTCTTTCGGTTTGAGTTATCAGAACTTAATGAAATTACACGTGGGAATTGAGTTTGGGAAACACACAGTTACATTCTTCCATTTTATATTGAGAAAAAAAACGACCGGGAAGTATTGAATCAAAATTGAAGAAGATTGAATTAAAATTTAAAATAGAAAAAGAAAATTGAGAAGTTTCATAGTTGTAGGTTGAGACTGGCTAATCGATCCGAGAGTCGGCCGACTTTCTTATCGAACGAACGAGAACCGTAACCTTATTATTTCTTGAAACAAATTATATTTATCGTGCAGCGAGGACCGACATCGATCACTTTATTCGTGTGCTCCAATGTTCCGATGGTCATCAAATTAATTACTCCTGCTCGAACATCAAATCACTTCAATTTTTTTTTATCGTTCATATTTCGACTTCTTCAATCAATATTTGTGCAATGTAATACAATACGTCTCAATGTTTGTTATTACACAAATTGAAAGTCGTGACGAGTGGAGGTATATGGTTATTGAAAGAAATTGTCGTATTTAACGTTGGACGAAGGTAAGATGAGTCTTTGAAGCCAACTGCAGCTACTGCACGTGACTGGTGATATTCTCCACAACCCGATAGTTTCGTATCGCGACTGAAAGCCTTTTTTTTACCAATGGATCCTCCCATAGCGGGAGCAATGGAGGAGATGGCGAGAAATGGCAAAGTAGTACACGATGGGAAAGGCAAGAAATTCACAATCGCCTCTCACCGACGATGAATCTTGTTTCTGATCTCTCTCTTTCTCTTTCTCTCTCTCGACAAGCATTACAGCGCTCGTATCGCGTATTATATGTACACGATCGCAGCGCTACTCGCACGGACAAACATTTTCGTCGGTCGATTCAACAACAAAAAACCGGCAAACATGATCAGCAGCAACGATTAAACCTTGCGATCTTTGAAGATCGATGAAAGTGCGATGAGATCAGGCACGATTCACCTTCACTTGTTAAATTATCATTATCGTTGATGATGTTGGTTTTTCCGTTTGTTCGCTCACACACGTACTCACACTACTTGCCCGCATCCTACTTTCGCCTGACTTTTGCGCGCCTGCGCTCCAATGCATGAAGCAAACTTCATATCACACGACACAAGCTCGGATACTACGAACACACTCACACACACACACTGTTTGGCGAGAGAAATAAGCGATTTGCTACCGGCATTTATATACTTTCCACTATCATCGAGTCGCCATCTTACGAGCCTATAACGGCGATGCAACTCTCCCACAGCTACGCGAACTTTCGACTGATGGCAAATAAAATTTTTGAAAAAAAAATTAAGAAAATTATCGCAAATCTCGGAAAACATCGAACCGTCGATTCCACAATTCTGCGCAGCGGTTAATTATCATCGATGTAACAATAATAACTAGAAGAATCCACATTACGAGCTCGGACGCAACTCGGCGTTTCACCGAGAGTCAATACTGCAACTGGCTCGGAGTAATTTTATTCAAAATTAATGAATAACAAAGCGGCGAGCGAATTAGAAAGATACGTTAAACGCTTCAACCTCGATACAAATATCCGCAGGCGGAAAACGATGATCGGGCATCCACCGTGCGGAAAATTAAATTACGTATCCAACCTTCTCACGCTTTGCCACTTTTATTTTATGTTTATTTTTTTTCATCTTTTTGGCTTTTCACATCAGGATGGAATTCTCGGTGTTACGCGATGATAAATATGTGCGTGGATGTTTGCAACCGTCGCAAAATTTTTTTCTACGGATAAACCGTGTGGTAGACAATTCAAACTCGGGTGTGTGGTTCGAAACATTATTTCAACGTAACGATACATGCATATCGTGAATTTTGCAATTGCAACTGTGTAATCCGAAATTACGCCAAATTGGACATATTTTCTGGATATGCGTCTTCTAATGCTGCTCATTGCGCATACACTCGTTCACTTGAGTCATTATTATTATCGACATTATTATTATGATCATCATTATTATTTTTATTACTACTATTATTGTTGTTGTTGTTGTAATTATTATTATTATTATATTTGTTGTTGTTGTTGTTGTTGCTGTTATGGTAGCCTATGTCTATATCCTTTTAACCCTGGTGCTTGTTCCAAGATGATCCGTTACACCGACGAAGACGTTTCTGGTTCGACTGATAGAAAAAGTGAGAGAGAAAAAGCGAGAGAGAAGAAAAAACGACAGAAACTTGTAGCTTGTGGTCTAAAGCGGAAATGCATGTTTCACAAAGAAACTTACGAAGGAAGAAACTTAGTAGAAGCGTGGAGAACGCACTGACGGTATAGAAGAGTGCTTCTACATGTTGGATGAGATTTAAAGAAAGCGCGCTCGGGCGCGATCACGCAGCTCAACCTGTAATTCCGCGAAACCGCAAAGAACTCCGATGTAACACGTGGTGAGCAGCCGTAAACGCAGCCGTGTATACCTACACACACGCACACACACACACACATATATAAATATATATATATATATATATATATATATATATATATTCGCATTTGACAAAACAAAGTTTAATAACTTTCTAGTTTTGGACATATTATCATTAAAAATTAAAGAAATTCATGATGATAGTCTAATAACCAATAAATAATATGCCGCAAGAAGCTAGTGAAGATACTGACAGATTTTTGCGAAATATTTAAAAACTAGATCCATCAGTCTCTCCTAATAGAACATTGTGGGCGACGTTCGAAGACGAAAAACTAAGTTTTTTTTAAAGGTGACGATCGCGAACTTTCGAAGGAGAGATTTTAAAGATGATTTCCAAAAAGACTTTTTTTTGTCAAGTAGTCCACAATCGATTGTGTATAGGTGTTGTTTTTCCATGAATTTATTTTCCATTGGCCGTGCGACATATTTCAAATTATTTATTCCCCAAGATTATCTCTCCCACGACTTAACAATTATTATTTCCGTTGATTATTATTTACTCGTAAATCGGATGATAAAAAAAAAACGTTTTCGCAAATGCAACAAGACGTTTTTCGTGGCAATGAAGCAGTCTCGGGATAATAACGAAACATAAGTGGCCAATCGACTTAGGACTTGAGACGGTTTTCGAGTTCAGAAACGAAAACGTTTATTCGAGAAATGAATGAGACGATTCGGAAGGACGCGCGACCACGACGATCCTGATTTAGTGCTTGGCCACCAGATAGAAAACAGGTATTTCTCGAATAATTTTTTTGTTTTTTTTTTAAGCGACGAACCAAAGTCTCTAGCATGAATAAAAAGAAGATTCAATGTGCGGAGGTGAATGCGTTTGTGTGTGTGTGTGTGTGTGTGTGTGTGTGTGTGTGTGTGTGTGTGTGTGTGTGTGTGTGTGATAATACGGCTCGAATGTACGTTCAGGCCAACGCGAGCCCGCGAGCGAAGAATCCCGCGCTTAACGTTTCGAGTTACCGCACGAGAATACAAACGCCATCAATTTAACCGAGAAATACTAGATTTATCCCAACCGAGACTGCACATATAGCCACACAAATGCACGCGCATGCGCAACTGTGCCGAGCCGCTCGGTTTATCGTACCAAATGTTAATAGGATAATGTTATCTCATAATAACAACATCCCCCGATCCAGTTATGCAAATTAAATATCAAGTCTTTGTACGCAATAAAATTTTCTCGTTGTTTTCTTTTTCATTTCTTGTTTTCATCTTCCATTTTTCATCTACACCGATAAAATATATCGTGCCAATTAAGAATGGAGAAAAATTCTACCACCGAAGAATTGGCAGATTTTTTCCGTCCATATCAATGACTTTGTCTCGCTATATCATTTTCATTACTTTTTATTATTTTGATTCCTCATAGAGGAGGCTCTAGGTCACAGTCCAAACATTCTTTTTTCGGCATCTTGATATCAACATTTTCAAAATGTCCAAATGTCACCATCTTGGAAATCGTTTATCACTTGGAGGGGTCGTTTTTCCAGTTCCAGTGAGTCGGATGCACCCATATCGATTTCGAGGTCGATATTTTGAATTTTCAGATTGATATATTTCCATTTTAAAATGTTTCTGAAAATATTGTGCTCAATCTCCTGGATACACATGGATCAATAATCAGGGTTGTTTAGTATAAAATTTTCCGAAGCCATTGCAACTTCATATACCCACTGATCAATGTTGGAATATGATAACGAGGTCCAATTTAAAACTTTGCAATTTGTTTGACCGCCGAATCCTGCGTAGTAAATGAAGATTCCTCTTTGAGGAAGCCAGAGTTTGAAAATGAATGAAAATGCTTCCTCATAGAAGAACTTCGTGCACCACCTAGGATTCGGGGTAAGCAAATTGCAGGTCCCAACTTATTTATTATTGTTATTTTTTTTCCATTTCAAGACTTGTAATTTGAAAAAAAAAATTGATCTTTTTTTCCGTAAATAATACGGAAGAGAAAATCGATTGTCGAATAGGTTATTTCGCAATTGTCGAGGGTACATCGTATTCCGCGATAAAACGTGTGGGGGTTGTACCGAGATGGTATTATCGAGTTGGGAATAGCGGGGAATAAAAAAAAAACAAAAAACAAAAAAATAAGCGACGAGTATAGGCTGGTATTGCACGCTTTGGTAGTTTCCTTCTACTGTCGAAGCGGGCACTTTGCTTCACGGTCCATAGCCAGAGCCAATTTTACTCATTAAGGCTAGATTCCTGCACGAACCGTGTAGTTTGGCCGGAACGACTGAGCCGCCGCCGCCGCCGCGCGAGTCCTGGGAGCAGATCCTCGCGCTGGATAACCCCACCGGCATACTTAACTCGGCTCTTTCCTCTCCATATCCCGTTGAACAGTGTCGCCCATCTTAATGCCACGCTTCGGAACCACCGTGGAGACGATATATTTCGAATCTAGCTTTTTTTTTGTTTACCAATGTTGCCGGAAATATTAGGCCCAAGAAATCGTCATAGAAAAAGACAATGAAATAAAATAAAATGCGAAGGACAAAATTTTTTCTCAGACACCTCAGAAATTTCATTGATTTTTTGTATCAACTAATAATGATAATAAAATGTTATAATAATATGAAATGTAAAAGATAGACTCCCAAGTAAAAAAATTATATATAATCTATATATAAACTATATATGCCCAATCCCATATACAGTTTATATATAATTTTTTTACTTGAGCTTGTAGTTTTACAATTAACAATATCAGTGTAATAAGAAATTAGTAATCGCGTGAAATAAAATCTTATTCGTGTGCATCTGCCACCTCGTTTACGAACATTTACTGCATTAACTTTAGACCATCTTGGGACCATCCAACTTTATTTACTTTTTATTTAACATGATCCAACTTTAGATCATCTTTCATGAGACCAAAAAGGTACGTGTCATGATAAAAAGGACTCATGATCAGGACAAGGTCTCACGTTGCATGGTTCTCTGAGAAAATTTGCTGCGACAGACGGACAGACGTGCGAGTGATCTGATAAGGGTTCCGTTTTTTTTCTTTTGAGTTACGCTGCCATCAAAATCAAATTTCTGAAATGTTTATGTAATTATTTACAGTTATAGTCTTTGGTATAATATTGCATGCGTAATTATTGTTATGGAGCATATCTTATAACGTTATTATGTATTAACATGCCCGAGAAACACGCGAAAAGCATATCGGGAGTTTTTTTTTGTTTTCGGTGCACCACGCTGTTGTGAAGAACTGTGACTGTGCGATGCCAATAATATTCGTTACGAACTCGTTGAAATATCACATGGACGATGCGGCAATGATCGCCACGTCCGTTCGTCATTGCCGCGTGTTCAGTCCAGTCGGATATCAAATTTCATATGCCAAGTGCCAAATATGCGAGTCTACATACGAGCGTGTGTCTTCGTGCCTCGTCGTCTCGAATTCGCACTCGATCGTCATATGCACGCGACACGAGACCATCATTTTTTTTTTTGTTACTCACAAACACCAATGTACTGAGTTAATTCCAACAACTCCAGTTGTAACGAGACTCGTCGTGAGTAAAGCTTCTCATTGAATTATTACCCATTCGTCCACAAATAATGCGACCATTATCTTATATTGTTTTTTTTTCGACCATCGTCCACTCTTTCGAGCTTCTGCTTTTAGAGATACACTCACACATGACTTGCAATCGCTTCAACAATGATGAAAAATAAAGAAAAATAAAAAAATAAGCGTTGCGTGTAAATGTATGAAGAATTATTAATTATTAATTATCCTCAAACGACGACAAAATATTATTATTTCGTTAAATATCAATAAATCATATAAAATATATGATAAATATTATCATCACAATTATAAATGCTAAGAGTATTATGATTAATAAAATAAAATAAATCTAAAGACTTTAAAGTTGAAATTTTGATGAATTATTATGATTATTTAAAAAAAAATGTTTTTCTTAGTGTAATTTAATAATGGTTGATGATAATAATAATTTTCGCTGATATAAAGGGAGTTTATTCGCCTCGGAAGATGACGTTAAAGTCGACTCGCGAGCCAGCGAGTCAAACGAACGTGAACGAAGACGGGAAAGACTCTGATCGTCTCTCGGGACGGGTTTTAGAAATTCGAGACGCAATGGCGGTCTCGCCGCACGTTGGTAACACACCTGCAATCTCTCTTTCTCGCGCGTCAAACACGCATCGAGAGACACGCTTCGTGGTAACGCATTTAATCCACAACCGTGACCCATGCCACGTACAACCGACTGTGACTCTCGTCTCGTTTGTTTTTCTAACGATATGTTGGGGGGGGTACCTGTGTGTATATCGGTGTAATCGCACAAGTTCGTCGCGTCGGGTCAACGACTTTCTCGACGAGTCTTCGGTCGGTTCAAATACGTGTGAACAATCGTTCGTTCGCTTTTCAAATGATGATGCATTGGATAAACGTGCAAACACAATTTTTTCAATGATTCTTTTAATAAATACCATTTTGACAATTGTTCATTTTTGCGAAATTTATTTTATCACGTCGAATTGTTTGTAACTCCTTACTTCATTTCACTTCATTACGGAGGAAGCTATGTAACGGTCCAATTAAACAGAAAAATATTTCAGACAAAAAAGTTGTAATTTTACATAAGCTTTGTGAATTTTTTTCTTTATTAATTTTTCGAGTTTAAAAAATGACCATTTTCATAAAAAATATACGAAAATAATTTCTTTCGATCGATATGTCAGTTTCGATTTATCTCAAAATTTCAAGTTCAAGAAGATAATCTAGACTGTGTACAATAGACACGTATTTTTTTTTAGATGACTCGACCGATGATATTTTGGATTTTTCGAAAAGAGAGGGGAGGTGGCAACGGCACACGCGCATTTTTGAAAAATTACTCAAGTGGTTAACACTTGTGCACACACTCATCAGCCGATATAACACGATTGAGTACGAAAAAATCGTCTTCAGGGACATCCCAACTACACGTGCCGTATTCAAATATCGATTTTGACGCAGAAATGTTGAAATTCATGTGGCAAATGTTTTTCATATTCGTGGATTCAGTTTCCTATCCGGTTCTTCCAATTTCGATAACTGTAGAACGACACGTGCCGTGTTTTGTGCCATAATGATAATCGATTCGAAGCCATTTGTAAAAGTTTTCGAAAAATTCAAATAATTCCTGCACTAATATTTCGTTCCACATCGTAGAACATATTTTAGAGTTCACTCGAGCTAGGGCAGTACGGGTCGACTCTCGAGTTAACTATATTTCCCTATAGTCGGAGACGGTGCGTCTCGAAGTATCGAATTTTCAATGTTACAACGGTCCAATTTGAAAATACATATTTCGACCGTCGGTGTTTCCAACATCAATTAAATCGAAATGCAATGTATCGAAATAGTACATTGTGACATTAGTACGAAAAAAAAAAAAAATCTGACGAATGTGAGTTTGCAGGACGAGTTTGAACGTTCGGGTTTTAGAAAATTCTGTTACATTGTTTTTCGTTTTCCTGTTTTTCGTTTTTTCATGTATTTCCATTGATAAAGTTACGGCGTCCGAATTAATGAAAAAAAAAAAAAAAAACATTAATAAATCTAGAAAAAAAATGTCAAAACAGTTTATGAAATATTGACTCTGGAAAAATGATTTACAGTGTGAAATATATCAAGAATATCAATACAATGATTAGGAGCATTAAAAATTATTATTTCGTTCGTCTCTGCTTCGAAATTCGTATCGTTTGTCATAATGTTAATCACAAAATTTATTGGAATTTCGAAAAAAATATTTACACGAAGTGAAATATGTAACTAAAGCACATTCCACGAACTTTGAAACAGTCTTCGGCTTATCGCTCCACAACGGGAAGAAACAGATGCGTCAAGTCGAGAAATAGGCGGGGAATCGACAGCACATGATTGATTACTAATAGACGAGACGATGAAAAATTTACTTCGATATACGTTTAACACCTGAATAAATTTTGGATTGAAACGATATCATCGTGTTCCAGCGGATTAGTGACACTCTTCGTTGTGCGATTTCTACCGACCCGGTGATTTTCCCTCGTGACGTACTATTTTCGATAAAAAACGGGCGAATAATTCTTCGGGGTGGGTATAAAGAGCCTCGGGCTTCCGTTTTCATATCACACCACCGTGAAAATCGTTGACAGACGGATCATCGGTGCGGTTATTTCGTTTCTACGATTCTCCGTCTAGACGTGAGTACGCCCAAGCATTGGAACCGACTTCCACGCTTTTTTTTTCTTTTTTCTTTTTTTTTCGTTCTCACACTTGTTTTCCCAATCGCCACTTAGATCATTTTAGTTCCATTTCGAGTTATAACAATTTATCAGTGCAGCGTTGATGCGTTAACGTTTTTTCGGTGTCTATTGTCATTGGAAAAACCGGTTGGAGCTGTCTCGAAAGAATGTCATGTACAAATACTGTCCAAAAGAATGTCGTGTACAAATACTATCTATGCAGATTATGTATAGTTTGCACATAAAAATCATATGCCCACTTCTATATATAATCTCTCAATTGTTCCTATATTTTTTTATCCACTTGGGTCACCTTACTGTCAAACTTTTCACTCGATTCTCATTGTAATGTTAAAAACAAATCCGTTTTCAAAACCGGCCTCTTTAATTCACAGTTCACGACGTATCAAACCATGAAAATCACCGAGATGACGATGGTCACGAAAGTTTTCCTAATTTCCATGTTCATCGTGGGAAATTTTTTCGCAACTGCCGAAGAGGAGACTGGACGCGAAAATGTTAATGCCACCGACAATGACACAAGCGTGGCTGAGAACAACACAAGTGACTACGCCAGATTCAGACGCGGAAGTAATTTCGGAACAAGAAACGTCCGAGATTTTCGAAACATGAACGGCAATAATTACTACGACGAATTGTCCGCAGCTGCGTCAAATGACAGAGACATCAGTGGATTGAAACCACTGGCGCGATCGGTACGGCGAACAAAGTCGTCATCGAAAACTTCAAAATTTCATTTGGAACGATATAACACACGATTTCAAGCGTGTCATTCGTCGAATGATATTTACAAGTTCGATCGTTTGGTTTTCGACGAGGTTACACGTTGTCCCTCGAATAATTTACTCTTATGGGTGGATTACGACGAACTGATGCTCTCGTTTTATCGCATGCGTGCCATATCAAGCGATTGGTATCGCTTGCCCGAAAACGTTGCGAAATTCTTCAAAATTTCACAAATTTATTTTTCCGACGTTGAGAACGATGTTTTGTTGCGTGGCCTCGTTACGGGACTTCCGAAATACATCGATCAGGTGACGATCAAGTACTTGGATATCAGTCGTTTGGAAAAAGGTTGTTTGAGTCACGACTACGTTTTGAGGTTGAACATCGACTCGAGCTTCTTGACTGAGATTGCGGATGGTGCTATCGACATGCCGATTCTCGAACAATTGAGTCTCACCAGAAATTCCATCAACGACACGACATTTATAGCAACACTGCCGAAGTATTTGCAAATGTTGAATTTGGAATTTGCCGCCTTAACTACAATACCGAATCAAACTTTTCGAAATCTTCCTTATTTGAAATCTATCTCGTTCCACGCCAATTATATCACGACTGTCGAGCCAGGTGCTTTCGATAACCTGTATGATTTGGAATATCTCGATCTGGGTGACAATTATATAACGCATGTGGAATTCAACGTTTTCGTCGGACTTGAATCGCTGAGGAGGGTCGACCTCCGATTTAATGACATACGGTATACAGACAAGAAAGTGTTTGATTTACCGAAAAATTGCTCGATCCTTCTTCGAAGGCAAAGATATCATGCGTAAAGAAGATAGATGTGAAAGTTTAACCCCGGCGTGTGACATATTTTTTTTTTTGAAATTCGTTCTTCTACGTTATGTTTTAAATTTGTGGAATTTGGTGAAAATAAAAATACAATCAAATGGTAAAGAAGTGATGATGTAAAATGTATGTAACTCGAATTGTTGCGTTCGACGTGACTCAGTATTCGAATTTTGTTTCGTTTTTTTTTTTTTTTGTTTTTTGTTATATCACAAAGTAAAGTTTTTGGTGAGCTTTTGGGGAGGTAAAATAAACACGTCGAGTTATGTCACGTTCGTTCCAAGTGAGCCAGGTGACCGCATATTAAGGCCCTTTTATCGTAAGTCTTCATTTCTCATCTCCCTTTCATACAGTAACTACACGGTATGTCCGAACATTTGTTCTTCGTCTGAGCGACACGTCGCTCTTCGAAACATTTTGTCCACAATCTCGGCTGGACGTCTTTCATGAATACCGTGCGCCTTTGTGGCGACGCACTGACCGACAATGCTAGGTGAGATACAAATGTATTTATTCGTGTGTGTGAGAGAGAGAGGGAGAGAGTGTCTGTGTGCATCTACAATGGACGGTGCAACGTCACAAAACGCACGGTCATCGTGTTATTATTACCGGAACGACGAGAAGAACTTTGAGAGGTGCACCGGAACCAAGAACGACCATAAATATATATATATACCACTTTACTACATATTGTTCAATCTCCAGATAACAATCCGTCTGGTTAAAAATATCTACAAAAATGTTTCACGGTCGATTGGATAAATAACTTCGAAATCGGTTATAATCCGCGATGTCATGGGATGACACGGTGAATCGAATTTTTTTGTTCATCCGCGATAATGAGATCCATAATAGAGTGTGAAAAAAATAATAATAATAATTTCCAAATAAGTAAATGCCACTAGTTTATTTGTTCAATGATCAACAAAATTGTTTAGTGTCGTTAATAAATGTAGAGCCGTTAGGTCGATGACTCGTAATCCGTTCTTTTTTTAGCCTGGAAATAGACAACGAAAGTGGGACGAAAGAAAAAAAAAGGAACTGGCACAACTGATGAAGTAAACATCGAATTCACTGATTGAGATTGAGAACAATATAATTCGATGGAAAAAATTTAAATTATTTAGAATGCGTGCAATTTTAGGATTTCAATGGGGAGAAACGTAGACTTTTATCAACGATGTGAAAAGAATACACTTTTATTTTAGCAGACTCTTAAAATGATCTACCGGAAGGGTACCACAGATTGTAACGAAATTCCTTTTTTTTTAACAACACCGTGGGGAAAAAAATCTGTTATTGTGGCAACAAATAAACTCGTTAATTGCCTAACGTTTCTCAGTTTGAAGACAAACCGCAGGATGAGCTTGTCTAGAGAAGGGGAGGGAGTAGAGGGATGGGGTAAAATGTCTAAACAGGTTATTACGATGTTCGAACAAGGGTCTGTAATAGCCCAAAGAGAGAACGAGGATGAGAACGGAACCCCTGCTTCGTCGATACATCCGATACAAAGTACACACACACACACACACACAGACGATACATTGAACGTTCCGAACGTCGAACAATATGGTAGACATAACCTGTGACCTCGAGCGTTAACGAGGAAAAATAAGAAGTACGAGAAGAGAGTTAAGACCGATCGATGAAAGCTGAGAGCACGTGTATGGACCATGGGATTCTCATTGAAACACTATATACACACACACACATACACGACCATAAACCTCGAAGTAATCGCCACGTTTCTGTTCTCCAAATTGGAACCGTGCGATCGTATCCCTTTGACTGTACCCAACCCTCAACAATAATTTCTCCACTTCGATATTTCTCGTGTATCTCTCATTCGCATTCTCACCGTTGCTAGATGTGGCTTAACACCTTTATCCCATCGACACCTGTCTCTTCTCAATTTTTTACACCGCAACTCAATCCGCATTATTTTTTTCCCTTCGAATTTAAAAGGAAAAAAACGAAGACAAAACTTGCAATTCGCTTCGTTAGAATGGTAGGCAGTGAACGAAGATTCTTCTATGAGGAACCATTTTGATATTTTGTTGAATCTTTGGCTTTCTCATAGAGACTCGATTACTACCTACGATTTAGTGTGGCCCATGCGCAAATAATTTTCCATTGTTTTTAAATATTTTTACATTCTCTAATCTTGCTGCCATTTGTCTACGACGTCGCAAATTCTTCCATCTAAATCCCGCACGATATTACTCCGGGAGCGAAACTATTATCCGCTACGAACATGGAAGCCTCGTAACACTAACTTTTTTTTTGCCCCGACGACGAATTAAATACGATATTAAAATTCTCCTCGCCGCACCACGGTTGCCCAATGTCGCGGAAGACATCGTAGCAGCTGGGCACGCACGATCAGTCTTCCGGCTGATATGTCGCAGCGTTCATTCTGCTCGCATCTTCGTCGCTTCGCTCTCCAAATTACTAAACAAACGTCTTTGGAAACTCGTTGAAATGATACAACGAAAAATCGTGCCGCAAAAAAAAAACAATTATCTCAACCTTTCATTTTTACTCGTGTGTCTCGAAGTTTTGAATTTTCAATGTTTCGACAGTCCAAAATTTCGAAAATGCATGTTTCGACTGAAAACTTTGAGAGTAAGGAACTCTTGAGAGTAAGGAAAGGTTATTTGAAAAAAAAAAATTGTTCTCGTTTTATTTACAAAATTTAACGATAAATGAGAACCAGTATAACTCGGCTATTTTGTGATATCTTTACTTGAAAATTTTATTGAAGCGTCTCCGATGAATGCACTAAACACTAAAATAAAAAGAAATCGTCAATATCCTTATTTGTTTAGTCAGAAAAAAATTACTAAATTTCGGGGCCGTCACGCTATATATGTCTCCAATTCTCAACGCGCAAACTCATCGCGCGAAAAACGTTTACACATGGATTACTAGTTCAGATGATTCGTTCGTTTAGTTTATTAATTATTCCACGTGATAATCTCGCAAATTTTTCATTCGATACCAATGTCAGATAAATATTTCGAATGCCATAACGAGAATTCCGATGCACCGTCGTGCACAAACAAAGCGTTTAAATAGCACCTTTTACCGCAGCGTGTAAATAGTTTGACCTCGCTCCTTATCGAGTATGGACTCGTGGAACATTGCTCGTCGTTCAAAGAGCAAATGAAGGAGCAAAAGTTACCCCGGGAGGCGTAGATTCCCGCAACAGGTAGAGACCGGCCCACGGCAAGAAAACCGGACGCTCGAGGGTGTAACGAAAGTAAAACGATGAAATAAGCACACACGCGCATCACGCGCGAGCAAAGGATCATCAATCTCGAAGCGTGCGCACGAACCGAGTCCGACGAAGCTAGTGGTCACGGGTTCGAAACGCGCGTGTGCTTCAAAGTTCGCCATAGTTCAGCAACCTGTTCATCCATCTTACCCATCGTGTCTCGTATTTTCCATGTAAGTGACGAACATTACATCCCTTCGTGTCTTACGAAACATCATATTTATTATCAATCGCTTAATTTTATCGTGACATTTGCATGCATATATTTATATAATTTATTTGTTATTTTTTGAAAATTATCTTTATCGAATTTTTACCAGTTTCAAATCCATGCTGAAAAACAAATTCTCAATTTTTTTGTCTATTGTTTTGGCAGCTGTCAATTTAGGTATTCTTCAATTTTTTTGGTTTTTTACTTTTATTTCAAGTATTTTGTTTACATACCTGCGCTCATAATAAAATGTATTGAAAATCTGTTTTGAACGTGGAATTGTCTGAGCTTGGTGAAAGAGGCATCAGTTTTTCATTCTGACCTTTGAAAATCTATTGAAATAGAACTTGAAACTGAAGAAGCTTTTTTTCGGCCGTTGCCCCAATTTTGAGAATTATTTCGATATGTTTTCCGGACAGCTGGAAAAAATATCACATTTCTTTCCAAGCTGGACGGTAAAAAAACCTAATCCCTGCTGATTGAGGTCGTGATTTTTCATGAGCTCTTGTTTCGCCTGAAATACGATCCTGATTTGTTTCATAATTTTCGGAATCATCCACACTGACGAAATTAGGTTAATAGCTGAGAAAATAATATTGCAGATCTAAGAAATTTAATTGAAAGAAAAAAAAATAGTTTAGACCATTCCCCAAAATAATTCTCCATTACCTGAATAATTTATCCTAAAATTAAACAATGAAAAAAAAAATATATGTCAAACAAAACGGAAAACGTTGTCTCAAATCGACGAATCAATATTGAAAGCCTTGAAAATATTTTTGCAACCGCTCACCGACGAAATGTGTTTACCAGCCGGAATAAAATTATCAACGACACGTCGAGTGGACCATCAACGACGAGGGTAGATACCTCGTGCAGATGATGTAGGAGAGGGAGGGGGGAGGGCGAGACCCTCGTGCTCCAGATCGAGAAAAGATGATACGAAAGAGTCCCGGCATCGTCGTCGTCCTGACTACCGGGAGACCCACCAGCCGACTAGATACTAGATAATAATCCCCACACGGGAAGCCAGGCAGGATACGATGGTAGGGAGGAAAGTCGGAATTCGTGAAGACGCGATAGCCTCTCCGTCGAAGCCCGTTGGGCTTTCGTATACGAAACTATTTTAATGGGGTCTCGATTGAGAGAAATAATGAAAATAAAACGACCAAACACACCAGCGGAAACGAGCGGCAAAGTTGCTCGCCCACGATCCGGCACGAGAGCACACTGGACGATACTAATCGCGCTTCGGTAATAAGTACATACGTCTATACATATTAGGGTGTCCGATGTTTCCCAAAGTTTTAATTTTTTTCGTCACGCCCGCTATAATCAAAGTATTCGAAAAAACAAAAATTTGAAACCTATGCAGATTATTTTCAAGTGATATTAACCCGTGCACCACGGGCTCTGAAGTTGCACATCATGCTTGTGGGATTAAATTGGTACACACATATGATGAATTCTGACGGAGGAAAGAATCAAGAAATATAATCAGAACCAATATTCGAAGCTTACATGTTTTTTTTCTTTTCAATGAAAAAGGTCGGAAAAAGAAATCTGAAAAATATATATATATTGTAAAAAATTATACCGCAAAAACACCAAAAAAATCTGGCAACTATCCGGCAAACATAACCTAAAAACTAAAAAAGTTTTATTTTTATTTTTAGGTTATGTTTGTCGGATAGGTGTCAACATTTTTTTGTATTTTTGTTGTACAGTTTGTAATAATATACATTTCACCCCATTTGTTTTTTCGCCACGGTTTGTATATTAAGCTCGGAAATATGACATAAATGATGATAAAAGCCTTCAAATAAATTCCGACAATGCAGAGGGTGAATTTAAAAATCGGAAATAAAGAAATCATGAAAAATTCCGTTTTTACAGTCTAAAATCATTTGGAAGACGGGTAGCGATAATTATCTTTTTCATGCCAAACAAGAACCACCCTAATATACACACATGGAAAGCATAATTATATTTTATTTCGTGTTTTTTTTCGGTATGTAAGAGTGAGGGCCGTGAAGAAGAGATGGGAAGAGTAATTACATGCGAGAAAGCCACCCACGGGCGAAACTCGGCACGAAGCGGATACGAATCGAGGGGGAGTACGGGGGGGGGGGGGACGTGCCGGACGAAGAACGGCCATCGGGGTGGTATCTCTGTGTACATATATATCGATGTTCCGAGAGGATGGTAGACACGTTGCGCCTGCACACGCAACTGCTTGCGCATCGGGACGATCGCTCGCGACGCGAACCGAGAACAGAGTATCCAAGAGCAAAGACCGACGTTTTTCCGCCGTGAGGCGGCGCGCACGAACCCATCGAGGATCACTCGTATTTGCCGGTGCGGTTGGCTTCCGGCGATAAGACGAGAGAGAGAGAGAGAGAGAGAGAGAGAGAGAGAGAGAGAGAGAGAGAGTACCCGGGGGCCCGCAACTAACTCACGGCCAGGACAAACGCGATCACGCTGCCCCGAAGCAACGGTACGGCTCACGTCGGTGGTCGCTCATCCACCCTCGTTCGATCTTTTCGCGAATTCGTAATTAATTGCGAACCCGTGAATCGGATTTCTCGCACGCACATGAAATGAACTACGTTGTACGGGGTGCTGTGCGGTACACATCGGGAACAGGGATGGGCATCCGTTCAATGAAAATGTATTTGAAATACTTTTTAAAACAAATAACTATTACTAATTATCAAGCATAAATCAATATTTTCACATTCCCGTAATATATACGACCAATTTACGTAAATTTTTATTTTACAATCAATATAAATATTTAATAAATTCGGTGAAATTAATTATAATTTAATTCGAAAAGTATTTGAAATACATTTATCATTGAATGAATGCCCAACCCTGATTGGGATACATGAAAATACGATTTTCTCGTCCAATAAATTATTCGCTGTAAAATTTTTGCTCCATCGGAATTGTCAAAAAGTAAAATGCAAGAAAACAATTTCATCAATATAAAATTGTGAATACGTGAAAAATATCAAAGTTTTCCGCGATCGTTGGTTTCACGTTCGCCGACAATTCACGACACTCGCGGTTGTCGACGATTCGCATTCGTTATACGAGAGCCGTAAGGTGATTCGGCGCATCGGTTGGTAAAATGCGTTAGTCGAGTACATATATATATATATACTCGCAGGAAAGAGAAACTTTCTAATTAGGTGCGAGCGTTGTAGCTCACGAGCACCGCGCGAGTCGGGGATTCGGCGAGGCTGTGCGCGCGCACACGCCCAGAAGCGTTTTACGTACACACACACACACACACACACACACACACATCATTTCAACGTTCACACAAACGTCTCACGTGCTACATTGCACACACGGCAAGCCCGACATACAAACGCATTGCGCATCCCACACACACACGCACACACGCGTAAATATTCAAGCACGAGAATAAATATTACGATGCCACACGTGATACTCGTACAATATGTGTACCAAAGCAAAAGGGGCGAAATGCAATTGTAATTGACCAGTATTCTCATTACGAGGTCACGCGGACTTTTTTTATCCCCTCCCCTTCGCTGCTTTACGGCTCACGAACATCGTTCGAAACAATAAAACGCGAGGTTATGCCCGCCAACTAGATGAGCAAATTACTGGAGCACAAGCAGCAGGAACTAGTTGCGGATGTGGAATTGAAAAGATGAAGAGAAAAAAAAACACACGATTTCAATGTTGAATTCAGCGTTTCTGCGAATGTCGGAGAAATTGTGATTCCAAATCCGACAACGTTATTAGTTCGGAGGAATTGAAACTATTTTCCGAATCACCGTCGAACGGGGCTATTGTGGAACAAAAAGGCGGGGAGAAAAATTATTACGTTGTCAAAGTTCAATGACCTATATAATCTCATTTGAGGATATGAAAAAAAATTGCCTAGGTAATTGATAAATCTTTCTGACATCAATCTGAATTTCGTGAAATTTCTGGGGTTTTCCTTTCTTATGTCGTTCACCATTTCCACAAAAATTTATATTTATGAAGGATTTTTATTATTTGAAAGTTACTAAAAAAATATTTATTAATTTTTAGTAACGATTACAAAACTTGTTCCATAATAGCCCCGGGGCTACGGTGGAACGGACTTTATGTTGACATAACTTCGCCAAAAGAAAAAATGTTCTTAACTAAACTTATGACGCACCTTCAGAAATATGTTTGCAAGATGTCTAAGAGGTTAATAAATTTTCTAGACCAAATGCTCATCTTGAACGAAGCGAAAAATAAAAAAAGTGCCGGTTTTGTTCCAAAAACAAAAATTTTGTAATGGAGCGTGGAATTCATAAGTTTACACATTATTGTTGATTTTGATTTTTTAAGGTTATAAGTGATTATAAAGTGATTTTTGTTTCAAGTAGATAGATGAAAGGATGAGCCCGAGGGCTTCGTCGAGGGCCGACGGTCGACATCGACGCAAAACGTTTTATCGCGTGCGGGTCAAGGTGAACGTGGAATGCGGGCAAAAAAGGAGGGATGAGCGAGTGAGTTTATGTGCGTACGTGTGTGTGTGTACGAGCTAAGCATTTTACAGTCAAGGTATTTCTAAGAGATACGGTCTTGTATAATCTTGCTTTATCTACTTCTATATTTTATATTCTAAAAAACTTATTTAAATATATGAATGTGTTTTCTTTTGTTTTTTTTTTTCGTATTTCGTATTTCAATGTTTATCAACTTCATCCAAGAAATTAATTCAATCTTACAAAACCGTCGGTTCGGCATGCTTCTAAATTGACAAAAGCAGGTAGAATTATTATAGACGTAGATAATTAACGGCAATCGACAAGTCAATGACCCTCGACTATCTTATTCGGTCAGCACGAGGTTTTTAAGATATTCATTTTTGTGTTGCTTCTGTTGATAATTAGTCGTTGACTGATTGCTTGAATTTTCAATCCGTACCACCGGTTGCTTCAGTTCAAATGTTCTAGTTTTTCTTTGTAATTTTACATGATAATGCATGACCACAAATGTTCTTTCATTCCATTATTTTCGTTGAATAAAATAGCTTCGGCAAATCTATAATTTTTAGGGACCGGTAAGCTAATAAAATACAATCTTGATAAATAAATAAATCATAAATCAAGTACAAATGAATTTCAGATCAAATCTGAATCCAAACCAATCAACCATGATCCAATTTAGTACACGAGTTCTGATTGAACTAATTTTCTCGTTTCCAAAGCCCATTGATAAAAAAAATCTGAGCACAATCTAACAAAGACCGAGTGACGGAATAAAAAAAAATCGAGATCGTAACGCGACGAACAAACACTCATGGCAGCCCGAGACTCGAAGTAAGAAAATTGGATTACAGCGACGCTCGTGCAACAGATTCCTCTCGTCTCACGGCAACCGAGGGCGAGAGAGAGAGAGAGAGAGAGAGAGAGAGAGAGAGAGAGAGAGAGAGAGAGAGGGAGAGAGAGAGAAAGAGTGAGCGAAGGTACAGGGGGAATATCGCTATAAATTCGCGTTCTTCGGTACTCGCTCTCTTTCAACCCTCGTTTGTAGTTATTCCGCTCTGAAGAACCCAAGAAATGAGACGATGAAAAAAAAAAAAGAAAAAAAAACTTAGTGAAATACGAAAAATAAGTTGACGGCGAGGCGGGGAAAGGCAAGAAGGGGGGGGGGGGGGGGTCGAAGAACGCATTGCGCGTTGCACGTACGTCCGCACGCCCTTAAGATTTTTCCCCCGGAGCGGCGAGTGAAACTCACGAGAACCAGTTTAACCTAGTAATGGGTTCAGTGGAACTTCCCTTCTCGTTGCGGATGAGAAAACCATTTTTAACGTCCGACAAAACTCGTTCGGCTTACCGGTTAGCTCTACGAATCCCACCAGACTCATAAGTATACACATCAGTCTTATTTATTTTCAACTGTCTTCGTCTTTTCTATACCCGATTTGCCATCCTCCGACAACCCCACTTCCCCCTCCCCCACCGCCGCTTCTCCCGCCGATCGCTTCCAACCGATGCTTTGACATCTTCGGTTTTTCTTCTTGCCACAACGTCGTCGTCCCCCGTCCCACGTGCAAAACGTACGTGACGTACATACACGGTTAACTAGACCGGCTCGTTCGTTTTACCCGATTCGCTCGTATACCCACTTGCGTTTTTACACTGTGCATTTTCTTATTACTATTCTAGTCTAACGAGTAGCCGCACCGCGCTGGTCCGCCGCCACCGCACGGCCAACCGCAAACGCGTATAAACCAGTCGTTAAGATGCACCTGCCCCCTTTTACACATGCAGCTCTACGAATGAACGAGACGAAAAAGTTCAAGATACAGAAACAAAAAAAAGCTGCAGGTTGAAACTTGGACTTTGCTCACTTGGAATCCTACGCAATAAACCGAAGATTTCTCCGTGAGAAAGCATTTTATCGTTTTTTTTTTGTCCTTTAAATTTTGGATTCCTCATAGAGAAATCTTCGTTCGCTACGTAGAATTGGGTAAATTGTGAGTTTCGACTTGCTTTTTTAAAATATTTTTATACATTAATCGGTAGGTGTACAAAATTTTGATCTCCTCAAATTTGAACGCCTCGGTGAATTATCATCAAATTTTGGCGGCTAATTGATATTCCATACTTGTGAAGAATTGGGGTTCGATTGGTCGAAGCTAGAAGTAGTTGGAGCAAGAAAGTTCATTTTTCGAAAAATTTCAAAATATCGGCAAATTCGGACTTATCGATGGATTTGGCTCGTTGTCAAATGAAATGCCAAAATGCCGAATCCTTAATTTTTGCGGGCCGATTTCACTATTTCGTGATAATAATCATCGGGTTGAATATTAGAAGCGAAAAAAAAATAATAATAATAATAATGAAAAATCTTGGCGATGGAACTGAACGGAAGAAAGATAGTGAAATTAGAAACGGACGCGGGCGATCGTGACGATGATTATGATAATTTGTCTCGAGTGATAAATTGGCAACGAGGTGGAAAAGTTTTGTTTAAAAGTTTTAATTATTCATTGTGTTGGACGAGTGGCAGCAACAGCAACAGCAGTAGCAGCAGCAGCACCAGCAGCAGCCACAACAGCTGTTGCGATGAAAATTGCCGCGAGAACGAGAAACTCTGTGGCCAAATTACGACGATTGTGAGGAAGAACGAGTTGAGACAAGACAGCCGTATATCCGACATACCCACTACCTATCTACGCGCTTACTGTACACTTTGCCAGCTTTTCACACTACAGTACACTCTCGCTTAATTCCATCGAAATAATAATTGAAAAAAAAAAGTTGATCGACACATTTTTTTATAAATTACAATTTTTTCATAACTGTACAAAAATGAAACTAAATCAACTTCCTGCAACACAAAAAAAATTACATCAAGATTGAAAATTAACGTATTCACTTGAAAATTTCTATTTCATAATAATGTGGAACTGGTAATTGAAGTTACAGGATTTCTTTTAAAAAACGAAAAGAAAAAACAAACATTTATGGACAAAACAAATGTACAACCTTTTTTTTATGAAAATTGTGAAACATAAAAAAATTACATTACGAATAAAAATTATGATGTTTTCTGTTGAATTTGATTTTGATCGTATATCAAAACTGTTAGCTGAAGGCACGAGAGAGTACTGTTGAATTCCGTCGAAAAAAGATTATTATAAAATTTGTGGAGTGAAAAAAAAACAATTATATTAAAATCGATGATTAATTTTTGTTTCATTCTAGAAATCGATTTTCATCACAATCCGATACAAGACAAGTGGGATAAATAATTTCGAATGCGACAACCCGATTGTCCGTTTCGACCAATCGATTCGACGAAAATACGAGAGAGACTCGACTGTACATGAAAATCTGTGCGTTCCAGTCTCAGGAGCGATGCGGACAGACTTTGCAGTCCGCAGTTTGAGACGCCTCGAGGGTCTGGCAGAGGCAAGTCGGCGTCTTAATGTCCCTAATTACACGAGAGCGAGGAAGGAAATTAAGGTGGTCACGTCAGGAGGAAGACGAACGAGTTTGTCCAGAACGGGGGTAGAGCACAATGCCGCCCTTCCTCCTCCTCGCTCCTCGTTGGGGAATCCGCCAACAACTTCACAACAAAACCTAACGATGCAAAAACTTTTTCGAAAAAACAACAACAACAAAAAAATGCATTCCCAGAGGACGACTAACGTCCGACATTTTTCAAACTCGCTCAAAAACTTATTTAACAATCATAAAAGCAGCAGTCTAAATTCTCTGTCGTCACCCATAGTGCAGTAAGAAATCCCAAGTTGTAACTTCCTTCGAAATAATTATTATTGCGAAAAAAATACATATATTAATGTATTTTTATTCTGGCTTTTTTTTATTTTGGCGCCACCAGAAGTTTGCCATTTCAATAAGATAGCATTTTTTAATAATCCAGAATTTTTTTCACGATTCAATTTTCATTGCATCAAGAACATCATCGATAGAAGAATATTGCTTCGTTAATTCTCACGAATTAACTGGGCAATTAATTTAAATGAAAAAAAAATAATAATATCGAAAAAAATATAATAATAATAATATCAAGAGAGGAAAATAATCTTACGAAATTACATCTACCAGGTCGATTCGTCAAAGCACGTTATAAACATATAACGAAACATAAGAATAATACGACCAAAGCAACTAACTTACAAAATATTATTATTATTACCCATTATTATTATTGTTGTTATTATTATTATTATTATTATTATTATTATTATTATTATTATTATTATTATTATTATTATTATTATTATTATTATTATTATTATTATTATTATTATTATTATTATTATTATTATTACATCAATTATTAAGTCATAATAATGAAAGAAAAATTAATTCGAAGTAGTGCATGGTGCTGAATTTAATAATCTGCAAGGGATAATTGGGGTATAGCCATACGCACAGCGGGGCGGTCAGTTACACACGACATACACATCTGCAATTATACATGTATATTCATGTACACGTACGCAGCCCACACGCGAGTGCGTATAATACGTTTAACCGGTGTATCTTTCCCTTTTTCTCGAACGTTGCATTACGATCATTCGTTTTGCTCGTCGTTCGATAACCCGCGGAGAGCCCAGAGCGCAGCGCTCCGTGTCTTCGTTCGCATTGGTACTACTTATTACCCACGTGATTACAGGTGCGCACGAATGGTGGAATCCCGGCTCGATCGGCTCGTCCGGTCGGATTATCGAGATATCAATCGTCCGTCGACGATCTCATGGATCGCTCAACGTTCGCCTCCCTCAACAATCGACGCAATAATTTTATGATGGCGAAACATCATCCCGCGCACATAATCGTGACCTGGCTATGTATATGCGAAACTATAATGTGTCGGTCATCAGCCCCATCTGTGGCGCTCTGTACGTACTCGATTGTGCAATCAATTCTTTTACGTGCTGAATAAATAAATTCAATTAATTCGTTGAATGAAATAAATAACAATGTTGACGTGAAATCAATCGAGACCAATGTAAGGTCGTTATTGATTTTATAAATTTTAGTAATTTTGCTTATCCACCGATTTTGATAATCCACCGATGCGCTCAAATTCAAAGAGCAATTGTATTTTATGCACCCACTGATCAATGTAAAAATATAAACGCAAGCTGCAAGTTTAAACTTGCAACTATAAATTTCACGTTTCAACTTGCAGCTTGTTGTTATAATTTCATCAATATTATTTGTCCTATTTATTTTATTGACGAACAAAAATTCATTTCCAAAACTCTTTTCATGGCTTCATTTCCAGTTGGTTTTTTTTTACCTCCCATTATTCCTCCCCAAGAATTTTCACACGGTCTCACGGCGGTGGCGTGAAGGGGGAGGGGGTGGAGAGACATCGTTGCGATTATGCATTGACTAAGCGTACCGCGAGGCTTGGTATTTGCAATCGCCACTGGCTAAGTCAGACGAGAAGTGAATCCAACGATGCATGCATATGCATCGAGCAACAACTCTCGTCGTGAAACACATTGACTCGAGCTAAACGTGGAATAGATTGATCGAGCTGTGAGACGTTGCGAATCCTCGTCGTCCCACGGGACGATTGTCGATACGTTTTTTTTTTTTCGTTGCGGACGAGTACTCCCGAAGAATTAGAATCGCGTTGCAGTCAAACGGTACTCGCGATTTGCCGAGAATCTGCAATTTCTTTCATGTGCAAACATTTTATCGCTCGCTTTGCTGAGAGTGTAAATTCGGTGTCAACGTGAACTACATTAGTGCTTGAACGTTTGAACCCAGCAGAGTTCACATTGCCGAAAATATTGAAAGAAAAAGTGATACCGTTGTTTTTTTTTCTTGCATTTGTCATAAAATAAATCAATAAATCAGTGACTCTTCAGTGCATCTGGTTTGAATATTGAAATTGAACAATTTGTATATCGTGAGTATGAAAAATTGTTGATGGCATTTTTATTCACCAGTAGTCACTGTTTTTGGTTGATTTTGTAATGGACTATCATTTTTCAGACTGATACGAAATTCTACGATAGAACAATAATTTTTAATTGATAATAATTCGAAATGGAATAATCTGCAAAGCGTGAGTATTGTTAAACTTTCATGGAAAAATCGTTATAGCTATCAGTTACGACGAGATATGGAGTTCATCGGCAATGAAGATTTTGCAGAAATAGCGAAAAAGAGGGATGGTTTATCTCGCAAGTAGTCTAGCGGTAGGCTGGACGAGGGTCGAACAGAGGGCGGACGGAGGGTGAAAATTTCGACTCGGTTAGGGAATTATGTTTTTATTCATTTATGTTTTTCCTTTCCTCAATTATGTTTTTTTTTGTTCAATGCGCTTCTGCTTAAAACAGTCAAGGTAATTTTTTTTGTCGTTCGTGTGTGCGCATGTTTTTTTTTCTTTCTATTTCCCGAAGACACACGCGTGAACGTGAACGGAAAACAATTAGGCATGCAAACGTGGCTTAACAATTATTTTCCGTACAGTCGTTCAACGCGTAAAATGCTCGAACGAATGGGCATTAGCAATTGGCCACCGTGTCAGGCGCGTTGTCCCGGCGCCTGGGTTAGGTGCGCAGCAATCACGCGTCCGATGCGCCGGCCAAGCTCTTGACACACGCACTCGCACGCACGCACGCACGCACGACGTCGCACTTCCGCCTTTCTAGACCGTCATGCAAATTAATCGTTCGCAACGTCCATACGCGCGAAATGAAAATAGAATGAAAAAAAAAATAATAAAGAAACTATTTAAATTGTCGAGACATTGTGACGAGCGCGATGCAGCACGGAATAAATAAATGTACCTCCGATGAATTCTAATGAAGTTTTCACGATGCAATCATCTTGCGTGCTAATAGATTTTGAGATTTCGTAATCAGCATCGGCTCGGAGGTGGATGATAATCGTGGAATCAATTTGATTTCATTGCGTTTGACATTTTGGCGTGGAAGAAAAGCCATTTATAGCTTCGCATCGATTGCAATTTCTCTGTTTAGAATTATTATTATATCGCAAAAAGAAGCATGGGAAAAAATGTTAATTACTTAATCTGGAAAATAATGATAATGACAATAATAACAATTATAACAAGAACAACAACGCCAAGAATAATAATTCATTAGAGTCAAAGTGAGTATAAAAGAAATTGTTTTAAACAATGGTAAGAATAAGAATGATAGTAAAGAATTTTATTCGATTTATAATATTCGACTAGAGCGAATATTTTAACTCGAATTAATTTTTTTACTATTATTCTTATTCCTATAATTGTAATTTTTTAATTTATTTTTTTTTTTTTTGCAAATTGAGTGATTAACATTTATTTCAATGAATTTTCTTTTTTTAAGACCGAGACGAATAGCGAAGAATGGTTTGCGGTGTAGCTGCAGCAAGAGGATGGCGAGACATTAGCGGTAAGTGAAATACTTTGTGTTCCCTACTTTCACGCGAAGGAACGCGAGAGCAAAGGCCGCACGACTGGCGCAGAGCAACCGGCAACGAGGATAGGTTTGCGAAGCACACGCGTTTACATACACACACACACACACACACACACACACACACAGCGAACAATGGTAAACATCAGTACCCAATAGTGTGCAAGCTGTAGATCTGAGAGAGACAGAATGCAACAAAGTTCAGACGTTCACCACTGCCTGCATGATTTTCTCGGTGGAAACTTTAGCAGCCTCCTTAGCAATATCATATGAAGCTGTAATATATACTACACATGTGCATATACATGTGAGCCTGTGTATAATTCTGCGGTTATACACGATTTCACGTGACCCTTCTCTTTCTCTTTACCAGATTTTTTTTTCACTTCATTTACTCAACTGTAAAATCGTTTAATTTAGAGAATAACCGCATGAGTGGCATACAAGAAGTGATGGCACACCCCTTCAAAATTTTTCATTGTAATTCTGATGTGATATTTACGCTATTCGGAGTTCAATTTTTTTTGACATTTTTTTTGTTTATATTCGCCAAATTGTAATTAAAAGTGAAAAAATTATATATAATCTATTTATGTTTATATATATTTCCATCATCATTCATGAGATCATACAAAAATGTACAAGCTCTACATTTTTTTAAACAAATAATAATTTATCTTTAATTATTCGCTAATGCTGTTAGCCTTATTTTTCATTCCCTTATTTTCGCGTACTCATTTTTTTTACTTGCCTTTCATGATTTAAATATTTTTCCGTTTTTTACAAATTCATAAATGCAGAATTGTCATAGATTTTTTTTTTCGCCATTTTTGTTATAGTTTTTTTTTTTTTTTTTTTTTTTTTTTTTGTTGTTGTAAATTGTTATTAATCGTGTCTTACCTTTATCAACGCGATGACCATCGTTTTCGCCCGTTGTGTTTGGCGTGACTTCATCCTGTTTAACGGAAATCGGGGTTCTCGCGTAGCGTCCGTGAGCCACTAGTATCAAAATCGCATTAACGAGCACCAGTCGCGTCACCGACGTCATTTTGTTTCGCGCGCGCGCGCGCTACAACCACCAACCCCACCGGGCACGCACGCCTCCGCGCGACCGACTGTCACGCCGGAAAAACAAACAAGAAAAACAACAACCACAACAACAACAACGAAAAGAAACGATTCTTTCGTCGTTGCGTCCTCTTGCCACGAACGTGGAAGCGCCACTCGAGGTAAGGTTACATTTTTTATTATTTTTTTTTGAATCTCGGCACTTTTCTCTTCACCCAAGTCGATGCCTTGAGTCACTCACTCCACTCGCGTACTCAACTCAATTGAAAATCTCAATAATCGACATTTTTACCATTTCCGCGCCCAAAACTTTGTACAAAATGGATGATCAAATTAAAAAAAAAACCAAACCAAAACAATAAAAACGAAATGTAAATCAAAAGAAAGAAAGCACCATTCGAAGCACCACGCAAGTCACGATCCAGAAAATTTAATATCTCATTTCATTCGACCCTTCATTCGGTTGTTTTCCTTTTTTTCATGCATCCATTTTTTCATTCAGTTTGAAATTTTTCTTTTGTTTCTCGATACGAAATTGAATGATTCAATTTGTTTGTATTCGCGCACTTTGTGACGCATTAGCGAGGCCGCGCGACGCGTATCATCGTAGTTGTTGTTTACGTTGATTTGAAAAGAAAACAAGAAGTAAAAAAAAACCGGTAGTTATACCGATTGTATTGAAAGAAGTGTGCCTGGCGCACAAGTCCATGCCGCACTGCTGGCGAACGGTCAGGTGTTTCAACAAGTCCGCGCACACGCGCGCGCGCTCGCCTTACACCGTCGAGCTGACATCTGGCGGACCGTCACCGAACCCGCGAGAGAGTTTGACGTCCGTGTAGGTGGAGCATCATCTCCTTCGCCCGGCGTATGTTCACGTGTACGAGGCCCCCAATACCACCGAACCATGAGGATTTCATTCATGGGAAACCCAAGTAAGCGAGCCAGTCAGCCCCCCCCCCTCCCGCGCGACTGATCCCCTCCCCAACAACCATACAGCTGTATTCCAGCAGTTACTACTCCACGCTTGCTGCATTTCAGGCTCACCATGACGGTTCTCAAACGTTGGACCGTCAAATCGATTTTTTCTTTTTCTTTCAAGGACATTTTTTTTTTTTTGCGTCGTTTGCGAACAGAATATTTTGTGGGAAAACGCACATTATATTTATTTTCAGAGTGCAGTACCTCTAAAAAAACAAAAAACGGCACCCTTAAGGTGCTATGACATTGACGCACGAATGCTGCGTCAAATGTTAGTTTTTTTTCAATTTTTGCACCATGGTAGTTGAGACTGTTTCAGCTTTATTTTGACGCAGTTTTTGTGACCGGATCGGAAATGCATGTGCTTACGAATAAATAACGAATTAATTCGTAGGTACAGTGAATTGAACTTAGGATTGTAATAATGTAAGTACGTAGTATTGAATATCAAATAAATGAAATAATCGATGGAACATATTTATTTGCATGTTAATCAAGAATACAAGTGTGAATAGGTTATGTTCGGATGCAGCATCGATCCCCTCCACTGTCGCATATTCGACGCAAAACGCTTGACGCAGCATTTTTGCGGCCATGAAATGGGAACATTATAACGATGACTTTGTTGTCCGCCTGTCAACTACCGTTGACCTAAAATCTTAAAATTCGCAAGTTCAAACGTCTGTTACGGGCACATGAGTCGTTATTTCAACTCCAAACAAATATTGGGCACTTCTTTGAAGCTTCTTGAATAAGGCCCGAAAAGTGTCATTACCTGTTTCGAAGTTTAAGAAATTGAAAGAAAAATTATTTCCAAGGATACCGCGAAAGCTGTCTATTTCTACTTAAAAATTCATAAACAGTTTAATATGAATCACCGTTCAAAATATATTGTGGGAATTTCTTCACAAAATGATAATCTTTGAAGGCAAAGTAGGCTAAGAAAGGCTCTACAAAAATGTATTTATTTGCACTCATAAAGTGGTCAATTCTTGAAATAAAGAGAATTTAAAAGAGAGATATTGGAGCTCCAAAATGTGCTTCAATACTTCTGATGCTCGATGTTTTTAGCGGATTTCGCGCAAAAGAGACGAAAAAAGAAAAGAAGAAGAAGAAGAAGTTGGCGTGCGAAGCGGATGGACGAGGACACGACGAAGAGCCAGGAGGAAACGAATCCGCGGCGACGGGCTTCCTGCGCGTCGCGCAATAATTTCGCAATCACGACGGTGCGATTGTCGGGTCTCGGTGCGGCAACCTCACCGACTCGTGCGACGATATGAACGCCCCTCCACCTCCGCCCATCGTCTCCGGTGCCTATTCCGCCGTAACGCGTCCCCATCGTCCTCGCTGCTTAATTAAAGCCTCACGACCGTCCCGCGGCAAGCACCGGACCTCCTCGCCGTCGCGTTTTCGCCGACGGAATTTCCGACGCTCAGGATTGAAGAAAAAGACAGAAATGACGGTACAGGAAGCGATGGGCTTCGAGTCGTGGAGTAATTGACACGATCCACGGACAACGGTAAAACTTATTGTCAGTGAGCAACTGAGAGATGCAGCTGACCAAGCGTGATTCGTCAACGGCTCTCGCCCCAGTGAGAGCTTGATGCACTTTGAATCGTGAGGCTGAATATATTTTTCTCGTCTTCGCGCACAATTAGGCGAAAATTGCGACATCTCTTTTTCGTGGAAAGAAAATTGGCTTGAAATATACATTTCTTGCTTCCTCATGGAGGAAGCAGTAGTGACGGTAGAACATTTTTTTTCGAGATCTTCATGTCACCATGTATAGAATGTGCTAAACATTCTGACATGAAGACCATGCCACCGATTTTTTCCCTACAAGCACACAAGCTTTTCATGATGATTACTCGAACAACCTGAATCGTCCATTGGAACAATATCATATTCTGTTGAAAAAACGAAATTTAAAAAATGATTATTTTTTATTTTCTTTAAGCGATTACAAAATTATCATTTATTTTATTTATTTTTTCATATTTATTTAATAATCAATTGTACATTAGCACGAATTGTCATTATTTATAAATAATTTTAATCACTAATAATCATGAGATAAAACGTACCTTCACATCATCGATAGCTCCGTGTGTATTTTCTGTCACTCGATGGACATTGAAATAAAAAAAAAACATTTGCTGCCTCGTTTACCATAGTGATTGCGGTGCTTGTGCGCTCGCCTCCGTTTTCACTCACCAGCTTTCTTTTTTTTCTACGGTATTGTTAGATAAATATAACAATATAGCGTTAAATGCTTCGGACTCGTATAAGAAGTTACACTTGAAAATAAAAAAAAATTCATTTTTTCATTAATTCTAGAGTAGCGTTGCCCCTTAAGCTGCTTTGAAATACATTTTTATTTCACATATTTATATATAGTGGTTAAAAATAAATGTTGTCATTGGTCAATCAAGTGTCCCTAACGCGGTAAATGGTTCCACGAGCCGACGCACCATTTTACCATTGATTTGTGGCTGTAGACACCCTGATAAGCCTTACTTTTTTTTTCTTTGCTGTGCTCCCGGCGTAGGCCGTGCCATCGTTCCTTTCGGTACGTTCGGTATCGTCTCACTCGACCCACTTTTAACGGTAACGCCGTACGGTAGCACGGACATTACGGCACCTAGTTGATAGCCGAGCGCGAGCGCGTTATCGACCGTAAAGTACGGTCCACCCGGACCTCCCGCGTTATACGGCTGGCTCTCGTCACTTTGTTTTTTGTCACTGTCAGACGATCCCTCGTTTTTTTTTTTCAAATTTCTTTTTACGGCTTAAACAACCGTCGATCGAGAGGCCAAACGAGCCTCGTTGGAACGGCCCCGCAAAAACAGCGATAAAAATCGACGTTGCACGGTCTCGCGTCGAGTGGTTAAAAAAACACAAACTCGCTACGGAACGTTTGATTTTTTTAACACTATTTTTTTCTTGCTGTTGCTGTTTCTTTTTTTTGTTCGTTTTTGCATCTCCGGCGAATTTGCGGGTACGAATAAATGCAAAGATATTAGCGGATCCTTGTATTACAGGGCTTGCCGAAGATTCCGACGTGAAGATGCTCCCCGACCACGTGAACGAGCGGACCTGCTCAAAATTTATCGCTTCAAATTGGTCGCAAAGTGCCTCGTAAATCTTTTGAATATTTACGACGACGCGCGTGTACACGTAAGCGAGCGGAGATGGTCCATTGCTGTGCTTCTGCTGTTTATGCTGCTGCTGATGCTGCTTTCTCCGCCTCAGGACGGTATTCGCCACGTTGCAAGCGCCGCCACAAGATGCATTTGAGAAAAATCATTGAGGGACACTCGTGCATTCTTTCTTTGGTTCGGACATCGCCCAAACTGTGGCAACCGTCAAAGTGCATTGCTGGATGAAAAATATTGTTCGAGAAATCAAATTTGATTTGATATTTCCAAGAAAATAGTGATTTTGATGACATTGTCACAAACCATAACTCGAAATTATAATTTTTCAATATCTATTAAATATTTTTTTCATAGAAAAATGGATCGAAAATATTGTTGGACATGTAAATTGAAAGTTTACATGTAAACGTTACAACCCGTCATGAGCAAAGCTGCTGCCTGGTGAGCTTGAATTTATTGCACTTCCGGAATTATCGACGCATTGCGATATTGAAGAAGAGCCCTTCGTCGAAGGTTACTCAGACATTCCGAAGTACCAAGTCCAACGCATCGGACATGAACTGTTCGTCCTGCTGATACGGCTACCGTCGGTGTGTTTCAGGTACACTAATGGAGAACGATGGATAGAGAGAGAGCGCGAAATAAGAGGATTCTACCGCACCTGCCGGAAGTGAGCGATTCCGCGGAGAACCTGTTCTTACTGACGAACTTACGACTGGGAAGACTCTTCTTGTTTCTTCTCTTCTTTATCTTCTTCTTCGCCATCTTCTTTTTTTTCTTCTACGTCTCTTTCTCCTTCATCTTCTTCTTCTATAGTGTAATATAGCCAATACAACGGAGAAAGGTCGTTGAGCTGCTCTCCTCTCTTGTTCCACGCAGCTTTGTATTCAGACTTTCTTCAAAGCAATGATGAAAAAAGAAAAAACTGGCAATTTACTTCCTCCGAATCGCAGTTCGACACAAATTGGGTCAGCATTTTCATTTTTATTTTGATCTCTGGCTTCCTCATAGAGGAATCGTCGTTCCCTAAATACGATTCCTCTATGAGATAAATATTGACCAGTAGGTGTATGAAATTTTTAATTCCTCCTCAAATTTAAACGTGTTCGTGGATTTCCACTGAATTTAATACTGAACAACCCTAACTATTACTTTATGTGAATCCATGACATTGAGCATGGCAATTGAAATATTTTCAAGTCGGCAGAAGTCCAAAATTCAAGAACTTAAATTTCTGTCAAATCCAAACCATTCAAATTTGTCAGTGCCAACTGAGAAACGAGTCGGTATGGATAATTCAATCATTCTTATTTCCTTATCACAATAATAGTAGTGCCAGGATGCCACAAATATAAAGAAGAAAAAAATCTAATCGAGCATACACCATCGAAGGATATTTAACTTGGTGAGAGCAGCAGTGAGAGTCACACACGTTGCCAAGCCACAGTTTCTCAATTCGTAAGATCGAGATAGACTTCTATATAGACCTCGAGAATAAGAACCGAGGTTTTACAAGTGTCTTCCATACTCGAGTGTCTCTATACAAACCTACCATCGAAATATATATATATATATATATATATATATATATATATCCAATGATGCGAATCCGCGACAGCCAAACGCACGACGAGCCGCAGTACCATCGACTTGCTTTACATCCTATGATTTTCAATCTCTAATGTTATGGCCGAAGAATCGTCGCCGTCGAGTCCGAGTCGATGCTGAAAAGACCAACAGAAACGAGAAACAAAATTCACGATCGTAGAAATTGGGAAACATAAAACGTGTGAAAAGAATGGGGAGGAAAAAAAGATGAAGAAAAAAAAATACAACGTCGAGTGCAATTTCCATTTTTCGCCACTTCGACGATTTTTACGGGAATAGTTTACAACCGTGGACCATAAATGTGTGGGATATAGGCTTATTTGGAGCTCCTTACGTGTTTTCAAACTCTCCGGTCTTGGACAATCGCGAACGGACGATCTCAACTTGGGTTGCACATTGTGCATGTAGAAATGCGTACATAAGTGCGTTGTACTAGGCGGTACAAGGCAAGGTGCTGTAAAATGTCCGATACCGAGGCCCGTTGTAAGTCGTTGAGGCATTGTTCGAACGATTTTTTTTTCTTTTTTTTCAACGTCCAGCTGTACCTGCTGTCGCTTCACTACTTACACGCTATTCGCGCAGGTACAATCAACCTGTATGAGACCCATAATGCCACGTGAATCGCTATAAACGTTATCGCGTATCAACCACTTGGCTCACACAGCACAAGACTTGATTTTATTGCTGCCGACACGCAGACACAATATGTTTCGTAATTTAAAGTGTCACCACGAACATTGGACCCTCAATTCCTACAATGGCCTCCTACAGTGGCAATGGGTCTGCCGGACCCATTGGCTCTTCTTCTCCCCTCTGTAACTTTTGAATGGCGCGGGACGCCATTTGAAACTCATGAATTCTGTCTGTCGGAAAAATGCAGTTCGATGTAATTTAAGTATTTTTCAAGCACTGTAAAATGTATTTGAAAACAACGGTTTTCATTGTACCATCTTTTAATATTCAATTATATTTAATACTCAATAAGAACGAAAATTGTCCAGTATGACGTTAAATATGACGAAATTTTGCTACACAGTTGCTTGAATTCCGAACACGTTATTTCGATCGATTCGATAAAATTCGATTGGTCGACGTTACAACCTCGTACATCGACGTCGCAACAATCGACGCAACGAAATATTTCGTATGCCGTTTGCGTTATGATCGACGATGTAACATCGACGAAATATCGTCAATAGCCACGAAAATTATAGCCAAACCAATCGTCATTGTGACCACGATGAATTACAGTGATTCCAGTTGGTATTGCAACCATAACCCATCCCACCCATCGACGAACGCTTCGTCAACCATATAATTTACCATCGGCTTTTCCATCCCTCATGTATTTCCTTCGATGCCTGAAAAAAAAATGGTTGCGTCGCTTGGATACATCCGGTGTGTAATTTGTTCACGCGCTTGCGAAATAAACTTCTTAAGCAGGTTCGGCTTAAGTAGATTTACTTGATGATTCGGACACTCGACGAGACTCGCGCGTGCACTCGGGTTTCGCGACTTTTAGTTATAACGTGAATTATACCCATACGCAACTTTACGATGCAATACTTCACGTTCGCATTTTTTTTTTTCGACTCTGTATTTGTTAATTTTTCTTTGTCATAAAGGAAGATGTGTGATGGTCCGATAATTTATTATCGGGATCTTGATGTCGATAGCTTCAAAATGTACAAAAAAAATCAGAAATAACATTTGCTTCTATCACGTCCCCGTAACGCCACCACGACGACGCCTGTATGGCTGCAACCCTTCAAACGCAAACGCAAGATGGTATACCCTTTTCAAGGGGCCTAAAAGTATGTAAGGGAGGCGGTTGCTGAACCTTCAGCTCGAGAAAGGCGGTTCTCTCCATCTTTTCCGAAAAACTGAGAAGTGGCAAACGGGTAATTTCGGCTAAAGGGGTGCAAAGGCAATTTGCCCTTTCCCACCCTTACAATTCGCGACTCGGGTATAAAAGCGCGAGATTTTTTTAATTTCTTCACTCTCTGTAAAACCACCACCGACGACAAGTTAAAATTTAACATCTCCAAAATTATTCTCAACCCTGCTATATGAGATTGCGCGGTACGCCACGGCTCTTATGATTTTCCTTTTCGAACGCCTTTCCGTATTATTTCATCATCTTTTTCGTCGTGTGGTGGACCAAGTGGATTTTTTTTTCGTGTTCTCAATCTGTCGTTGTTCTCGGATTAAAAAATGCAGTCTGGTGTCACAAAGTGATAAAATAATAAACAAGTTTAGTGTAGCGATAAAATAAAAAACAATTTTTGTGATTTTTGTGCTTATATTTAAGGATGCCTGCTTGCGTAGTCCTTGGCTGCACGTCAGGTTATCAATCAAACAAGGAAAGTCGCATTTTTTCAATGTACGAAAGGATCTAGAAGCCCTGAAATTATGGAGAAAAGTCATCGGACCCACAAAGAAAGATATTGTGGAAACAAGAACTGCGACGCCCAGACGGTGCTGTGATTGGTGTGGTTGGTGAGTACTATAATTGAGATGAAAATTATAATTTTATTTATATTACTTTTTATTTATATTAAATCATTTTCAATTAAAATGCTTTTCATTTTTTCATAATGCAAAGACTGCTCACTGTACGACTTTAATTTTTCCTTGCATGCATCAAGCTCGGACTTTAATGCGAAAAGTGATTTTTTTGCGCGTCTCGTAGCTTTCTGTGCGGTTTTTACCTTTTCTTGCAGTCGTGATAAAATTTTATTTTTTTCCGGAGGCAATCGAAGGTGAATTCGCATCGGCTCCCCATGTCTCTCCGTTCTTTGAATCTTCCTTGCGACAGTCTTCTGTACTCTCTGGCAAAATGTACAAACTGTTTTGTCCTTCAACAATAAGGGACACTGGACATGTCGCCAGGTTCCACCGATATCTTTATCCGTAATACGACAGTCGATTGCATCCAGCTCTGTTTGTAACTTTGAACCAGCACATACTTTCAGTTCGTCTAGTTTGAGCAACAGGTTTTGCAATTGTTCGAGAGTAAGTGCAGGATCAAGCTCAATCTGTAGGTCAGTGATGTTCCACGGATTATTCAAAATATTCACGTTCACTGACAAATCGCTTGTGATTATGACTTCCTTGAGTGGAAATGTTTTCAGCGCATCACAGTCTCTACGGAACTCTGCTTTGCTAAAGACTACACTGGTCACATTGTCATGCCTAATGTTCTGCTTAGCCCATCCATATACTGGCAATTGATTCAATTCAATCAATTCTTCGATCGTAAGTGGTACCATCGGTATTCTTTCCTCTTCACATTCGGATATTGCAGGGACAGCGTCGAACAATTGAATATTGCTGCAATCCATGGCTTCTGCAGAATCTTTTTCCGGATGTAGCATATTTTCTCGTACAACCGATGATCTGGGCTTCGTCGCACATTCCATCCGACCAAATATTGATGGTGTTGAACCTTTCTTCAACCGAGGGATTTTGTATGGTGACTGAAATTTATAATAAATCCATTACATTACTATAATATAATAATAACAATTATCATAATAAAATAATCACATATTGAAATGATAAAAAATTATAATAAATTATTTAAAAAATGAAAAGCATTATAATTGAAAAAGTAATTTTCATGTCATCTATAGTACTCACCACACCAATTACAGCACCATCGGGGCCTAGGAGTTCTCGTTTCCACAATATTTCTTTGTCTCGAAAATGCTTATTACACACTGATTGACCAGATTTAATTGATTTGTTTGTGGGTCCGATGGCTTTTCTCCATAATTCCAGGGCTTCTGGATTCTTTGGTACATTGAAAAAATGCGAATTTTCTTTGTTTGATTTATAACCTGACGTGCAGCCAGGGACCACGCAAGCAGGCATTCTTGAATATAAACACAAAAACCACAAAAATTGTTTTTTAGTTTATTATTTTATTACTTGGTAACAACACACTGCGATTTGTTTATTCGAGAACAACGACGGATCGAGAAAACGAAAACAAATATCCAGTTGGTCCACAACGCGACGAAAAACATGACAAAATAATACAGCGTGGTGCTTTGCGGAGTGGGGGTCATGCGGGCGATTACTAGCGCCGCATGGTGGGTTAGTTTACGCGGCGGCAATAACGGGGACAAGTTACTGTTGGACGACATCGCCGATTGCGAGAGAGACAGCGCTATTGGCGCTCGCTGCGGAGCGAGAGAGAAGGAGATAGTTTTTGTCCTCCATCGTCTTAGGAGAATTTATCCCAGTGTCGCCCCCCTGCGGTCGAGGGTACACCCAGCTGTGCCGGAGGGCTGCTCATGTTACACGCAATTTCGAAGACTTCCGGTTATCCGGCAAACTGACAGTCGATCCGAATCCATGTTGTCACATGTTCGTCAACAATTAGCCAAAGTTTTGTTTAATTAATGATACCGCCATGGATTCCGAATCGTCAAACGTCAATACAAATCCAGAAAGCAGCGAAAACATGAGAACAACCGGCGTTACGAGTAAACCTGTCGGCGATGACATGGAAAAAAAGAAACCCGTTTGCATTATTGTGCTGGGAATGGCAGGTTCTGGAAAAACAACGTTTGTACAAAAAATCGTTTCCACGCTTTACGAAACTGGAAAACCGTATGTCATAAACCTCGATCCAGCGTGCAAAGAAGTTCCTTACCCAACTAACATAGGTGAGAATAAATAAAACATAAAAAATATTTATTCATTTCAGGATCTTGCTATAGCATAAATAATTATTTAACCGATCGATCAATATTCTTATAAACATTAACACTTTGTTTTCATTGTTGCTGTTGTTATTCGCAGGTTATGTCACAATCTATATAACCGCTCGTCGACATCCATTTTTTCATCAAGATTAAGTTTTTGTTTTTTTTCTTGCTGCTCAATTTATTTTGACAATTGTATCACAAGGCACGAGTGGGGACCATTACATTTGCTTTTTTACTGTGCAGATATCAGAGACACAGTGAATTACAAAGAAGTCATGAAACAGTATCGATTAGGACCCAACGGCGGTATAGTCACGACTCTAAATCTGTTTTCCACAAAGTTTGACAAAGTGGTGGAGCTAGTGGAAAAAGCTGGGGAGGAACACGAGTATGTCGTACTGGACACACCTGGACAAATTGAGATATTCACATGGTCGGCCAGCGGCACCATTATCACAGAAGCTTTGGCCTCTCAGTTTCCCACAATAGTAGTTTACGTGCTGGACACTGTGAGAAGCGTCAGTCCTGTGACGTTCATGTCCAACATGTTGTACGCTTGCTCGATACTCTACAAGACCAAACTTCCTTTCATCGTCGTTATGAATAAAGTAAATATTCCTTTTTTTTTTTTCTCACACATGAAGCTATGTGACAGTAGGACATTTTATTTCGAGATCTTCATGTCACCATGTTCAAAACGTGCCAAAATGTTGAGAAAACAAATTGGGACTCGGATTTTATGGTGTTTTCAAAATCCCAAGAAACGAACATTATAAGAAATTTGGAGATATTCGTCTAAATAGTTCCAAGCGATGAGATTTGTTCCCAATGTTGGTTGGTATTTCATTCAGACCAAATCCATAGAAAGTTTTTCCTTATAAAGGTTCCTCTATGAGGAAGCAAAAGATTTTTTTTAGATTGTTCCTCACAGAAGAATCCTCGTTCACTACCAACAATTCAGAGGAAGCCAATCGCACGTTTCAACTCACAGCTTTTGACGTAAAAAAAAAAAAAATCATTCTGAAAATGGAATTAAAAAGATTTTTCACGGAAACAGTAGAAATAATGAATATAAAAATGATCGAAAACAATTTTTTCCACGGAGATATTCGTTTTCGAATTTTTGTTTTCTTTCTATACGCGCTGATAGCGACAATTGTGATTCTCATTGCAGACAGACATTGTGGAATGTCAATACGCGATCGATTGGATGCAGGACTTTGAGGCTTTTCAAGAAGCATTAGATTCGGAAACTACTTACATCAGCAATCTGACTAGGAGCATGGCTCTAACTCTTGACGAATTTTATTGTCATCTGCGTAGCTGCGGCGTTTCGTCAATCACGGGTGATGGAATACCGGAATTTTTCAAAAATGTCAAAGACGCTGTCGTCGAGTACGAGACGTAAGTCCTTGAAATACGACAAATTATTTCGTCGGTTAATCGTTCTAAAAAAAAAATTAATACATAAATGTTGATGCAGAGTCTACAAGAAAGATTGGGAAAAAATGAAAGCGGAAAGAGCGAACGAACGTGAAAAGCGTAAAGCAAAACTGGAAGAAGCTGCCGGTAAATCTGGAGCTACGCCTCTCGTTACGACGATCAGCAGCGGTCAAGAAATCGCCGATGTTTATCTGAAGAATCCGGGTGACGATTCGAGTGACGACGAGGAGCGCGAAGAGCCGACCGGTGATTCCGGCGACGAGGAGAAGGAAGCCGATTCGTTCAAGAATTTTTTGAACAGACACATCAGTGAGCAAGAGAAACGAGCGACCAAACAACACGAGGAACAATCCCATCCTGGTCCAAGCAGTGACACGTGATATTCTAGAGTTTTATGATTATCCACACAGCCTCAACGTTTTTTATTTTCTTTATTTTACAAAAAAAAACTTATATTTATCGTAAATCGATGATTTATACAATTTTTTATTAAAAAAAAAAAATGTTAATCGTCGTCGTCGTTCTGAGGTTCGTCGAAATCTTTCATCTTTACATCCTCCTCCTCTCCGTACTGTATCATATTGTCGATCGTCATTTTGATATCCGCTATGCTCTCCTCGTCCTTGATGTTGAGCGGATAAAATTTCACGAGACTGTAATCCTCGATCAATCGACCGAGGGCTTCCGTGAGATTTCTGTACTTATCGTTCCAATGATGTCCGTCCATTTCGGCCAACAGACTGTGAGGATCCGGCTCGAGATATTTGTCCAACTGCTTGCGCGCTGATTTTGGTAACAAATCGATTTTGCTCAAAATATTCAAATGCGGCAGTTCCAAATTTATCATCACACTCAGAGCTGCCATTGTTCCGGACAAAAATTTCGACGCGTCCACCATGAATTGACTGTCCACGATGAAGACGCCGCACAGACGAAAGTTGAGGTTCTGCAGAGTCGTTATCAATTGACGTATTACCGTCATGTGTGTGTACAGTTCAATCTGTCCTGCGCAATCGAAGATTATGTAGTCGTCGTCGACGTCGCCCAGTTGCTCTTCCAGCCATGACGCATTTTCCAACAGATATCTGCAATGCATTCAGATACGCATCAAAACGAGCAAAGTTCAGAAGGGTCAAAATTCCGAACTTGCAATGTTTCGAATGACAATGCAAACCGAGTGACTGGTAGGCGTTCGGAATTTTGTACGTTTAAAACATTGCGTCTTCGTAATTTTGGTAGTTCTGTACATTGATTATTCTGCATTTCGATTCCCACCCATTCTTAATGATTCACAAAGTAATACAATAATTGTCAATATTATAATATTTACAATTGCGTTCCCTCATAGAAAAACACGACTACTTACTCCATGCAGAACACAAGACCACCGTTCGGCCCAAATTTCAATTGGTCATCTTCCATCGCATCGTCCAACTGGATCAATTCTCTTATGTCCACCATAGGCTCGTAGTCAAAGTACTCGGCGGCCGGATCCAGATTCACCACGTTAACCACCTTGTTATCGTCGGCGGCCTGACGTTGCATGGTTGAACAATAGGTGGACTGAAATCGCAATAAACAATCTTCTTCATCGAGATTTCTACTTTGTTCCAAAAAATATGAATTTTCAATAGCATGAATTTTACCTTGCCGCTTCCAGCGGGTCCCATGACAAGTTGAGCGTACCTCATTATTCGAATAGTTCAGTTCTTCTTCTTTTATCAGTTTTCAGCGTAGAATGCGCAGGTAATTAGAATAAATTGTCTCGATCCAGAAATCGTTCATCTGTGGTATCATTTTTTAGGTTAGACAGTCTCGATAACAGGATAACACAAGAGTACACGCTTTCGACATTGCTCGAGCCATGCTTCGAACAATCGGTGTTTTGTTACATAGCACTACATAGGTTATTTACCGAATCTTGCCGTCATTAAAAAAAAAAAAAACAGCTCCAACTAAAAAATTGTCAGGTATAACCTCCAAAACACCTGAAAACAATCAAACTCCCGAACGTTGCTTTTGTCGCTTATATTTGTGTCACTATTATTTCAATTCAAATGGTAAAAAAAAGCCGTTTGATCGTGACATTATTATAATAAAATACACGATTCAAAGGTTGGTTCAAAGCATTTTTGGCATTTTGTATCCACGTGTGTGCGTTCCAACGCCACCACACCGTCGAATCCTAATGTTGACAAAGTGGTTGTCAACTTCGGATCGAGTGTGAGGGGAAACGCGCGATGAGCGAAACAGCAGCATCGTGAGGCATCGTGAGGGTCAGCCAACCGACTCACGCACATAGCCCATCGGTAGTTTCGCATTAATCAAGTTTATCATTATTGTCACAAATCAATTGAAAAAGTGATTATTGCGCTTGATGCTCAACGATAACCACAAATTACCTAAAAATGGGAACCGTGGAATACAGCCTGCCACCGAACGGTGGTCTCATGCCCGTAAGTAAACGGCAAAAAAATTCGCCAGGTTAACGACTTTTCAACGACCGTTTTCGAACAGTCAGAACCGTCAGAACTTCCGGAGACTCGGCGAATTTTTTCGCGTGCTTTCTTTTGTTATCTTTTTTCTTTTTTTTTCACTGCATCGAATTTATTTCAGCAAATCCAAGCTCTCATAGCTCCTCCGGTGTCCGAAGAATCCAAGACTGCGAAGATAAGGAAGGATAAAGAGGACAAACAGCATCCGTACTTCAAAAGACCCGGCAGGGGTCACAACAGAGATTCGTGCGACGCTTGCCGGGATGGCGGCGAGCTCATATGCTGTGACAAGTGTCCGGCGTCGTTTCACTTGCAATGCCAGTTAGTAATGTCGATTGCAACGGAGTCCTGAAAGCCACAGATGGGTATCGCATAATTTTCATCGACATTTGCGTTTCGCAGTGATCCCCCGCTCGATCCAGCCGAGATACCCCACGGCGAATGGATGTGCCACTCTTGTCGGTGCGCAGCCAAGACGGATGCGAAAGAAAAGTTGGGGCCCGCAGGGGCGAGAAAGAGAAAAAAGAAAACGGCTCTGGAGATACTGGCTCTGGCTGCGTCGCTGGTGAATCCGCGAGAATTCGAACTTCCGAGGGAATTGCGGCTGCCGATAACGTTTCCAGGCACCGACAAGGTCGACGCACCCTCGGGCAAACGTGGGAGACCTCCCAACGCCGCCTGCAACAACAGCAGTGAGCGACGTAACGCAAATCGTAAGTTCAGAATTCAGTTCTACGAACATCCGTTTGCTGCGATGAAAAAAAAAGACTGTCCAAATTGTGAGAAAACCGCAGTTGTCATGGCGTCAATTCTATCGTCGTAAAATTATTGACTCGGAATATCGTTTAAATATAGTTGAGCGAACGACAAAGTTTATGCAAATAACAAATATCGAAGATCTTTTGTAGCATATGTGTTAGTGTGCCAGTTTGAATATTGATTTTTTCCACAGGCAAAAGTCATTGCCTGGACAGCGGACTGATGGTGCCGCTGCCAGCTCGTCTCTGCTTCGAGTGCGGCAAGAGTTGCAGAAGAGCTCCGCTGATAGCCTGCGACTATTGTCCTCTCTACTTTCATCAAGACTGTCTGGATCCGCCTCTCACCGCATTTCCGAGCGGTCGTTGGATGTGTCCGAATCATCCGAATCATTTCATCGATCAGAATCTTTTGAACTCTTGCAAAGCTTCAGCCCGAATGAAACTTTGGGATCAATTTGCAACCCGACGAATTGATCAGCACGCGGTCAAACTCGAATTTTTGCGCAAAGCTTACGCCGCTAATCCACCTTTCAGAGTAAAATTCAGCATGGCCGGACGTTTGAGAGTCAAAGTTCCGGAAACCGTCAAATATCATTACGCAAATCCACCGGAACTGAATTGTTCAAATTCTTGCCGTTACAATACATTTATCCGACCGTATTACGATACGACGAACGAAACCGAGAACAACGAAAAAAACGACGAAGACGCGAACGATGTGGATACGGAAATATTATTGAACAACGGAAATTTCACGTCTAACGAGTCTGGATTGAATAACGATGTGCGTCAGGATAAAGAACAGTTTGGGGAAAAAAGAAAATCTCGAAGTCCGAAGAAATCGAGACACTCGAGAGACGACAACACTGTGAAGAACGAAAAATTCGGTGTTTACAGACAGGATTATGGTTACAACGTTAAAGAGGGTGTGCAACTGTTGGAAAGACCGGTTCTCGAGGCACTGGCGCAACAACGATTGGAACAAATTCTCAATCCTCTGGGTGAAGATTACGAACCCGTTAATCGTGATTTTCAAGCTCGAGCCGCGCTTTTTCCACTCAGCAGAAAACCCGGACCACCCGCGTTTATGGTACGAAAAACCATGACCATAGGCACAGGATCGAATTGCGACGTGTCGCTGTCGAAGTACGGAAATTGCGACTGCACATCGTCGAAACACGCGGTCATCTTCTTCGACGAGGTAAGAAGACTTTTTTATTCTTTGCCAATAATCGACTTTTGTATTTCGATAATTAACAATAATCATTGAAAAAGTTCGGTCGATAAATTTGTGGCTGATGGGGAAAAAACAAAAAAACATTTTATATTAATTTTTTTAGAAATCTACAACTACGATGGACATTTTTTCCTCGGTTTTTGCAGGTTTCAGGACGATACGAATGCATAGAAATAAAGTTTTTTTTTAATTGAAAAAATCCAGTGTGTGGAATAAAGATTGGTGAATTATGTCCACAAAAAAAACATTTTCGATCGATCAGATCGATCGACCTTCTACATTCAATATTCAATATTAGCGATTGAAAAAGGTGCAAAAAACATGACACAAGATTATAATACCATCGATTTGTCGATATTTGATGATTATGAATTTCTCCAGCATTCACAAAGCAGTTATAATCGAAATTTCTCAGCGTGACATACTTTTGGCTAGGACTGTATGTGTCATACATTCTTTGTAAAAAATTGAACAATTCATTTTTTCGATAATCAAGTATAAAAATAAAAAATTACTTATTTTATCTCAACCGACTACGAATTTGCAGAATAGTGAACAATTTTAATGAAACATATCATTGATAATTTAATTAATTCAATACGAATAATTTTGATTATTTTTGAAAAATTGGACTTCCTAATGAATCATAATTTTTTTTTTTCGTTAATTTCAGACTACCAAACGTTACGAATTGCTCAACTACAGCGAATACGGCACGATAGTCGACAACGTGCTCTACTCGTGCGATTACGCGGCTCTGTCGACCAAACGCGACGAAGATTCGGACGATGGAATAGTTCCCGAACACTGGAAAACATCGTCGACGTTCAAGGCGATAACGAAAAAAGCCAAATCACCGTCACCCATAGCGACGTCCCGTACATTGTCGTGCAAGTGCAACGTTTTGGAACCGGACACCGCGAATCAAGTTTACACGCAATCCGGTTGGGAAGGAAGCGCCATTGTGGCTCACGGTTCGATTCTGACTTTCGGCTGTCTCGTTTTCGTATTCAGTACCGTGCAACCCTATACCCAACAACATTGAACGACTCGTGTAAATATTGTACATTAATCTCCGTTCTTCGCTAAGCTCAACGAAAAAAAAAAGAAAGAAAAGAAAAGAGATTTAAAAGAAAACAAAAAATCATCAAACCCTATAATCGTAAAACGATCGAACGCCGATTTGTACTGCTTAATGTTTAGAATAATAAATGACAGAGCTTGATCTTGAATCACGCGATTTCCGCGTCGATCAACTTTGGTCGTTATCAATCAAGAATCAAGTCTACAGCTCGTGATAAAACGTAAAATCCTGTTTATTTATCGTCGGCAATTGTTTTGTTTTTTTTTTCCTTATAGTATTTAAATAATTATGCTAGTATGAATACGGTAATACTTATCGTGTACAATAGGTTCGCGTAATTGAAAAAAAACAACGGTACAACGTATTCTCCGGGCAGAGGGGGGCGGGGGACGCTTACACATTAACGCTAAATATTCGTATAATTTATATACATATACACTCGTCACGGATATGTGGGTTGGAGGGGGAGGGGGGCGTGTACAAAAACAATCAGTCGAATTTTTCAGTCCGACGAACCGTTATTTAAAAAAAAAAAACAAATTACAAATAAAAAAAAATTTGTCGTAAAAATTGTTAAAACTTTTTCGAATTATTTGTTGTTATTGGTACTCGTTTGGCGATTAAGTTACGCGCAGCGGATGGCAGCCGACGTGCTGTCGTAACTATTATCACAGATTTGACCGAGACAGCGTGGGGTCGCGGCTGCGAGATTTTTCATCCGATACCGACGAGTTGGTTTTTCACGAAAAAAAAAAAAAAAACAACACCAAAAAAAAATTATTAAAACGCAACGCCAATTTTCATTTAATTATATCACGCGAGACGAGTACCCGTGGAATTTCCTTCTTGTGCAACGGACGTGATTAATTTTCTTTCTTAATTCTTCTTCTTCTTCTTTTTTTTATTCCAACAAGGTTCGCATAACACTTTACAAATAGTAACCGAATCATCCGTTTCCGTTTTTTTTTGTATTTTTTTCTTTTTTTTTTTTTTGTTGCTCATTTACGTCTAAGTTTTGTGTGTTTTTGTATCATTCAAAAGTTGGCTTGATCATTACGAGCTAAAAATCTGTGGGACTTTGCTTTGTGTTTGTTCAGTAACTGTCTTGTCTTTTATAATTTTCATCTAACCAGATTGGTGGGAATGGGAGATACGATTCGGGAACTACGCGGTTTGATCCCGGATACTTGTCGGCGGACACGCTGTTCGACGTATCGTCGTTCTCGTTAGTTTTTTTTTTTTACGAATTATCGTAGTTAACGCCCGCGCTCTCTCTCCTTCTCTCCTTTTGTCTGTCTCTAATTCTCTGGCGCTCTCTCTTTCTCTCTTTCTCTTTCTTTCTCTCCCTGGTGTGTCCGTTCAAATTCATTTTACAGCGATAACCGAATAACCGATTTCATGAGCAGGAGATTCGACCGCGCAAACTCCAATTATCCGCTAACAACACTTTTTCCTATGCTGTTTGGTGGTCTTTCGCAGATTAACGGTCTCGTTCGTCTGAATCGCCAAACGTTCCTTCCTCTCGTTCTTCGTGCGCAAAACTTGACGCGTTATCGCGAGAAACATCTAGAACGAGAATTAATAATAATTAACGTCGAGTTATTTTAATATCACTGCGCAGTGAAGGATTCTAAATGATTGTTTTTTTGGAAAGAAACATTCTCAACTCTCATTTAAAATGACATTGAACATAAGGCAGACCATGGGCAAACGTATGGAGCAGATTCATTGATATCTTATATTTGTGAGAAAACTTTGGAAGAACAGAAACCAAACTAAGTGTATCTGGACTTGGGTTTCCCAGCAAAGCAACCGAAAAGAATTTAAATATTCTCACACTACTATTCTCACACACTAATTCGAGCACCATGCATTATGGATAATCCAAGACGCATTTTCCATACCTCCTCCACGTTTATGTTGTCCTTGGCCGATGTTTCGAAAAGCTGAATTCCCATTTGCGTGGCAAAACGTTGAGCATCTTCGGTGAGTACGACTTTCTGATTAGGCTCGTCGTTTTTGTTACCTACTAAAACCCTATTGACTATGTCGCAATTGTGCTCTATCTCGTGCAACCATCGTTTGACATTGGCGAACGAATCGCCGCTGGTAACGTCGTAAACGACGATAACTCCGTGGGTACCCCTGTAGTAAGTGGAAGTTATCGTTCTGAATCTCTCTTGTCCCGCCGTGTCCCAAATTTGAAGTTTAACTCTTTCGCCGTCGACCTCGATTGTTCTTATTTTGAAGTCCACTCCTATCGTCGTGATATAACTTCCGTTGAATGTGTTGTCCGCAAATCTCAACAGCAACGAACTTTTTCCTACCCCTGAGAAAATCAGAACAACACATCGATATTACAATTTTATCACCGCGATGCATCGGGAAATTATTTTTAAGGCTTTTTTGGTCATCAAAAAAAACTGTGATAGAATATTTTTTGACTGCCAAACATTTTCGAATTAAAACAAATCTCTGATAACAAAAAATATTAGAAGACCCACGATATCTAACTTTTTTTTCCATTTAAAAAAAAAGTTGGAACTCTTGAAAAACGAAATAAAAAAAAAAAAAAAAAAGATTTCAGTTTTGGGTTACCGACCGAGTTGCTTCCGCCTCGCCCTGAATGAAATAAAAAAAAAATCAAGCTCGTAATTGAAAGACCACCAGGCACTTGACTCAGCCCCGCAATTGCAACACGCGATTGGTCGATCCCTAACGAATTAAACACTCAATCCCACCGAGAGCTTTCAAGACTTGAGTTCAAGCCCTCGGTGTAACAGCCAAGAGAGAGAGAGAGAGAGAGAAAGACATACATATAGAGGGGGCGCGGATATTGAGAACCACTGTTTTGGGATGAAGTTCACGAGATCTATTGTTCAAAGATCGCAAAAACCCACGAGTAAGAAATGTACGCGAATGATGAATCAGTCTTCTGTAACGTCGAACGAAACGAAAATAATATAACATAATGAGAGAGAAAAAAAAAGAGATATCTCTGGACTCGCATTCTCCACCTCGGACTATCACTCGATTTAAAAAAAAAACCAAAAAAAAAAAAACAATATCCGGAGATATTAATTATCGATATATAACCTTTCGCTCCAAGATGGCCGACCGAGTGATACATTTTGCTTTATTTATTTCATCTTTTTTTTTCATCAAATATTTTTTCTCCCTTTTTTGTTCCGTCGATAACTATGACAATTATGGATGACAAACTGTCACGACACGAATGGCGGTTCAAAAATTATCGTCGCAACGTGATTTTTTTTAATCGACGAATCAAAGTTACACATCTTTTTGTCACGCTGTTGAAAAATAATTCTCATAATAATTCCCCTAATCATCGAATTACAGTCCGTGGAGAAAAAGGTGAAAAAAGAAAAGTGAAAAAGAACCACGCAAAGTGTTTACAAATTTGAGACAACGAATACAACCGCCCCCCCTCTCCCCCCACCCGCTCCGCCCCGGCTGAAAGAATCTCTTTAAGAAGTCACAATCATCGATTAACACGTACGAAGGCAATCAAGCGTCGAAACGTTTATTGGGAAAAGAATAGAGGCTAAACGTGGATGACGATATTTACCACTGTCCCCGATGATCAACAGCTTGAACAAATGATCGTAATCCCGTGCCATTTTGCCCCGGTTATCGCGTTACTTTCAAGCCCGACGATAGACGGCTCTGCCAAATTTTTATTTTATTTTTTCCTATTCTATTTCCTTCTTTTTTTGTTCACATGAGACAATTCGTGTTGGAAGAAGCGAACGAATAACAGGATAGCGAATGATCGACGATTATACACGTGACACGACGTTGACGAAGATTCACAAGTTCGTGGACTACGAGCCACAGCAGCAGCAGCAGCAGCAGTCGAACGCGCCACTCGTTTCGTTCGACTCTTCTTTCGTTTTTATTATTATTATATTTTTTATTCTTCTAAAATTATTATTATTTATTTCCACGTCAATGTATGTATCCCTTGATATGTGGTGAACGTGTAGGAACGTTTTGTTATCGTCACTTAAAAATCAGCAGTCGTTCGCCATGGTCGCAAGCACTGATATCGCCGTTCATTATCGCTATTGAGAGAACGCTCTCATTGAACATGACGCCCACCGCTACGCGCACACCGACTTGTCACTTCCATGCACGCGCACAGCTTTCGCACGCTACTGCTGCTGCTGCTGTGACTACTGCTGCGCTGGTGCTGCTGCTGACACACGCGAGAAAATTATGTGTACAGTTTCGTAAATTGTGTACAAGCGCGGCACACGGTGTTTTATATGTATATACGAGTTTGTGAACTTCATCGTGGGCAGACTGTCACGGTATCACACCAGCCTTACGTTCGGAAACTCTACTCGAGTCAACCATAATGTAACTATAGTGATAGAAATATAACGGCGCGACTTGACTGTTGTTGACACGAGTAGGGTTTCTGAACGTTAGGGAGGAGAGACGGAGAAACAATGATACGGTGGGATGTCTGTCTCATTCTAGGTGCTAGCCGATTGGTCGAGACCATTTTCGATGGGAGGAGTCTACAGGATTGTGCCAGTGATGGGTAGAGAGATTGCCAGTGTCGTGTTGATATTTTGGTACCTGGGTCGGTGGATTCGGACGGAGATTAGTTGGGACGGGGGTGACACATGCGTTCATTCTGATACGAAAACTTTTGCATTCTTCATGTAGCCGTCGAAACTGTTCCGATGTGTGGCGCTGGGTGTCACCCGACCGACGACAATTCCAATAAAGATCTAAATATCTCGATGAGATATATACTTCTTAAAGATATATATCTTAATAAGATATCTTAATGAGATGTATATCTCTTAAAGATATATATATATCTTAATGAGATAAATATTTCTTTATTAGAATTATACTTATAGTGTGTCACAATGCGATTTAACAAAAAATCAGGTTTTTCAAGTGACTCAAAACTTAGATGTTTGATTTTCATGTTTACTTTCGTAACCGGACGTGCACCCCGGCACGATGCACGTCGGCATCGTAGTCTGACGATGCACACAACACTCAATTTCAATTTTTAATAACAACTTACTGTATTTACCGAATAGTCGTCGGTCGCGTGACACCCAGCGCCACACATCGGAATAGCTTCGACGGCTACATTAAGAATGCAAAAGTTTTCGTATCAAAATGAACGCATGTGTCACCCCCCTGGTCCATGTATCTTTAGATCGATGACACTCTTCTTTTTTTTTTGTTGCGTTGTGTCCGTTCGTGTCCCGCCAACTTCAGTCAACTAACAGACGATAGCTGGCACGGCACCGTTTTTTTGCTGTGCTAAATTCTAACAAAGTGCCTGACGTTTCGTACACATCTCAAATGCTTTGTCATGGCTGATGCCGCTGCCAGACGAGAAGCGAGAAGACGAAAGATCCTCGAAAATTCGGAATATCGTTTGCAAAGAATCACCGGTCATGCTAATCACAATCAAGAACCAGGTGAGATGCTGTGACCTTGCCCGAGGAACGAGGTCCACGTTAAGCATGTTTACAAACATACCTAACCTATAAACGGTCCAAACGATTGCTGAGATTGGTTTTTTTGGCTTCCTCATGAAGGAAAGATGTGTGACGATGGAAAAAGATTTTCTTGGGTTTTCCATGTCATCGTGTTCGGAATGTGACGAAATATCTTGAAAACTTTTTTCTTTTTATGGGCGTGTTTATGTGTAATGAGAACGTAAAATTGAAATGCTACAGCATAATAAGCGTTTGGACTAAAGCTTTTAATCTTTGCAAATTGCTTTCTTCAACCCTAGAACTGTCATGTTACCTCGGCATGCTACTTAACTGCAGCCTGAGGTAACTCATTGCCCCACAACTATTTCAGTCTCCCTTTTTTTTTTCAAATTATTTGAGACACTTCTAAAACGCACTGATCTTTTTCTTGGACAATAAGGAACAGATTAGTGCACTTTTTTATCGATTTGCATAATTTCATTCAGTGGAGAATACTTTTGAAGAAATCATAAATCGCTGAAAATTTCAAAATGAGAAAATTTTTTATTGAAATTCGCCATTTAAAAAAAAATAAATATGATTAAATAATGCCTGTGCTATTGTAGAAAGGACATGCTATTCTACTGAGAAAAAAATAGAACAGTTATTCTAAAAATTATCATCATTTGAGAGGATGAAAGTAGCCAATTGAACAAAATTGAAAATAGCACGAGTTGATGGGACAATCTAGTTTTTCCTTATCTAAAATATTATAAATCGAGGATATAATGTTTGTTATGCTACAAGAATTATAAGTAAATAGTATAAATTTATAAAATCGTTTCAATTATAACTTTTTTCATAAAAAATGTGATACACTCTCTAGTATTTCCGAGATTGTACCGCTTCGCCATTTATAGATCTGGAATATTATCCAGATTTTCAAAATAACTTTCTATTTAAAGATAACAAGAACTACTGAATGAAAAAAAAAAGTTGTTATTATATATCACATTGCTAAGTAATAAATAATTTTAATAAACAATATGTTGTACGTTATCTCAAGTTTCAACTTTATTCTTTTTCATTAGTCGAACGGCCAAAGTGTATTGGAACTGAGGTGCCGCACAACACTTTGGATTCCGCTACCAATGGAGTTTTGGCTGGCGAGGCGATAATTGGAAACCAATCGGTGGATTCATTGATAAACGGTACGAATTCGCAACTCCGCAAATCCACGTTCGCTCTAAATGCCAAATTGAACGATCATTTCCAAAATGTTCCAGAACTCAACGCGGACATAAACTCCGAAGAATCCACAACGCAAACTTGCTACGACGCCGAAAATGATTTATTCACGCTGCTGTCGACGTCGAACGTGCCGCACAGAAGAAACGTTACGCGGGCCAGTCCTTCTGCCAAAAATGGCAATACGTCTGGATCCATGAAAGTCAACAACTCCAACAACGTGAGATTCGCTTCGGAGAGACGAGATTCGCTGACGGAAAACTTGGTTGGAAATACGGATGTCAATAATCGAAACACGAACATCGCCGTTGAAACGTCGTCCATGAATTTTTTGCTTTCCAGCCGCTTGATATACGTAGCTCTCGCGATTATTATTAATATTATGGTAATTTGGAAATTGGAGCATTTATTTGGAACGGTGAGTGATCAATAACAATTTTTTTTTTTCTGTTTTTTTTTCGAATGAAAATTATTGACGACGAATACTTGACGAAACATAACAATTTTATTGAATATTTTCAGAGCATCATTGTTCCGTTTATCGTGATAATGATCGGACGTTTGTGCATCGCCAAGCACGACGAAGATTCACAAGGCAACAATATGTTGATCGCAGCTTTGATATTGTCCAACGTCAGGCCCGATCTTGTAAAAATGATTCACAGACTAAAGGGCTCGTTCTCATTGTCGAGCAAAATATTGCAAGATTTTGCTGTTTACATGTTCACATTCGTGCTTACGCATACCGCGTTATGTCGATATTGGAACGATATCGATTATGCTTCGCCTATTTCCGACAATTAAATCAACGATATTTTTCGCAGAGTTCCCAATGCATTATACTTAATCGACGTACCTCAGCTGCTTGCTCTCACATTCGGGGGAGAAACCGTGAGCACATTATCTTTTGCACTTGTAAATACGTCTCGTAAAAAAACAATTAAAAAGAAAAACGAATTCTCGTAAAAGAGAATAAAAGCGTAAAGTGCTCTCTCGATGTCACAAAAGTGTGACCTCGCTCGACGCTGCATATTGCCTTTCGATTTGTAATTATCGCAATAATAATAAACTACATGCCTTTCTACGTCGTCCCAACAAGCGCAATTTTCATCGCACACGTTGAAAGATTGTATATTTAAAAAAAAAACACTAAAAGCTTGTAAAAGATTTTATTAATATATATATATACATATATATCATGTATTCCAGACACAAGATTTACGATACATGCCGCAGCAAAAGATTCTCGTCCTTTCGTACAAATCTCGATGCTTTCGGCATCAAAATGATCAGGCTTTCGGTCTGAAAACAAAATGTCAAGAATCTTCATGTACACGGTCTCGCCGTCGTTTCAGCAGTGGGGAGAAACAAAAAAAGTACAAACACACAAACACAGCGATGAAAAATAAACAAATCAAAAAGGAACTTGAAAAAAGAAAATTAAAAAATAAAGTAAGAAGCACTGATAGTGCAACTGAACAATGGTAATTCTTATTGATAAATGACGAAAAACGCCGTTTGACGTCAATGATCGGTAAAAAAAAAAAATAATAATAACAATATGTAATATAAACATTTTTCGGGTGAAGAATTGAGTCATCTGAACATGTTCATGGAATAACAAAGCGCAGCAGCAATGTAAATGGTGACGACAGAAATATATACATACTGCAGCGCTTCACTACGACTGGAACATTGTTTATCCGGATAAATCGAGTTAGAATCTAAATTTCCATTCGTTCGCTGAGCATGATTTTGCTTCGCGGATGGCGTGTTTTCGGGTATTTGCGGTAATTCATCGTTATCTTTGGGGCGCGTCGTTGATGACGTTGTAGCAGGATCAAAGATCTTAGTTTGTTCGGCTTGTACGTGTTTGACGGCCGGCAAGTTGTTCTCGGGTGTGGAAGATTTGGGGCAATTTCCGCGGCCAGGGGGACTTGTGCTGTTCGTGCCCCGTCCCGGGTTAACGATATCCGAGTATAATCCTGTGCGCATCGATGAACGTTTACCACCGATTTTAGGGAGTCGGGCGAGGCACGCAGCACCCTATTCCTGTTTAGCCGCGCTGTTTATCTTCAAATCTATCAAACCGCGATTTCTCACTACGTCTATGTGGCCCAATCTGACCATCTTTTCTTCCCACTCTCTTATGTCCTTTTTGTACTGATCCATGAGTCTTTGGCTTTCAAATTGATACTTTGCTTTATCCTCTATGGTCATTCCTCGCCAGGTCTCTGCGATAGATCGCAACCACTCCTGCAAAAAAAAACGAAATACAATAAATCGTTGGGAATGATTATTTTCTTTTCATTTTACTATTATTATTGATTATGAATTGATGTATTGATATTTTTTTTTCACATTGCTTCTTAAGTTAGGAATTCTGATACTCACGGTGACCTTTCCATCTTTCGATTTTGAAAAACTTTTTTCCTGCATATATTGAATAAATGCTGTGGGAGGTTTTTTCGGTTTTCCAAGCTCCTCGGTTCTCTGTTGAAATAAATAACAATCGACTGTCGATGAGCATTCAAGGATTCAAACGTTTCGGTTGTTTCAGTACTTTGCAAGATTGCAACACTGCTGTGGAATCACAAAAATGTTTGAACGATCGAAGCGAAAAACTTGCCTTCTTAAATTTGAGTCTTTCCACTTTTTCGTTCTCGTGCTGCTTGGCTTCGCTGATGATTTTCTTCTGCTCCGGCGTAATTGATTGTTCGTAAAGCATAACCTGTTTTGAATAGTCCAACATCTCAGCTTCGTACTCTTTCTGCAACGCCGCTTTTTCTTTGGGATCGTAATTGGTCCACTTGTGAGCCATTACTTTGACCACCTCTTGGGTTCTCAAATGGGGATCGTCAGCTGCGACTTTGCTTCGCTCGGCCTTCATAAATTTGAAATAAGGCGTCAGGGGTCTTTTGGGTTTCGGAGGTATGCCCAATTTCTCGAGAGCTCTCGCCTTCAGTCCGGCACATGGTTGCAAGCTCGGCAAACCGTTTCTGCAAGTGAGGAAAATTCATAACAATGCGACAACAACTTTGTCGCAACAATGTCGCAGACTCTTGCACATTCTATCAATGCTAATAATACTCGATAACGAGCCCACGTAACGTTTCGTGGTTATATCGAGAATTCGTTACGCGGAGAAACGAAGCTCAACGACACGTGATTATCGTTGTATATATTTTTGGGAACCCGCCGTAAACGTTTAACCTTGCTCGTACTCTAACGACGTAATTTGGGCGTCACAAGGTTATCGTGAAAAATCGTGAAAATTCTATAAATAAATAATTCACTACTTGATGATTAAAATTTAATGACTGTTTACGATATTTTACCTGGTTGACAAAAGATTTCGGCTAATCGCCGTGGAACCGGCAATGTTGAAAATTCTTCCGTATCCAGCCATGTTTTTTTGAGGTTAGGATGTGGTTATCTCGTTCGCGACCGCGCAAACACGACGCCACTTTACAATCGACAATACCGACGGCGTACGACCTTGCGGAAACGACAATAGGGACACGAAGGGACATGACAAATAGTATTGTTGTATTTTCGTTAACCGCTTCGAAATTGTATTTTGATTCACGTTGTGACTCAAGCTCCGCCCATGATTTTTTTTTTCGGAGGTCCGTTTATTATCCGTTCACGTTTAAACATCAATGATTTATGATATAGAAATGTATTTAGAAATACTTTTCATTACTTGATGATCGTGAATATTATTATGGTCTATTGTATATTACAATTATTCTTCGTGTTAATTAAATATTCCGAGATATTGTAGGAATATAGAAAAAAATGATTGTCAAATGATAATCAATCATAGTTATATGTATTTGAATACATTTATTCTTTTCAGATACATTTTCATCGAATCAATACCCATCCCTGTTTCATGGTAGATTTGTGACATCAAATAGCGTCGGAAACGTGATAAGATTCATTATTATTTTTATCATCCAGTAAATTTCCGGTTTTTTCAGACCGCGTTCCCAGTAACGCATATCGTGTCCCGAATAAATTGTACATAAATATGCCACGCTTTCGGTCGTAAAGTATTACATTACATTGTCACATTTTGTCTCAATGTTTGTAATTTTTGTCAAATATTATTCTCGAGTTAATAATTCATAACAATTGTTATAGTTATCTACGTAAGATTTCAAGTTTCACACAATAGATTACGACTAGGACACCACAAAGACCCTTTTGACAAACATAAGTAATAAAAGCCACCGTCTTTTTTTCCATCCACTTATTTAAAAACGTAAAATTGCAATTTATCATTCCCCCTCCCTTCTTTCCACGATACGATCTCATTGGGACGATTCGGAGAATTTGCTCGTCTGATATCCCTATATCTACAATGTATGCGTCTCTGTCTGCTGTATCTGGCTTATCAGATTGGTTGCCATCGCGTCAGTTGTTCATCTTACAAACACGAAAAAAGCGATCCATAAATATAACTAACCGGAATCCAACGAAATCATAGATTAATCGGGCAATCTGGCTTTTACTAAAAAAAATGCAATACTCCTCACGAAGACATTGGGGTGGCCAATGAATTATTAATCGACGATTGACAATGTAATGACTCTTGGTGATTTTTGTTTACCGTCGCATAATCATCTTTTTGTGATACATTGTCTGAATGTGTTGCCTAAACTGTAATGGCAGACAATGGCGGATTCTCGAACAAAACGAAGCGGAAAGCTCCTGAAGCGAATAAACAAAGGAGCATAATGAGCGATGCTAAATGCTATGGGAAATAAAGCGAGACTATCCATTTGTATTATGCAAGAGAAATTATTATTCAATTTTGATGAAATTATTGAGAGGGCCCGAATCATATCCGCAGTCCGAGTCTGACGCAGCCAATCAGTGGGCTCGCTCGGAATTGGCCGGACTCTCTCGAATTGATTGCCGAACACAGTCGTCTCTGTGTGAAGCGATTTTTTTGCCGATTAATTGATAAGGGGCTGTCGTGAATGGCACGCATCAGTCCACCATGAATTCCCGATAAGACGATGAATTGCGATGACGTAATCTCGTCAAAACTGAGACGAAATCACGGAAATATAGGTAGACCTGGAACGCCACGATGGGGAGCCTGCCGAGAGAGATAGCAAAGTCGTGAAGTCGATGTCGCTCGCACCGCGAAAATCCCGCCAATCGGGTGGCAGGACTGCGCGAAGGCGGAGCCCGTGGTCCGGCATTCCTACTCGCGACACAGGGATTCCCGTCGTTGTGTGATTTCCGCGCTGGTATCGTCCAAGTGATTTCAAGTCCTCGCTCGTCTGCGCATTCGTTTCGCCGGCTTCGAACACGGTTTACCATCAATGCGATTTGTCGTCACCGGAGATTTCGATCGAATAAACATTAAATAAATCGCTCCAAAACCATAACAATAATTTAAAAAAAAAACAAAACAACAACGAACGAAGAACTTTTTTTTTTCATCGTCACGTTGGTTACATCGTCGACAACTGTTATTGGTCGTAAGTCACAATTGAAAAACATGAGCAGATTGTTTGATTGTTATCGTTATTCGATACCGATAAGCGAAGACTCCCATTCTCAAATGTATCGATTACTTCTTTCAGTTGGGAACTCGTTAATCACGTTTACGAAGGAATAAAGATGGTCGAAATAATTCGAAACAAGGTTTGTAACACGGTAGGCCCACAATGAGTATCACATTACACAACATTTTTTACTATTTTTATTATTATTCATTTTTGTTGTTGTTGTTTTGATTTTTTTTACAATTTACGGGGCTTTGCAGTGGTGCGACGATTTGGAGGATTTGCTACAATGTCCGATTTGTATGATTCGTCCGAAGACGATGGTGTACCAGTGCTCGCAGGGCCATCATATCTGCGAGGATTGCAAATGTCAACTCGCGCTTTGTCCGACCTGTAGTCAGGGCTGGTCGACGGCTAGAAATCGCTTGGCCGAAAGTTTGTGCGCCAAACTCGACGACATAAAAGTAAATTTTTTGCAATTATTTTTGTTGGCCCATGCGCAAGACTGGCGGAAGTTGTAACAAATTTCATGGATAACATGTTTGTTTGGTAGCTTTCGCTCATCGATCCGGAGGGTGAGATAAATAAGCTGCTGATGACGGATCGAGTGTCGGTAGGGTCGCAGACAGATGCCGAAGCAACCGTGGATTCACTTGTGCCAAAACAAGCCAACAACCATGTTCATAATGGACATTATCCCTGCCGCGTAGGTGGCTGCAATGTTAATTTGCATTACGAACCAATGATAAATCATATCAAGAAAGATCACGTTAATCAATACATCGAGGTTTGTATTTGATTTGCATTACCGTTTTTTTTTTTTTTTTGTTCCGAATGATCCTGGTGCAATTATAGGTAGAATTTATGTCGCAAAAACGCTTGTGAAACAGAAACCCTACAATCTGGATGATAAATAATTGTGGAAGATACCAAAAAAAAAAAAAAATGGCCAACAGAGTGTCGGACACAGTCATGATAGGGTCCCATAGCCATTCTCACTACATTATCTTACATTTTTTATAAAAGCAATAGATGCTATTTTACCTTGACAAATTTGCTTGCTTCCAAAAAAGATTTTTTTTTGTAATTTTTTACAAACTATTTTTGCTACAGTGTTTTTTTTTATAATTTCCATTGAAAATACTAATTGAAAGTTACATTCTGGAATTTTTTCTGATTTTTTGCATCGATAGTTCAGAAGATTCTTTAAGATTTGGGTGTGAAAAGGTTTGTAGTAAACGGCTTTTCGTTTATAGTGAAGCCGAAAGAAAGTTATGTGGACTTTTATAGATAATGACTTAGAAAGCAACTATCTCGTGACTAAAGGATTCAAATAAAAAAAAACCGAAACATTGTTTGTTGCATTTTGCGAGACCTATTCAAATTCACCCTACTCAATGGGGTAAGTGAGCAAAAAATGTTAAGTACACTTTTTATTTTTTGGGAGGGAAGTGACATTTTTTTTTTTGTTAATCTCATTTCATCATAAGTACGTACGCTAAATTTCAGCTTAATAGTTATATAAATGAGATAATGGGAGGGATGTGACATTCAGACGGACGGATGGACGGACCAAAACCATAAAGGTTTCCCACTTTGCTATGGAACCCTAAAAATTAACGAATACCGGACTCATATTAAGATTAATATCCGATCGATATTCAACCAGCAACAAACTTCGTTTGACAATGAAATTTTCCATTTGAAATATCAATCTGAATTTTTTTTTTTCTCATTATCTCACAGCTTCCGATAGAAGGTAATGTCTTCCAAAACATTTGGTTCTTCGACTTCGTCGAACAACTGTCGTTCGATCGTGCCTTTACCATTCCCACAATGGGAACGTTTTTCCTCAAACTCACGTCCGACGTGTTTGGAAATTTCACCGCTTTCGTACTGATGCTGCACAACGGTTTCGTCTCGAAGCAATATACTTATCAACTCGAGATATCCTGCTGCGCCGAACACAACACGACAATAACCTACAGCGGCGAAGTAAGTTACAAGTCGTGTGCTATTGCAAAAAAAAGAAACAAACAAAAAAAAAAAAAAAAATTCTCAACCCATAACAGATCGTTGTGATGTAAAATTTTGATAAATATTTTATTTATTTATTTATTTTCAGATGTGTTCGTGCCGAACGCCTCCGGGTGTGCTTCGTGAAAAGAGTCTGAACGTGAGACGCGGCGACATTCAACGTTTGCTCGCCCACAAAAAAAATTTAACTTGCACCGTGCTTTTAAGCATGAATCCGCAAGCGGATGAGCAAGAAGTTCCCCAAAGAACGGGTTATCAGAAGCAAAGATACAGTAAGAATAGCAATAACGGTGGATGGCGAAACTTCGATAACGGACCTAAGCCAAGGCCATTGTTTGCGAATCCGCCATCGATGGGCCAGGGCGGCCGACCGGCCGCTCGACCGCGAACGGCCCTGAATGGCGAACCGAGGGGCCAAGCTTCCCGCGACGGGAGTCGTCAATCCCGCGGTCAATCTCCGCACTACAATCAGTCCCAGAATTCCGCACGAGTCCCCATTAAATTGGGCGCTTCACGAAGGGAAGATCCCTTCAGATGCTTCGATGGTGAAATAGCCTTATAATAATAATAATAACTTTCGAGTGGTTTTCATTTGTTTCCAATAATTTTCTAGTTACTTTTTTTCTACGTTTTGGTTCTACATTATGTATATCATTAACGAGCCACTGTTCACCATCGTTTTGCCAACCGTTGCCTATGCCAAATATCTTAATTACGCCATAAAAGTGTATACAATGTTCGATGGGAAGATGAATAAACGAAAACTCATTATTTTCACATGTTCAACGTTATTTTTATTTTCCAAGTAATTTTTCAATAAATATATGTGTGTGTGTGTGTGTATATGCGCGTGTGTGTGTGTGTGTGTCTGTGTGTTTGTGTCTGTGTTTGTGTGTGTGCCTGTGTATATCTATATCTATCGACTTCACTACGATAAAACATAATCGTTATAATCGATATTATCGTGCGCAACTGGTCCGATGACAGTAAGGGGGGGGGGGGGGGGGGGATTAATCTCGTGATCGGACAAATGCACTTTAATTTCTATTTTTAATTTTTAATTTTTTTTTTTTTCATGTAACTTAATTTTCATTATTATTGTTATTTTCTTTTTAATATACTTGATTTGCTATAAGGTCAGTCTCCAGCCGCTTCATGCTTTGTTATATATGTTATAAAATCTAGCTACATACTTGGTGGTGGGGGAGAGGGGGCGTGAGGGGTTGAGTGTTCCGGTTATCTTGTGTACATTTTTTTCCATATCTTCATCATTGAAACTTGGGAGTTTTTTCCGCTTTTTTCCCCCCTTTTCATTCATCGAGTGTACTTCCAAAACGAAAGTCGAACGGAGAACTTTGATCGTCTTGACTCGTTTGCGAAACTACTTGTTAGAAATACGAGTATTAAATCGTCTCCGGAGACGACCCGATGTTTTTTTTTTGTTTCCTCTCGTTTGTTTCGTTTATTATTTTTTTGTTATCGTTAATTTTTTTTCTCCAAATATTTATCATAGCACTTGGTGGTGGTAGGCGACGAAATCTGGGGATGCTCCCAGGACGGTTGTTGGGCACTACAAAAAATGTTCTACTTGCGTCGTTTGTCTGTACGACTCTATCCCGTGCGTACCGTTACAATGTATCGAGGATTTTCGATACATTGTACGACTTTGTTCTTGTGACGAAAGCTCTTGCACTCTCTCTTCTCGCAACTTTTTCAATCCCAATTCGGATCTATCGCTTCCATCTGTCAATCTCGCCGCCTGTACCTCGCAATCGTGTTAATCCGTCGCGTGATAATCAAATACGTAACAAATAAATTCAATGACGCGTATATCGTCCGGAATATTTTCATATTTTAAATCGTCACATTGTTATTCAATCGCGTTACTTATCTCCGGAGTTACTACGGGTCTCTCCGTTATCTTTCTCTCATTTTATCTCGACTAATTACCTTTTTTTTCGTTTTTTTAATGTATTTTGTTTTGTTTTTTTTTCTTCACGTGAAGAATCACGAGAAAGCGATGTCCGTCACTCGAGTTTTCAAACTCTCTATCAAACATATATATAAACATATATATATATATATATCACTTAATCGCAAACGAGGACAAACCATTTCGTTTAAATGAATAAAAACGTCTCAACGGTCAAACAACTTTTCCGTTTTCCGATCAACTCTCTTTCTCTCTTTCGCTCTGGCCTAGCCTCTCTCGCTCTCGAGTGATTTTCTCTACAAACTTTTTCTTAATACATATGTGTATATATATATATATATATTTTTTTTTATGTGTACGTTTACGCGTCGTCTCATCGCTTTTTTTTCTTTTCTTTTTTCTCATTTCCCGCTTTTCACATCCTCGACAGAATTTCACGCGAGTTGTTCGAGTAGATTGTATTTTTTTCTTCTTTTGTTTGTTGTCCTTTTTTTGTTTGTTGTTGTTTTTCTTTTTTTTTTTTCGTAATGGTAGTAAAATTGTCGTTGGAGTTACTTCGCTCGGGTGGGTGCGCGATGGGAGGGGAGAGGGGAGGACTTTGTGGACCTCGGTGCCTAGAGTCGGTTATGGCCCGCGTGTTTAGTTCATAGAATCGATAATCCCAGTGTCTCGTTAAACATTCGGATCAACGTTGTTCAGGTACCACCCTCGCGAAGCGATTTTTGTTGTTCGAGAAGACGCTCGAGAGGCGACGGACCCGGTCCCGACCACAACGACTGTTGCCCCAATCGCGATTTCGGTTGATCTTGATTAGATGGATTCAACGTTTGAGCACTGACGCTCCAACTGTTGCCGCTGAACAATGAATAAGTGTTTCCCGCGTTTGACGATTGTGCTTGTTTCTGTTCCATCTGTGAAATGACAGAAAATTATATAAAATATATAGCATAGAAAAATAAACAACAGAAAAACGAGATATCTTCCATAATCCAATTTGTCAAACAAATCATTTCAAATATAATTTTCATTAAATGATAATTGTACTCGAAATAATTATTCCAAACATAATTTTCATCCAATGAAAATTGTATTAAAAATAATTTGTCGTCAAATGGATTTATGGATTATAGCACTTGTTGGAATATTTGAATGAACTATAAAACACTAATTCGTTTGAAATTAGTGATAATTATTGCACAAACGTGTTAATATTTATCGTCACATGATAATTCATCAGTTGTTTGTCGTAAAAAAAAAATAATTTAAATACCATTTTTATTTGATGAATCATCATTCCTATTTTTGTAAAACAACAACAAAAAAAATACTAACTTCAAGTTGTCGGGCTTCGTCAAAGCTGTTACGGGGATTGTAATGCTTTCCGATCAACGGATTCTGATGATAATTATTTCCCGGTGTGAGAGGCGCATTACGATTGATCATTCCACTGCCACCAGCCCCGGACGAATTGGCCCAACTCTGAAAAGCATCGGTCACCGCACCATCCTTGTTCGGCATCGGCGGGCCACCCGACGACGAACCCCACCAAGCAACCGGCGGCTGAGGCGGTTGATTGTCCTTCCAAACGTTGAAATCCGTTGTTTCGTAATTGTGAAACATCGGATAATTGTTCACCGCCAATTGCGACTTGTTCATAGCCGTTTGATTCGGAAAAACAAATTGATTTACATTTTTTCCATAATCCAACGGTGACATCTGTTGTTTCTGACCCATTTGATTGTAAATCGTTTGTCCGAAATTCGGATTGAAATTCATGGACACGTTGGACATGGATTCGGGACTCATCGGTGAATTAACGACGTTTTGCATTATCCCGGCCTGTTGAAGATTTTTTTGATAACCCGAAACAACGGACATTGTCGACGGATTGCTCATCATACTCGGACCCCCGACGTTCATCTGATTTTGCATGTTTATCTGATTGGTTCTCATGTTGTTCGTCATTAAATTTTGTCTGTGCATTCCAATGCCGTTTCCTTGTTGCTGATGGACACCCATATTTTGAGGCAATACCGATCTAACGTTTTGCATCGTTTGCTGTTGTTGTTGTTGTTGCTGTTGTTGCTGTTGCTGTTGTTGTTGTTGCTGTTGTTGTTGTTGCTGTTGCTGTTGTTGCTGTTGCTGTTGTTGTTGCTGTTGCTGTTGCAGACCCAAATTCTTCGGCAAACCGCCTATCCCCGTCTGTGACGTAACTGTCAAGGCGTTTTGTTGTTGCATCATCGGAGCCTGCGCGAGTCCCCGATAATCCCCGGAACGCGATTGATGCGCATTTTGTTGCGCAATTCCCGCGCATTGTTGCAAATTAGCCGGGCCACCGTTGTACTGCGAAGGCATTTGATACTGTTGCGACACGTTGGACACGTGTGTGGTTAAAAAATTTTTGCTGAATTGAGGATTTTGAACGTTGAACGATTGATTGGGATACGAGCACGATGGACCGAGTCCTTTGTTCTGCATCGCGAATTGCGATCGTTTTGGATTTGCATCGTTCGACGTGAATTGATGTTGCGTAGAAACAGTTTGCGGTACGCCGAGTTGGAGTTTGATAGGCGTGGCTTGATTGGGCGGTGGATTTGTGGACTGCGACGATTGATTTTGGACGGGCATTGACGTGTTCGACATTGGGGTACCGCGCTTTTGACCATTTCCAGCGTTTTGCATGGTCAGACCGTTGTGAGGGATCGATGGAACCGTGTTTTGTTGGACGTTGCTCGATATCACGGATTTCAAGGGTGTCATGACTGCGGCCTGATCCACGGTCGTATCCAACTCTTCTATTATCATCGGTGATACGTTCTTGAAGGTCACTTGCTTCTGCTCCGTCTCGGCCCGTCTCATTATCGCTTGCATAGCTATGTTCTGACGGGGCTTGCGAATCGACGACGAAGAATTTAATTCGAGATTGTGGGTGTCGATTGTCGTGGCGTTTGAATCGCGATTACGCTCGAGCGAACCCTGTGGCTTCAGTATGCCCACGCGTTTTTCCACTGAAATTATAATAACACGATGGTTTCGGAAATTTTCATGCAAATTATTACAGAATATTATATTTTTTTTATTTTGCGCTGGAGTAATTAAAAAATTAATGATCAAGCATTCTGTTGTGAATTTTCTTTTCTTGGGAATTAAATTTGGTGTGGGTTTACAAGAGTGTCTATGTTTCACTGGTCCGCTCCCCAAATTGACTACAAATAATTAAGTTCAATTGTTTTAATTTAAATTTAATACTTTCGGTTTCCTTTTTTTGTTTTCCAATATAAAATAAAGAAAATTCGAATGTGTAATTTTTAAACTCAATTCCCAAGTGTTCTGTTGATGAGTTGTAATAATTTCAAACCGGAAAAAACCTTCAAAACCAAATTGAATTTAATTAATCGAAAAAAAAATTATTCAAATGGAAAATGTAATTTTATTTGAATGAAAAATTGCTCGATGCCACGGGTTTTAATTATGTAACAGAAGTGTGCAATTTGGTCCAGATTTTTGTGATGCATATTGATGATGATGATGATGATGATGCATACCATGTATAAACTTTGTTATACATATTATACATATTTTGTTGTACGTGAGATTGTGAGCATTGAGAATCCAAAATGACCGTAATAAGGGACGCACTGAGATATACTCACTCGAATGATCTGGGATGTCAGGCTCCGAGGAAGCTTTGCTGCTCGCCGATTCCGAAGGCACCGGACTATTGGCCATCGCCGGTTGACGTTCCTTGTTTAAACTCAACTCTTCCAACTCCTTCATAAGCTCGTTACTCGGTCCCGAATCTTCGTTCATGCACGTAAATCTACGCTCGTTATTATCGCCAATCACGATTTTCAGCACCGTCGTACCGGCAATTTTTATTTCCGCAAGATTATTCCCGATACTCAATATTCGTACGGCACGAAGCTTGTTCAGCGATGTGACGTTATCATCGAGATCCGTGTTTGCGAAACGCAAACTCTCGAAACTCTTTTCCAGCGGCAAAAATCCTTGAAGATCACGATCTTCCGGCAGTGGTACTTTGGTGTCTGTTCAAGTTCAAACGTGAAATTTACAAGTTACAGCGTACATCGACCGGAACACAATCGTGTTAGTTGATACTTTAGGTCAATGACAAAACGCCGATGAGACTCTAACGCCATTAACAACAATATTTTCATGAAATATTGTGCACAAAGAACCCCGGAGTACCAAAAAAAAGTAGCAACGTAGACTCGCAAAATATTTTTAAGATTGAAAAGTGAGAAATCTCCGATGCGATGATAATTTGGTGATGATACTTACACTGATCGTGTTCGAAGTCAGCCACGCAGGTCTGCAAACCGTTTAACAGAACGCAGAGACTCGGCCATATTTGGAGTCTCGATACAAACGCCGGTTCTTCGAGCACTGTCGGCTGCAGACGCATCCAATCAAGGCACAATTTTACTGAAATACAAAATGAAAATTAATATGATTTTCTTTTGTTTTTTAGAATCAATCGTACGACGTTGATATCTCATTTATTTTATTGCTTCCTTATGGAGCAAGCTGTTAAACTTGATTTTTTTTTCTTTTTTTTTTTTTCACTTACTCGTTGGCAAAGCAAAATAATCGATGATAGCATTTTTGATTGTGTAAACGGGTAGCAATAGGGCCGACAAGCTTCCGGCGATGAGATCCAAAATGCATCCTCGGGCAATCGTTTCGTCGTAACTAAGCTGATCCGTTTTCAACAATTCCGTGCTGTCCGGGCTTTGTCCGGCCGCGTGATGCAACGCGTAAAGATTAATCACGAGCATTTGTACGAGTCTTCCCGAGCTGAAGCTCTCCGTGGCCACGAGAGCGGTCATAGTTTCCGTCAACAGTCGCACGTGACTCGTGGCTGACTCGAAATCTCCCAAATTGTGTAGAATACCGTGAAGCTTGAGAAACACATTTATGTATTCCTGCGAGTTTAGTTTGGTTTTGCCTTTGATGTTGAATGAATTGTCGTTCAACGCGGAGGACAGAGTTTTCGCCAGATTGGCCGTAGCCACGGGAAACGGATGTTTCACAGCGACGGAACGAGCGTAGTGAAATACGGTGCCCAGTTTGTCACCGCGCGACGCGTCCAGCAGAGCCAACTGGTTGTAAGGCTGTCCGCTCGACGGCGACAATGATACGGCGTGACGATAAAACAATTCGGCTTGTTTGTTCTGATTGCGGTAACGCGCTATGTCACCCAAATGCACGAGACAGTACTGACACGCGTAGAAACAAGACGATTTGTGAGGCACCGATAATTTTTCCACCGCTTTCCATGACGTCGAACATCCGTAGATGTAGTTCTTTCTGAATTATCGTAAAAAAATTGGAATGGAATAAATTTAGATGATAATAATGAAGGAAATTGGATATAGACAATTCGATTATTGTTTCAAATACTTTCTGAAAATGTAATTTTATGTATGTTATGAGATGAATTTAGTAGTCGATAGTTCTTTGGAGCGCAACGGCGCATTTAGGTTATCTTACACCAAATGCATTATGCGTCGCCCGGACGGCGGTCGATTCTTGAACTAACCTGCGAAAAGGTAAATCCAAATCGAAAGCGGTGCATATCTCCTGCAGAAGAGTCAGATAAAAGCCGCTGGCAGCCTCCAGACACCAGCCCAGCATGGCCTGCGATTCGCCTCTCTTGGGATTCTGTCGATCTTTGGCCTGACTCTGTAGCATGGCTATGTAATTTTTAAATCCAAGATTCCACAGCTCCTGTTCGACCTTCTTGTCCAGGGCATACTCGAGATCCAGTATGAGCACTTGTTGATAAATCTTTTGCAGTTGTTGCTGGCATATCCAGGCGTCATTGTCATTCAGCAGATCCTTACAACGTTGCACTTTGTCCTTCAATGGCTCGGCTTTCCTGAAATTAATTTTTATAATTCATAACGGTGAGAGAGTCGCAAGATTACTGCGATACGAACGAGGATCATGTTTGAACTTACTTCAGAGCTTGGACAGCAGCTTTTAGGCCCATATTCTGCGTAAACCGCAATTATAACAGATATGGTTTACCTGAAATAAACGTTTGAGCCTATAAGACATTGCAAATCATTTGATACGGTAGCAACTCCTTCATCAGCATTGAAAACAGAGATCAGTGATCTTTACATTATCATCCTCCCCCACCCCCTCCGACCCAAACATAACCTAGTTCCGGGAATTGTTCAAACTTTAGTGACAACAAAAATCTCGAATCCTCAGATCGTACATCGAAAACATCGTTATTTTTCGTCGACCACGTAACGCGACACCAATTTAGGTTAATCTCGACGTGAGATCCATGATATTTTAGCCTTTTCCGCTCGTACGATCATCCGATAATCACGATTAATCTTTGCTCATACATTGGACGAATAATTTGTTTGTGAAAAGATGGGTTGTTGTTGTTATTGTTTTTAAAAATTTTTTTTTTTTATTTATTTCAACGTATCTAGACTCACCGTCACATATTTGCGTTGAATAGAAACTTTACAAAACACACACACCAAATGACGGATGACGGAATTCGGAGCAGTATTGAGAAAAAAAAACCCGAGCCGCCCTCTCGACGACACGTCGAGTTACTTTGCTCATGTACCTTCGTACAAATCGCTTCGTTTATAATTTCCTATCTATTTCGTTACGCTGTCCGTTGAAGACGATTGAATTATTCGTCGTTTGAGTTCTATATCGTCTTGCGATAGCCGGTATCGGAATTTGGCGTTGAATCCGAATAGCCACGAAATTTGTTTAGTCGTTACGTGACGCAACTTTTTGAGGTTATGTACAGCGATATTCGCGGAAATTCCTTTTCGACACCGGTAACTACAAATGTCGCGGAAGTTCAGTCAACTCTTTCGACGATTCGTCGGATCTAAGAATTTAGACAGTCTCAGAGAGGTGAGAATTGAAAAAATGATAATTACAAAAATTACAAAGCAGCGTCATGGATTGGCTTTTTTATTAATTTTTATTTCGATTTCAAAAATATTCAGCTAGGTGCATCAAGTAAAGTGCCCAAGAGCCAGGATGAAGAAGCTAGACGAAGAGAAGTCATGGCTCGCTCTTTGCCCAAACAAAAACCTATCGCCGGGGTGAAGCAGATATTATTGGTCGCTTCCGGTAAAGGAGGAGTCGGTAAATCCACGACTTCGACCAATTTGGCTACAGCCATGAAAGTCGTAGATCCTGAAAAAAATGTAGGACTATTGGACGCCGATATTTTTGGTCCTACTATTCCGCTCATGATGAATCTGCATTCTTCCCCTATGCTTAACGAGAACGATCTCATGGAGCCGCTCATTAATTACGGCATCAAGTGGTAAGAAAATCCTTCCATCTCACGGATACGTACAAAATCCCAGTGAATTATTTTCATTTGCTCACAACTTATGGCTTTTTTATTTATAAGTACGATTATCTGAAACGTCGATGAATTTCCATTTCCAAATCATTTATGTATATAAGAGGTCCTTATAAAGGTTGTTTTTCGAATTTTTAATTGACGCATAGGTTCAAAGAAATTTTGAAAAAAAAAAAAAAAAAAAAATTTCCTTAACGTATTTCAATATTAACATATGTCGGTAAAATTTGAATTTTTTGCAATTAAATAACATGGGATAATTTATCAAGTCAATTTATTATAACTAAAATATCAACAGAAGAAAAAATTGCCCGATATGCTTTCGTCCTCAGAAAGATGCGTAATTTTTTATTTTTTCATTTTAATTACTAAAAACAAAGGGCTGAAACAAATGTGGTTGCTTGAAAATAGAAAATCATTGAAATTATGCTTTGAAATTTGTTTTTCGCATTTTTTTTTATCACTGGACGTACGGAATTAAAAATGCAAAATATTCTGAAGTGGAACTAATGTGAAAAAAATGTATGAAGTTTCTGTATTCTATGTTATTCGGAGGGGGGGGGGGGGTACACTTTCAAATTATAAAAAACCTCTATAAGAACCACTCTAATGCATATATATCTATCAGTATTCAATAAAAATTTTCTTTATAACAAGAAAAGACCCCCTTCCTCTTTTTGTGTTGCGTTCTACGTTTTCATTCTGATATAATTGCATCATAGAACTCTGTGCAGCATGTCCATGGGATTCCTGATAGACGAGAAATCGCCGGTGGTATGGCGAGGGCTCATGGTCATGAGCGCTCTGGACAGACTGTTGCGACAGGTAGCTTGGGGACCCCTGGATTACCTCGTGGTGGACACTCCACCGGGAACAGGCGACACGCTCCTCTCTCTCATCCAGAATTTACCCATAAGCGGGGTGATGATTGTCACGACTCCGCAGAAAGCTGCCATCGACGTGGCCAGACGCGGTGCAAAAATGTTTCAAAAGCTCAATGTTCCCATAGCCGGAATCGTCGAAAACATGACGAGCGTCACGTGTCCCAAGTGCTCGCACGAAGTTGACCTCTTCGGCGACGGAGCCACGCCTCTCGCCCAGGAACTTGGTAAATCATAGTAACACAATTCTCATAACGGTTTATGAAATAAACGGCGGAGATATGAGCCGTCGAGTAAGATCCTCTTTTGAAAATCCTCGTCGATCGCGGCATTTCTTTTCTTTTTGCGGCGTTGTCTGAAAAATAAAAAAAAATCCTTAGAAACAAAAATTAAAAAAAAAAAAAAATTGTCGAAACGATAGTTTGGAAAAAAAAAAAAATTTCGACCAACTTTTTATAATTTTTCAGGAACGACAATGCTCAAGAAATTTCCAATGCACGAGGAAATAACGAAGAGTTCGGACAAGGGCACTCCCATTGTACTGTCCGCTCCGAATTCCATCCACGCTGAAGCCTACAGACAACTTGCCAAAGAGATCGTTGTGTTTTTGAATAAACAGCCAAAAAATGTGGACTAGATTACGTAAAAATATTCGATTCAGATGGATCGTGTACTCCGAATTGTCGGGCAGTCACTCGTTGTAAATAATTTCGAATATACCGCGTTCGAACATTCATCCTTGCGCTGTAGTCAGTCGGGTTACCCCCAACCCAAGCCTCCTCAGTACTATGCCAGTCCGTTCTCCACGAATGAAAAGTGGGGGAGAGAGCCGATGTTGCCGATGACGCAATCGAATAATCATAGCCTTGATATCTCACAGACTAACGCGTCTCGTGAAATTTACCGATCAGTTATGTTATCGGCCACGACATTTCGACAACTTCAACAATTACATTCTGTTCACACGAATATTCGTAAGTTTCACGTCGCCAAAATAAACTTTTATAACTGTAACTTGTAACTTGTCATGATTAATAAAAATAACAATAATAATCATAATAATGATAATAATAATCATAATAATACAGTAATTCGAATCCCATGTCAAGGTGAGAAAAAAATGGTTCAAGACGTATCTTACGTATCAAGTACTTTCTTAATGTTATTCTTTTCTTTTTCAAGTCCTGATCAATATCTACAAAAATCGAATCGTTAACAAAATATTTCTTTCGGTATCCCGCCACTCTAGAGATTTAAAAAATCGACTCCTTCTTAAATTCTGTTTATAACAATAAAGTACGCGCAACAGAAAAGCTGTTTGGACGTCTTTATCGAATGTACTTGAAAGAAGTTGGCAATAGAAAAACAATTTTTTTTTGACGTTGTCGTTTTGACGACATTTTTTCGACATGAACCCGTAATTTTATCGGTGTAACGAATAACTCGTGCGGTCGTAAAAGGGAATGACACGACAAATAATCGCAGTTGGCAGGATGAACGGATCATTCACGAGCGTACACTCGAGGATAGACGCTGAGATTCACGACGTTCCCATGAGAGTCGTCATAAGACCCTTTCCACCGTCGGTGAACGAGGAAAAAGTCGCGAGTCTCATGGAGACCTTGAATAATCCACAAACGGAAAATTTAGTTCCACCAATCGATATCTTGTGGATCAAAGGAAGAGAAGGTAAATATTGTTGCATAAGAAATTTCGCGACGATAAATAATAAGAACAAAGTTTAAAAAAAACTGATTCGTAAGAGGAAAAATTGTGGTTAAAATCCAGTTGCATAAATTGTGATAATTGAAAAATAATTCTGCAAACTGAGCAAAGTGAATAAATTTTTTTTCGTTATTGCCGAAGGGGGTGATTATTACTACTCGTTCGGCGGGTGTCACCGATACACGGCTCATCAACGACTCGCCAGGCCCTCGATAAAAGCAAAATTAATCAAATCGACGATCACCGACCTTCGTATCTACCTCGGAAACTCAACGCCTGATCTCAAGTAAAATTATCAACGTTCTGACATTTGAAAAAATGCAATCGGCCATTTATTCGTCGTTTCGATAGATCGTTTCATCTTCATTTTTCATCTTACATCGTTTTATCATCGTATCAATCATCATTCTCGCTTTTACATTCAATGTACTACAATTTTTTTTTCGTACACCATTGACGCATTGAAAATGTCTCGGAGTAAAATATGAATGCTGTCGAACTTGAGCTGATACAAAAATGTTGTCACCGAGCTTGGCGAAATAGAAAATAGAAAAAAAAATGTCAAGAAAAAAAAAATATGGTGACTATATTCACATCTCTTCTAATCGTGTTGATTCTCGATAAACGCTTGAATGAAAGTTAACGTTTCGGTATGTGACATCGCTCTTTATTTACGAATAGTTTCGTATTATCATTTCGTCGTGAATAAAATATCTTGTACTTGTGCATATTACAAATAAATTTGTATAATTTCGATGGAATCAGATATGGACTATAGAATCTTCGTGACTCGCATATATAACTCAGAATTGTAGTATGAAATAAATTCTTCTGTCGATTTGGCATCGTGAAAAAATTTGCCCACATTATAGGTTCTTTTTTTTTTCATCAGTGCCCATCGTGGTAATATCGTTGGTAGTAGTAGCGTTATGATATTTCATTAATGCGCACTATAAATACTGTGTGATGTTACCATCGTCCAACGTTATAATCATCGACGAAAAAAAAAAACGTTAAAAAATAAACGCATTTACAAATATCATATTATATTATGTATAAAGAAAAAACCCTCACTGAGTGCTATGTGCGATTAAATCGTGCACGGAAATCGCTCGTATTATATCCCCTATATCGATAAATCTTAACAACAAACACTCGATAATATTTACACACTCTAGAACTAATTTTCACGCAAAATTAAACAATATTCGATCGCTCGTTTTTTTTTTTTGTTTTTCTCATGGCGATCGATTGCAACAATCATGGGTACAAAAATTTGCCATTATTTCTCTTATCAGTCATTGATTATCCGCGTGAAAAAAAAAAAAAAAAGATTAAAAAAAAAATTGCGGTTACAAAAATTTGCACTCTGCTCCGACGCGTTGATCGGTTGATCCGCGACTCGTCTACGATCAATCGGCTTTGATTATTCAGCCCCGTGAAAAATCGTCGGATATAACCGTTCGCACAGCCTTTAGCGTAAAATTTGGCAGTAGAATGCACCATCGTTTTCATTTTATTTATTTTCTTTCTTCCTTGCTTTCTTTCTTTTTTTTAAATACTACACCGACGTCGATTGCACAATTTCCGTAATTTATCGATTGCCGTATGCGCGTCTCCTGCGAAATTTCTTTCCTCTCCTGGAATCAACCGATCTCTGACTGTCGGCATCCGCTCCGGAAACATTGCTCTTCGCGTAATCGCCATTTTGTCCCTCGTACGCGCGATATTTCTCATTCTCCGGGCCAAATTTCGTCACGAATTTATCCTTGTGCATGTAAGAAGGTGCGATTCCATCGTCGTTGTACGCATCTTTGTTGTTCACGCTGTATGAACTGTTGTAACTCTTTACCGGAATGGCTTCAGTGTCGTTGTCCTTGACGAAATACGGTTTGTAACTCTTCGACGGGTTGGTGGAATTTTCGATCGGCGATTCGGCATCGGGATTCGGAGGTCTGGACGACGGTGCTTTCTTCGTTGAACGCAAATTTTTCGGAATCACCGATTCCGGTAGATACAGAAGGTGCGTGTCCGTGACCTCGCAATCGATCTGTCTCATTGCCACGTGATTCGGAGGCGCGGTGAAACTTTCTGCAAACGAAATAATCATAATAATGACAATAATTTTTCTACTAACCACCGGACAATCAGTCTTAGATGACCGAAAAATTATAATAATCGTATGATTGGATAATAATTTTTTTTATATGTATAGAATTATTATTATTATTATTATTATTATATATAATTTTTTAAATATATTTTTTAATAATAATAATGATTATAGTTTTTAAGTCTGGAAGAAACGCAAAAATTATGATGATGACAATAACAATAATTTGGTGGAAAATAGAAATATTGGATGATTATTTTCACTAATAATAATAATAATTTGTCTACTAACCACCACACACTGATTTTGAGAGGAGCATAAAATAAAAACTTATAATAACAACAATAATAATAATACCATTGAAAATATAAATATTTCTAAGATAATTTTTTTTCTCAAACAAATTTCATTTAACCGGCGTAAATTAAGTTGACCCAATTAACTCACCGTTAACGGGAAATTCCAAAACGATGAGAGACATTTTCGGTCTTGCCGTGTTGTTTTGCGTGGAAGCCGGAACGCGTAAATATTCGCCGCTGAACCATATCGCGTAGAAAGTATCGTCGCGGGGTCTAAGCGCGTCCAACAAGGACGCGTGATCCCGCAATATCGGCGAAAAAACTTCGACGGCGTTGATGTTCATCGAAGCGTCGTTTCCCAAAGTTTTTTTGGATTCCGGATTTTCGGGTTTCACGGTAGGTAAAATCTTCGGACCTTTCCGAACCTTGCGAGGCGAGGAAGGACGTTTCGTCAATCGCAATCCACCGAGCCCGTCTATCGTGGGTTCCGGTTTAGCGATTTTCGTCCAATTTTCGTTGTCCGAATCGCCGCCGATCCAACGTCGCAGTTCGTAGTCCAAACGTATGGATTCCGTCTGATTGATGTACATCGGACACATCGGATGATGTCCCGGTATCGTATTGTTCACGTCCTCTATCGTCAGATCGTCATCCTGGGTTTCCGCATCCGACCAGAGCAACGAACGTCCGTGTCTGACGTTCGGTAATGATGCGCTTGGAATGTTGCCGGTTGATAATTTTTCCAACTGTCGTTTGTCCGGTGACATAATTCCGCTGGATTGAATAAAAAAATCATATTTTTTACATTTCGATACGAACAATGTGGAAAATATTGTGCGAGATTCGATGCAAAATTTACTTTTACTACATCGACTTGGATGACGCAAATGATGAAATTTTGAAAATTATTTTCCTGAGTCGTGTTTTAACAATTAGTTTCGAACCTCGCAGTTTTCTTTTGGTCCGAAATTCAAACAATACGAAAAATATCGTGCGAGATTCGATGGACATTTTTTTTATTAGAACAACTCGGACGTAGCAAATGATGAAATGATGAAAATTTGGAAATTATTTGCGTGACTAATGTCAGATGCTGTCGTGTTTCAACAATTATTTTCATTACCGCGATGTAAAAATGAAAAAATTGACATACCCGAAACTCGTGACGTTGAGAGAAACCATGAAAACCATTGCCAACAGTATCATGGTATTTTTTTTATTGACCCCCACGTTCAAATTGCCAAATTTGTTGCTCGGTCCGTTATTACTCTCGTCGGCCGCGCAAAGTCGCTGTTTCAGAGCAGCATTTTCCATTCTCAACCGACGATTCTCATCCTGCAGATTGGAAATCTGTGTTTCGAGGGAAGTCACGTATTCCTTCTTCTTCTTGCGCGACAGACAAGCCGATTCACGATTTTTAATCATTCTCTGTTGTCTCTTGAGAGCTTTTATCTCGCACTCCTTTCGCACCGCCAGATCCAACAAATCCGGCATCTCGTTGCTCATCGTGAACGTCGAACAATTCGTACTTTCGCTCTTGATTATCATCGGAGCCTGTGGTTCCTTGGCGGTTATCGTCGGTACGCTCTCGTTAATTATCCCGGCAATCGGAATTTTCGTAATGTTTTCCAAATTTTTCATCTGAACGGTTGGCAAACCGTTGACGATGTTCACACGATTCGATCGAGCAATTTGTATTGCCGGGACTGATTTAGCGAGTTCCGACGTTTTGATGGTCAATGGATTTTGTATTTCGGGATGTTTGCTCTTCGTCAAAGCGTTTATTTTCAGAGGTTGGGCGTTGTTGTTTTGCTTCACTTTTTTCGTCAGAGCCGCAAAGTCTTGGGCGCTGAGTACGATCATCTTTCTCGGTCGTTCTGCAAAAATAACATTTTTTTTTTCACAATATATTCAATAAACTATCCATCATTCCTCCCCACATTATGGCCAGGAAGTATCGGACCACGTGCCCTATAAAAAACCAGTCACGACTTTAAAAGATCCGTTAAAAATTAAGCTACCGGTTTTTTTCGAAAACTGTTGGGAAGCTTATTGAATGTGTGCCGAATAAATTTTCATTTCGTCTCATATATTCGACAAGCTCAAAAATTCTCCGCTTCATCCGATCTTGTCGTTTCGATAATCACGGAAAATTCCGATCTCCGACTTACCATCGCCATTCGCCACGATGGTTTTCCCAATTTTCGGTTGAACGCAAATGCGCTTGGCCGATTTTTCATTGGCCAGAGTGAACTTGGCCGCAACCGCGGAGTCCGAACCGTTGAAGGGTATCATCTTGATCCTCTGTACCGGCGGCGGTATGCCCGCGGGCTGCGGAGATATCGGCGGTGACTCGTTTTGCGGCGGGGAAATTGGCGGCGTTTCCAGACGGAACTGTAAGTAAAAAAAAAATAGTGAAAATACCAGATGAAACCGTCGATATTCATCACGAATGTGTTGCAGTCCAGACGGGTGCGTTCCGAAGTTTCGAATCTTCGACATTTGTTTATTCGAATTTTAATTTTTCGAAAATCCAAATGTTCGAATTTTTTTTATTCCGACTGGTGATGTAACAGAATTTGTAAAAAAAAAACTCTGAACTATCAACTGTCCGACAGGTCGATAAATCGAATCGAAATATTCCGAAAATAAATTATCCGACTCGTTAATGTGTCGACCGTTAGTTTTTCGTTTATATACGTTGTCGGAATTTTTATCCTTCGGAACATATCATCGGTGGAAACATTGGCAAGTGTTGGAGTCGTGAAGTATGACCGTTCGACACTTTGCCCGTTCGAATCTGAATTGTGAAAAAGATTGAGCGAAGAATCGTTCGTACCTGAACGCCAACGGCACTGGCACCATCGACGTCCGGTTGCCATTCGGAGCCACTGGATTCCGAATGACTGGGACTTGGCGACGGTGGCAATTGCGGATGCGGGCTCACGGGCTCTCTCTTTATCACGTTCTTGATATCGTCTGCAATATCTAAACATCAAAACACGAAATAAATAAAAATAAGTCCGACAAATGCGAGTAAGACTCGTTGCCCTAAGGGTTCCGTACCGGTATTTAGAGAATCGAGAATTCCGTACCGGTTATAGACAAATTAAAACTTTTAAGATTCTCTAAGGGTTGTAAAGAAAAGTTTTGAATTTTTGTAAAGGTTGTAGAGGATTCGAAAATTCTGAAAAAAATCAGGGGAGTTTTTTCGGTGAAATGGAAGCCGAAAAAAAATCATGAACTGGATCGGCGGGGGTCAGCCTTTTAAATGGTATTTCAAGGTCGTTACGACATGAATCCAGAATTGTATTCTAATTTGAGCTCGCGAAATTTTGTTATCGTTAGACTCATAGTAAAAATAGAGGACAATAAAAAAAAAATGTAATCGATGCAATCTCGATTATACTGACCGATATCGGAATTGGGAAAAACGTCGTCGAAGTCCATGAAGTTTAGGCCGTATTCGTCAAAATCCGTGGGTATAAGATCGAGGGTGGCTCCCTGCATTATCTCATCCGGGCTCTCGTCGTGACCCGGCGAGCCATCGGCCCCCAAAAGCTGCGGTATCTCCAGACCGGAGCTGAGAGCTTGTAGAAAATCATCGGCCGGCATTGGGCACTCATTGCCTGAAACAAATAATTATCGTCTTGAGTGATTACAAACGACGGATAATTCCCAGCACGACAGCACATCGATTGATCTTTCTCCATCGGGTTCTTCCGAGAAGAAAAAAAACGTCGAACAAGATATATATTATCAAACTATCGACAATTTGACAATTGAAAAAAAAAACTAATTGTTGACAATAGTTAGTTAAGAAGACAATGGATTCCCACCCAAGCCGTCTTTACGTGTAGGTCTTATCTCATCGTACGTGAAAATTACGATTTGTAAGGGAATAGTAAGACTTGAAAAAAACGTGAAAAACTCGAAAATTTTGAAATACTTGAACCATTCTATAAAAAAAAATTTATTTACGACGCACCTTGCACCACCTTAAGGATTCAGTATTTTGAGACTAAAAAATGCCAGCATCGTCTAAGATTAATGATAAACATATTTATTATTACAAATTGAGACGTCAGAATTGAAAAATCCGTTGAGTCGTATGATCCAAAAGCTACGAAAAGTGAAACATTTTGTGATGAATCTTGCAGCGTTCAGTTGCTTCATATGGCTATAAAAAAAATTTGAAATGATAGTTCAGCATATTTATTTTATAATAGTAAAATCAATTTTTCATTTTAGACCGATCATGGCACGAAAACAAAAAAAAATTCAAGTTTCATAGGTGTAAAAAAAAAAAGTTTTTTATTTTTTTCGAACAGTGCAGCGAAATTTCACACCGACGGGACGGGACGGCGATGGTCGTCCCGTCGAGGCAAGGCCGGCAGATTTTGAGTCAATGAACTTTGTGGGAAGCCGGCTGGCTGCGTCACGGCTTCGGGCTATATGTACCTGAACGTTCGTCCGGCCGTACGGCCAATCCAATCTTCGTCGAGCCAACAAGTGGGCTAGGGCGCGTAACCCCGCGCGCGCACCGACTTCCATCATCATGAGATTTGCGAAACAAGTTTATACGATTTCGCGATACCGCGTGGACGAATACCTCACGACGACGACGACGAAAAAAATTCAACACGAAGACAACACGAAGCAAATACAAAAAACTAAATCGTCACAATTTGGCGGAAAATCTTGCAACGCAAGTGGTCGACGAACGGAAATATTAAATTCGCGGGAATCGTATTCGCCGAGCAAAAAGTGTGCTTAATCGTCATTAATGTTTCGGATCTAATGTCGATTCGATGAATATCGCAATCAACGATGGCGGAAATAATACTTTTCATGAACAAATGCGGTATCAATTTTTTTATTTTTTTTTTTATTTATTCGATCAAAACGGAATTGATGCAATGAGTTTTTCAAGTAAACAACTGTGATGAATTATTATGAAGCAATAATCAATATTGTATGATGTTTTTGTTATGATTATAAATCATTTTCATGGATTGAATATCGGGAAATAATATTTTTTGAAAAAAATTCGTTTTAATAAAAAAAGAAATGTTCTTATATTTTTTCGATGAAAAAGTATTGATATAATTTTTTTTTCAAGCGAATAACTGTAATGAATTATGTATTATCAATTAGCTATCAATATTCTGACGTTTACTTTATAATTACGAATAATTTTGATGGATTATTATTTTACAATGGTTTTCCGAAATTGAATGGGTTTTGGAATTCATCACGATTTGGTTAAAAAAGGAATTTTCGAAATACATTTTCATTGAGTAGAATGGCCCATTCCTGATTGAAGCACACGGTGAGCTCATTGTGTGGACAATGTTTCGGAGCTCCGTGGTGTACGGTTTATTATCTATTGATATGGATATTAATACGATCGTCAGACGCTCGGGAAACTTATCGTCAGCCGTTAAATGGCTGATCGTCCATTCGTGCGGACTAAAATATTCATTTCTTTTCATTGTATTTTCTTTTTCTAAATTTTTTTTTCATCATTCTTGTATTTGATGTTTTTTTATCAACATGTGAGGTATGATGTGTAGATATAATTCGGAAATCGAAAGTTGACCTCGTAGAACTAAAGTTTTCTAAACTTGAGCCCCTTATCTTAATCAGGGATGGGCATTCATTCAATGAAAATGTATTACAAATACTTTTCGAACCCAATGATCATTAATTTTACCGAATTTATTGAATATTTCAATTGATTGCAAAATAATAATTTACGTGAATTGGTCATAATTATTACGGTAATGTGAAAATATTGATTCTTGCATGATAATTAATCATAGTTATCTGTTTGAAAAAGTATTTAAAATACGTTCTCATTGAATGGATGCCCATCCCTGATCTTAATGCTAATGGGTGCCTCAATAATGTTTATTATTATTGTTATCCACTTTATTTTCAAGTTGAATTTCAGCTCTCTGTCTCAATATTAAGGCGTGCCTTGACATGAAAATCTGGTCAAGTGCGAGTTCGACTAGCGCGGAGAGAATTCCGTCCCATATTTTTTCTCTCCTCCCGCACCGCCTACCACACATGGCCATCTACCGAGCGTTTATCGCATTATCGCAGTCGACACCACCAGAAAAAAAAAACACGATAAGTTCGTAAAATTAATTTCTAAGAATCTGTAAAACTTAGGTCCTTCGTGATATTTTTCCGGTAAACCTCGAGTGAGGCGTTGTATTCTCTACTTGAAAAAAAAAAAATTTGGTCCGGTAGTTTCGGTAGTAAGGGCCCGGAAGGGAATGCTTCATTTTCGCAAATCTTTTTTAGAATCTCTGTTTAAATATGCTGATAAAAATTCTTTGAAAAATATTTTTGTTTTCCACACAACAAGCCCTTCCAAATGATACCCCACATGATACATAAAATTTAATGAAAATAAAATGTCGAGTACCTAATTTCAAGTACCAAAGTATCAACTAGTGCAAAATATGTGAGTTGGAAAGATATATTACCATGGCAATACATACACGCGAGTGATCTTATAAGGGTTCGATTTTTTTTACTTGGAGTGACGGTAACCTAAAAAAAAACATAATAAGTACCAAAGATAATAATAAATAAATTGATATTAACATCGTCGTTCTAGTGCTGATTGGCATTCATTGGAAATAAATTATTTCTTTCTCTTATTTCACACCTCAATACTCAATTAAAATTTTTTTTGGTTTATTTTTTCCTGCGTAACACGAGTGTTGGTGAACAAACGATGTACCTGACGTAGGTATGAAAAGAACAAGTTGATGAGCTCGATGGTACCGCACGTGAGTAAACAGTAACCACCTCGAAATCGTTCTGTGTCTCCTCATTTTTTTCAACATCACAGCTAAATAGTTGCGCAATTGGTGTCAGATAGAAAAAAAAATATTGATTGAAAAGAATTTTGAAAAACTTGTTTTTCGAGTGTTACGAACCGGGTTAGTGTTCGTTCGATATTTTTCGAAAACTGTAATCCCAAAGTTTCGACGCTTCGATTTGGGAGACCACGGGGGAAAAAAATCGAAAAAAACGGGTTAGCGTAGAATTCGAACGCACGCACGAGATAAGCGCGAACGCCGTTAGAGTTTCCGTAAAATTTACCAAGTCATAAGAAACCATTCGAAATGGGCGGATTTGGAGGGATGTTAAAAATTCATATGACTTCTCGCGCGTTGCATCGGTCACGTTTTTCAAACTATATTATCTCGTCGTCCTCGCCGCTCTCACAAACGCCATTAACGTTCACACTGCGACGTCAAAAAAAAAAATTATTCTCGAAAAATGTCCGATATTCGTTGCCGCGTGTTGGTTTTAGTTTTCAGGGTCTTGAAAATGTCATGCGCAAGCGTGTGATAAGATTGAGCTTTTGTTCGATATTAGTTGCAGCAGCAGCAGCAGCAGCAACAAAAAAAAGCAAGAACATAAATATTCATTCAAGAGGAGGAATTGAAAATTATTGAAGGACTGAAGATATTTCAATTTGAATTTTTATATTCAATCATATCTTTGAGATAAAATGTTCTTATTAATTAATCCTCGCTCCTCACACTGATTTTTTTAGGGAACAAACGAAATTTTTCAGTATAATATCTTGTACAATTGAAACAAATATAAATAAATTAATGTGCAATAAACTTCTGAAACAATCATTGGATCATAGATAAGAAACCGCGAAATGTGTTCTAGAATTTTTTTAGATTTTTTTCTATGATGCAAACATAAACAAAATTTGATGTAATTTTCAATTGCATTTGATTTTGTTATAGTGAGAGAAGAAAGGGTTAAAATATAGCTTTTTTTCGTTTATTCACATTGATGTAGATTTGCCGGTGAGCCATTGACAAAGTTCTCTGATGGAATGTCGAATCGAGTAACATACATCAACGATTATTTTATCAAAATCAAGTCATAACAACAACAAAAATTCGTACTCGATCAATGAAAAATGTGCTAAAAATCCTAATCGTACATTCCATCGATCGATAGATACAACATTATTCATTATTTAAAAAAAGAAAACTATTTGAATCGACAAAATTGTAATTCGATAAAAAGTTATTTCACACCTGTCAGATATGAATTGCAAGAAAGATGAAAAAAAAAAGAATAAAAAAACAAATATGAAAAAAATCCATTGGTGGTAAATTTGTTATCCTTATCGTTACTTCTGGGTCATGATGCATCGAGACGCCGAAGATTGAGGAAAAAAAATTCACCGAAGACGCAAAAAGAGGGGGCGGGGAGTAAGAAAGAGATGAAAAATATGGTTCTCGTTGAATTTACCTGTATGCCAACAATCCTCTTCGAGATCCATCATGTCTAATATGCAGTGATCCGACGGATCTTTCATTTTTCACCAAACTAAATTACACCGCACAGTCACCCGCAAACTTTCTATCGTCACGATACCCCACGACACAATCAACAAACCATAAATAAGCCTATTACGTTTTTGTGAATGAACGGGGGGCAAAAGATGAAATAAAATAATAATAATAATAATGAAACAGACTATCTTTCGATTCTCCAAATATCTCAACGACCTCGGTCACCGTTCGTATCACACTCGCGTCCGCAAAATTTATTTACCCAAAAAAATTGAAGAAAAAAAGAATCTTAAAAAAAAAATTCTTATCAGCGACGTTCCCCAATTCTTTCAATATTAAAAAATAATAATTATAATAATAATGAATAAATAAAAAAAAGGTCCTCAAAAACTGGTGTGTCACATCCTACACAATTCCCACTCACAAATGTCACGAATCGATCTATCGAATATTTTTTATCACTCAATAAAACAATCAATTTCCAAAATTGTTCAAAAACACTGGTAAAGTAAAAAAAAAACAACAACAAAAAACTTTGCTTAAACGACGAAACAATCAATTCCCAAAATTGTTTAAAAACACTGGCAAAGTTAAAAAAAAAACACAACAAAAAAGTTTGTTTAAATTGTTTTGAAACCCAGGCACAGTTTAACAATAATTCGGCGAAAAAAACAAACATGTATAATGCAGTTTAGTTTTTCAAAAGATGGATTTCCGAAATTGTTTTAAAACACTGGGGAAGTAATTATTTTTTTTCCCCTAAAAAATTTGACACAATGGAAGAGAACCGATTTTGCACATCAATCCGTGACAAGTTTCGCAGCAAGACTATATACAACCGGAGTTTACATTAATCGTAGGTGTACATGTGGCGGTGGCGAGAAGAGAGAGACTTGAGCGATAGTCGTGTGGTCGGGGCGGTGGTTCTCAACCGCCGGCCGGTCATTAAAATCCGAACGACACGCCGGGGACTGTCGTTGACGCGTGCACACCGTGTTGTCCTCGCGGCCTCGTGACTCCGACTGCGTTCGAGAAAAAAAAGAGAGAGATGGGGGGCAATAGAGATCCCGCGAGGATAGAGCGAATGAACTTGCCAATGCCGGGAACGAGAGTGGGCAGCGAGACGCACCATCCTCGTCGGGCTCTTCGGAGAGTGGGACCCTCGGTGGTACCGTAAAGAAGTCCTTCCGCACGAGCATCTAGCCTCACAACCGATTTACGGAAAATTCGTCTAAAACAATTCGTCTAACATCCCAAAAAAATCCCCATAGAATAAAAAAAAACCAATAAAGAACCCAAAGAACCAATCCCAAAGAAACCCCAAAGAAAGAAACAAAAAAAAAACACAAAGAACCAAAGGAACCGTAAGAACCAATCCCAAAGAAACCCCGACAAGTAAAAAATTATATTTATTATACGTTCCCAATGAATGATTTTCAATTAATTAATTGTTATTAGACGAATTGTTATTAGACAAATTGGTATTAGATCAATTGTCATTAGAGGAATTGTTATTAGACGAATTATTCTTTTAGACGAATTGCTATATTAGACGAATTTTCCGTAAACCAACCAGACAACGTGGAATTCGAATCCTTCATACATATGAAATGTAGTTCGATGGATACGATCGTCTCGATATCAGCGCCAACGCGTCTGGTTCTACCGTCCGCATCGAACACGTGCATTCGTCTCTAAGTTTCGAATCTTCAATGTTTCGATAGGCTCAATAAGTTCGACATTATGCAGTAGTTTATCGCTTATACAAGACGTCGAATTTTGGAGTTCGCATATATGCTCCGGCTTTGAATCGATGATCACTATTTTTAGTAAATCGATTAAATATTTTTTCGTTCTACAATCGATACGAAAAATTATTTTTTAATTATTTTACATTCCGAGACGTGAGACATCGTTAGCCTCGAGGTCTCAAAACTATAGCGATTAGTATTTTTCAATCAACGGTATTTTATAAGAATTAAAATATTGAAAATCAATTTTAAACTGTGATATTCCATATCGTTTTTCTGTGATTTTCATACCTTCAATTATTCATTTAAATCTGATGTTGCATACAAAAAAAGTATTTAGTTTATTGCTGATGCGTGTTTGAAAATTTGGAGTCGAAGACTTCAATTCGACGATAAACGATAACGAAATACTGTTTCGAATTATTTTACAGCTCGACTCACGAGACAAGTCTCCACAAGCCCCCCAGGCTATCGAAACCACATTGATAAATGATTTTTAACGAAAAGTTGTTTTTTGTATCGTCGAAGGCCTTCTGGGTTCTGTTTAACCGTCTTATCGAGCGTTCTTTTGTAGTCAATTCCATGTGGAGGACGACCAACAGCGTTATGCACTTGTATCAACAAAACACGAAGGAACCACGTTCGTCGCAGAGCTGCTGACGATGTAACATTCCGTTCCGCGGTTTGGACGTTCGATCGTCACAACACGACGCTATCTTCAATATCAATGAGCAAAGTAATTCAAACATTATTTCGATATTCGATATTTCGAATTATGAGGGAACGAATTTTTCGCAGATTTTGTTTATTAGTTATCGTTGTTTCCGGCTGCTCTGTTGATTATTAATCCATTATCGAGGCAATGCGAATTAAGAAAAATATAATAAAACAAACGTTCAACCGAAAAACATCGGTAAGGTAGGAATTGTCCGGCTTAGACCAAGAGATAAAGAATCTCAAATATGGAGCAATATAACAAAAATTATTCAAGACCAAAGCACTTAAAATAAAGCACTCGTGAGAAATAATTCAAATATTTCTTATTTGTCGTTGAGCCTTGTCTCTCATGGCCTTGAATAATTTTTTTCCATACGGTGCTCCATTTTCGAGATTTTCTGCTGTTGGTCTTGGAAATTTCAAAAATGAAGGACTGCGGGAATAATTTTTCAATTATTTTCAATTGCCACTGAGCTTTTTCTCGCCTTGAAAGTTTTTATTCAACAAAGCTCGACGATAAATTGAAATAATGAAAATGATCTCCCAAGTGTTTTTTAATTTGACAATTTCTCTCAATCGAACCAACAGCAAGAAAACCTCGAAAATGGAGCAGCGTGTGAAAAAAAAAATTATTCAAAGCCCTAAAAGACAAATAAAAATGATTGAAAATTATTGCCCAAGTTCTTTATTTCAAAGACTTCTCTCACCCAGACCAACAGCGAGAAAATATCGAAAATGCAGCAACATGGGGAAAAAATAATTATTCAAAGCCATAAGAGTCAAGGTTCAACGAGAAATAAAAATTATTCAAAATACTTCCCTCGACTGCTTTATTTTGAGAATTATCGAAGGTTATGCATTATGTTTGATAAAATTCGAGATATTCGTTTTCCCGATAGAACATGGAGGGTTACGTCGATGGTTGTGCGATGAACGAATCGAAATTTTTGAACTCGAGTGTACCGCAGACAGACCGGTGAGAATGCGTTAGCCCGTCGTGTACGGGCGAGGGACGGGAAAACGGAGGGGTGACGTGGAAAATTGTGTCGGGATGGTTATGAGGGTGCCCGGGGGGAGCTGCGTCCACTAGAATCTTTCAAAGGCAAGTCACACATAGACGCCCACTATAGGAAAAGAAAATATGAAACCTCCAGAACGGCAACTTTCGGGAATGGTAATGTATTTTCCATCCTATCGTTGCTATCTTATCTTTTTACAATCTATTACACCTGTTGTAAAAGAATCGGAGGTTTTGGCGTACTGGAAATATTTGAGAAAATAACCTCCAGACCTTCGGTAATTTTTTCCAAACGAAAAATTACCGAAAAACATTAATAATGACGATAATAATAATATAAATAATAATACCGTATCCACATTTTTACCGAGTACACAGTCTGTATGGACAATAACAATAATAATAACAATTATTATTATTATCATTATTCTAAAAAATCGGAGTAACGAAAAAACGATAAATCCCAAAAACTGTATTATGAAAAATAATACATGCAAAAAGGCTGTGATAATCAATGGTTCCTGTTGTGTAACTGAAAAAATTGTTCACAGAAAATTATAAACATTGTTGGACAAGTATAATTTTATTTAGACTGGAGGTCCCTTAAATTGTTCTAATGAAGTCAATATTTACTGGGATATAAAAATAAATTAAACTGAAAACAAGTAACAAATAATAATAATGATAACAATCATGAATAATAACAACAACAAAAACAACAAGGACAGTAATAATAATAATAATAATAATTTAGATTAGAAATATTTTTGGTGGCTGACACAAAAGAACTCCCACGAACCATGCCTTCGTCTCCACAATAAAACCCACATCGAGCTGACCCACACAATCAAGTCGGATATGGGTATATAATTATGTGAATCATTGTCGAAAGGGCGCGAATTCCATTCATCGTGTTTGGGACGAAGTTCATTGAACTTTGAAACGTATTATCGCGTTGCATCACGGCGTAACGAGAGGGATGTGCGAGGAGGACGAGCGGGGGGGGGGGGAGGGCAACACCATTGGTGTCGACTACAAAATCCTTTACGGATTGTTCGACTGCATTTCCGCCCGTAGGTCGCTGCTGCTGGTGCTGCGCGCGTCCGAACGTTTGTCAAGCATTCACAGAAATGAATTGTCAACATTTCTGACAATAAATTTCACAACAATACGAATGTAAAACAAAAAAAAAACAATTCACGAATAATAAATCTATTTTCGCGAAACCATTGCGAAAAATTGTAACACGAAACAATGTGTTCGTGAAAAAAACAATTGTTTTGCCAATTGTGCAAATTTTTGTTCTAACATTGATACGAGTGACGGCACTTTGACGACAGGCTGACGACAGGCACGAGAGACAAGAAAACCGTGGCGGCACGATTTCGGCACGATGTGCATCAGCGACACGATGTGCCGCAACCGTGCAGCCACAGTAACCAATATTTTACCGGTACGACTTGTCGATTTCCATGGCAAGCTATTTTTTTCCACCAAATCGTATTTTTTTTATTTCGATTTTGTTTTGTTTTTTAACTATTGTAACGCGAAAAATAGACACGAACGGTATTCGAGCATTGCAATTGTTTCGTCAATTGTTCAAATTTTATTCGAACAGAGCGAGACGTCAGATGGCAATTTGACGCCTCGGCACGGAAACGACATACCGTGGTACCATCGTGCCGACACGATTTCGGCACGCTGTGCAGCGACACGACGTGTCACGACCGTGCAGGTCCAGTAACGAGTTTCACCGGCACCGTCTCGCCATTTTCATGGCACGATCTTTTTTTTTCCTTTACCGAATCTTTGTTTTCATTATTATTATTATCATTATTATCATTATTATTATGACATATATATATTTTTTACGATTGTCCTTGCGAATTGTACTAGCGTCGTTTCTAAATGCATTGTTATCGCAACTGTCGAAGCTCGGTTCGAAGCGATTAGACTCGCCGCATATGAGATATATATTGTCGCGTTGGACTAACTCTTTTGGCATTGGTAAAACGCCCATTTCGAGATAGCGTTAAATTATTTTATTTCGAATTTATTTTTTTATTTTTTGTTCGTAAAAAAATACGAAAGAAAATATTATTGTAGTGTTTGACGTTTCACACACACACACACACACACACACACACACATCACATACACGCTGCTCACCCACGAGCGAATATTTTATCGGTAACTCACCGAGTTCCTCGAAGTCTGGAAACATTTCCGTATTAGCGTCGACTATTCCGTTCCACTTGGGTTCCTCCTTGATCAACATATCGTCACGTTCACGTATTTCGCACCGATGCACGAGATCGTTCGACGATGTTCACTATCTCGTGCATAAAAGTAAAATAAAAAAAAGTGCGAAAGTCAAAACATTAACGACGGACGCGTCAATAACAGCGAGCAACGCTTATCTTCGTTTCGCACGACTCACGTCTGTCTTTCATTGCCGTGAACGGCGACTAAAACGGAACAAGCGCGACTCTACGTTAAACCCGAGAACATGAGAATTGTGACAGTAATGGGAACTCGTACGGAGAGAGGGGGCGAGATGCTTTGCGGCTATATTCACGCGATTATCGACGGTCGGTAAGTTCATCCGGTGCGCGTGCATCGAGCGGGCGCGCTCGGTCGGTAATGTCGCGACGACGGGCGAGCATGTTTTTTTGCTGGAATTTGGGCACGGTCCCAGTCTAACTCGGCCAATCAGCGGGCTCGCTTGGAAATGGTCGGGCTCGAGCGAGCACGCTGATTGGCTGAGTAAGACTATGCCGCAGTTTGAATCTTTAGCCACGAATTTCGTTTGAATTAAAATTTAAAATAAATATTCAAAGTTGAATAATTTCATTTGAAGTTAATTCAACCTTCGTTGTACTATGTTACAAGAGTATACCCCAGCAAACTTATGACTGTGATTTTCTTGTGTACAAATCGACAACGGTTCAATTTTATATTCGAAATTTTTTTTTATTTTTTCCACCTGAAACGATTTTATTCCTTCATTTTCACACAACGTAATTATTTCATACGTTTTTGCTTGACAAGATGATTGCGCAGAGCAATTTGTTTGTCCTTGAACGATCGCTTTATCTTTCCTTTGACTTTGTGCTTGACCATTTGGAAAGCTTTGGTCTTTCTCTTTTCACGATTTGTCGTGCTGCTGTGTGGATTCTGTCGGCCGTCCTTGTAACCGAAACGTTCTCTTCCCTTCTGTCCTTCCTGCAATCACAGACCCATGAATGACATAAATTCTCAACAAAACAAAAAAAAAAATAGAAGATAAAGATGATAATGAATAATCAATCGCCACGAACCTTAACACTTTCCATACGAGCTTGCTTGTCGTGTTTGCGTTTCTTGAATATATTTTCAATATCCCCGAGTCTGACAAGCTCGCCGCGTGATTTATCTTCCTCGACGGATCTCTTCGGACCGCGTTTGGCGTGAGTCGTTTGTTGTTTCACCAGAGCCGTGTCTATCCTCTTGAAATCATCGTCGGTGAGCAAACGTTCGACAGATATCTGCGAAGCCTTCGCCTTCTTCTCCGCCGTTAATTCTTCCTTCTTCACAATCTTCATCTTCGACAATCTCAACAATTTTTCCTTCTTTCGATCGAGTTTCGTTCTCTTGGATTTTTTCCCGCCACGTTTATCGTCGGTGCCATTGTTTTTCACACGTTTATTGGGTGTAAAGTCCTCGTCTTCGTCGTTGTTTTCGCGTTTCCGTTTTTTCGGCGTAATTAAATCGACTTTTCCATCCGCATCTTCGTGGTCGCTGATTTCTTCGTTTTCGCTTTCATCGTCGCTGCCATCTTCCGCGTCATCGTTGTCGTCCTCGTCCTCGCTCGCGTCTTCGTTGCCACCGTCTTCGTCGCTGCTGTGATTGACATCGAGCCACTCGTCATCGTCGTCGCTGTTCTCGCTGTCCACTTCGATGGAATCCTTGTGCGCAGCGTTGTCCAACAAAACTTCGGCACCGGGTACAAAATCTTTGGCATCGACTTCGCCGTATTTCAGAGGTTCCAGAGCCGCGGTAGCCTCGGTCGGTCTGCCACGATCGCGCTTGTGCAACAGATCCGGCATCGTGTGACGGAAAAGCGAGATCAACGAACGCGCGGCCATCATCACGCTGCGCTCGCGATAATTCTTGTACTGCGCCAAATCCCGAAGAAGATCCTCGTTCATGACCAGCGGACAGCGCGAGCATATCTCGCGAACCGCGTTCAATCCGATGGCCATCACGTCCGCGGAATTTCTTTCCGTTACGAAATTATTGACCAGCGTCTTCAAGACCGGTTCGAGAATATCCGGCGGCACCAAATCGTGCGACGATTGAGCCACGAATTGCAACAATTTCGTGACCTCGCGTTGATGCGGTTGCAAAAAACGTTGAACGTACGGATAAAAATTGAATAGAAACAAATTGTGAAGTCCTATTAGACGCGATATGACATCCAGGGTCATCAATTTTATCTCGAAACGATCGTTGTTCTTTTCCAATTGTTTGAACAGCTTCTCCGCGAAACCCTGAGGATCGTGAATCAAATGAAGTGCCGAAAAATTGAATATCGGTGCTTTGGATTTGTTGCGTTTGGATTTTGCGAACAATTGTTTGACTTTCTTCAATTGTTTCTCGCGTTTCTTGGTTTTTTTGTTGACCTTGTTGGCCATAGCGACTTCCTTGACGTTGGGCTCGTCGTCGCTGTCGCTGTCGTCGCTGTTCTTCTCGTCCGGATCGTTGCCCAAAAAAAATTTCAAACTCGAAACCATTACTTTGGTTATTTTTGAGAAACAACCCGTTGCTATTACGTTCACGGTTTTCGCGTCGTTCCACACATTTTTTTTGTACAATTCGATCATTATGTCAGCCGACATTTTCGCCGCTCTCGCGTTTGTATCCTTCAACATTGTGAACATGAAATTTTGCAACGATGTGTTTATCTTGGCATTTTTGTGTTTCGCGTTGACGTTTTTTATGTCGGTTATGATGTGAGTCTGAAGAAATTGTCGCAAATTTTTGTCCTGACATCTCAACAGTTGAAAGAACAGACTCAGCAGAGCCGTCGGTTCTAGAAGACCCTTGTTTCTTAACAGAATCAACGTTCGACAAAGAGTCTGTGGAAACAAACCAAAATACAATTTTTTTTGGGAAAAAAAACTGAGAACAAAAAATCAGGAAAATATTTTATGAATTTGTTTTTTTTTAATTGTTCGTTATGTTGAGCTTACCATTCGCATCTCATTGTCGAGTATCGTGTTGTGGGTCTGAAGAATATCAACGATTTCTTGAGGATACGTTACCAAATCGTCCGCGTAACAATGGGCCACCTGCATTATAAATTTTTTAATCTCATGATTCCAAAGCTAAACCATAAATATATTAAATAATGTTGTTTATTAGTTATTATTTATTATCTATTCGAAAGTGAAGCAGGATGCGGATTAAGCAGGACAATAAACAATATTGTACGACGAAGCGATATTTATTTTGATTCATCGATGAAATTCGATGATTACTGTATAAAATCGTATAAATAATTCTTAACGCTGAAACCAACGGTTTTCGAAATAACCGCGATAAATTCGTAACTAACGCAACATTTGTACTTTGGTTCGTCCAAATTGTTATCGCCAACGTTGGCCATGACTCCGAGACGGCACATTGTCGGAATTTGAGCGAGCAAATTCGCATTCAGATCTACTTTCTCGTCTATTATCGTACAAAATATAGCGAGCATGCGATTCAAAAGAAACTGTTTGGGTCCCGATTGCGTGTTCATGACAACAACTTTTTTACTCGCGGTTTTGCGTTTTTTTATTTTACTACTTTGTTTCATGAAAAGACGTTTGTCCTCTTTGACGGGATTGTAAGAGGCCAGATAAGCCGCGATCAATAGGTACTTGGCGTAATAGGGAAGTTCGAAACTGAGTGCCAATTTCGTGGTCGAATCAATTTCTTGTGACAATTGTGTGCGTTGGGCAAAATCATCCGTCGATACTCTCAGATAAATAACTTCGAGATTGGTTTTCAATACGTTTGAAATATTTCGCCACAATGCGGAAACATCGTTTTTGTCACACTTTCCGGTTTCTATGGGTTCGACGTATTTTACGAAATTCAATCTGGCCATGTAACGAAGCTCATTGATGTCGCGACAAAATCTGAAGAACACGGAGAGAAATAGATTGAGATAATTTTTGTAAAATGCATCCTCGTAATTTTCGGGCTTGTTGGTGAACAAAATTTGGGCCAATTCGTCACGCGTGTATTGGGAAAAGTGAATCTTAATGGGTTCTTGAACTCCTATCTTGACGTAATATTTTTCCCAAATAATGTCGCTCATGAAAATTGTGCAAACGTTCACGCCCGATAATTCGCGCAATCGTAAAAACGCGGGTAACACATTGACATCCATGTCGCGCATTCGATCGCATTTGTCCAGAACAATGACAATCGGACGTGGATCCTTCGACGCGATGATTTTGAGACCGTGAACGAAATGCAAAAAATTGTCGCATTTACGATCGATCTGAATTGCGTCGGCGGGGTCGAGTTTGCCAAAAGTCAAATCGTCCAAGATGTATTCGTAAATGTGTCGACCGTTGGGATGTTCTATGCAATTGATTATGCTGAAATTGTGCTTGGCGTACTTGAGCAATTTTTCCACTATCAACGACTTGCCCGTGGCCACGTGACCGTATAGGAACAAACTTTCGGGCATCGGCTCGCCAGCCGTCCCGATCAACGAGTACAGAAGCTTTATTATGTCATCCCTGCATACGATATCGCTTTTCAACAGATCCAAACACTTCTCCATGACGAACGATTATCAGTTTAAACTTATTTTAATGGAATTAACAAATTAAGCGCTCGAAGATTTCCAACTTGACAAACGACGCTTTTTAGACCTGTAAGAGAAATAAAAATTGTTCTCGTATAATAATTTTGTCTCTTTGCAAGTCGAAATTTGCGGTTTGTCAAGTTGCCGCGAATGAAAATGGTGTACGTGCAATGTTTACGGTCAATTGTTCATCTGAGCCATTCTGGTCGAAGATGGAAAAAAAAATTAGCTATTTTGCAGTGATAGACTTCAGAATTTCTTGTCGAATCAATGAGGGAAAAAAAGATTCATATTCAACAAACAACGAGAAAATATCTGAGAAAAAACAAATTCGAATGCGCTGCTCCGAAGAATTGACCGTGAGGGTTATTATCTTGAAAGCAAACGAAAAATTTACCTGGGCCAAGAACATCACCAGCTCATCGAGGCTCTTGTTAAACTTGTCGGGGGTGAGACGAAACACTTCCAAGGTCGATTTGTAGTGACGATACTGTTGCTGAAACTACAGAGTACAATTATTAGTATCATCGTTGAAATATTTGTGGCACAACATTTTTTAAGATTCGCAGGTTATCAAAATTACCTCTTCTCTGTATGATTCGGGATCGCGCTTTACAAGATTCTGCAGCTGGGGAAGATTATCCGGCAGCTGATTGTTATGTCGTACCATTTTTTCGTGCGATGGTTAACCTAAAATTAGGTTGAAGAAATTCGGTTTCAATATACACGACTCTTTCTTATTTTAATGAAAAATAATTTTTACGATTTTCCGTTATGTAGAAAATATTGTACGTACCATGAACAATAATTATCATCACGAAAACTATCGTCTACGAGAATAACCACGTGTATGGCTGCTGTTACCAGTGCACGCTACAGAAAATACAAAATGGTAAGAAAGTTTACGTTACGCGGGACAGTTGCGCGCGCAGCTACCGCCAAGTAACGAAGAAACGTCTATTTCATTGGATGCCGCAAGCCGCAATGGGGACACAGTTTACGATCAGGGATAGATCATTCATTTGGTAGAAATGTATTTAACTTCAATTGTTGAATGAAATTGATCCCAGTTATCTGTTTGTAAATGGATTTCAAATACATTTTCATCGAATTAATGCCCAACCGGTGTTCACGATGACAATTGGTTACAGCTGTCCAAGTGTAGAACTACGAACCAATCAGTACACTCGTACATAGCGACGGAAAACGGTCCATGAGAATCCGTTTATACTGTTGTGTCCCACTTGTCTGCACTTGTCCCCTGCTTGTCCCACCCACTCACCCAGTCTTGTCTCATGTCCGAGATATCTGTCAGGACGGGTGTTTACCTCAAAGGCCAGGGATAAGCAATTCATTCTTCCTTCACTTGGTCTACATTAGCATAATTTTTACCAGTAGTACAAGCCTCTCTTCCTCTAACGAAAGATGTTCAAATTTTTGGTAATTATCGTTGTTTCGAATAATCGCGAACTCGTGATTAACCTATAAACAAATGGTCTGTTGCAGATAACCCTCGGAATTGGAATTTACGCGGGCTTGTACATTAGCCAAAATTATGAGGTGATTAGTCGTATTCTGTATGATAAAAATATTTTTCTCGCATCCTGCGACAAGGAAGCGAAGAATTGCCCATAGCTGTTTTGACTCACCTCTATTAATATCCCGACAGGTACCGAGGGTCGACGACCCGTCCAAAATAATGGAGAAGCTGAAGCAATTCACCGATGATCATAAGAAGAAGTGAATGTTTCAAAATCAAAGGATGAGAGACAGGGAGGATGTAAGGTTATCGAAAATAAAAATGACATTGTAAATATAATCTGATGCAGCTATTAACATTTTAGCTGATATATTTTCTTTCGGTAGCAACGCTTTTCCACAAACTGTACATTTTCATCTTGACAACCTATTATTATTATTATTCTTTTTTTTTTTTGGTACGAAACTGAATTACTTAGAATGACAATAATTTATTTGTGAATGGTGCAAAGTGTTTGGATAATTCTCGGGCTAGCACTAGATGTAAACAAAACCGCCGCCCGAGTATTCTTCTCTGGCTTGGGGTTCCACAAAGGCGAGCCAATCGGACGCGTGAGTCGGCAACAGTCCCATCGATTGACACTTGTATAAAGCCAAGCCTATGTTCACCAACTGGCCCAGAAAGAACACAAACTTCTGGCTAAACGCGTTGTTTCCCTCTATGACTTTGAAGGCTGCAATTTAATATTTGAGGTTAATGTATTTTGTTTCGATACAAAGTTGCGCCTGCAATACTAAAATTGCTACACCAAAACTTTTATATACTGCATGCTTAAATTACAACACAAACAAGGGTAATACAGCCAAATATTTGTTTGTTCAACCACAAAGAAATGTGAAAGTCGAGACTCGTCGATTACTAACTTTGGTGAAGCGTGAACAGAGCCTTCACAGGCCTGATGATCAACATGCCGACCATCATGATTGGAAATATGGAGATGGAGTTTCCGGCCATGAACATGATAAATAAATTCATAGGCACTTGTTTCAAAGGTCCCAGTGCCAAATCCCATGATTTTTTCAGAATCAGATGATTCGGATCATTTTCTCGCTGCAATTCGGTGTTGTGAGAAAGCGCACCCGCCGGAGTGTAACCCGGTGGCGAAGGCAGATCGATGCTCTGTTTGTTTCTAAATAATGCCACGGTTAATAATTTTCATTTTAATGGAGTCATCGACGGTGGGAATGAAAAATAATTTTACATACTTGTGTGAAAAGTCCAAGGCCCATTTTAACTTTTTTCCGTTCTGCTTGGCCACAGCCATTGTCGTTCACGATATCGATGTACAAATTGATGAATTATTATCAATGTAAACCTTCGAGTTTGGATCGCATATAACGAGAGGTTTCGTCGATTGAATGATTAATGATTTGTACGTCAAGTAGTTTACTAGGTTATGGACCGACGTTGCTGTGTTTCGGAACCCAAATTTCTCACTCGTTCACCCAACAAGCTTTTCTATTGGTTCGTCGTGGAAAAGAGTCCGCGGCAGGCGATCCCATCAAAGTGCATGACGTGTAGGGAAACGAAATTTGGGCCAATAGCAAAGTTTCTGTTTTATTTTTAGGGAGTTCTAGCGATGGTAGCGCCGCCTAGACGCGTGGCACATTGTGTCGTTACTGCGTATACAGGATTGGTCGACCTCACGTGAGAGCGTCTTCCATTCTACTAATTCATGATTTGTCCAAGTTAAAAATCGCAGGTGATAATGGCGGACGTTATAGAAATTGAGAATTACGATATTTCACCCGTCCAAGTGATTTCCTCGACGAATCCCGAGACAAATACCAGCTGTCACACGTCGTACGACGAATTTTTCACAAAGTTTCTCGCAGTCAACAAACCGTGCGTATTCGATGACGAGATCACGAGAGGCTGGCGATGCAGACGAGAATGGGATGCAAAAGGGGCGCCAAATTTTGAAATTATCGCTGAAACTTTCGGTGCGAGTGAAATTGTTGCATTTGATTAATGACACTCGTGATTGTTGACCAAACAATACAGTTGTCGATGAACTATGTGAAACTTCTCTTCATACTTAAAAATGGACGTTTGTCTTGTCCTTTTTTTTTTTCAATTGTCCAATTACATTGTTATTATCTAGCATGAGACTATACCAATGCTGTATTTCATTTTTGCGTATAATTCTACAGAAATTATAAATTATTTTGTTTTTCCATCAAAGGCAATTGCGAAGCTCCGGTTGCTGATTGCAAGAAAAAATATTACAATTCGCAATCGAAGAACGACATGACCATCGCTGAGTACTTGGATTATTGGACAAAGTATAGAAATAAAAATAATGAGAATGAAATGCCGCTGTTGTATCTCAAAGATTGGCACTGCGTCAAAAATCATTCTCATTTAAATTTGTACGAGGTGCCAAAATTTTTTGCATCCGATTGGCTCAACGAGTACTACACGGCTCATGCGGAACTGGACGACGACTACATGTTCGTTTACATGGGACCGAAGGGAACATGGTACACGAGTTGAAAACCGGATCCTCTGCTAGACAAAACTTCCCATCATATCGAGAGTAATGAAAAAAAAAAAAAAAACTTCAGGACGCCGTTCCACGCGGATGTCTTTGCGTCTTACAGCTGGTCGGCGAATATAGTCGGAAGGAAGAGATGGCTGCTCTTTCCTCCGGGCCAAGAAAATTGTCTTCGAGATTGTCACGGCCAGTTGTCCTTTGACGCGACGTCCGAAGAATTGAAAGATGGCAAGAAATATCCAAATTACAATGAGGAAAAATTGCAGAGCTTTGAGATAATACAGGAAGCTGGGCAAATAATATTTGTACCTTCCGGATGGCACCATCAAGTTTGGAATTTGGTAAGAATTTTCATTGAGGCCATTTTTTGAATTAAAAAAAAAAAAAAAGTTATTGAATTGTATAAAAAAAGATAGTGCAAAATTTCCAATAATTTTTGTGATTGAAAAACAAAAAAATCGTTGAGAAATTTGTTTGCACGTAAAACAGGAAGACACCATATCGATAAATCACAACTGGATCAACGGTTGCAACGTTTGGAACGTTTGGCTGGCTTTGAAGAATCAATTGTCAGCAGTAATGCGAGAAGTCGAGGATTGCCGGGACATGGAAGATTGGGAAAAACATTGTCAGCTAATGCTGAAAGCTTCGCACGGAATGGATTACCATCAGTTTTACAAATTCTTGACGTTCATCGTCGAGAGGAGATTGAGGGCTCTGAACGATCGCGAAACCGTGCGAAGTTTCGAAAATTGGGTAATCGGTCGCAATCATTGCTTGTTCGATGTCGCACAAGCGAGAATCGTATTGAATAATTTGATACAGGACACCAGAGACAAAAATATATACGAAATTATATTTATCGACGACAATGTGAACGATTTGCTCGCCGAAATAAACGCAGTATTGCCCGTCCCAATCAATTGACGAATAAACGAATCATCCCATTCTACTTGTAACATTTTTATTATAATTTACATCATATTAAAATTTTTATTCTCTATCAATCTTTAATTTTTGTTGTTAAAAATTTACAATTTTTTTTTATCCATTCTTTTAAAAAAATTTCTTTCTTTTATTTTTCTTTTGCATTTTTTTCGAAATCATTACCGAAACTGAATAAACCATCGCACATAAGATTCTCGGTACACGCGTGACAATCTGCAGCTCACATTCGTCAGAAGGAAAATTAATGACTCGATGTTAATCGTGATTTGAGAAGAAAAAAATATAACGAAGCAAGAGTCACGTTGCAATGGGCTTGACGCGACATTTCGATGAGATCCATTGAACCGATAATTGCACCTGCGGTAAACTGATCTAAGGTAAAAAAAAAAAATCACGCGTTATCTCGGGGCAAGGATTAAAAGACGACAGTCGGGGTCTTGCAGCTAGGATCGCAGTTTCATCCAATAACCAGTGCTTGATGTAACAATATATATCAAGATTTATAAAAAAAAATAATCATAAAAAAGAATGGTACAAATCTATTGGCGGTATCGGCAGAGAATCGTGAAATCGCAGTTTGACTGCTAAAAAATCTCACGAAACTCGATACACAGATGCAAAAAAAATGTTTTTTTTTTCAATTACACGACCAAGTTATATTGAAAACAGACTGTTGTTCTTGATATCTCGCGATCATTCAGTACTACAGCACATTTGTATATTAAATTATTAATATACCTGTGCATTAGAGGAAACAAAATGAAATTATGTACCCCGTCGTACACTTGTTTTCAATAATATTCATGAAAAAAAGTTTTTAAAAAAAGATTCACACCGCACAATTGTCAAACTCTTAGTGTCATATATGCTGTTTCTCTTATGATTTATAAAACTCCTATTTGCATATAAAACAACCCAACGTCAATTTTCAAATCATCATATCCCGTGTGTATTGTCTTATATATACTATAAATGGAGTAAGCATAAATATTTATAGATTCTAGATTCGCATATTGTTATGCATATATATGATCATATATGTGATATATTAGGGTGGCCTTTACTTTGACTTTTTTTTTAATTTTGGCACTCCGAGAGGATAATATGGTTCGAAATACGATTTGACAAATATTGTCAACATTTGAGGCCCCTATCTCAATCCTTCACCCTGCGCGTAAGTCAAAATTAAAAAAAAAATATAATTAAAAAAATATTTTTTGTTTAAAATTACACGAAAGAAAGGATTTTTTATAATCTACAGTATTATCTACGATGCAGAACTTCATTCAGGATAAAAAATAATGCTGTAATATTAAAAAAACTTTTATTTAAGTGGCAAACTTCGGGAGGCTGGCGGCAGGGTTAAGAATTGAGATAGAAACTTCGAATCTCGAGGATATTCTTTTAAATTTATTGCGAACCATATTATCATCTGAAAGCGCCAAACTAAAATAAAGATCGAGGATAAGTACCGCCCTGTACATATAATATGATACAGGGTGGTTCTTATTTTATTTGGCGCTTCCAGAGGACAAAATATGGTTCGAAATAAATTTTAAAAAATATCCTTAAAACTTAAAGTGCCTGACCCAATTCTTAACCCTGCCGCCATCCTCTCCCTAACTACGCAGCCATTTAACCGGCAGGATTAAAGATTGAGATAGTGACTTCAAATTTTGATATATTTTTTTCTTCTTTTTTTTCGAACCATATTATGCTCTGGAAGCGCGAAAATTCAAACAAGCCAAAATAAGGACCACATTAATATATATGATATTTACAATATATCGCTAATAGAAATGTACAAAATCTATAAGTCAAATTGTATATCCAGCGGGATAAAATTTATTCAATCGTGGGGCTGCTCCGAATCTTTTTTTCGAATATCAAACGAATGGAGATTGTTTTTTTTTTTTTTTTTTTTAACTGCAAAAAGTTAAGAGGCTACGTATTTTTCTTTTTTTCATTGCACAATAAAGAGATTGAGTTGCATGATGAATATATGGATTCATTATATATATTTTTTCATATATATAATATACATATATTCATAGTATTTACAATCGTATTTTACTTTTTTTTTATCGTCATTTTTTTTTTTCGTTTCATCGTGAGAACGTTTTAGTTCCGAAGCCGAGGCGTTTCAATATTGGTCACAAACACATTCAATGATATGCGCAATTTTTTTCGTTCATTTTCATGTGTAAAACCGGTATGGGCTACTGTTTCGCGGTTAATTCGCGATAATCGATGAAAACAGAACGAAGAGCCGGATTGGAAGGCGTTTTTTTTTCTTCTTCGAACGCGCGTTAATTAATCATGCACGATAAATTCGTATAATCGTAATTTGAGCGCTATCGATCAGTGATGTCGTGGGACAAAACGGGAAAAGAAAAAGAAAAATCATCTGTGCGTTCGCGAAATTGTTCCGCGGGGAAAAGTGGGATGCGTTGTGTGTACGAATTATTCAGATGATTCGATGAGTTGAGAGATTGTTTGGTTTTTCTTCTTTCTTTTTTTTTAATATGTAATTCAACAACGTTTTCCGAATTAAAAAAATATATGTATTTTTCTAATAATTACAATTACCTATCGTCACAGCATCGAAAAAACTTCATCATTGTCATTATTCTTACGCTCTTGATAAATAAATACGAAAGAGATAGTTTTTTTTTGTTTTTGTTATTTTACGATTTCGTGAATGCCGAAGATTCAAGCTGGTGGTGGTAGATTTTTTTTTCTCTTCTTTTTCGTAGAGTCGCCGAAGCTCTACCAAAGCGTGATTTACATTGCAAATGGAAGCAAGAAAAATAAAAAAAAACCAAAATCTTTTTCAAGAATCGAAATCCGAACGAATGAATGGCTAATGAGATTTTATCGATTCAACGATTGATTCGACTCATCTTTTTTTTTTGTTTGTTCTAAATTTTAAGAAGCCAATATCTCCATATTTGTCAGCTTGCACGGCAAGTACATCCGATGGTTCTTTTTGATGATCTGAAGCTTGCGGAAAGTCATGATGCTTCTATCGAATTAACAATTAACAGCTCTCGAAGTTACGGACTTTCCGAAACCTGCGGATCTTTCGCGTATAGTATTTCTACTTATTCCTCGTTTTTTCTCATTATTTTTTTCTCTCTCTTTCTCTGTTTCTGTCTCCCTATCTCTTCCCCCCTCTCTCTTTCTCATTAATACCTATATAATAGATACATTTCTCGCAATTGTGATGCGTATTTCTGTGGAAAAAAAAATTAATCAAAAATTGTTTCCCCACAATGACGAAACAACATGAGATTTGCTATGCAACAATTATTCATTCTAGTACGATGTGCGAACGCGTATTTTTTTTTGTCCACCGCGTCTGAGAAAACGAAGTAATGTGAATGACGAATGGTCGAACAGCCGAATATCTACGATGTTCCGCAAACGAAAGAAGAAGAAGAAGAAGAAGAAGAAGAACCTAATTCGTACATAGGCTCGATCGATCGCAATGAAACCTATCCTACATTTTTTTTTCTTTTTTAAATCGTACGAGTATGCACCACCCTAATTCCTATCCTAATTAGACCTCTTCTTACACAACGGGAAATATTAATTATTCACATTTGTTTAAAAAAAAAAAAAAAGTAATGTGAAAATATTTCATGAAATTTTCCATCGACCGTTGATCAATTTTTTTTTTGTTACGAACAAACGCGAGGACTACGAAATCGGTCGATGATGTCTCATCTCTTACCGATCATATCCTCGCGTCACTATATGGGATGTGCGGTGAGGGTGGACATTGTCGAAGGAACTGCGGGTGTTGGGGACGCGACCGTTATCGGAGTTGCCGGTGTGGCGATCGGTGTGGACGGCATCGTTTGATGGGGTTGCCGTGGTGGCGATAACAATTCTTGCCGGTCGCGTTCGCGCTCGCGACCCGGTCGCCAAGCTTCGAGAAGCGATTCCACGCGTTCCTCGGTCGGTCCCCAACGTGCTGTACCCGCTGCGTTTTGCAACCAAACTACCAACGTTCCGTGTGCCGCTCTGATATTCACTTCTCCCCTGGAAAAAAAATTTATAAGAAAATTATTTGATTTGAATTAAAAATTAAAAACAATAAAAACGAATTCATGTTTCAATATTTACGAATAAAATTTCTAAAAGATGTTAACACTTGTGAATTAGACTTTCAGTAAAATTACGGTTCAGTCAAACCGGATAAAATTTACCCTAGCAACTTTGAATTGACAATAAGAAAAAATTTTGCAATCGATAAAATGATTTTGAAAAAATGCTGAACATATTGAAAAACCTTATTCTGGAATTATACATTTTTTAGATAACAAAAATGTTACTTTCAATATGTTGAGAAAAATCTTTGAAGAAAAAATGTGTAGTTAAAGGTTCCATCTAAAATTTAAAAAAAAAATCATAAAAAAATAATAAAATTATCTTAACGTGGCTTTAAAAAAAATCAGAAAAATCTCTTAATTTTTCCACCAAACAACCAGATACCACCCCGTTGATTATAAATATAATAAAATAAATGATGACAATGCTCCGATTATCGAAATTTCGATTGTCAACGATGAAAACGTACTTTGGCAAGATGTGCTGAAACCCATGACGATACTCGTGTTCCATAGCCGGAACAACGACCTGTTTGCGTTTGAAGTGACTGCCCTCGAGTTTGATCAACGCGTTTGGCGCGGGATCACGCCACTCCGGAAGAAAAACCACGAAGGACAGTGGTTCGGCCGAATCGGCCAACAATCGTTCGAAATGATTGACCATGGCTTCCATGAGTTCCTCGCAGTACGGTGGATTGGCTTGAAACGAACCGCTTACCGGTCGAAAATCGAGAAAAGGCCCCCGCGAACCGAAATAAGAATCCGTGTCGGCGAAGGTCGAGCAATATTGACGATAATAGCAGTTCAACGGCGACGCGAAGCACTCAAAAGTCACGCCGAAAGATCGATGAAGACACTCGAATACCGTTACCGGCAATGCCATTTGCGTGGCTTGTCCCTCGTTAATACCCAGATAAGTTTGATAACGTTTCAACATGCACCAAACTCTCGGCAAAAACATTTCAAATTTTTTATCATCGAAACAATTGTATCTGTAAAGATGTTCGAGTTTCGTGAGATGCATATTATTGATGCACATTGTATCACCGTGAAAACGCAACATCGTTTGTTCGCGTTCGGGCAAATAATCTATCTGCGGTACACGCGGTGCGGGAAGTGAAAATTGCACCGGATAACACCACACCTTGCGTTGGGTGCTCGCCGGACCCCCCAATGGTATAACGTCCCCCAAACCATTGTCCTTCAGTATCTGATTGTTCTTGTCTTTTACTTTTTTCGCGTATTCCGTCGACAAATGATATATCTTCAAACAAATGCCCTCGACGCTGGCTTTCACGGTTTCCGTAAGATGCGGTTGACACTGACGTTTCAAATGCGACAATCTGTCTTGAAAATCGTCGAAGGTCGCGCCCACGGTCCGCCTCAACCACTGAAACGTATCCTCGGCGTTCCACTTGACGACTTTGCGACTCTCGGACGACGCGGCACGCGACTCAATCATCTTCTTCGCCGCTTCCGCGTAACGCGACAATTGTTTACGCGCGTCACCCGTGAATTTCGGACGTACCAATTTGATGGGTATGTCGTTCATCACTTCGCGATACATGGACATGGAAATTTCTGGAAAACATTGACTGGGCAGTAATGGATCCGAACCGCAATCTATGACTTTACGTTCCATAAGCCAACGATTGAAGGAATCTTTCGGTGCGTCGATGGCTTCGCGAGTGTGACACAACTCTTGATAACACTGACGCAGCTTGGCCAGTAAACTGCAACGCAGAGCTTCGGCATCCGGATGTACGTGCAGCAGGTTCGAAGGTGCTCTCTCGTATATTATTACGTTCGTTGGGATTTCCAAATCCCACGGACCCCTGTGCGATCGATCGTTACATTGATTATTCGACTTATCGTCTTCCAAGCATTTTTGTTGCCACAAACAACGATGAAAATCAATGGAATTATATTGTTTTGTCGAAAAAATGTTACAATTGCAATTTTTATTGTATAAAAAGTGATTAATTTTTTTTTCTAAATACACGAATGGAAAAAATGTTAAACTCACGCGAGAATAAATTTTTTCACCGCAGGAACCGCGTTTCCCTCTTCGGAAGCGCGTCTCTTGAGAGGTCCGCCGGGAGTTCCGGGCGGTATGGGACCGTTTCCAGGCACAGGCGAAGCGCCGCATATACCCAGAGGATCCGTGATAGGATCGAACTGCGTAACGACATTCGTACTTGAGAATGCACGCCATTCGATCGCCGTCGAACCCCCCCGCCAACGCATTTAAACCAACCCATGCATTAAAATATTTATTTTTGTACCTGCGGTTTCAGCGAAGGCATCACCCACAACGATTCGCCGGTCAATTTGTTCCAAAAATAAGGACGATTCTCTCGTTTGCTCCAAAATTTTTTCCAACCTTGATGCTGCAGTTCCATGGAAAGTTCGGCGTCCGGATAACCTATTTGAGCGCCTCCCTGAATATTGGGAGCTACTTGCTGGACGTGGCCCAGTTCGGTCGGCGTTTGCGTCGGCATTAACGTCGGAGCTTGGAGCTTTACCGGCGACGTTACGATTACTTGAGCCACCGGCGAATTGACTTCCTGCTGCAACGGCATGTGATGATGATGCATGTTGGCCAGAGGCAGAGCGCTCTGAGCTGACAACACATCCCAAGCCGATGTGCTCGCCGCTTCTTGCTTTCCTCCGCTTACTTCGTTCATTTCCAACCCTTTGGGATACACCGTGGACAATCTGAAAATGTTTTTTTTTCTTTGTAAACAATTCATTAAAAAAAAAAAAATGCATCATCGGTCATCGAGTGACAAAAGATCGGGTGTGAATTTACTAAAATTGTCGCAATATAAAAGGCGCGCAAACGGTTACTCCGAAGTGAGAAAAATAGAAAAGAGAGAAAAAAACGCTCAGATGCGAGCCCGAAAGTGCGGCTTTTACATGGAAAATTCGACAATTTCCCAAGTTTTTTTTCCCCCACAATCATCGACATCTCGAACAAACGTGATATTTAGTTCGCGATGATTCGAAAGTTGATTAATTTGGCGGTTCGAAGCTATGCTGACAGCACTTGGTAAACTACTGTTTGTTTACATATCAAAAGCCCGCCGATGAAATATTCACGTTAATTCACGTAATTTACAACAATTGTCGAACGTTAATAACGTTTAAAAGTTTTCACAAACTCACCACGATCAACGTAGATCTTTATTAATCGATAATAACACGGTGAATCTTACGATTCGTTCATGATTTGGAAAATTTGACGCAACGATCTCCACCCGTGAGACGCCATTTGCTTGAAACTGAGGAATTGACGAGGGGAGAAGAGCATACGGCGACGATGTTAACGCGCATGCGCCGTTTTGAAACGCCATTTTATTGGTCAACACGGGTTATGCGAGGGGTTTTATCGTTGTCTCTCACTTACACAGTCGAATAATGGGAAATCGTAGAGACGGAAAAACGATAAACGTGGGAGTCGCGAGCCGGTGCAGTCGTCCACGAGATCCAATCGAAAAACATTATTATTTAGCAACGCTGGGTTGCCATGTTCCAACCAGTTTCAACCTTCCGAAGCTTTTTGAAACGATTGGCCGAATTCTCGGCAACTCATCCCTTTCCCTGAGGGGAAGTTTTTTTTTTTTTTTAAATCTTTTTCTTTTTCAATCGCATCCTCCCCTCCACCGTCACCCACGTATTTCAAATGCATTGGAAACTCGCATTTGCCACACGTACATTTAACGTTGTTTCATCTGACAATGCATTTCGGTATTACAATGGCTCTTCATTCGAACACTTTGATACGATAATCGAATTTTGTTTACTCGCAGACTGATTGACTTTGATGGTTTTTTTTTCGTTTGTTTTCGTAGATTGAAGCACTGCAGTTTTGTTGATATTGTCGTTGATCTTTGGGACGAAGCCAGGATATAAAACGAAACGAAGAAAAAAGAAAGAACGAACCGGTGTTCGAATGCTGGTGGACGTTTGACAGAAGCAGAAATGAAGGTTCTGGGATTTTTGTTGATTCTGTGCTGTTATTGCGGCACTCGTGCGTCGTCCAAGGAAAGCAAAGACATCGATGCTTCGAAAACAGTTGTTTGGGGACCCGGATTGAATCCACAAAAGATTACCATGCGAGCCAGATACTTTTTTCTGCAACTCAGCGACAGCGATGGAAAAAAGTTGGTTCACATTTATATTTGTCTATTAGTTCATCGAGATCCTGTAGAATGATTCTAGTCGTCGTTCGCCACTCTTTTACACAGTTGGAACTATTTCAATTTTATATTGTCAATTTGCTTCCGAGGATGAGAAAAAAAAATATCAAGTGTTTTCTAAAAAAATTGTTTTAACATGCTTTTTTTTGGGTGAAACCTTAATGGAGCATCCATCGTTTCAGTTACTCACCTCACTGACTATAAAACGAGGACATGACGCTTGGTCCAATTTATTTTGACCGAAGAAAAAAAGAAAATAAAATATTTACTCGTATGTTAAAAGTCAACATAATTTAACGGCCGTGTTTGGTTATATCGCAGCATAACAAAATCGCCGGGGGAAGGCGTAATCTCCGTACAGATAAAGGGCCAGACGAAGCACGGCCAAGCCTGTCACATCTGGACTCAGCTGTTGGATTGCAACGACGGGAGTTTTATCGTTCGTTACAAGCTGTACAACACTTGTTTCGACCTTCGTATCAATGTCAAAGTAAAAAATCACCAGACAGATCTGGATACCACGATATTGGACGGTGAGACTCCCAAAGCTAGCTTTGGAATGATTCTCATGAAATAATCGCATGATAATTAATTGTATCGTTGATAACAGTCGCAACAGACGCCGCTGTTCCTGTATACGACGAAGACTGCGACTGTCCGAATCCCTCCGTCGGCAATTGGTTGAATGACTACGAATGTTCTCAGAGCTACGACCAAATTGATGACGATCTGAAACTTTTTCCCGCTGTGGACTTTGACAAAATCAGAAATCGTATTATCGAAGAGTACAACAGGCCGAATAGCGTCAGCATTTGTCATTATGTCATCAAGGACAACAAAGTAAGAATCCATTGATTCTCCTTCGAAATTAAGAATTAAGAAAGGAGAAGAAAAAGAAACTTTTTTTTCATAATCGTTCAATCAACTTTGAGGTATGATGATTTATTTATACGGATCTTCGTTTATGAAATTTATACGAAAAATTAGATCTACAGGCAATGCTACGGTCAACACGTGGGATTTAAAACCTTTGCCGATTCCATTCTGCTGTCTCTCGCGCGAAAAGTCGTTTTACCGGATACCGAATTTTTCATGAATCTGGGCGATTGGCCGCTGGTACCGAAGCACAAACAATTGTATCCAATATTTTCGTGGTGCGGGTCCGAAGATTCCCGTGACATCGTCGTTCCCACTTACGACATTACGGAATCCTCTATGGAGAACATGGGCAGGTGAGAAAACAAAAAAGTTTTTTTGGTCACTGAACTCGATCTATCAATTAAAAAAAAAAAAAGAACTATTTACGTTTCGTGCAATCTATTTTACATTATCAATCATAAATATTATTTTATTACTAGTAGCTGTTCGCCGGCTTTGCTCACGTCCCATCCCGTCCCGTCTCGTCCCGTCGCTTTAGTATAAAAAAAGATTCAACGCACTTACCGTCGGTCAATTTCGAAATCCTTTCTCAGTGAGCACCTGCTGTGTGACCCGCAAAATTTCAAAACTCTATCTATTGCCGTTCCGGAGATACAGTAACAATGGTTACAAACGCCCACGCCCCATTCCACCCTTTTAGGGGTTGATTTTCGAAAAATCCTTTCTTATTACTCCACACCCCCTAAGGAACATATGTTCTAAATTTCATGTTTTGATCTTCAGTGGTTTAGGCTGTGCGTTGTCTGTCAGTTAGTCAGTCAGTCAGTCACGGAACAGTTTTATATATAAAACTGATTCTATATTAAAACTTTCAATATAAAATTGGTTTTATATAAAAAGTGATTATTCCTAACGATTTGTATAACAGAGTCATGCTTGATATGCTGTCGGTGCAAGAAAACGGAAAAATACCGTGGGACAAAAAGGTGGAAAAATTGTTCTGGCGAGGACGAGATTCCCGAAGAGAGCGTCTCGATTTGATCGGCATAGCACGTAAAAATCCTGAATTATTCAATGCTTCCATCACGAATTTCTTTTTCTTCAAAGATCTCGTTGACGAGTATGGTCCGGGTGAACGACACGTTTCGTTCTTCAGTTTTTTCCAGGTGAGCGCGAGATATGAAAAATTAACGAAAAAAAAACTCAATTTAAATTAAAAACACGCACGTGGCGAATTGAGTTTTTTTTGTGGACGCTTGTTAGGATTGCCCGAGCTCCTTCAAATCTCAATAACTCCGACAATATTCGTGAATACGTTAAAAAATGTTCAGGATATTATCATCAAGACTGTAAACTTCACAAAAATGCAAGAATTGATAAATCAAAAATTCGAATAACAGGCAACTCTGCACTTAAAAATAATAAAAAATAATAATAAAAAATGTATCCAACAAAAAAATTTCTTTCCAGTACAAGTATCAACTGAACATCGATGGCACAGTCGCGGCTTACAGATTTCCTTATCTGTTGGCCGGCGATGCTCTGGTGTTCAAGCAAGAATCAAAATATTACGAATATTTTTATCGTCACATTGTCCCCGGCCATCACTACGTGCCGGTTAAACACGATTTGTCCGATCTGGTGGAAAAAATTCATTGGGCCAAGAAACACGACGACGAGGCTAAAAAAATTTCCAAAGCTGCTCGCAATTTGATGAGAGATGTGGCACTGCCTCGTGACGTTTTTTGCTATCACGTAACTCTGCTGCGGGTATGTTCGAATTTAAACAACGAAAATTTATATTTTTTACGAAGCTTTGGCAAGCCGCCGCCTAATTGTTTAGCTACAATCTTGTGACTCCTATATTCTACCATATTATTTATTACACTATAATCAAAACGAAAAAAAAATTCGCCACAGCCTGGAAATTTTTAACCAACTAAATATATTATAATTAAGTAATTCACAAGCGTTTGTGTTAATATGACTTGTGAATTTTCGTTTTAACACAGGAATGGAGCAAACGTATTACGAGCAAGATCGTAGTCTTGAAAGGCATGGAACAAGTTTCACAGCCCGATCATCCCTGTGAGTGTGTTAGATTCGACGAGACTGATTCAAACAATTCCAAAGATGAGCTCTGACGTCGGCTCCGACAACCAAATAACTCATTAAACTAAGAATCAACTTCCAATGTAAACGTTATACCATGGTTATATTTATTTGCCATTTCCTTCAGTTGAAAAAAAGAAATGTAATTCACCCGAAAATTCATTGGCACGACTTACCCGATCCGACCCTCCAATTTCCTCTAATGATTATACGATAATTTCATCGAAATTCAACGACGAACGTTGAATACGCTCTCGCTTCGATTCCAAAATCTCAAATAATCTGATAATCCATTTTATTAATCATTTTATATTCGATAAATAATTAGAAAAAGTACAAAAATTTTCGATCGCACGAAACGATTCGCACAATATGCACAATAAATACATACGTAGTCTAAACATTGATTACGCGATGAAAAAATGGGAACGGAGCTAACGATTCGTCGTAAACGTACGCATAACGTTCTCTCTCTTCTTTTGCTTCTATTTTTTTTTTCTTGGCGTAACGCGATCGTCCTCATTTTCACAATTGCCAAAATCGGAAAAATGTACATACCAATGTCGGAGAAAAAAAAAAGGTAATCAACAGAATAGTAGTCTAAGTCGTATTTACGTATAACGTTAAATTTATGAGCAGCACGAGTTTCTTAAGATTGCAGATGGTGGCTAACAATCCTACTACGGATAAATCTTATTACAAGATTATAATTATTAATTTATAAACGACGATAATAGGAAAATTACGAGTATGGCTTCTCAATACGTAAGAACAAAATCTCATATCATCATCTTCCACGGATTTTTCAGTCGTGAAAACATATTCAAACGTTTTCCCCAATTGATTTCTCACGAGGACGACGAAACATCGTTGTTCCTTACTATACACAAAAAAATAAAACATTCTTCACATTAAATCGATCAGTTCCCCGAGGGAACAAGGAAAGGAAGATATTAAAAAACATAAAAAAGTGTTGACAGGGATCAAGAATCCGCGTGAAGAATCTATCCCAAAATCGATCAATTTGCTGTTTTTTTTTTTAGTGCCATGATGAGTTAACCGTAATAATCGTCAACCGATTACCTACGCCCCCCTAAGACAAGTATCGTGAGATCCTTCGATCAATAACGAGGTTTCTTCGTGTGGGAAGCATTTTGGGTGGAGTATCGTGACGCAGTAGCGTCGTTTCACTGGGGCGGTGGTTGATAACCCCCGTAACCCCCGTACTGATTGGGGGGCGGTGGTCCCTGAGGTCCGGGCGGTGGTGGCATGTGTCCGCCGGGTGGACGCGGAGGATACTGCGGATATCCCTGTCCAGCCGGTGGTGGTGGATAATTCTGCGGAGGATACTGCGGATGTCCGTAGTGTTGACCGCCTTGAGGCGGATGGGGCGAGTAAACCTGAGGCTGTCCGCCCGGACTCGGTGGCACGTAAGTTTGGGTGGTGGCCGGATGTGACTGAGGCGGTCCGTAACCGGCCTGAGGCTGAGGAGGCCCGGGCGGAGGTCCAGCGGGGCCTTGGGGCGGACCCGATGGCGGTTGAAAACCGCTTGGCGCCGGGCTCGGTGATTGTTGCTGCTGCTGCTGCTGCTGTTGCTGCTGCTGTTGCTGTTGCTGCTGCTGCGACTGAGCCGGAGTCTGTGACTGTTGTTGCTGCGACTGTTGACCGGGCTGATGAGGCGATTGATGAGGCGGCGGTTGATGAGACGCTTGATGGGGTCCGCCCTGATGCGGAGGATGGGGCGGTTGATGGGGAGACTGATGGGGCGGCTGATGGGACGATTGGTGAACCGGATAACCCGCGGGCGACGGTCCGGGTCCGGGAGCGTAACTTCCACCGCCCTGCGAAGCGGGCGGCGGTCCGCTGCTCGGCGGATAAGTTTGAGTCGACGCTGATGGCGTGCTCGTGGGTTGTCCGCTTTGTGCGTAAGTATTGGCGCCGCTTGCCGTTGGCGTGCTGAACGGCGGGGACGTCGAAGTCGCGCCGTAAGCCGTCGGACCCGGACCCGGACTCGGTTGGCTACCGTAATTCGGTTGGGGACCGCTCGATTGCTGCCCACCCGGCGGAGCCGTCTGTCCCGCGTTCGACGACGGCGGCGGCGGATAATTCTGAGCCGCCACGCTGTTCGGATAACCTTGGGAAGACGTGGGCGGATAAGTGGATGATTGATTGGCGGTGTAAGCGTTTTGCGGGGGTGGCTGGGAGGACGGTTGATAATTCGGTTGTGGGCTCGGGCTGCCGTAAACCTGTTGGCCCGGTTGTTGCTGCTGGCTGTTGGGTGGAAACGATTGCTGGGAAGCGTTCGGAGGCGGATAAACCTGAGGATTCGGGGGCGGTGGACCGTAACCCGCCGGAGGCTGACTCGCTCCCGGTGGTGGATAACCACCGGGCTGAGGACCGTAACTGTTGACCGATGTCGGAGGACCGTAACCCGATGGCTGATTCGACGTTGGATAACCACCTTGACCCTGAGACGAATTCGGCGGTCCGTACTGATTGGGTTGTCCGGGTGTGTAAGCAGAACCCTGAGGGCCTTGGTAATTCGCTCCGGGAGTCTGGTTGCTGTATGCCGATGGGTAACCCGGCTGATTGGGCTGCGGCGGATAACCCTGCGGACCTCCTCTGTACTGTTGAGGTCCCGGACCGGCTGTCGGACCTTTCGGTATGCAACGATTTACAAAGTTTTGGTGAGTTTTTGTGATATGACGGAGAATCACGCGTGCGACTTTGGCAATGTTGAACGTGGAACATTTTTATGAGAGCCGGTGTTGTTGTAAGTGAAAGCGGGGACTTACGATTTATAGCGGGAACCTGACTGGGCATAACCGGGCCTCTGTATCCTCCCTGAGCCATCGGCTGACCCTGCGAGAAACCGGACATGGGCAACGGCTGTTGAGGATTCTGAGGCATATCGCCGCCCGGACCGGCCGGCACCGACACGTTGTTGGGCGGAACTTGCGGTCCCATCATACCGTGCTGCGGTCCGTTCGCCATGGACTGCATTCCCTGAGGCGGCTGCGCAATCAAACAATTCTTGTTTATTACAAAAATCGATAACTAACCTAAAGTGCATTGAATGAAACTACAAAAAAAATATATATATATAAAATATATCCAAGCTTACGGGTAGCAGGGCTTGAATATTCTGATTCGCATCGGCTATCGATGCCAGATAAACCAAGTTACGATGGAGCATCTGCTGATACCTGAAAAATAAAGAAGAAAAAAAAATAGAATAAAAAAACAATTTGAACTTCGTCATCAAGTGCGAATCGGAGTGAGACGCTAGCTAGACCCGAACCAAACGATACTCACTGAATGCATTCCTGCGGTTTTCCTTTGTTCTGACATTCCTGAATAGTCTGTATGAGGTGACTGTTCTCATCCAACATCTGATGACGATAAATAAAAAATTGAAATTAAATTCAAACTCATTAACGCATTGAACGTTAAATTGGGGGAAAAATCGAAGAAAAAAAAAACATTGGCCCGTCAGTGATTAGCCGTGAGCCAGAACAAATTTTGTGTATGACACGCACAAACGCAAAAAGCTCATAGCGACCAGTCTTACCTTCTGTATTTGAGCCGGGTTTGGCGGCCGTGAGCGTTGGGCAAACGTCACCGACATCTTCGATATCAAACGAAACCCCCCCAAAAAAAAAAAACTTCGTAAAAGTTTTTTAAAAAAACGAAAACTAAAAAAAAAAGAGAAAAATTAAGGACAAAAAAAATGCAAAAAAACTTGAGAGAATGAAGAGTATAGATAAATGAGAAATTGGCGGGGGTTGAAACAACCGAGCGGCCGTAGGTTCGGCTTTTTTTCAAATCGATATCACATAGCACCGCGAACAAAAATAGAGCGCGGTCTTGTCTTTCGTTGTTTTTTTTTTTTATCCCGTCGCGACTGAACGACGATGAAAGAATCTCGAAACCGACGCCGTGATATCTCGTTCCGAACCGGGTGGACTCGCGGTTGCCCGATTATCGGATGGAAACGGGGGGAAGTAGGGGCAGGGGGAGAGGGGGGAAGGGGAGGCAAAAAAATACACGTACACCGAGAAAACGCGTCGCAAAATAATCGCAATCGGGTTTAACGCACGCACGGGAATGGGAACCGGTGTGGAAGGGCATTCCGTGAAAATCGCGTGTGGCTTGGGATGCGAGCGTAGTCTCGCGGCAGCTCGATGGACCACTCGTCGTGGTCGCTGAGTCGCTTTAGCGACGCATGGAAGGGGAAATATAAGCGGTTTTCATGAAAATCGTTCTTAAGGTGATGAAAGACCTATTCGAGTGCGAGAGAGACAGCGCCATCGGCGCTCGCAGCGGGGCGAGCGAGAGGGAAAGAATTTTTGTCTTCCATCATCTTAAGGTGATGTACGAGATTTCTCTGTCGTTCTCTCTCGCTCCGCAGCGAGCCCCGATAGCGCTTTCTCCCTCGCACACGGCGATGTAGTCCGTCGATTCCAGGCGATGTGCTCTAACTATCGCTTGTCTCTCTCAGATTGCCACGAGTGCGAGGGAGATAGGCGAATCTTTGAATCGTATTATTCTCCGTCATGATTCAGTCGTTGAATAAAAGGCGAGAACGGTTGGCTGAAGAAATTTGAAAGGCAGCCAAACGTTCTCGAGTCCCATCGCGAAAATCAATCGCGACCGAGAACGATGGTTTACAGTCTTGCGTTACCGACCGATGCACGAAATAAACTCTCCGTCTCTCTCGCTCTGCAGCGAGCGCCAATGGCGCTGTCTCTCTCGCACTCGGTGATTTCGTTCATCGCCGTGAGGTGATGCGCCAATTATTTCGCTAGTTCTCTCAATCCAAATGTTTTTTAACGACGAATACCGAAAACCGATATTCGGTAATTTTTACGAGAAGCGGTCATATGACCGTTGTAAGTGAATCCACGCGTGTGGCCACAGCGTTCTCAAAACCCATCCATCCGGGCCTCGTTGCCGGGGCCGATGCTGGGCTGTTGTTGTCTAGCTGTTTGACATCGTCGAAGCCGAAAAACAAAAAGCCAAAAAAAAAAAAAATTAAAAGAAAAAAAAACAATCTCCAGCGCCCGTCGGAAAATTTGTCCTTGCCCACGACGAGTACGAACGAGACTTAAATAAAGAATTAAAAAAAAAAAAAAATATTATTAAACAAGCCCAAACAATGTAAAACGTTCGGCTGGGAAGAAAGAAAACGAAAATCATCAATATTTCCAACTGTCTTTGTGAACGAAAATTTTTTTTTCTTCTGTTGATTGTTTGTTGTTTTTTCTTTTTTTTTTTTCTTCGTTCATCATCTTTATTTCATAGACAATTGAAAAAATGCAGTGCAAGATCGATGATCTGCCGGATGAAATATTGGAGTACATTCTCAATCTCATTCCTCCTTACAAAGATCTGCAGGAATGTATGCTCGTCTGCAAAAGATGGTGTCGCGTTACCAGAAGTACGTCCAAAATTTTTTTTTCATCTCGAACAAAGCTTCGATGATTTACATTTTGATTCTTCGTTACTCATCAGACGTCATCGAACACAACGAGGCACATTTTCAAAAATCGGTGGCTTTTGGTTCGCTCTTTTGGAACGCATGTCCGTCTGTGCACTGGCCGCCCACCATAGGCAAGAGACATTCCCACTCGGCGTGCGTTTACGAAAATTCCATGTACGTGTTCGGCGGTTGTACGGCCACTTGTACGACCTTCAACGACCTGTGGCGTTTGGACCTGGATACCAGACAGTGGGTCAGGCCCATTACTATGGGAAGCTATCCGTCCCCCAAAGCGTGCGCCACTATGCTGTATTATAACAAAAGTTTTATTTTGTTCGGAGGCTGGTCGCATCCTTCTCCCTATCCTCATCATCAGGTTGGTAAATTTGCATCTCGAATATCTGAATCCGATAAGCCGGATATTTTTAAGCTTGCCACAACCGACATTTGCCATATGCTGAATGGTCAATGAAATTATTACAATCCAACCGCAGAATTTGTGAATGAAATGTATTTTTGTTTTCAGCAGGTGAAATTTTTTGACGAATTACACATTTACTGCATAAAATCAAACCGCTGGACGGCGATAAACACACTGGGTGGTCCACCGCCCACCTCCGCCCATTCAGCATCGATTCATGGCAATCTTATGGTCGTTTTTGGCGGTGTTTCCGACAGACACAGGTAACACGTACAACTGTTTCATCGATTGTCACATTCGCATGGTGTCCAGTGATTCTTGAAATCCTTGGAGTCCAAGATCTGTCCTTAAAAAAGTTCTGATATGTCCTCGAATTTCAGTCCTTACATTTTTTATTTTCCCTCAATTCGAGTTTCTTCAAAAACGCATATTATTGGAAATAATCCGAGAAAAATGTTCATCCTCAGTTCTGGGATACGTAAATTCATATCTTCACACGTTATGCGCCACAGGTTTGAACGTTAATTGTGAAAAAAAAAATCTCACCGGACAATTTTTTATTTCCATAAAAAAATGGCGTGAAATATTGCGTTGCCGAAAAAACCGATATTTGCGATAACGAAACTGTGATTTTTATTTCAAGTTAATGGTTGCTCATGTGCTACCAAAGAGATAAATCTTATTATTCACAGTTTTGTCTAACTTTAACTTTTGATAAATGCCCTAACAAAATTTCGGTTGAATCTTTTTACTGGACAACATGATTCAGAGGCAAGCCTATCAGTCAAATTAATCGTTTACCGTGGATGTGTATCGTTTCGAATTTCCTTCGAGGTAGTTGCAATAACGTTTGGTGCCTCAACCTGGACACTTACTGCTGGCACAAACAGACTACGTCGGATTTGAAGCCCCATCCGAGATACGGTCAGTCGCAAATCGAATTGGGCGATAAACATGTTCTCATATTGGGAGGATGCGCCGGTCCCAACGAAGCGATGAACGACGCTTGGTTGTTGAAAATGGACGGTGCCACGTGGACGTGGAAAAAAGTTAACATAAGACATGCCGATTGGGCCCCAACGAAAATCTGGTGCCATCAAGCTTGCAAGGTACAATCACCACACGTATTTTCATTCTACTTTCACACTCTGGTCAACGATTTTTCAATTGTTTTCGATTATTTTTTTTTTCATTTCATTACGCAAGGTGGGAAATTACGTAATCGTTCTTGGTAAAAAAAAACGACAGACCAGGGCGAACGACATGAGTATAACCGGCAACGCGGCTTGCCAGAGACCCGCACCCGCTCAAGTACCCAATCCTGCATCCCAAAACGAAAGGTACGTCAATTAGATCCAAAGGAGGAGATTAAAAAAAATTATATTCTTGCGTCTAAATTGAGATAATGTGCTGGACCGGGCGTGCCGTCGTGAGTGCGTGAAAGATAGCATTATTGGCACGCGCTGCGATGCAACCGAGAATGATCGAAATATGAAGATACAAAAATTCAGTTTAGTCAATTATGAACCGGAAAAAAAAAAAACAATGCATCGTCCCAATAGTTTTCAGCGACTTTCTCGATGGTTCTTGCTATTGCTCAGAGTTCTCGGTAATTTACGTGGCGAGTTTCCGGCCTAAATTATATTTGAATATTTTCTTTTGTCGATTTTGAAATTTGTAAAATGAGAATATAAAAAAAATCAGTCGCGTCGAATATGTACTAAAAAAATATCATCGTCCCAAAAGTTTTGAGTGAAATTTTCGACAGTTTGTGCTATTGTCCAGAGTTTCCAGCGCTCAATATTTCGTTTGCGATTTTTCAACTTCCAAAATAAGAAGATAATAAAAAATCAGTCGACTCAAATGTAGACTCAAAAAATAAATAAAAATGTATCGTTCCAAACGTTCGATGATGTATATTGTCGATGTAAAAATAATTCAAAAACCTATAAACCATAAAAATACGACAAACTCAAAATTATTCATTCGTGACAATGGAATTAATCGTAACCCTGTATTTCTGCTTCCAGACAAAAAAATCAGCATCGTGTGGACAGAGACGAGAACGTGAACGGTCGTCACGGATCGTTCCGAAGATCGATAGTTCCGGCAATCGTGCATCCCCCATCGTCGAGTTCGTCATTGCCGACCAGACACTTGCCGGGTTACATAGACAATACATTGAGCATGGCAGCGTTTCGCGACGAACCCGTGAGAACCGGGCCCACCCTCAATCGACAACGACAATTGGAATCGTTGCGTCGCATGGAGGAACGAATACAGAGTCGACGGACTCATCAGAAAGCTCGAAAAAAACGTGAAAACACATTGGCGATATTTGTGCTCGACATAACAAACGTAATGTGCGACGAATGCGTCGCAACGTGGGTACAATTGAAACAAAACGAACGAACCGGACCGGACGAGAGAATACTTTACTCGTTGATTCTCGGACGTGGCGAGCTCATACTTTTCGGTGGTATACGCAAGGAACAAGCGACGATTCTTGGTCGAACGGAAACCGACGATTCCGAAGTGTTCAACGATCTTCATTTTATAAATCCACCGAAATATATTATATAAATTTATTTTTTTTCTTTCTCTTTTTTTTTTGGTTAAATTACAAAAGAGAAACGAAGGGGAAAAAAAAAATTTCCCCAACAAAATAGTACGAATAATGATTAAGAAGACCGGCTACCTCTGATAATCGCTTTTCTCTTGTCGCTAAAAACAGTTGCTTGCAACGTCGCTCGAAAGTCTTCGTATAAACGATTGTAAATAATATAAGTACTTAGCTGGTAAGCAGACCGAAGGTTTTTTTTTCCTTTTTTTTTTTGTGAAACTTTAACGAATTGCGATAAAATTCGAAAGCTGACGCATAAAAGAAATGATTCTTCGACATATTTTTTCGTCCTATCGTGCGCTCTCACAGGGCATTCGATAGAATTTTGTACAAGTCATGAAGATTATTCCATCGTTAATAGCTTTTCGGGGAAAACAAAAAAAAACGTAAAATACGAACGCGAACTAAAATATATTGCCATAGTCGAATACGTAAGAAGATCATTGTTAAATATATACTCAGTTGATACTTTTTTTAAACGATTTTTTTTTTTTGTTTTTTTCCATCACGAAATCTTTATCGAAATGAAGAAAAAGATTGCTAAATAATATTTGTTATCTATTGTTATATTGATTCGCTTGATAAACAAATCAATCAAATTTTTCATCGATTCGTAATCAGCTTGAAAAAACAAAATTTGTTCAATGAAATATCGAATTTCGATGAATAAAATGATGAAATAATCAATGTTCTCGGAAATTCATTGGCGATGTGTCACAATTCGCTCGTTCTCTCTCGCGACGCAGCGAGCGCCAAAAGCGCCGTCTTCCTCGCACTCCTTGCGATTTCCTCGGTGTACCACATTCACAACCTCAAGCCGTAGTATTAAAAAAAAAAAAAAAAACCCGCGTGCACAAGTGAAATCTCACTTCTGTAGTCGAATTTCATATATTCACAATGTCATATTCGTGTCCAACAAAAAAAAATCCGCATCGATTGAGCTCCGAAATCACTAAATCGGTTGAGATTCAAAAATGCAGCGCCATCTGCCAACCAGCCCCAGCTTCCGATTGTGTTCAAACCAGTTCAAACTTACTAATTTTTTTCCTTATCATTAAAAATAAGGTTCAACCATTTTTGTTAAGTCTCTTATTCGTGTTTAACAAAAAATTTCGCATCTATTGAATCCCCAACAAACTTGATTAGGTCGATTAGGTGAGATTGAAAAAAATTGGCCAACTTTACGATCAAATTATGATTTATTTCAGTATAAGAATGAGCGTCCAACAAATTCTTATCTGGTCCAACAATTTTCAACAAATCACCGACAATGAATTGCAATGTACAACAATAAACCGGCCAACTTCATGCAGATAAATTTAATCGAATCGAAAAGACGCAATATGAGAAAACCCCCCCCCCCCCCCCCCCCCAGGTGAGTCTGTGCTGTCTGTGATGCTACCTGTGAACCCGGATTCAGCGCATTCACGGTGGAGGGGGATAATTCGTGGCGTGCGTATGTGAGTTTGTGTGCGTGTGTGTGTGTGTGTGTGTGACGTATCCTTGTGTATGGTATAGGGTGGTATAAAAGCGATTCACACACTCATTCACACGGATAAGCAAGGCGTCTGTGAGGGAAGAAGAGCGTATGGCCCGTCTTGTTGACCGATCGGTTTATCGAATCTTTCGAATTTTTTTCGAGGCATACGTGATGTTGGTTGGGCGTAATTGCAGCCTCGAATCACATCCCATAGGGACGATCTGAAAATTCAATTTCGTCATGTCCATCGGATGAAGGGTGTGTGAATATCGGGGCCCCGAAAACAAATTCCCAAACGAAAGTGCTCTCTCTCTCTCTCTCTCTCTCTCGTGCACAGCGATCACAAGAGGCGCAAGGTGGGTCTCTGTCTCTGTCTCTGTCTCTCGCCCACTCGTTCACTGTCTCTCGCTCGCTCGCTCTCTCTCTCTGTCGCCCTCCCGCTCACACACACTCTCTCCCTCTCTCTCTCTCTCGCTCCCCATCACTGGCTCTCGACTCGCTCCGGGAACCCGAGATAACTGTAAAATGTCATCGACGACGAATTAATGTGTGTCACAACCGGGAACTCGCATTTCGGACGTCCATTCTTCCACGAGACCCTACATCCGCGTCATTCGTCCCTTCACAAGATATCACGTCGACAAATTCGTCCTTCCGTAAGATTTTCCACGTTTTTAACGTTAAACGATTTTTCATTTTTTTGTTGTTTTTTTTTTGTTTATCCATCATTTCTGTACTATCGTTCGTTCGGTTCCCAACAGATCTGCATGGATGTATGTGTGTGCGGTAATGATGACGTAAATAAATCATCATATTGACAACTTCACTTGTAATAACACTTCCTGATGCACCATTGATTTTTTGGTTTTTTTTTTTGTTATAATTATTTGATACATATTGCATGTGAAATTTTCAAAATATATAATATTAAATATAATTCTTATCATTTTGTTTATATATCGTATTATGTATAAAAAAAAGTTATGAGGAAAAACAATATTCATATATATATTGCTGTACATATATATATAAAATGCATAATTAAACAATTGCAATTGGTTAGCTGTGATCTGGATTATTGTCGTTGTGATAATTACGAGCGGTTTGTTCTAAACGTGATTTCACATTTTTTTTATCCTCTGTTCGATGACTCCAGAACCATATTTCTTCTGTATTATTATTATTATTATTATTATTATTATTATTATTATTATTATTATTATTATTATTATTATTATTATTATTATTATTATTATTATTATTATTATTCTAAATTCGAATCCGATTTTATTTCAGTGGCCTGAAACGAAAAAATGGAGGGACCAGAAGTAACGTTTATATTTCAATTTGGTCTTTTGCGCGATACGGTTAGCGTAGAGGCTAGTGCCTTAACGCTCAAAGCCCTCAAGGAGCACGCCTGTGATTTCATAAACACCAAGTGTCCCGACCACGGTTTGAGTCAGCTATTCGACAGACTGCTACTGTTCAAACACGATTACGGTTCTACGAATATACTCCACCTCATCACAAATGCGACCGAAGTCGTGGACGAAACGCTGGTCGAGATTGTTATGACCGGTAATGGAAATTTTGTTGTTTTTTTTTTTCTTTTTTCCCCACGAATCGACGTGCAACATCGAAGAACGATAATTCAACGAAATATATTTTCTCAGCCCAAGTGCCGAGCGAAGAAGTCGTGGTTCGTCCTCACGCTCTGACGGTTCATTCCTACAAGATACCGACGTTCTGCGATTTCTGCGGCGAAATGCTGTTCGGCCTTGTGAGACAGGGTCTAAAGTGCGAAGGATGCGGATTGAATTATCACAAGAGATGCGTCATAAAAATTCCAAACAATTGTCTGCAAGATCCGAGTCAGCGCAGACGCAGTTCGACTTTGTTGAACGTACCTCGATCGCCCAGTCAAGGCTCGACCAGCAGTTTGACTAGCGCGAGCGACGATAATCAGAGCTTCGGCGCTACACCCAACACGAGCCAGAACAACAGCACCCTGGTAAGCTCGTTTCGACGTTATCTATTGGAATGACGATGCTCATTCTGATAGACGAGCGAATTACCGTCCTTCACTTCCGTCCCTGATCTTCGATCTGAAAAAAAAATCCAACATTCATTCATTCTACGTTTTAAAAAACGTATTTATTTCGTTTAAGTCGTCGAACACAACTTTCACACAACTTTGATGTAGCATCGACCATTTGTTTAAGATGTTTTGTTAGTTTTTTTTTTATCCATGATCAAAAAGAGATATAATCCAATGAGTTTCAGAATGCATTAACATAAATCAAATCGAACAATACTGTGAGACGTTTAAAATTCGACAAATGTAAATCGGCATGGTCGTGGTTGAAGGTAGAGGAAGGCCGAACGATCGAACGTTCGAGATACGGGCGTGAATCATCACATGGGAAACGTAACGGTCCATCAAATCCACGTTGTTGTCCCGTGCTATTGATTCAATAAGCTTACAGGCAAAAACGATACTCGCCAAGTTGAATTTTTTTGTCGAAAATCTCACGAACGAATGGAACATAAAAAAATAATGTTGTGAATGTAGAAATAGCAAAATATGCCGTCCTTACACGTGGTACAAACGAAATCCGTTCCAACTATTCCAGATTATCGTAGATCTAATTATTAATTTTATTATCTTGCGGGCGATGGTTATACAAAGATTCATTTTATCATTAAGTCGGGGGTACAAAAAAAAAGAATTATAACAAAAATTGCAATAAATAAATTGTTTTTTATATTTAGACTTATTCGTTTATTTTTTTATTACCGATAATTCATTCGACGTTTCGTTTATTTGGTTAATTCGTCGACACGTGCGTTCGGGCTCGGTGAAATGACAGTTTGAGAAATTTACAGGCAATTCCGTGCATCATAACGCCGAAACAATCGCGATCACCGTCTCTGGGTGGACGACCCGTGTGGGTCGAACGCGAACTCGCCGGTCGCATTAAAATTCCACACACCTTCGTCGTTCACACGTACACCAGACCCACCGTTTGCGGATTGTGCAAAAAACTTCTTCGGGGACTTTTCAAACAGGGATTGCAGTGCAAGGACTGTCAGTACAACGCTCACAAAAAATGCATCGAAAAAATTCCGAAGGATTGCACGGGCGAGAATCCTAAGGACACGACTGGTAATGATATTTCGTTGACCAGCGCGCTTTTTTATTTTTTTATTTTTTTATTTTTTTATTTATTTTTCTTTAGATCTATCAAAGTAATATCTGCTTTTTTATGTGTAATTTGCATTGGCCGTAGTAATTATTCAGTTAGTCAGATTATTGGCGATGGACGACCATTTTATATCATTCTTTCTTTCAAACGTTCCTCCTCTTTGGTTTGTGGCCTCTTCGGAAGATCATTTTATTTTCCAATTTCGTACAGTTTGTTACATTGATATTATTTTTTTTTACACATATTTTTATTCTTAGGTGTGTGCGTGTGTTACAATATTGTGAATTTTGTATTTTATAAAGTTATTGTTCCACGTATTTTATAAACATATTCAAATTTACGAAATAATAATTTAGTGGAATACAAAATTTACAATATTGCAACGCACGCCTGAAAATAAAAATATGTAGATGGAAATAACCAAAGGGGCGAAATGTAAAGAAAGCAATATATAAAAAGGTCGTCCATCGCCAATACACTAACCAACCGAATATCCTTGTATTTATTTATTTTTTTATTATTATTTTTTTTTTTGCTCTACCAGTCGAGTATCCAGACAGCGGTGTGGGAAGCGAGCCTGACGGAAGATGCGACGGCAGAAACGAGGAGGGAGACGGTGACAGTGACGCGGAATCACCCCCGAGACCGTCGGAAATTGCCTACGCACCGGCGGAAAATAAACTCAACGGAGAGTACACGGTATGTTTTATAATTTTATAACTTTTCTTCATATATAATTTGGTGTCGTTCTATCCACATTTTTTAATTTATTTATCTATTTGCTTATTAATTTTTTTCGTTTATTGTTTTTTTCACTTTGATTTATTAATCCACGGATATTGTTATCGACGATAATATAATGATGTTTCCAACGTAGGATCTGATTCCAAACCGCGACGACGCATCCTCCGACGGTTCGCGAAATTCTCGAATTTCCAGGTGAGCTTATCGGTCCCAGAATCTTCATCTACGAATAATTTTCCATGACTCGATGTACCATGTTATCTTGTACGATATTCAGTTGCAGCTCAAGCCCGAGTAACAACATTCCACTTATGCGCATAGTTCAAAGTGTCAAGCACACGAAGAGACGTGGATCGAAAGTTTTGAAGGAAGGATGGATGGTACATTTTACGAATCGTGATCGCACGGTGAGTCAAAATCGGATAAAAATCCGACGTTTGTGAAATAGAAATTTAAAAAAATTGAATTCTAATTCACACGATTACGCGTTTTCATTGTATATAATATAATAATTGTATCAATTATTATTATAATAATTATTAATCAACTAATAATTATGACAAATGACATTTAAATTACATGTGAATAATTTTCATTGGGTTATTTGTTGATTTTAGAAGCGAAGACATTACTGGCGTCTCGATACGAAGGCAATCACGCTTTTCCAGAGCGACAGCGGATCGAAGTATTACAAAGAAATACCTCTGGCGGAAATCTTAGGCACCGAGACTGCGAGACCACTTCATTCTCGTGAGCAATAGTTTTACATCCTTTCATAAATCAAACACTATTTTCGCATTTTTATGACAGACGTATTGTTATTATCATTTGTTTCTTCGTTATGCAGAATCGACCCACTGTTTCGAGTTGCGAACGGCGAATGTCGATTATTACGTTGGCGAGGAATGCGAGGGTGGGGCCGGGGGTCAAGTTCCCGCCCCGGAAAGCGGAGTCGGTACTCACTTGGCGAGATCTTGGGAAAATAGCATTCGACAGGCTTTGATGCCCGTCACAAATGCATCGGCCAGTAAGTTTTCACTCGGAATTCATATAATTCATTAATAGTCACAAAAAACGTTGACCAGTAATTTTTTTTGGATGTATTTTAACGTAATTTCGGTCAAAGATTGACACAAAAAAAATGTTGTCAAAAAAATGTACAATTTGTCAATAATTACGATCTCTTGTGTTCATTTGTTTAAAAAATGTTTTTTTCCTTTCTCAGATCAGGAAGAATCTACAGAACCGGAAGAAAATATAACAGACATGTCGCAATTGTATCAAATATTTCCCGACGAAGTTTTGGGTTCCGGACAATTCGGCATTGTATACGGTGGCGCGCATCGAAAAACATCTCGCGCAGTTGCGATAAAAGTAATCGACAAATTGCGTTTTCCAACTAAACAAGAAGCCCAATTGAAGAACGAAGTTGCGATATTGCAAAATTTATCGCACAGCGGAGTCGTGAATCTCGAGAGAATGTTCGAAACTCCGGAACGCATATTCGTGGTTATGGAAAAGTTGAAAGGCGATATGTTGGAAATGATATTGAATTCGGAACGCGGACGTTTGACCGAACGTATTACAAAATTTTTGATAACCCAAATACTCGTGGCGCTTAAACATTTGCACAGCAAAAATATCGTACATTGCGATTTGAAACCGGAAAACGTTTTGTTGAGCAGCAACAACGATTTCACTCAGGTGAAACTTTGCGATTTTGGATTCGCTCGTATAATCGGTGAAAAAAGTTTTCGTCGCAGCGTCGTTGGTACTCCGGCTTATCTGGCGCCGGAAGTTTTGCGAAACAAAGGTTACAATCGTTCGTTGGACATGTGGAGCGTCGGTGTGATAGTTTACGTGTCGTTGAGCGGCACGTTTCCGTTCAACGAGGACGAGGACATAAACGAACAGATACAAAACGCCGGTTTTATGTATCCACCGAGCCCGTGGAAAGAAATTTCATCGGACGCCATTGATTTGATAAACAATTTGTTGCAAGTAAAACAGCGAAAACGTTATACCGTTGACAAGAGTCTGCAACACGTTTGGTTGCAGGATTATCAGACTTGGTGCGATTTGCGACAACTCGAGGTCCAAGTGGGCTGTCGTTATCTCACGCACGAGAGCGACGATGCTCGTTGGTTGTCACACGCCGGTCATCGCACATGACACAACTATTTGCCTAATGTGAACATCGAATCATCGTCTAACGCGACGTCGATGCACAAGGGATGGGCGAGAAGCGCCCGGACCACGCTACGTCGCTTCATTCGTGCCTGATAAAAAAAGAAAAAAAAGAAAAACAATTTTTTTTTTGAAACGTTCAACGCGTTCGAAAAAATTACGCACGAATAATGATTTATCGTCACGTCTGTCGGTATCGTCGCTCTCACTCGAGGGGGAGGGAAAGTTTTGCCTGTTGTTCGACCATTTTCCGGTGGATTTTTAGACTTTTTTTAGGGACAATTTTTCAATTTGTCGCGATGAAACTGTGAGTGAATATGTTTATCAATGCGATTAGACGATGCTGGCATTTTTTTTTGTGGTCACAAAATATGAACTATTAGTCTAGAAACCTGGGCCGTTTTCGTCTGATATTCATATTTTCGTCCGTTATATTTTGTATAGAAAATATATATTGAAAAATGTGTTTTTCACAATTTTTTTGATGAGATTAAATTCAAGGCTTGAAGAACCCTTGTGAATTATTTTTGAGATTTTTAGCCGCACTTTCACAGTTTTAAAAAACGTCGTGACCCAATTTTCCAGCTTAAGGTGCCAAAAAAACTCTTCCAGACAAAGGGTTAACTCTGTTTTACGATGAGGGCAAATATTGTGGCTATTCTGGAGATCCGAGAGACAAAAAACCAGACATATTCATAACCGGAAGAGGAGTCGCTATCGTCTGAACTGTCTTATCTATAACCTTTTTTTTCTTACAGAATAGGAATAGGAACTATTTCGAAAATTTTCGAGTCTTTCACGTTTTTCTTTCTAACGTCTCATTATTCCTCTACAAATCGTAATTTCTAACTTAGGAAAAATAACTTATTTCAGACGATATCGAGATGTGGGTCGTCAATAGGGTCGCCAAATTTGACATCAATCGGTTAATTGGTTGCTGGCATATTTTGACCCTAAGTTGCAAGAAGGCAGCTTCGAGAAAAATGCTCTCAAAGTTGTTTCGTACAGTCTCGATATCATTGCTCGTGCTTCTTCGAATCTCAATAAATCCGACAATTTTTTCGAACGCGTGAATCATTTTTAGAAAGATTATTCTCAAGGCTATAAACTCTGAAAAAAGTAAAAATCGAAAATAAAAAATCGAAAAACAGGCAACTCTACCCTTAAAACTTAAAAATAGAAGAAAAATAATTTAAAAAACGTCTTTTTCCATATTGACACACGAATAGAGTGAAACGAAAACTACCTTCCCGAGAACAGCCGAAGAGCAACTTATTTGCTCGGCTAAGGGGACACGGAGATTTCAATTAAAAAATCTAAAAAAATAAAAGAATTCTATATCGTAGGATAGATTGTCGAGGGTGGTCGAAAAGCTTCTTGCTTCACCATCCGAGTTCTTCAAACTTTTCAAATTCAAATAATACTCTTCCAAGCTTTTTTTCGCTCTTTAGAAAAAAAAAATCTGATACAAATAATAATTCCTTTTTCACCGGTAATCGTGAAGATTTTTTACGATAAAAAATTAGTTTTTACGAGGGCCTGTATAAGTTGTCGCGGCATCTACGATACGACGACAAACGAGACCACACACAGACACGCGACAGCGTCGACGTCGACCGTCTTTATTATTTTTATCACGAGCCCGAATCGGTTCTGAATTGTTAGTCTTCCGATAACGAAGTTTAAACGACTTTGTGAAAACAATTTTTGTAACATTAGCGACGATTGATTATACATTCCAATGTTGATGGATTCGTGACATTCCACGATGAATTCGTCTGATTAAGTATGTGTCGCGGAGACGAGATTATAAAAAAAAAAGAAAACGAAAAATGTTGCTTCGCTTGAAAATACGAAAAATGAGATTGGCTGTGGGGAAATTGCGCTTGATTGGCTTTTCGTGCTGGTCGTGTTTTAATAACGGTAATGATTATTTTAGCCCACTGCCTATTGAGGAAAAATCATAAAAAATTTGTAACAACCGCCCTCCCCGTTTCCATATTCTGAAAAAAATGTACCGGCTGTGCCAATGAGTGCACAAATAGTCGCAAAGTGTGCGCTTCGCGATTTATTCAATCGCGGCTCCATTCTCGATTTAAAAAAATTATTCATCACCGTTCGCGTCTGTTATTAAATTGATTTATATAAATTTATATACGACGATCGAATTTTTTTTTTTCGTTATATCATATTTCCATTTGAAATAACGTTTGTCACGTGAAACTTTGCCGAAAAGTTTGAAACATTTTATCGTCAGAATGACGTATGGCCCGCAACGCCCCAGTTTCGACAATACGCTTTTTAAACAAAATATATATATGTAAAATAATAATCGAGCTCAAATTAATGATAATTCGTTGCGGAATTTTTTAGCACGTCACGTTCGAGCGCACCGAAACAATTTTCTTTTTCCCCATTAGAACGTTTTCCGCGAGCAATAAGACTTCACATTCGAAACCAGTTATACCTAGTTTGCGTATTGAAAAAAATATATTTTAATTAGACTATAGCCGATTATGATATGAAAAAGAAGAACAGGGAAAGCACATTGCGTGCGATCCGTTAGGCTAAGAATATTTTTTATTTGTCAACGACGAATGAACAATTCGATAACGAGACGTACAAGTTGTGACCTGGTTGTGGGATCTGATTATTTATATCTTATTATTTCTCATTTTTATTTTTATTATTATTTTTTTAAAATATTTTTTTTTTATAAATGAATTTTTTTTAACCGTTCGTTACCAGACAAACGAATCAAAAACTTTTATAGTACATATAGATTATGAGATTGAGCTTTAAGCATTAAAATTATATTATACAAATATTTATATATCGTGTAACTGTTTGATCGCTTGACTGTATTACACGTATAGATACATGATGCTGATTTGCGAGGAAAAAAAAAAGACGAATCTGTTGTTTTTCATGTCGCTCCGTGTCTGATTATATATACATATATATATACATTGTTACGAGACATTCCCATTATTACGCATTTGTGTTTGTTTGTTTTTTTTAAATTTGTTTACCGAAACATAATATTGCAATTTGTATCGCAATTTTGAAAGATCTGGAATTTGAAATTTTAACAATTAATTCATATTTCTTCGGACACGGAATAGTAACGTCTTATATATTAATTATATTATACATATATATATATAACGAAATTATTCAATTGCATTGAAATACACGACGTATGTTCACCTATTTTAATGTTACGAAATATACATTATTTTTATAATCCGAATATAAAACTGGGCTAAATGTGTGTCAACGAAAAAAACAAAAACAGCGAGAAGAAACAAAATGAATATAATTGATGAACGCGTTTTTGAAAATCCGGGGGGAAGGTATGTACCGTTCGTCAACGCGTCGCATCAGTGTGAAAAATCCTGCTGGAAATAATAGTGTTCGTCAAGCGTGTCCATAGTCAAACGTGTGACGCGGTCAGTAGATCAAATTCTTCTAAGCCGTCGACACCTTCGAATTCGTCGAGTCTTTCCTTAAAAAAAAAAAAAATAAATAAATAAATAATAATGTGCAAACGATACGTTTTAATATCTTTGATATTTGCGATGATACAGAAAATGAAGATAATCAGTGGCGAATGGGTGGAAATTCCTCAATTCTCGGACGAAACAAAAGTCTACAGATTACCGTTCAACAAGTACATTAACGGTGAAAATTATTTCGTTGAAAATACGAAAGGATCTTCGACGCACATTTACGAAAATACGAGCATTGCGAACCAAGGATTTCGGAGAATCACAATTAATCAACAAGCCGTCACGAAAATATCGTCGAAACCGGATTTTAACATCGGTAATACGGCCTCGTTTCCAGTTACCACGGAAACTGTGTACAAGTACGAAATTGCGAAACCAAACATCGTGGAATTGACGAAAAATGTCAATGATCATCACGGGGATGATGTTTTCGAGGACGATGCTGCGAGTGTAGAGGGCGCCGACGAAGAAACAATCGCCTCACCGACGACCATCGTCGACGATGAAATCGTCGTTGACAAAGATCAACCACACCAATCTTTCACAACCGCTTGTCCCGTGGATAACGACGTGCCGGAATCGGACGACAATGACAAAACCAGTTTCTTGGCTTACATGCCCATCGAATTGTTCAAAAAAGTTCACGCCACTCTGAAATCTCAACCGTCGAGTGTTAAAGGAAAATTGAGTTTTTTGAAGCGATTTGAAATCACGCTTCTCGCGGAAATCGGTGAGATTGTGATCTGAACGATTTTTTTTCATCATCGTCTTGGAAATAATGTTTTAAATGATTATAGTAAATTTTTACAAATTAAGAAAATTAGAAGAGGAACAATTTTTGCAAATTGAAAAATTCGGAGAAGAATAATTGTTACAAATTAAAAATTCAATGAAGTCTATCTGTAAAAAAATAAAAATTCAAATAAAAATCATTGCTACAAATTAAATATTCGAAGAAGAATAATTGTAACATGTTAAAAATTCGAAGAAGAATAATTGTTACGGATTTAGAAACTCGGTTTATTATTATTATTATTATTATTATTATTATTATTATTATTATTATTATTATTATTATTATTATTATTTTTCATTGTAGTAGTTTAAATTTTTTCAAATGAAGAATAACGTATGACACGCAGTTTATAATATTGTCGATTGTACGATATTCATTGGGATTTGATATTTCGTTAGAGAAACGATTGGTTCCGGTGATAAACCCGCCACGAAGGAAGAGAGATAGTCGAGGCGATCACGGATGGGACGAGCACGATGATTCCGTCGGCTTCCCATCGCTGGAGGGAGCATTGATGGCCATTTCCTTCCTCACTTTTGCCGTTTATCTCGTACAATTGGTCATGGTAATACAATATCCATTTGGATTTCGCATCATCATCATCATCATCACCTGTCATTGATATTCACGTTACAAACGTTTGTTGCAGATGTTGTTCACAAAACTGGGAAATCCGGCTAGTGCGGTACCAACGGCAACGGTTCTTTTCAACAGGAACAAACGATCCACCGAACAATTAACGGAAAACACAGCCAGAATTTTGGGTTATATAGATAAATTTTCACAATCACAATTTCATCGGAATAATTGAATTATTATAATTAATAAATTACAATACTCCATTTATTTTCCCGCCATTTTCATGGTTTGAAATTCAAATTTTTCGGCAACCACGAACGAATCGACGACGACGGCGCTGCAGTAGTGCGTTTTTTTTGTGTGCGTATGTAAAGCATGGAAGAAAGGAAAATCACATGGAACTGCATTCTCCGTGTTGGAATTTGACACGAGCAGAGATGAGTTGGCTCGCCCACCTCATCTCTGCCACACACTAGTGGTCCATGAAGCTCCGCCCCTCGCGATCGTCTCTCTCGCGCTCTCGCTAACGTGTGATAATGCTCGCTCTCTCGCACCGGCGAGAGACGGAGATTGGGCGGAGCCAATCGTGGATTTGCGTAAGATACGTGCGCACGGACGCGTGAACAGCGCCACTGTTTGTCAGCGGCCGGGGCCGTCCCTTCTGCCGCAAAATCGATGCCAAATCTGCCCATGGGAAGTACGTTTCTATGTAAATACATTGGTTCGTGGTTGAAGCGACATCAATAGATCCATAAGGGAATTCAAGTGGTAAAATTTTTGGGTTATGAAATTGCTTTGAAATCGCGGGAAAAGCCGTTCCGTTGGAGGAGTGTCGATGTGGTTCCGTACAAACGTTGCCTCGTTGAATTTTTTTCCTATTTTCGTCATTTCGTTGTGAAATCGTGTGAACAAAATTTTTATTTAACGTTATCCCGAGAATCGCGTGATCGATGATTGTCGTAATTATCGGCGATATTGAGTTTCCAGTGCGAATAACCGACGCGGAAAGTGCTCGGTGAGACCGAGAGACTCCGAATAATTCAAGGTAACCCCTCCAAAATAAGCCAACACGACTGTTTTTTTTATTTCAGCGAGGATGCACATCTGTCGAATCTGTGAGAATCTTTGAAATGTAGATAGAAGAGAAATATTCGTAAAATTCGGTGAAAACCGTTAAACCGTGAAATTCGTATTTCGTGGACGCTCGTTAATTTTTAACCACTGGTTACGTGTATTCGGCTGCTATGGAATTATTTTCCGAGCCCCATCGACTCGGCCGCAGGTAAATATCGTGGGAGATGTGGAAAGGGCCTTTCCGGACTTTGAGAAGCTTCCGAGAGCCTCGGCACGACCGCCGATGATATCACGCTCAACAACGAAGATTCCGCTGAACAGGCCAAAACATGGTCCGCCATAAGCCATTGCGGTAGATTAACAAAGCCAAAAGCGTCTCGAATCGTGACGCCACGATACTCCGAGCTGTGTCACTGAAATACTGTTATTTTTTTGCCATCGAGCTTGTTAGGAACAATTTTTTTACTTGTGCCAATTCTGCCATTGACGTTTCGTCGCCATGCATGACTTGCTCTCATTTTTGATGTTGCCATTTTGAGACATGGTAATACGCTCTGCGCCATTGTGTCGAGTGCAACGCCGACCGTTAACGCGACTCCAGGTTCCATTTTGTTTCGTCGCATTTGAATTCGTCGCTTTGTCATGAAAATTTGAGGATAAGCGGGTTTTTGCAAAATATCAAATTACGTTATTTCAGACTGGAAAAAATGCCAAAGCCTCGCAAATCAATCCAACCATCGCCGACGGTTATGGAGAAGAGCGATGGGTCTGTCGAGGACGAAACTGCGGAAAGTCACGGGATTAAGGACGACACAGTTGCGGATAGTTCGATCGAAGGCGACGCAGTCGTGTCGATGAACAAAGAAACTGTGCAATGCCAATTTGCGCTCGGTCAATTGACTTGGGCGCAAGTCGGCAAATATCCCTACTGGCCATGCGTAGTGACGCCGGATCCAGAAACGAAGCAACACACAAAATTAAGATGTGAGACTTATCCACAAGCCATTAATAATAAATGGCGTTTAGCTGTGGGAAAAAATTTAGCTTGAATAACATTTAAGTTTTTGGAAGTCAATTTAAATTGAAGTTAATGAAATGTGATTAATTGATCTTTCTTGCATTTTATTTCATTTCATTTTATTTATTTATTTATTTTTTCGACGCCACGTTGCAGTTTTCGGAAGAAATTCGGGTACAATGGTCCACGTACAATATTTCGGAGACAAGGGTCGTCACAGTTGGGTCGCGGAACACGCGATGATACCGTTCACGGGTTTGGCGGATTTTCAGGAGCTCGCCAAGGCAAACGCGAACGTAAAACCGAAAAATGGAAAAACCACAACCGGATTTGTCGTGAGGCCGTCGATAAGTGCAAAATGGGAAATTGCAATCGAGGAAGCAACGTCGGTTATGTCGATGACGAACGACGAGAGAACCGAGCATTTTGGGCCGAATGCAAACAAAAGTAAATATGAGAAATTGGTGGAAGCGGCGTCGGGCGGAAAAATCAATGGCAAACGAGAACGCTGGAGCGATTCCGTTGCGCCCAATTCAAAACGTATTAAAAGGGATTATGTGAGTGAAAATGACATGTTTTTTTCACTAAGTTACTTCGTGTATTGTGAATAATTTAGTAACTGAAATGTTTATCTAATCTACAATTTTATTATTTATTTATTATTTATTTATTTATTTATTTATGATTTATTTATTATTTATTTCTGACACGAAAATTTCGTACAATTTTTCGCAGAACAACGTAACGGAGGAAACTGATGACGATTCGATGAAGAAGAAATCTCAAAAAGTAACTACCGAGGTTGTTGAAAAAATGAGTGTAAATCTGAACACGGATACACCGCCCACACCGCCCTCGAGTCACAAAGATTCGAGCGACGAGTCGTCGATCGTGAAGAAGACAAAAGTCAAAAAGCGCAAGAAGGATTTGGACGGTGATTTTGAGTTGTATTACGAGCGTAATCGCGACATGATAGAAGACGCACAACCGGACGCGACCGAGGAAGAGATTCGAACTTATCTCGAAAAAACCTGGGAAAACATGAATCTGTCGCTACGTAGCAAATATCGACCGAGAATAAAACCGGCGAACAGCGTACAATCGAAGGAAACGACGACCGATCAGGAGGAAGAGTCGTCGGTCGAATCTGATTCCCGAGACAACAAAAAATCGCAAAAAACCGTTGTAAAAACACCGCGAAAGGATGAGACACGTGGGAGCGATGTTACGAAAAAAAGTCGAAAGAAAAATTTGTTTCGCGGCACGAAACAAGAGAGAGTTTGTCAGATATGCGAACGTACGGGTGATCTGACACGATGCAAGGGTCCGTGTTACTCGTATTTTCATCTGACTTGCGTCAAACCCGGTGAATCGAGTTCCGAGTACAGCATGGATGAGGATACGAACGACGATGCTCTTTTCGAAGATCTCAAGACGATCAAGGACACTACGATTAACGACGATGACGAAGGTGAGTTCAGAAAAATTTACAGGCAACATATACGCGGTCTCATTCGAGTTCATAGAAGAAAAATAAATAAAACAATATCATAGATCAAAATAATTTCAATCTCTATTGATTGCGGACTTGAAACAAATGTCAAGTTTCAGCAAAATGTGAAATACCAGAGAGGCGTTACCCCTTAATCAAATCATCGAAATATATTTGCTATTTCAGAAAAAAGTGACGACGTATTGGAGGACGAAACATTCAAATGCATCGACTGTTTGTCCGGCGTTGCACCGGCTTGCTTCATATGCAACGAACGCGAGGACGATCGTGTCAGATGCTCATTGGCAGCTTGTGGCAAGCACTATCACGCTCATTGTCTGAAAGCCTGGCCCCAGACCCACTGGCAGGGAGACAGATTAACGTGTCCCTATCACATGTGTCACACTTGCATATCCGATAATCCTCAAAACGGTCATTCACGAACGTCGACCGAGAGATTGGTGCGATGCGTTCGTTGTCCATCGTCTTATCACGTTTCGAATTCGTGCTTGCCAGCGGGTTCGGAAATTTTAACCGGCAGTCAAGTCATATGCCCGAAACATTACAAAGCTCCCGGTCCGCCGCTCAACGCAACTTGGTGTTTCTTGTGCACTCGAGGCGGTAGTCTTATCTGTTGCGACACTTGTCCCACTTCTTTTCATCCCGAATGTCTTGGTAAGTCGTTGAATGATTTTATTTATTTTATTTATTTTATTTATTTTATTTATTTTATTTATTTTATTTATTTTATTTATTTTATTTATTTTATTTATTTTATTTATTTTATTTATTTTATTTATTTTATTTATTTATTTTGATCAACGAATCGGGTTTTAACCACCCCCCAAATTTTCTTGTCTCTTCCATTTACTACCCCCCTTCGAACAGTCTTTCCATGGTATATCATCGTTCCATATAATGTATTTGTACTTTATTTTCCCTTCCATCCTCATAATCGTCTATTTTATTAATTTTTTCCAGTCCCTCTTCTATGATTTTGTCCATTACTTTCGCTTCTCTTCGTCCCCTTATCATCGTTATCGTGTATTCTATTTTCAAATTCTCCGCCATTTCGATGGGTCTCTGTTTGTTATCGCTCTTATTCTTTCGAATAGGCCATTTCTTGGCCATCTTGTCTCCTTATTTATTTATTCATTTATTTACTCATTGAAAAGAAAATTCTCAACGACTATACGATCATTCTTCAACAATTTTTTTTTTCATGATTCGCGAAGGTATCGATGCACCCGACGGTGCATTCATCTGCGAGGATTGCGAGACCGGTAGACTGCCGCTGTACGGTGAGGTGGTGTGGGTGAAACTCGGAAATTATCGCTGGTGGCCGTCGAGAATATGCTTTCCATTTGAAATTCCGCGAAATCTCGAAGCAATATCACATCGTCCCGGTGAATTTTGCGTCATGTTCCTCGGCACGAACAATTACCACTGGGTGCACAAGTGAGAATACCTCCGAAGCTAACATTTTTATCTCGGAGACAAATGTGCACAATTTACCCATTAATTGTTTTCACAAAATTTATTTGTATATTTTTTTTTTCACAGGGGCCGAGTTTTTTTGTATCAGGAAGGGGACGCAAACGCCAAAGTTTCATTGGGTAGAAAAAACGTGGACGAGGCTTATAAGAAAGCAATGGAGGAGGCGAACGAGATTCATCAACGGCTCAAGACGGAACGACTCGCGAGGGGCTCGGAATCACGAGTATTAAAGCCACCGTATTACGTCAAGTTAAAAGTAAGCTACGAAATGTGTATTTACTTTTTTTTTTTCTTCGAACATTTTTTTTCCGGATGTGTGTTTATATCAGGGCGTGTAAGAAAAAATGATGTAATACAGAAATAATGCTGCTGTGACTTTAACATTATTCCTATTATGGGATGTTTTGTGATTTTTTTTGTATGAGACGTTACGTAAATATATAAATATTAATAACACGAAATTTGCTCGAAATTTCATTGTTGCAGATAAACAAACCCGTGGGAAACGTTAAGTTTTTGGAGGTGGACAGCATCGTCGCTTGTGAATGTGACGCGAAGTGGGACAATCCTTGTGCCCCGGACACGGATTGTCTCAATCGTATACTTTCGGTCGAGTGCAGTCCCGACATATGTCCGGCCGGACCGAAGTGCAATAATCAAGCCTTCGTGCGCCGCGAGTATCCGGCCATGGAGCCATTTCACACGGTCGGACGTGGTTGGGGACTGAAAACTCTCGAGTCCATAACAAACGGACAATTCGTCATCGAATACGTGGGCGAGGTCATCGACGAGGCCGAGTACAAACGAAGATTACATCATAAGAAAGAACTCAAGAATGAAAATTTTTATTTCTTAACCATAGACACCAACAGAATGATCGATGCCGAACCAAAGGGAAATCTCAGTAGATTCATGAGTGAGAACACTTTTTATTTTAGAATTATTTTTTAAAAATCTATTTCTAATGAAAAGATTTATCTATTTTCCAACGATTTTACGAAGCTGTGTAAAAAAAGAGGCAAAGTTAACATCTGACAACAATTGAGCCCAATTGGACTAATTTGAATTTAATTAACACGTAAAAAAAAAGTTTGATCGCTTGAAATCTTTTTTTTATACATTTTTTTTATAAAGAATTTTTTTATAAATAACAATTTATTTTATAATTAACATCATCGAGTTATTTTTCCATTGCAGAGCATATGATTTCCGATTCCAAGTGTGCTCACTCAATATCCATGCGTCACACTCACTTTCGATTCCAGAAATTTCATAATAACCCGAAAAATCAATTTCAAGCGGTTAAAAAAAATTTGTTCACGTGATAATTAAAAATGCAAAATAAAACCAACGATTTCCAAACTTCTTAAAATGTAGAGGAACTTTGCCTTCTTTGCTACACTCCAGTATTTGTGGATTAAATTGTAATTCATAATATTGAAATTTGACATTGCAACGAAACGAACGTAAACATTAGTCACAATTTCCACGCAGATCATTCGTGTCAACCGAATTGCGAAACGCAAAAATGGACGGTAAACGGTGACACCCGCATCGGTCTGTTCGCTCTGCGTGACATAGAACCAGGCGAAGAACTTACGTTCAATTATAATCTGGCTTGCGACGGTGAGACGCGCAAACCTTGTCTCTGCGGTGCACCGAACTGCAGCGGTTTCATAGGTCTCAAAGTTCAGAAACAACAATCCAACAATAATTCCATTCAAGAAACGAAATTCGACAAAACAACGGAGAAGGTTGAAAAAGCCAGGGTTCAAAGACGGTAAGTTCACGAAAAACACACACGAAAACGTAATAAGTACAATCGTTTCAACGTCCTTCGATTTCTTATTGTTTTTTTTTCTACTTTTGTTTGCTTGGTCGTTAAAGTTCGAAAAAAATGTTGAATTGCTGGACGTGTGGCGAATCGTTACAAGATTCCGAGGATTGTTTGACGTGCGATCAACGGACTTGCTGCAAAAGATATCACAAAAATTGCGTGACGGTGGAAGTGGACAATTCTAAATTCAGTTGTCCCTGGCATCGTTGCAAGGAATGCGGCCGCAGGACCGGCTCTCACTGCACTTTTTGCAGCACAGCTTACTGCCAAGGTAAATATTGTTCATCATCGATAAATTCATGAAGACTTCACACACACTTGGATTGTATTCTTTTACGTCCGCAAGACTATTTCGACCATAACATTTTACAACTGCTCTTATTCTGTTTGTTTGAATTTTTTTTTTCAACTGATTTAGAAATTTGTGTAACAAACAATTTTAAACATATTCACAAATACCTCACACCCTTGGACAGTATCCTCTGAGGTCCACAGGACTAATTTTACCATAAAATGTTATAACTGCTCTATTTTTTTTTTGTTAAATAATTTACCTACGTTTTATTTTTCAATCGATTATTTTTCAATCGATTTCCAAATTTGTGTAAAAAAATGTTTCAAATGTATTCACTAAAACGTCAAACCCTCGAACCGTTATCTCCGAGGTCCACAGGACTACTAACGTAAAATTTTACAACTGCTTGGATTCCGCTTGTTTAATGATTAAATTTTTTTCAAACTGATCAAAAACTTGGTTGAAAATTAATTTTTCATTCAAGGACATCTGGACGGTAATCTGATGGAGTACAAAGACAAGGGTGGTTACGTGTGCAAAATTCACGAGAACATGGATACGCCGAAATCCGTGACCGAGGAGGATGACAAAGAGGATTCGGAAAACGACGTGGAAACCGACAAAGAGTCGTCGCTCGTGAGTTCGGACGGTAGGTTGTCGTCCGCGGATAAAACGTCGGAGACTGTCGAATCATCGTCGAGAGTCTCAATCGTCGAGGTAAGAAAGCACACGTAAATATGACAGTAACGAACGTTTGAATTGACAAAAACGACGTGTCGTCGCGTAGGATCGAATTGCGAATTATATTAAATCGGTTGACACGGGTTTAATCGTTATCCACTCTGACGCGATAAATCAAGTTAATGTAAATCGAATTCCTAATTATTCCTAGTTATGTCATCGGTGGTGGATGAGCATGACAGTGGTATTGGAAAAAGTAAAAAAAAAAAAAAAATAAACACTTTTTAAAAAGAAAAAAAAGAAAAAAAATGTAACGGATGAAGGGAAAAAACAACGTCGCGTACCGAAATCCAGCTAATATTGTTATCGTGAATGAAAAACAAACAAACAAACAGAAAATAATAATAGCAATTATTATTATTATTATTAAAAAGAAAAAAGGGGGAAACCACAGAAACGAATTTTTTTACGTGTTCGCAACGATTTACGAAGTTTTATCATCCACGGACGATAATAATTGCCGATGGGGTGAAATTTTTTTTTTTCTATTATTTTCTGGCGTGCGGGTAACACCAAACTGTGTTCCATATTTTCCGGGTTGATCGATGGAAAAAAAAAGATTTTTTTTTAATGAAAAAAAAAATAATAATAATGTCCACCGAAATTATTAAACACGATTATTATAAAATTATATCGACAACACAACGATGTTTATACACGAATCACAATCAATCATATTATCGATGTAATTGATCAATATCGAATGGAACCAACATATGTGAAGTAAATTATGTTGTTGTTGTTGTTGTTTTTTTTCTATTATTTTCCATTAACACCTATTCCTCATTTCATTAGCGGTACGTAGTGGTACACACACCCATATATATATATATATATATATATAGACACATAGATTTATGGTTTTAATCCTGCATTATCCGAATGCACAGACCTTTGAATAGCATTTTTTGTAGTTAGTTGTGCACACATTTATTTTGTTCAACATATGCTTTAGATGTCTCTAGTGACTGGGTTATTGTTCTGGCCGTTCGCTTTGCCGATTCCTTGCTTGAAAAAAAAAGAAAGAAAAAAAGAAAAAAACACAAAAGGTCTTCGCCTCGATGTGACAATTTTCCGGAAATATTCGACGTAATCGAAATGAGTGTTGTCTTTGTCGACTGATCGTTTGGCACGTGGGAGACGAGGATATGAAAGCTCGCAGCATCCAAGCACGTCGTAATTCGTGTTTCACCTTTCTTCCCCTTCCCCCCAGCGTTTGTTTGAAGCGAAGCTGCATGTTGAAGCGCAAAATCCCGACGTATTATCGTTCTGACAAAAAAAAAAAAAAAAAAAAAAAAAGCGTCATTAAGCTCGTCGAAAATTGCATCTGTTGGTGGACGAGCTTAAGCCGGCAATGTACCTCGCAGGTTCCACTCAGCAGCGAGGAAGGTGAAGAATCGCAGAAAGAAGATTCGTCGTTTTGCGAGAAGAGTTTTTACGGTGATAACGAAAAAATTAGAGAAACCAGAAAAAGAAAAAAGTTTGAACGAACGTGTCAGCGTGATAATCGACATGAGGGACGAATGAAAAATTTGAGATCTTTGACACCGAGTCAGATAGAGATGATAATTGGTGGTAGTATAACGAGTGATCCCTGACGTTGGCATTTACGAACTTTAGTGAATTATTAGATGAAATATCGAAGTATTCTTTTTTTTTTTTCATTCTCTTTTCTTTTATGTGTATTTAATTTTTCGGGGATCATCGCAGATGAGACTTTTTATAACGATATTTTAGATATTTATATGAAAGTTGTATAAATAATTCAAATGACTGGGTTGCATGGTATTTGCTCGCGACGTTTGAACGATATTGAGAGACAATTTGTTTTCGACTAATTTTTAAGACTAATCGACCAAATATCGTGAACTCCGCCGTTTGTGCGGATGACAAGACTTGTTTCTAATTTTTCATCACTGAACAATCACACACTTTGTCATCTATCTCATCGAATCTCAAGTTTTATGTCGATAAATTTTCAACCGATCGTGAAATAAGTTTTTTTTTCTTTAATTCCAAATATATTATTCAATTTTACTGCTTTTCGTGTGGAATATCGATTGGAGTCTCAACGAGTTATCGTAAAATATATTTTTCTTATTTTTTCAAACAAATTTCTGAATATTATATTTTAAAAGGAATGTTCTGAGATAGTTTTATTATCGATTCAAGCTTAATTTATGTCCCGAAATAATTAATATATATCTCAATAAATTATCGGGTTATCGTAAAATGATTGATTTAAAAAAATTTCAATTCCAAATGTTCTTTTACATAAAAAAAAGTTCCAAGATATGAAAATAATAACTTTTTACAACAACGAAAACAAATAAATGGACAGTCGTGAATATTTTCATTAAAATATCTATCTGTTGCAGCTGGAAAAATGCTGGTAATGATTTTTCAATTTAATATGAAAGAAAATAATAACGAAATTATGAATAAAGTACCGATCATAGTTATACTCAAAGTGGATGTTGAAAAAAAAAATTATATACGTTCATCTCCTATGCGAAAAGACCTTAGCAAATAGACGGAAATGCGATTGTTCAGTGCTGTGATTTGTAAACAAATTTTCGAATGCGAGTCATCTCACTCACTTTTGTAATAGCACTCCGACCAATGCGAGCGTTCGTCAGCGTGCTGTAACAAACGTGCACGACTGTTCAGATGTTGACTGTTACATTATAATATTCTTTATAAGAATCATTCATGTAAACAAAAATAATAATAAGAAACAACAGTAACTATAATTCGCGATGGAACATTATTCGTTTCGATCGTTATAGTAGATCCGATCAGGATACGTAAAAAAAAATATATATATATTGTACCAATGTTGTTACGGACGATAGATGTTTTTTCATCGACGTCCGACGATTATACCGTATGCATTATTTCATCTTAAGGGGTTACATGAATTTCGAAGCTAAAAAAAAAGTATACTTTCTACATTGTACATTTTTGCATACAATTCGGCACAGAAGTCAAATTTTAATTATTTTCAATATCCTCCGTTCGATCACGAGTTATACTCATCTTCCAACACAGTATTTGATGATACTAAAGAACATCCATACACCTTTTTTCTGAGGGGTCTTCGAAAACCAGTTCCGAACGGCAGAATTTTCGAAATTTTTTCAACGAACATTTTATAAAATATTGTTCAAACGTTGCTCTTTCATATCCTCAATTGTTTGAAAAAAACATTATTATTTTATTATATATTTTATAAATTAGAGAAAATGTGCTTTTCTTCATGAGTCGAAACCCACGTAACCCCAAAATTAAGCCCCACCGCCAAACTTGTTCAACGAAAGATCACGTTATGACGAGCGATCATTCTTTGATGAGAAACAATTGATCAACGACAGAAAAATAATTTTAGCAATAATTACACGGTAATGCAAACGTTTATTTTTCGATACGTAACGGGATCGACGAAATCATAAACTCGGCAAACGAACACACAGTCACCGTAATAAAATGTAAAACTATTGTTCCCAGTACAGAATAACATTTAGCATTGTAAAAACATGATTATCCCTATGTCAATATGAGTATATAATTCAACAATAAATAACATAAAAATACATTCACGGTATGTACTGTACATGTGAATCGCGTTAACGCTTATTATCACCATAGAAGAAAAAAAATCGGATTGCCAACGCGTAGGGTTGAATAATAATTTCTTATCTCATCTTGCTTTTTCATTATTGTTAAAAAATATAATATAATAATATCCAATGTATCGTTTTACTGTGTGTGTGTGTGTCTGTGTGTGTGGGTGTGTTTCTGTAAAAATTCGAGCCAAACCGGATAATATTTAATGGTTCCGGTTTCCACAAATTCGATTTTGCCTTTGATTAACACGTGAAACATTTTATTTTTTAATTTTTTTCAGTTGCAATTTATTTTCCAGGGAAACGGCCAAATCTGGGACCGGATAGTAAGCGCGATACATGGTATTGAGGTCAATTTGCAATGGGGATAATTTCTTGTTTTACAACTTGAAAAAAAATTAAACGGAAAATCAACTTTCTGTTTAATAAAATTTATTGAAAACTGACGGAAAAAGATGGTGAACTCTAAAAAAAATGTTGAATAAAAAAGTATCCTCATTACAAGTGTCCTTAATACGATGTATTGCACTTACTTTCCATCCTCAGAATTTTTGGTTTACCTGGGAAATAAATTGAAACAAAAAATTAGAAAATAAAAAAGTTCATCGAAGGCAAAACCGAATCCTCGAAAGCGGCACCTCTAAATATTGTCCGATTGAGCTCAAATTTTCACAGATGTCTCCTGACAGTATCTCCTTCGAAACTGCCTGAAGGATAAAAAAACCTTGCCTCTTTTAACACACCTTAGTTTGTATGTGTGTGTGTGTATATATAAGTACCGTACCGATTATAATTATTTTATACAATTCAACTTTTACATCAGCCAGTGGGAAACCGACTCGAGCTCTCTATTGCAAACGTTCTTTTTTTACTTTTTTTTTTTTTAATCTCTGCAAAATATTTTTTCAAAAAAATCTTAAATTTTCTAACAGAAGATCTTGGTGTGATTTCATCGTTATTGTGGCAGAGCGTGGAAATTCATCATCGAGCAAACACGAGCCAGTCGGCATTCACAATAAATTAAGACTTTTTTAATCGAGACATCGACATGTTTCCCATTCGCGTCGAACAGTCAGACTCGAGGCTCTCGCCCATAATTCTGATACAATTTCGGGCTCTCCTCGACGGAAGGACTTCTGCTGGTCTCGTGCGTCGTCGCTGTCGTCGACTCGGTCTCCGCGTTCGACGCGAGCGATATCGTCTCTTCCGTAGGAACAGTACCGAGTTTTTTTCTCAGTACCGGAGCCACGAAGTTTTGGCTCGTCGTCAAATCTCTTCGTGGAATTTGGGACTGAAAAAAAAACAAACAATGTCTATATTCAGGTGGTCCTTGATCGGCTCCGATGGATTTTCACTGATTGAATGACTCATCAACGCACAGGTCAAACTATTTGACCTAGTAACGTGAAATTTCGAAGATACATTATAATGTCGAAGATAAATTTCGAAGATACATTATAAAGATATCCACGGAGAAACAATTTTTAGAAATTCCAACCCTAAGAGTGTGAAAAGGTTTTATGATTTTTTTTCGATAACGATACTGATATTTCAAAAACTAAACATAATATCGACGTAGAACTTGATACCTAAATTCTCCTTTAAAAATAATGGAAAAAATCTTTCATCGTTTACCGAAAATCGAGATAGATTCTCCTTAAAAAATTATGAAACACGTATCTTATAATTTTCCGGAAATCCAGTTCAGAGAATGGGAAAAGAGTGTTAATTTTTCTATGAGAATACCGATAGCTCAAAAACCGCAAGTGTTACGGACGTAAAAGTCGATACTTAAATTCTCCTTTCAAAAATCATGACATGAAAAATCTTGTCCTATTCAATTTTTGCCAGATGTTTCTCAATGGTATATTACTTCAAAAGTGAGACACGTCATCGGGATTGATGAATCTTGCTTTTTTTTCTTACACAATACACGGAAATAAAAAAAAATTAAAAATTATTAAAAACGATATAAAGAATATTACTTTGGGTTTTGAAGCGGGTAACGTGGCTCCGGTAACGAGACCCAAAATGCTAGCAGCGAGCCCGCTCAGTTGAAGAGCCGCCAGAGGCGACAATCCATTTCTCACGATACCGAGAGCCAATAGCGTTACTTGTGCGAGAACGGGAGCTGCGCCAGCTGCACCGGCCGCGGTTCCCGCCAATTGTCCACCGCCCACGCTTGGACCGTAAGCGAAACACAAATTATGTCTGTCCACCTGAAATTTCACGTTCTCGGATGATCCAACAAATTTTCTCGATCAACACGCCATCGTAACATCCGTTAACAAAGATATTCGAATTTTTATCATGTTTCCAGTGGCTCCAGTGCACCAGTTGGCTTACCCCAGTGTAAAAACTTAACGAAATAAGTGAAAAAACTGCAAGGAAACCGAAAAAGCTGTTTTTCGGCAATTGCCCCAATTTGAGAACATTTTTCAATATTTTTTGCGGAACGGCTGAGACAGTTTTACGTCGAAAACAGATTTTCAATGTATTTTTTTTCAGCAGTAAGTATGTAATAAAAACTTGGAATAAAAAAAAACGAAAGAAAAATAAAGGGAAAGAGTGGGGAGGGTTGCACAAAAATTTGAAAATTACTTTTACGACGACCACTTCAGCATAAATAATAAAATCGAATCTCACCAAATGTTTGACCAAGAGATAGAGCAATCCGAAAGGCGTGATCAACGGACACGCCAGACTGTAAACCGTGGTCATGGTAAAGACGAGAAGCAACCATGCGTAATGAGCGCCAAGTGGAAATTCCCAAACAACGGCTTTTCGTACATGAACACGTTCGGCACGACTGCGAGCCATGCACAGCCTGATCGTGTACAACGCGAGCTCGGGAAACCTCACGAGTTCCAACGCGCTGCCCAGCAACGCTGCCGTTATTACGTAATTCACGAACAAAGCACCCTGAAGCAACAATGTTCATTGAATCATCAAGAAAATAAATCAATAAATCAATAAATCAATGAATCAATGAATCAATAAATCAATAAATCAATAAATCAATAAATCAATAAATCAATAAATCAATAAATCAATAAATCAATAAATCAATAAATCAATAAATCAATAAATCAATAAATCAATAAATCAATAAATCAATAAATCAATAAATCAATAAATCAATAAATCAATAAATCAATAAATCAATAAATCAATAAATCAATAAATCAATAAATCAATAAATCAATAAATCAATAAATCAATAAATCAATAAATCAATAAATCAATAAATCAATAAATCAATAAATCAATAAATCAATAAATCAATAAATCAATAAATCAATAAATCAATAGATCAATAAATCAATAAATCAATAAATCAATAAATCAATAAATCAATAAATCAATAAATCAATAAATCAATAAATCAATAAATCAATAAATCAATAAATCAATAAATCAATAAATCAATAAATCAATAAATCAATAAATCAATAAATCAATAAATCAATAAATCAATAAATCAATAAATCAATAAATCAATAAATCAATAAATCAATAAATCAATAAATCAATAAATCAATAAATCAATAAATCAATAAATCAATAAATCAATAAATCAATAAATCAATAAATCAATAAATCAATAAATCAATAAATCAATAAATCAAAATGTAAAAAAATAAATTCCGACAATAATTGACCGGGTAAAAAATTACCTGATCAGCGAGAAAGAAGCATTCCCATCTGTGCGTTGCGTTTTCCCCGCTAACGGTCCAATCGATGAGCGCGTGTGCGCTCGTCAAACCAAGACTCGGAAGTATCAGGACCATGAAGAGCAACAGCAACAATGTTTTGCGCATTACCGCCCGATTCATACCGCTTCTCGTCCAATGACGAGCCAACGACTCGCTCTTCGCCACTATCACGGGCATTATCGCGGCGATGCTCACAAGCAAAACCGTTGGCAAAAAAGTCGACAACAACGGACTCAGATGCATTATCTCATCGGTTACCGATAATTTGTTAACCGTGCTGACTATTACCGCCGGTGTTGTAAGGAAGAACAAAAATATCCACAGCACGAGATTCACGAGAATGGTCGTTAAGTACCAACACGGTCTCGGTGCGCTCATGTTTTCCCAGATTATGTCCGATGGCGCGGGGGCCCAATTAACGGTCCATTCGATCGACGGAGCCGAACGCAATTGACGTCGCATCGTTCTCGCCGCTCCGGGCGTGCCTGAAAATTCAGTTCGTTGTTGATCAATCGATTCGCGATAATTATGAATTCGTGGATTCGGATTGTGCCGAATCCACGAATTTGAATCGACCGAGGAATTTAAAAATTCGAATTTCAAGAATTTTGGTTGACGAGGAAAATAAAATCTGAAAAAAAAAAATATTGCATTACCCAACGTGACGAATGCCACTCCCAGAGGTCTTGCCAGTGCAACTTTTCTCTCCTCCTCGACCATGGCAGTTAATCTGATCTCTTCAGCCGTGTAAAATTCCAGAGCGTCGACCTGCAATCGAAAAAGTGCGCAAAAGTGTGAAAAAGTGTGCGTGGTTGAATGTTTCTACAAAATACCGAAATATACGAATTTTTTTCGTTGATTTTCGCAAAAAACAACGCACGTTTTTACAACAACATCCGATAACTTGTCCGCAAGGATACGGATACATTTTGAGCGGTCCTTTTCTTCTGTTATGATTTTCACTGTACAACCGTGCCTGCTCGGCGCAATCTCGTTGCACGTCCAAATCGACTAACCTTCCGATGTCGTGAGCCAGCGTGACATCCTCCACCGTGTCGGTCGGAAAAGCTTCCCTGTAATCGCATTTTTCAATAGAATCCAACGTAATTGATAAATTAATTTGGATAAAAATATTCCATTGCCAAATTAATTGTGATTGTATAATTTTACATTCCTGATTCCATTTTATTCTTATTTATTTTTATTTATTAATGTATTGTATCTATATAAATTCTTACATGATGAAATTATTATCTTTGCTTGTCCATAGGGAAAGCTATGTGACGGTTAGGATTCTTTTTTCTCGAGATCTTTGATAATATGATAAATTTTATTTTTTATATAATATTTTATTTATATAAGAGTGATCGAATTTTTGTACTCTTAAATTATTTGAAAATTAACTTCTATCGAAAAAAGCATGTACCTGAAGTATTCCGTGAGGCTTTCTACGTTGCACAGATTCTTTGGAATTTTCGTAATCAACAATGTTCTCGCGGCTAACTCACCGGAAGGTCGGGATTCGCGTACCTGAATTGTGTTAAAAAAAATTGCATTACACGGCCGAAAGTGGAATTTCCACGATAAACCTGCAACGTAAACGCAAAAACGCAAAAACACACGTACTTGCTTTAGAAATCGTCGCATGACGTAAGCACCGATCGGCAAATATGACAATATCAAGATCGTGTGGACCCAGATCCACGACGAAGCCGGATCCAGATTCGACAGAGTTGTAGTGCCAAACGACGAAGTCGTACCCTGCATCTCGCCGTGATAATTTATGGGTAACGCTATGCACAGCGAAACGAATACGAGCATCCCCGTCAACGCTATCAGATGACGCTCGAACGATATGTACAACAAACCGTCCAATCCCGCTCGCCTCAACAATTCTTCGTCGCTGCAATCACAAAAATCGTATTCCATGCCCAAAAATTACAATCGACCGTTTGAAATAATAAGCATTGTACACTTTTCATTCCTCATGGAGGACGCTATGTGACGGTGGACATTTTTTTCCCAGATCTTCATGTTACATGTTCAGAATGTGCTAAAACGTGTATAACTCGCGAACGGTTTTAGGTACGCGCCCCGAATTTTGCAAGCATGTGCTCCTGTCTAATCCCTTCCTTGACTATAATTTTTGTCATGATTCAAAATTCGGTTCGAATTTTATGTCGTTTTCAAATTTCCAAGAAAAGGACGTTATTACCCTAGCGATCGCAAATTTTTTTTACACTCCACCAATTAGTTCTGGGCAAAGAGATTTGTACCCAAGGTTAGTTGGTATTGCATTTGGGCCGAATCCATCGACGAGTTTTGATTTTATGATATTTTGAATTTTTCGAAAAATCAAATTTATCGCTATAACTCTCGTTAATTTTGAACGATTGAATTTCAGCTTTAGAAAAGTATGGAATATCATTTCAGCCGTGATATGTGCCGAATTTAGCGAAGATTGGCGGAATGGTTTAGATTTGACAGAATTTCAAGTTTTTCAATTTTGAGCCTCTGCGGATTCGAAAACAAGGTAGAAGTTCCAGGTCCAGTTTGCTTCCTCTGAATCGTAGGTAGTGAACGAAGATTCTTCTATGAGGAAGCCAAAGAATTAAAAAAAAAAAATGTTTCCCTCAAAGAGGAATTTTATTTCATTACCTACGATTTAGAACAACCAAATTGCAACTTTCAACTTGTTTAATAAATACAAGGGAGGAAAGAAAATATTGTGAGAAAATACCGACGTGACTTTGAAGGCAGTTGCGATCCACGATAGGAAGCCCCTGTCCATGCGAGCGAGACGAGAATTCACCGAAGCTTCCGCAGCCGCCGCGTCATGCTGCTGAGTCGCTTCGTGCTCTCCGTAAAACAACTCCATCCACCTGTTATCATTTTTGTGCAGAAGAGCCAGGCGTCCATAGTTCCAGGCTTTCTTTCTCAGAAGCCCAAACAGGATTACCAATAACTGCGTCAAACGAAAGAAAAAAAAAAGTTCAGAGTCTTCGACGTTGCGACCGGATGAAAATATCCGACGACGAAATTTCATTGTCATACTTACAACGAAACCTATCAAATTCAGCAATAAATTAGCTGGTATACCACCATAAATATTGGATATTATAGTAGAGTTTTGTCTGTTTATCACGCAATCCTCCGGCGTCGGAGGATTGTAAACATCGGAGCTGAAAATATTTCAAAAGAAACCATGATTAACGAATGTACGAAAAATGTGATATAACGCGTGGTCAAAAAAAAAAAAAAATAAGGACAGATTGTTGCCATATCATCTACATACGTCAAACTCCTTTGTCATGGAGCAACAAGTTTTATCGACAATATAACCATTTTAAAAAATTATTCATCGACGACAAAACAATGTGTGTCGGATGAAATTATTATATGGATAATTAGTCAAATGATATCAGAATACTTTTGATAATGAACGAAAGATTTTTCGTTGAATCGACAATTGATTTTGACCTTTATATCAACAAGCACATGGAAAAAAAAAAAAGAAACAAATTGCAATCCGAAAGATTGTCGTGAAAACCGACGTCGATGACAAAAAACAAAATATTTCGACTCACTTGTTGTTATAGTAATCCATGATAATCGATTATCGTTGGACGATTATCACAAAACAACGTGACAGTTACGAAAATTCATGATAACAAACGTTGGTCAAGTTGACACATCAGGAGAATCACTCCGGACATAACACGTAACCTGAAAGTTTCGTTCTGCCCGTGTGTACATGTAGAACCGTGTACGTGTATGTGTGTGTGTGTGTAGGTGTGTCATCTGCCACGGAGGATTGTAATAACACAAGCTCACAAGTTTTATATATTGTCTACGTATTATGTCGAGAATTCGTGTTGAATTTCGAAAGTTAAACGCGGTGGTACGGTGTAATGCGCGTATTTGCTTTCGGAATAAAAGTGAGAGTGGAGGTTAACGATGATGGTTGATGCACCTATTTCTTATCGATTTTTCATATTTTTCATCGTCGAGACGATGCCTTTCGATTGAACGTAAAAGGGTTATGAAATATCGTAATTTGACAACAATACATAAATAGATATATATATATATATATATATATATATATATATATATATATATATATATATATATATATATATATATATATATATAATACAGGGTGGTCCTTATAAATATATATATATACACATTTTGTTTGATTAATCGATGGAAAAGGCAAGATTGATGCTTCAAAAAGACAACAAAGAAATGCAGATTGGGTAGCATATAATTTTCAATGGATATCCTATATATATATTCGAATGATACATGTATATTACATATTTCAACGCATGGAGCTACATATATACATTGTTTATGATCAATCGATATCAAAGGCAAGGTTGATGCTTGGTAAAGTCACCGACAAAAAATTGATTGATTCGAATAGAATTTTTCAGTGGGTCGACGTAAAAATTCGTCGATTTCGGTCGATACAGCTATTCACGACTTGATCACAAATATCCAAATGTTTCATCATCGTAAATCGAATGAAAATAAACGGAATGAAAAAGTGCAACGAAAACGTGTATTCCAATGGCGACTAATTGAATTCCTCGTCGGCAAATGGATTCAGAAATTGATTTGTATATCGTGGAAATTTTTCTTCCATCGTTTTGGTCTGATCCAAGCAGACTTTATTTTTATTAATATAATTGGCAAACAAATTCGCAAAAATGTATTCAGACGATTGCAGATTGAAACTGAATAAATCTTTTCTATTACTATCTATGTGCAAAATAAATAAATTATGATGAATTGTTAATGCAAATAAAGTGTGTATACTATTTACAAGATTTTTTTTCGTTTTTTTTCTATTCATAAAGTTTTTGTTTTTTTTGTCACTGATAATCGCAGAGTAATCTTGTGCAAGTGAGGCAAACGATTATACTCTCACGTGATGAATGAATCAAATCTACGCCAATGAATGCACAAAGTTCGAAGCTTGCGTTCCACGCAGACAATTTCGTTTCGTTCGATTTATCGTGTCGTCGGTTTGGCATCTTCTTCGATAATCTTCGAAGGGCTGAAGTGTCCCCGTGGTTATCGAATCCAAGATCCAAATCTCTTTCAAGCCCTCGGAACCGATGATGATTTTCGAATTTTTCACATTTTCGGCGATTCGGCCACCCGCAGTCTTCACGAGTTCCTTGAGAACACCGGACGACGGTGTTGTACCGTGCTCGATGTAAATCGATCCGCAAGTTGCGAATAATTCCGGAACGTAAGCTTTTCCAAACAATTGACGATCTCGACGGTTTTCCTGAAAAAAAAATTAACATTGAAAGTTTTCCATCGATAATTTAATTTTTTTCTAGAAAAAAAATTAAATTAAATAAGTTTATTCGTTTTTTTTTGTTTTGTTTTTTTTTCTCTTTTAGTCAAACGGGGTAAAATTCACCCCAGCAACTTTGATATGCTATAAAAAAATGTCCAGTTTACAAAATGATTTTGAAAAAATTCCGAGTATATTTCAAACCTTTTTCTACAACTACAAATATTTATAATAACAAAAATGTGATTTTTAATATACTTAAAAAAAATCTTTTAAGACAAAAGATAAATTTAAACAAAAAAAATGTTCACTAAAATTGCCATACATTTTTTTTTTGAGTTAGCGTGAAATTGTGTCTTTTCAGTCACGTCCAGTGTGGCTGAAGAGGATTGAAAATGTAGCAATACTAATAAGAATACTTTTTCGCCAAGACTTTCGAAAATACTTTGTTTTGTTCTTTTCTTTTTCTCAAAAATACTTCGTCACCTCGTTTACCTGCACGGCTTTTGAAAAATGCACCATTTCGTATTGCTCCGCGTCCAGCCATTTACGTTTGTCCAATGATTTGAGAATCCATTCCAGACTGACGAGCCAACAGCCGCGGATTATTCCGCGCAACAGATTGATCGTTCGCACACCCGTGCTCACAACGTGTGTCGTCAGTCGTGATACCGTTGAACTCACTTCCGCACCACCGAGTTCTTTTACGATTTTTTTCACTAAATCCACATCGCTGAACGATAATTGAAAAAATTAATGTAAAATATAATTGTGTTTGAAATTAGGACGAATCAATTGATTAATAACTATCGTTTTGGTTTAATTATTATTTTCATGTTATACGTAATCGATCGTTTCTTTGTCAAAGACTTTATCATAATCACAAATGAGATTGTGCGGATTATATGTACCTTCGCTAAAGGTCGAAGACTTGAAAAAAAAAATATATATATATATATCAACTTGCAAAACTAGTTTTTTTTTTCAAATGATGTATTGAACGTGTGAAACAAATGCACAAAAAAATATTATCATCCAATAAATAATAAATACACGTATATTGATATATATGTAAAAGTGTCCTGACCGACTGACTGAATGACTCATTAACGCACAGGTCGAACCATTTGATCTAGAAACGTGAAATTCCGAAGGTACATGGCTTTAATGATGTAGACATCCACGGAGAAGGGATTTTTGAAAATTCTTATCATTTCCCGGATATTCAGTTGAGGGTGAAAAAATGGCATTAATTCATATCAGCCTTCAAATTATATTCAGCAGAAAATACAAAACAATGTTGAAAAAAAATCAAAGACCCATTTAGGCAAAGCTCTTAACGAAAACAATAAATTAATCTTTATAATAAATTAAGTAAAAGATAAAAAAAAAACTTTTTCAATTAAACGTAACCATAAATACATAGATTTGTTTTCCCCAAAAATGACCGTTACGCGCAAAACCTTTGGAGACACATTGTCTGCTTACCCTTTTGTAAAACCGGTAGCAACGATAACGAGCTTCCGCGATCTAGTATTTTGTCCCAAAAGCGGTACCGGTTTGTTCGACGCGAAATCGTTCAAAGAATTTCGTCCCATAAACGAATCACCGTCCGTACCGTCGCGACTAACTCCCGCACGGTTTTCCAACGCACTCACCACATCCATACCCACAATTTTTTTCACAACAATTTTTTTACTAATTATTTTACGAGGTTTTTTTTTATTCGTCGGATTTTTTTTTTCCCGTCGAATCCGGCCGATGCCGGAACTGCCGAATAATTCCACATCGTCATCGACGTCGAGACACATGGATTCTATTCTTTTCGCGGCGATCTCTCGGACGGCTTTTTTTTTGTTGTAAACATTTTTTTTTCTCTTCGGAACTATCGGAACTTTCGGGGACGGTACGGCCGGTGATAACGGACTGAACGATGCCAATTCGAGATTCTCGCCGAGCGGTAATAATCTTTTTTTCCCCGGTCTCCTGACGGGGACAATTTTGTTTTTACGAGAAATTGGCGTTGCGATTTCTGTGGCTAGATTTTCCGGAATTGATTTTGGATCATCCGTTCGAAGTGTCGGTGAATGATGCGAGGGAAGTTCGTACGGAGGGGCCGTGGAAGACGGTTCCGAGATTCTTGGAGTCGTCGGCGCAACGTCCATCGGTTCCGGATTTTCGTCCGATGAGTCGGGAATTATTTGAGTATCGCCCGAACTTGCCATGAACCTGCATGGCGAATCGCTCAAATCGATTGTGGTCTTTGGTCGCGTCGAGTGATCGGGACTCATTCCCGTTTCCGAATCTCTGAAAAAAAATAATATATATGTATATAAAAAAATGTTAATGGATAAATTTGATGGACCAGTTGTGAAAAAAAAATTGGTAAAGTGCTTTATATTCTTTTCACATTGCTCTTTCTAACCCGCTCTGTTTTTTTTTTCTTTTTTTTTCCAAACAAATACAGCATACAAAAATGAACAGCAGACAAACGAGATATCCTCGAGCTCGCGGAGGCTATCTGCTAGCTCAATATTTTCAATATAAAAAAAATATTTAAAAAACAATAAGTTTGTAAGATTAATTTATAAAAATCCATACGACTCTAGGACTTTCGTTGTAATTTTTTGGTAAACTTCAAGTAAAGCGTTATATTGGATGCTCTATTTTTTTTTTTTTCATATTTACCAGAATATCTTTTTGAACATAGTGTTTAAACATGGATGAAATATGTATTCATGTATGAACTATGTCAAATTTAATTTTATTTGATTTTTTCCGTAGAATGGTTTCTGAAAAAATCGCGTTTGACACAAGGACAGAGGCGAGTGATCCATAAGGGTTTCGTTTTTCTTTCCTTTGAAGGTACAGAACCCTAAAAATCTGCGATTTCTCATACTCACGAAGTTTCCGACGACTTTTCTCCGTGTTCGACAGTAGGAGGCCCTCGTCTTGCAGTCTTATTTCGTATCGCGTTCAGAGTCTCCAGCCTCAGCTGAGTTCTCCAAAGAATAGAACGACTCGGGGGATAGGGTGTACCTTCCACAAAACTGGGACCTTCCCCAATGGACGATCGATTCGTTACATTCGACGTCCTCCTTTCTTCACTTTCCGCTACTTTGTTTCCCGAAATATTTCTCAATCTAGCTATCAAAGTCATATTGTTCATTGGATCGGTTTCATTTGCAACAGAATCTTTCACGCTAATTCCCGCAGCACTCTGTGTCATCGATGTTACAATTTTTTTGGAATTGCCATTCGCAGTTGGCGGTACGGATGATCTTTTCTGACTTCCCAGGGAGGTGTTTACGTGCAGCGACAGACGATTCGAGAGGTTTGCACGAGCTGCTGGCGAAGGCTCTTCAGAGATTTTGACATTCGAGTTGTTCGAAAAGTCGTTGATTGATGTATTTACGTTCAATGATGTTGCGACTGTCTTGCCGCTGCTTGATGACACGCGAATGGGTATGTGACTTTGAACCGATGTCAATTCCATGGGAACTTCGTTGAGGGAGCTCCGTTTCGTTGATATTTCCCGACGTGTTCTCGTCTTGTTCGACGATTCTGGCGACTTTATGCAATTCTCTGGGTTTAGAGGAACGTGAGCCTGCACTGCGGTAATTTCCATAGGCGTCAAGGTTTGCTTCGGGCTGGCTGTTTCTTCCTCATCGGAATCCGGAATGGTTTCGGGACGCGCACTTTGGGAACACTGGGAAGCTCGACCATCAAGGTTCCCATGGCCGCTGATGAATGACGAACAAGTCATCGGCGCACCAATGTCTTCCGGAATGCTGGATTGCGACGACTGTGTCGATTGCGACGACTCAACCGAAAATTCCAATCTCGGATCTACGACTCTAGTCAGACTTACTCTCAGAACTTTATTCACCCTTGGCAATGATTTCCGATGCACTTTGGAACTTCCGCTGATTATTATGCTCTCGTTGGCTCTCGAAATCTTCGTTATCGAATCCAAAACACTTGTCGCACCAGATTTGCCAATCCTGTTGGCTGAGGTGCTGTTTGCGGTAGGAATGATGGGAATCGAATTGACTTTGGACACAGCTGACGGCCTAGGCGGCACGTTCATTGAGCGGGAAGCGTCGTTTATGTCTTTGAGCACCTGCCTCCCTCCTTTCAAAATGTTCACCGTCTTTACTGCAAGTTCGCCTTGTCCGTCGAATATTTCGCGCGTTTTGTGTAGGATAGCGTCTTTCAGAAGCTGACAACTTTGATTCAATGCCTGCTCTTTTGAACTGATGATGCTGACAGGTCCGTCTGCCATTGCAGATCTAGCGTTTTCTGTGATTTTTGCAATTCTGTTAATCGGATTCTGATCGATGCCATCCGGTGTTGTAGCTTTGTTGCTTTCCAGTTGACTTTTCTTTAAGGAGCCGTTACCAGAGTCCGACAAGTTCGAGACGTAACTCAAATTGACTTGCAGGGAGCTTCTGCGAGCACCGAGCGTTTTGTCATTGGCACGTTTCATCATCAGATTCTTCTTTCTCTCGTTCATTTTTGTAGCTTGTGGCTTTACAGCTGAAAAATTTTAAACGATTTATTCGAACAAATTCCAATGACTTCTCAACGACTTTTGAGGTTATGCCTAAATATAACGAACGCAAAATCGTCCGTAATTCCAACAAAATCATTGGATGCACTTAACATTCGAGTACCTACGACAATATATTTTAGGCAGTTACGTCTAGTGAATTAATTCGATCTTCTTTGTCGTAGATCGATATATGACGGACGTTCGAACGATCCAATGTTTAAGTTTCATTATTCTTCGTTGAAACGGCAGAACGTAGTCAAACGTAGGGAAACTGTTCATTGTAATTTGTACCAATTTGTACTACGTAATAACAATAATAACATTGCATGAATGGTCGAGATGTGTTTTCATTCACGGTCTTACATACAGGTCTGGAAACGAAGTCAAATTCTGGTAGTGGGGGAGGGTACCTTAGCGTCGACGCATTTAAAACTATCGATGCTACTAGACGGCGCTGTCGTCGGGGGATCAGCCTTAAACATAACCTCACATTTGATGTATAAACATTTACATTTGATATGTAGCAATATTCAGGGGTAAAATATTAATCTAAAACATTCATGGGAATATAACGATCTTCGATAAATTTAATGAAATTACCAGTTTTGGCTCTCCTGTTTTATATTCAATTTTGAATATCGCTCCAGTTTACGCTTTAATAGGTTAGTACCGGGCGTACCGGGTTAGTATATCATGCGCATGGCGCATGCTATGGTTGATCCCCCGATCGCAGCGCGGCCCTGGTGGCTACAACGTCACCCTAAGTTCGGCGACGTTAAGCGAACTACCCCCACCAGCTTCGTTTCCAGACCTGTATGTAAGACCGTGTTTTCATTCGTTCAAACCAGTTCAAACCCGTTGATACGAAATTGTGTGTGGAGGGGAGGTCGCAAACCCGGCGAAACAACGGCCTCGCCGGCCGCCATCTTGCCTTGATCGATTATTCCGCCAATAATAATTAATTAATTCACCAGCTTTTTTCAACAACGGAGAACAAAAATAACACTTATTTTAAATGTATCGTATTATATTTTAATTTGTTCAAAATTGCAAAACATTGTTATTTCGAAACAAAAAGTTGATGACTGACTGACGTAGTTAGTGCAGCTTGAATTCATGAAAATTCTCAGCGCGATAATCTCATCGCATCGTTCAAAAAGCTGTAACTTTAAACGGAATTTTAAATCGCATTTTATTATTATGGAAAATTGAAACAAAAATAAAACTTTGGCATGCATATTTTCATACGTTGCAATGAGAGAATAAAGACAAAAAAAGAACATCGTTTGACCGGATGAGAAGGTTCAACCGTCGTCCGCACTTCCGGCGAGCAGCACGTAATTTTCCGGAAGCCCAGACATCGTCGGCGTCTTTTCACGGGCGTCAGTTGTGCTTCTGAAGTTGGTGAGTTATAATCCGTTTTTTCATCGTATTCGCGATAGCGATCCTGATTTTAATTGTTTCAAATATTCATGTGCGAATTAAGAATTTTGGTAACGAGAAATTAGTTTATTGCAAATTCCATCTGCCGTTTTGTAAAATATGGATTGTTTTTTTTGTTCGTGTTTGGAAAGTAACGAGAGCCGGGCGGCAACGCCGCGTTGCGCGAAGTGATTGATTGATCTTACTGACCTTCGAAATTGTTTTATCGCATATATTACATTTGTTGGAGTTGAATCATGATGTGCAAGATCTTATTCGATGCCTTGACCTCGTAATAACAGCGGAATTTGTTTTTTTTCTTTATCCGGTGCGCTCCGCAGGTTAGAAGCGTAATCGTCAAAATGGCGGTCACGCTACGTGGTAATCGGCGCGATTCATTGTTCGCGTGGTAGTCGTCGGATATCCCTCCGCGATATACATTATTTTTGCAACACAACAAATATCTTGTTCCGCTCATTCACATATCTCAATTAACTATTCATTTTTCGGGAATAAAAAATTTCGCATCGATTTCGATTAATCGCAGCGTAAGAAAAGGAAAAAGCGGTGCGTTCAAAATGGCGGATTTTTTTCGCTGGAAAACAAAGTCCACTGAGAAAAAATATCGGGAACGATTCATTTGTGATGGTCGTGATGATGAATAATTGCCATTATTTTTATCAAAAATTTCCAACGCGAAACAATTTTCTGTTGATCCACATTCGTGATTCGATGTGTTTGAGGTTATTTTATTCAAATTTTTCATTGCAGCTTTCTCGAGTTCGAACACCGAATACCAAATAAAAATGGCAGACAACGATGATCTTTTGGACTACGAAGACGAGGAGCAGACCGAGGCGGTTGTAGACGGATCGGGCGATGCGCCCGCTAAGAAGGAGGTCAAGGGAACTTACGTATCCATTCACAGTAGCGGTTTCAGAGACTTCCTCCTCAAGCCAGAAATTCTTCGTGCCATTGTCGACTGTGGTTTCGAGCATCCGTCCGAAGGTAATTCACAAAATATTCCCTTCATTAATCTGTGAACAAACTTTCACTACAACGACGACGAGAAATTATATATGACAAAAAAAAATTTTAATAAAAAATAAAAATGAAAACACTAAATGATGACCACAATAGATAGGGACAACTTATTGACTGTGAATGAAATCTATCTATCCTGAGTGTAACCGACAGAAAGCAAAGTCTCTTTTTTTTTTATCAGACGTGTGGCTAAATGCAAAATATTTTTGATTTCAGTACAACACGAATGCATTCCTCAAGCGGTGCTCGGCATGGACATTCTGTGCCAGGCTAAGTCGGGTATGGGAAAAACGGCAGTGTTTGTGCTGGCGACTCTTCAACAGCTCGAGCTGACCGAAAATCAGGTCTACGTTCTCGTCATGTGCCACACGCGCGAGCTCGCTTTCCAAATCAGCAAGGAATACGAACGATTCAGCAAATACATGCCCACCGTCAAGGTACGACACAACTCTTTTACAATAAATTATTTACACGACAAAAAAAAAAAAAAAAAACTTCTAATGATGAACCTCAAGTCTTAGCCTAAGATGATGACTCATATTATACCACTACCCAACTCTGATGAAGAATTTTTCAATCCAATCACCAACAAATCTGCAATCGGTGGAGCATAATTTCTAACAAAAATACGTTTGCCCTTCTTTCCCCTTCGTTCAATCAGGTCGGCGTATTTTTCGGTGGTCTGCCAATACAAAAAGACGAGGAAGTACTGAAAAACACGTGTCCACATATCGTCGTTGGAACCCCCGGGCGTATTCTCGCTCTGGTCCGCAGCAAGAAACTCAATCTCAAACACCTCAAACATTTCGTCCTCGACGAGTGCGATAAGATGCTCGAATTACTCGGTAATTATAATTATTCAACGATTTCATCAGTTTCGAAAATTCAAACGAAATACATTTTAAATAAATATAATTTCGCACTATCGATGCAACTTTGAGTGATGTATCAACTATCTTAGCCTCAGATGATGACGCACATTATTACCACTACCCACTACTGACAAAGTTGGCTCAATTAAAATTGGGGAAAAAAAAAAAATCAGCCAGAAAAAAAAATGACATTCCAATGCAATATATTTTTTTTTCGTTTGCAATTCGTTTCAGACATGAGAAGGGACGTGCAAGAAATATTCCGTAGCACCCCGCACGGTAAACAAGTGATGATGTTCAGCGCCACACTGTCCAAGGAAATTCGGCCAGTGGCGAAGAAGTTTATGCAAGACGTAATTAGCCAATCTTCCTCTACACTTCGATCTACGATTGTCACGACCTCGGTTGGCCCCACGTTTACCACTACCACACCCGGGACAGAGCTCAGGCCACCTTGTATAGTTCGATCGACGCGTTACCGCGGGTTAGGCTAGTTAGAACAATTCACGAAGCCAATTTCGTGAATGAGAAACAAAACGAAACACAAAAAAAATCCTGAAAAGATTGATTACCCACGAGGGGACCGATCGTCATCGTTTTCCTGATCCTCGAACCTCCAGTTGAGCTCCTCACTCGATCCATTCCGTTTCCCGATCATACGAACGTACGAAGAAAAAAAAATACCTCAAACCCAACTCCCACAACTTTACGAGTCTAAAAAAAAACCTCCTTCACCACCGATCTTTCGATTACACTATGTTCCAATTCCACTGATCCCCCGCGGCTGTGTAGAGCCGAAATCCTTCCTCCAAACCGCCTCCTGAAAAATGAGTTTTGAACAAACAAAAAACAAACAAACAAATTCGGAGAAAATCGTTTTTAACAAAAAAAAAAAAAAGATAATCTTGGGGTTGATCGACTTGTTTTTCGTAAAATAAAAATTTGTGGGAGGGTTCGGACGAGGCGACGAATTTTCCGAGTGGGTGGTTCGCGGTGCAGTTTAGCGGGATGGGCGATGAAACGAGTAACGAAAATCCAAGAAGATATCAAGACAGCCTGAAGACAGAAGAATGCAAGAAAGAAGATTCAAGAGGATTATCGGTTACGTCGGATTAACGACGTTTAGGGTTTAGATCGTCAAACGCGTCGGGGACATAAAAACAAACGAAAGAAAAAAAACGAGCTGTTAAAACCGAAAACAAAACGTTTTCGGTTTAAAAACGGAAGGGAAAAAAAATCCCAATGATAACTCGTTAGCTCGTAAACCGTAAATAATTCGTTGTTCGTTCGACGCTTCGAGCTTTTGTGGTTTTTACGATCGATTGAAAGTCGATCGACGATCCGTCAAACTGTTTGTACACATGCACATTATCCGATGGATACTGAGGCGGATATAATACAACGCAATTTGTCGGAAGATCACCGATCCGGGAACAATTTTCGTTAATTTTTTGCGGAATTGTTCAAACCCGGATCGGCGACAATCGTTTGACGCTTGACGTTTCATTAGAGAAAATTCGAGACTACTTCGCGAGTTATCCACAAAAAAAAATACAACTAATAATGATTCTAATAATAATCGATACGAAAAAGAGAGAAAAAACTTAAATGAATTTAAAAAAAGAGAGAGAGAGAGTGAGCGGGACAAGGTCCCGGGGCGAGTCGTCGCTAACGAGCATCGATTGGATTCGGTCGAAGGAATTTTTGGCCCACAGCGATGATCGTGGCAGTGGAGAGAGAGAAAGAGAGGTGGCTGGGCAATCCTGGGTGGCTCCACAACTTAGTACTCAGACTCTGGGGTGGTGGCCGCTGTCTCGTTTTCGTTGATTGGCACTATCCAGAGGCTGAAGTCGCCGGACCGTATGTTATCAGTATGCCTAAAAAAAACAAAGAAAAACAAAATCGACAATAAGCAGTCGCGGATATTATCGCAATTCGTTGCAGTCCAATATCCACCTTCGCTCTTTGCAATCTATAAGACTTGTGTTTATTTGGAGCAAGATGGACTGCCAGGATCGATGCGTCATTTGTTTTGTCGTAGTTTAGCACATCTCTTGTGCCATCATAAACTATCGTGATTTTTTTCTTCTTCATGTTATTATTTTATTTATTTTTTTATTGCTATTATTATTTTTTTATTATTATTTCATTTGTACATTTTGTTTCATCGGCGAGACTAATACAAAAAAAAACCAGACTGCCCATTAGTCCTCGCGAGTGGCACTTTGTGTGTATTATGAAAAAGAAAACAAAAAAATGAACGGAAATGAAAAAACCGGGGGTACTTGTGTAACGTTTGTGAATTATTCAGGGGTCGTCGACGTCGAGTTGGGGTAGATTAAGTTTTCTTACGAATAACCGTTGTTTTCCACAGCCCATGGAAATCTACGTCGACGACGAAGCCAAACTCACCCTTCATGGTCTTCAACAGCACTACGTCAAACTCAAAGAGAACGAAAAAAATAAAAAATTGTTCGAACTGCTCGATGTTCTCGAGTTCAATCAGGTACGTTCGATTTGATTTATGAACTGTCCATCGGCAGATGAAAATTAGAAAAAATATAGACTGAAAAGAAAAGGAGAAAAACGAGAATCTATGCTCATACACGTTCACTTTCTAGGTCGTCATTTTCGTGAAATCGGTACAAAGATGTATGGCACTCGCGCAACTGCTCACCGAACAAAATTTCCCGGCAATTGGAATTCACAGAGGAATGACCCAGGAGGAACGTCTCTCGAGGTATCAACAATTCAAGGATTTCCAAAAAGTGAGTCTAAATCGGCATTATCAGCACCTCAAAGATTCGAAATGAAAAATTTGCCCAGCCAAATCGGTAAAATCCTTACGAGCATTTGCAAATATTTCAATAATGATTTCACCGGATTGGAACCCTTCTGTCCCTCGATGTGGTCGATGATTTTTTAAAAGTATCTTTTGGATCCTACGACATTACTCATTTTTTTAAAGATTTCTTTAGACCCTTCTCCTTACCCCACCACTTTCTTTTTCTCATCAAGAGGTAACTTTAATTTTGATCATTTTTTGTATTGCTTGCCATTTTTTTCACGGATACTTCATCACAATTAACGAAACATTTTCATAACATTGTAGTGATGATCGGTCCTAATTTTTTTTTTCAAATTTTGAAAAAATTTGAGTTTTTTACAAAATTTCTTTATACGACAATGGTTTCCTATCTAAAGTGAGAAAAAATGAAATATATCTTGCAAAAATCTGATATATCGATTGTTTTTGATAGAAAGTAATCGATTTTTCACAAACTTCCCCTACAAGATGACTAAAATCGCATTTTAAAAAAAATCCAAATGATGACCGCAATAGATAGGGACAACATATTGATTGTGAATGAAATCTATCTATCCTGAATGTAACCGAAAGAAAAAGAAACACCTTTCTTTGTATACATGTGTATATATGATTATTAATTTTTTTTCTCTTTCTACAGCGTATTTTGGTAGCTACAAATTTATTCGGACGAGGTATGGATATCGAACGTGTGAATATCGTATTCAATTACGATATGCCGGAAGATTCCGACACGTATCTTCACAGAGTTGCGCGCGCCGGTCGTTTCGGTACCAAGGTGAGAATTTACATGCAACGCACATCACTCGATTATTTTTTCTTCTTTTTTTTCCGTCGGAAATGTCAAGTCAAAAAATATATTTCACCGAATTTTTAATTACCGGTTGTGTTTCATAATTGCAGGGGCTTGCTATAACGCTGGTGAGCGACGAGAGTGACGCTAAAATTTTGAATGACGTACAAGAAAGATTTGACGTCAACATTACCGAATTACCTGACGAAATCGACTTGGCCTCGTACAGTAAGTTTAATTTTTTTTCAATTAAAAAAAAAATCGATTACGATGTACGTTTGCAGTTATATGACACTAAATGTGGATTCCATCTTTTTTCTATTACAGTTGAAGGCCGATAAAGCCCTGACGCAGCTGCATGTGATTCTGCAGCTATGAAAAAAAAAATAAAAATAACGAAAGAACCCTGTAAGTAAGCGTTTTTGAAAACTCCCCGGACCGTGACGAAATAATTAAACACGAAACTGCTTTGTAACATTCTTCGCTTCTTTGTACAAATTATCATTAAAAGTATCAATAATTACTTTTCTGAAAAAAAATTATATCACTTTTTTTCTTTCCTTTCTGCGTGTTGTTAAAATTTTCGTTACCCTCCGCAACGATCGTCGTTGATTCCTCATCGATTATTTCTCAAGTTCTTCTTTATCTTGCAGCTGCCCAGATGGCAACGTGTTATATTCCATACGACCAAAATGGAATGACCAAAACGACGATACGAATGCATGTATCATTCTAGAATATCGTTTTCTGCAGTAACTCAGCTCGAGTCTCAACGTTTATACAAATTAAAATGTGGAAAAAAAAACGTAATTATCACGACAATGAATGATAAAATGATGAGAGTCCAGACACGATACTCCATCGTGCATACTAAAGTCATCGATAACAATAAATATCGCATAGTCTGTGTGAACCGATGTTATTTATATTTTATTCCACGCAATTAGTATTAATGTTCCAACAGACATGATAATCACGAGAACGAAAACGTATGTTTGTGTATGTGTGTGTGAGTGTGTGTGTGCGCGCACTGACTTATGTATCATTAGTGAGAACGATTAAAAGTAATTTTCTATCGTACGCCCTTCGGTTTCCTTCAATCATCCTCGATACCCATCGTCAATTTTACCCTAAGATAAGACAGGATTATTCGTCGTGCAGTATAATTTCCTAATGATTCGACGAGTTCAGAACCGTGGGTCCAACGAGTCATCAAATTTTATTGGAAGAGTGAATTATTTGATGATGTACGACGCGTGTTGAGTAAATTTTAAAATTTTCAGTGCCACAGTAGGTTTCATCATTCCGATTAAAACTTACAACAAAATTTCAAAACTATTAACCTCCTCGTTTTAAAGTTATAGCTGTGTTAAAATTAAGATTTGTGCCTATAAAAAATAGACACATTGCCGCAAATATCGGACGATAAACGCATAGAAATAAAGTTTAAAAAAACAATTCAGTGTGGAATACAGATTGGTAAATGTCCACAAAAAATGCAGATCGATCGGCCTTCGATATTCAACGTTAGCGATTTAAAAAGGTAAAGAAACATTACTCTAGATGCAATTAGCGTACTTTGCGCCCCGTTCGTATGCCTAAAATGTCGCATTTTCGAGGGAGTTCGGAAAAAAATGTTAATTATTTTCATATCCGTTTAGAATCTCGAAATGATGAAAAGTCGAACATTTAGAAATTAATAATTGTATTTTGTATCAATACAGTAGATATCTGTCCGTCCATTGTATGAACAATATCAATGATTACACGATAATGCCTTAGTCTAATTAATTATCGTAAAGTAACATATAGAACGTTAATCCTATTTGGGTCTTGGCTTATTCGGCATTTTATTTCCACCTTGATTGCCACCACCTCGGCCCAGAGGCGCGGGTCCCCTGCCTCCTCGACCACCGAAGGTACCTATAAACCGTACAAACATTCATGAGATTATTATCGATTATCGAAGGTATGTAATTTAACTCGAAGCAATTAAAATACAAACCTCTTCCACCGCCTCGCCCACCTCGTTGGTTCTGACCTCCTCCTCTGCCCTTCATTTCTCCTCGGCCGCGCGACTTCATTTGCACGTCTTCCTTCACCATGTCGATAACTTCGTCCGGAATTCGAAGGTACTTGATCGTGCTACCACGAATGTAGCATTCTGGCATTTTCCAAAATTTGTCGCCATCCTGAAGAAAACCACAATAGGATTCACATAAATCAGAGCTGAAATGCCATTTGGGAAAGTCTCTCCGGTTTGTCACTTCAAACTCCTTGGACGCAGCAATAGACTAGACTGCGATTGTTGAGTGACACAATTACTAATTTTTTTCACCTCTCAATTTGAAAATGCTTCCCAAATTCGCGAAAGGATATATTTTAATGAGTAAACTATGATTTTCATATATCAAGCTATTGGATTTAGTATAGAAAAGTTTTCGCGTAGTCGAAGAACATTTTTTTTACCCTCGATGTGCAGATGACTTCTCGAAGATTGATATTCATCCAATTGTCGCAGCTGACCAAGTGGCCATTGTACGTCTCGCCATTCTTCAACTCCACTAGCTACGGATAAAAACAACAACAGTGATAGCGACAATCGTCAACACAAACAATGCAAACGTTCGAGGACGTTTGTAGGTTATGTTTATAGGTTAACTCACCATTGGATGATTCTGTGCTGTTCTTAGTAGTGAAAGTGGCAACTGGAACAATAATAACAACATTTCAATTGTGCAAAGACCAAATTGTTGGGGTAATGAGAATAAAGTAGTATCTTACCATCGTGATTTTTAAAGAATACTGAAACTGGTTAATCTATCTGCATATTCTGCTCCGAAGCAATGGTCCTAGTCGCCCGCCAGCTTGTACACAAATGCACAGAACGGAGAGCTTGGTAACGCGCGTCACCAACCTATCAGCTGAGCCGCCCCCCCTCCCGCAACTGCCTCGGCGGAACAGCGGTCAACCATGGTCAACCTAACCTATATGTCTGCCGGGCTTTTAACAGTTGAACTCTTGAATTATAGGTAAATTTCCATACCTAAGATGTTTGTTAGAAGCAGATCAGCGGTACGATGCTTGTGGTCCCGATGTTCTTTAATGTCCAACAACGATTTCGTTAATTGCAATGTCGATTTCATGGTAAGCTCAGATCTCACGAATTTACTTTTCTCTCACCGAGATATAACTATAATTGTTGTTAATTTTTTGTCATACTTTCTTTTTACATTTTAAATTAAAAATAATAATAATAATAATTTTAACTCAATTCTCTTAAATTTTTTACTCGTCTTCGTTGCAGGTTGTTGGGGGGCGGCAGGGAACTGCAAAGTTTTGCAGCGACAACGCGCCCATGCCGAAATTGGAGAAACCGGAAAGTTTATTGCCAGTCAACAAATTCGTGACGAGAACTCACACCTGCGGCCAATTAACCATAGCAAATGCGGGAGAAAGAGTGCGGCTGTGCGGTTGGATGGAATTTCAGAGAATGGGAAAATTTGTTGTACTCAGAGACGCCTACGGTTCCACTCAGTTGATAATTCCAGACGAGGCAGGTAGTCCGATTGCGCAGTTGGATAATAATCCGTAAAAAGCTCAACGCGAAGCATTATATATTCATGTCGATTTCCAGATGACAGAGTTGAGCGAATCGGTGAACAAACTGCCTTACGAAAGCGTTCTGAGCATCACCGGGCGTGTCGTGCCAAGACCGAAGGGCCAAGAAAATGCAAAGATGAAAACAGGATACATAGAAATAGAAGTGGAATCGGTGGAAGTTCTGAACGAATCGATGGCTCAGTTGCCTTTCAGCATAAGACAGTACAACACGGCGAAGGAATCGCTGCAGATGCAATTTCGATATTTGTCGCTGCGCTTCCCAGACTTGCAGAGAAATCTGCGTCTCCGGTCGCAAGTGACGAACAAAATGCGGGAGTATTTGGTCGATCTATGTGGATTCGTCGATGTCGAAACGCCTACGCTTTTCAGAAGAACTCCCGGGGTAAGTCTGAAAAAATAAAAAAAATTTGATTCCGCCCTGAAAAATAATCTATTCTTTTCAATTAATATTCTGATTCTCTTGATTCGTATAATTCTTCCAATCATTCCGAATATTCGACATTTTGTATCTGCAGGGTGCCCAAGAGTTCGTGGTACCCACTCGACATCCAGGAAAATTTTACTCTCTCGTCCAGAGCCCGCAACAGTTCAAACAATTGCTCATGGTCGGAGGTATCGACAGATATTTTCAAGTGGCTCGGTGTTACAGAGACGAGGGTGCGAGACACGATCGTCAGCCGGAATTCACCCAACTGGACATAGAAATGTCGTTCACCGATCGAGAAGGAATCATGGAGCTCGTTGAGGGTCTTATCGCGTATTGCTGGCCGTCGGAACTTGGTCGTGTGTCATTGCCAATCGCCCGGATGACTTTCGACGACGTTTACGAAACGTACGGCTCCGAACAGCCAGACTTGAGAATACCGTATAGAGTACGTTATTTTCAACTGTCTGCAAAAAATGTCTTCGTTATCGAATGATTTTGTTTCAATGGATATTTAATGCAGATTCACAACGTGGCGGCATTCTTCAATTCTTCGGAATCGAGTGACCACGAGGTTTATGCCATGTCTTTTCCAGGTGCTCAGGTTCGTGTGAAATTTACGTTTCAATAATTTTTTAAGGGGGGAATAAGGGCCAGAATAACAGCGATCCCATTCACTGTACATTCAAACAAAAATTGGTCAAGATACCTGAACGTTTATACTTTCGAATAAAACCAATTTGAATTGAAACGGACGAATAGTTTTTGAGATAATAATTCTCAAAAATTTACCTATTTTTCCGGTCATGTCCCCTTAATATCGGTTCTATTGTTTTCTTAACATTTTCACAGTATTTTGTGGATAAAAAAAAAATTGAATATTCGAAGGAATAAATAGTACAATATACATTCAATCATTCGTTTGTTGGAAGATTTTTTTATTGTTTCAATTCATCAAGTACGAAAATGCAACAACGACAACGCCTCAACTGTTTTGTTTCGAAAAATCAAATTCGTTCGATCCAATCTATGAAAAATGTTCAGGAACATCTCACGACGTCCGTCAAAGCAAAACTAAACGACTTGAAGAGTCAAAAATTTGCCAAAGTCAATCTGATTCAGACGAAAATTACGAGCCAACAGTGGAAGACAAAGTTGGATAAATTATTCGCTGATCAAGGAGCCACGAGATTGGAACGCAAGTTAAATTTAAATTCGGGCGATGTTTTGTTCATCACGCGTGGAACGAAGAACGATGCGGTAAGCTCGAGATTTTTTTTTCTAAGGATCTTACACACAGCTTATTGCACATTATTTATCCTTAGCGTGAACTACTGGGTAAAATTCGCGTTGAATTTGCGAATACAATGGAAAACAATGACCACCAAGTGAGATCGCGAGATTACAAATTTCTCTGGGTCATTGATTTTCCATTATTTTACAAAGACGACGATGGGAATCTGGCCTCCACGCATCACCCCTTTACCCAGGCGCATCCCGATGACTCACATCTTCTCGATAGCGATCCTTATAAGGTAAAAAAATGCCCACCATAAATTCCTCTATGAGGAAGCAAAATTTGAAACAAAACACAAAAATACAAAATTTTGCAGGTACGAGGCCTGCACTACGATCTCGTGTTAAACGGCTCTGAAATAGCCGGTGGTTCGATGAGAATTCACAACGCGGATGTGCAACGAAGAATTTTAGAAATGTTGCGCATCGACGGATCGCAGATGAAACATTTGATCGATGCATTGGCAAGCGGTGCACCGCCTCATGGTGGTATCGCTTTCGGTCAGTTTTCACAATAATTCACACTTCACGTGATTAATTTTGATCATACAACTTTTCATTCGTTTGATTTTTATCAAATGATTTTTATTTTATTTTATTTTTTATTTATTTATATTTATTTTTATCAATGATTATCATTCATTTGATTTGTCATTGAAAATCGTAGATTCTGCTTTCTCCATTAGTTAATGAGATTCTTAATGAGAATTGATGGAACAAATTATGATCAAGAAATGAAAAAATTAATTTAAAATAAATAAATAAAAATGTACTTATCCAATAAATATCGGTAATGTAGAATTCTTTCTGACTCAGATCTCGAGTATAATTATAGAATCTTGAGAATGTGCATCAATATTTAGAAAATAATATGGTCGCCTTCGCCAAAGCTTCTGAAGAAAAAATTGTTATTATTATTATTATTTCAGGTCTCGATAGATTAATTTCGATAATGTGCAGCTCGCCGAGCATAAGAAGCGTCATTGCATTCCCCAAAACGATGGAAGGACGAGACCTGATGTCCGGAGCACCCGTCGAAATAACCGACCAGGAAAAACGTCTTTATCACCTTAAAACACTCGACGACAATGTAAAAACGTAATGGAAAAATTTGGATGTGAGTGTGTTGAAAATAAACGACACGTTTTCACTGTCAAGACGAGATAATGCTGAACGAGAAATTCGCGGAAAGGCTCAGGTAGCATTTTTTTTTTGCATGGAAAAAGTTTTGATATTTTTAATTTGGCAAAGCCATCCCCTGTTCGCGTGTAAACTCTTCAATTCTTTTTTATTTCTGTTTTGTTATTCATCGGTAAAATGTTTGATACCTGAAAAAATTTGTGATAAAGAAGGTTATTATGTTTAAAAATATTTTTTCGTAAAATTGTTGATGTTCAATAATCTGCAAAGGCAGAGGGAATATGCAAAACCCAAAAATGGAAATTCGTTCAACAAGAATGTATTTGCAATACCTTTTTCGCTTTATGGTCGTGAATTTCAGAATCTATCGATTCTTCGAATCCATTGTGAAAAAATAACTCGTGTAAATTATTCACATTTATTGCACAAATGTGACAATATTAATTGTTGCACGATAAAAATTAATCATGAATATTCGTTTGAAAAGAAAAAAAATGAAAAAAGTATTTCAAATACATTTTCATCGAATGAACGCCGATCCGGACTCAAATCGTACATTCGAGATCCTCGTGGCCAAATGTATACAAAATATAATGACATCTACTCGACGATACTCGATGATTATAAATCCCTCTAGCTTTCACAAAACATTTATAATCGAGATTCAACAGATTAGCGTACTTTTGGCTGGAATCGTATGTGTCACGATTCTCAATAATCGTCTCTCGATCATCAGCAAACAAAACAGTATTTCCAGAGTGGGCTTTGTTGACTCAAAATGGAGGTAAGATGTTTCGTTCGAAATCCATAACTGAACAACTCCATAACGCCTGGACGATAAGAACAAATATCGCAAATGGAAAAAAAAAAAAAAAGACTATCCGACCAAACGGTCGAGCGTAACAAATTTGTTTGACCTTCGATGGTAACAGTGATTGCGGGATAAATGATTCAGTGAAAGGTACGACACGTGTATTACATTGTATATAAAATTGTTTGTTTTTTTTTAAATCGTTTTTTCTCCTTTTATTCGAAACATAAATTTCTCTCGGGAATATTTTTTCTTTTCTCATGCTTAACTTATTTACTCTCGACTATTACAGTAAAATTAAAATTACAATATTTTCCAATTGTTTTTTTTTTCCGTTTATCGGTATTGTCGGGATGTGCGTGTGGTGATGCCATCGATGGCATCCCGCGTATCCCGTTTGTGAAGCGCGCGCGCGAGATTGTCGAACTTTTGAGATCGAGTTCCATTTGCGTGTGTTTGTATGTTTAAACTGATTACACACACACACACGCACACCGACGCACATAATCACGCTCGGGCACACATTGTTTATCGATTTCTTTTTTCCAATTTAATTTTTTAATTTAATTTAATTTTTTTTATTTAAAAAAATTTTTTTTTATAAATATTTTTTTCGTCGACCATCGGGCAGAGTCGAATGTCACACAGCAGGTGAGGTCCGTTTCGGGGACACCGGAAGTCGTGCGATGACGCCTCGTTTCGCATTGATAATGAGACGCGGCATTAAAAAAAATATTAAATAATAATAACGATGATGATAAAATGGAAAAAAAAATTCGTCGATTACGAGTGTGACAATGAAAAATAGAATATAATTTTTTTTTTAAGAAACAAAACAAAAGACTTCGAACGATATATTTATATTCTTTTTATTAAAAATAATGATAATAAAAATAATAATAATTTTTAACATATTTCAAACCAGAGAGATCCGTCTTTCGATCGCGCTAATGGAGTTTTTTTATTTATTATTTCAATATTATTTGATATTTTAATTATTACAAGTGCTGGAAGATCTCGGTGGGTCCTCGGAACGTTTCGTTGTTTTCGTTCTCGCATTTATCTGAGCCTGGTCGCTCTAAATATTTTCGTTCGAATTAATTTCGGCTTAAAAAAAAAACAAGACAATGGTAAAAGAGAAAAAGGTTTTCGTCGGTTCAACGAGACTCGAACAAACATTTCCAGAGTCGGTGCTTCGTGTCTTTGCAGCACGAGACGCAAATTCAACGCTTTGTTGCTTTTTATGGTTTATAAAAAATACTATTTTACAGAAATAGAGAAGGGAGGATAAAAAGAGAGATACAGGGGCGGGGGGCGGGGGAAGAGAGACCAGTCGCTCGCACTCCGAATAAGCCTAAAAAAATGTCTATTATGTTCTATATTTTTATCTGTTTTTTTTTTTTCACGCACACGATAAGATATGCAATCTAGATGTACTTCGAACATACATACATATAAAATTATTCCTCGTGAACAAGCAAATCACACATACACAACTGCACACGCATTCTCATAACTACCATACATTATGTAAAATAACGTTCATACGTTAGAGCTTAATGTGGAGAAACCAGTACAAGAAAAATAGTCCAAATATATATATATTTTTTAATACTAATAATAATAATATTAATAATAATGCTAATAATAATATAATAATGTTGTCGTATTTACATATACGATAGGAGGGATCGGATGCAGCGACAGCCGTATTGGTGGGTCGTAAAAAATCGTAACATATTTGAAATTAAAAAAAAAAAAGAAGAAAAAGAATGAGAAGCATGTGATTCGTATTTCTGTTGAAAGTTATTCGAGAACACGTGTCGTACGGGTTACAAGTTCGTTATTAATTGTATCTGTGTGCGGGTGCGCGCGTGTGTGTGCAGTAAAATGCGCAATACGATAAAAGAATCGAATATTCCACGCCGTACATCGGTCGACGAATTCACCCTCGACGAGGGAGGCGATAAACTCGTTACTCATGCATTCGAAAATTCACGAACGAATCGTTCAACTGCGTCCTTATTTCGCAAAGAAATATCGTCGATCGATATCAGTCACAAAAAACAAAAATCGACAGCCCCGAATGATCTTTTTTTTTGTTCAAACCGTGAAAAATTGAATTTTCTAGATTTCTCGACTTTCCATCGATTCATCTCAAACTTGTCCGTAAATAATTTTGCGAAAAGATAAACAAGTATTTGAAAAAAAAAGACATTCAAACGAATTTCTACCTAATTTTCATAACAAAAAAGATAAGAAAAAAATACATTTTTTTCAACATGCAATTCTGATTTTAGAACGATGACGTTTTGAGATCAATTGAGGAAGTGATGTTGACAAAAGATTTATTTTGTTGATCTTTAAACAGATTTGTGACACGTTTGCGTGATTTTAAAATAATTAAATGCATACGAAAAAAAATATACTCATATAAAAAAATTGAAAATTTTATGGAAATAGAAATTATTCGATCGACGGATGATTCGTGAATTCGCAATGCAACGAGTAACGATGGTTATTGTAAAATCTGTACGTGGAATATGTATCATAACGCTAAACGCAGGTACGACAGGACACAGATGGAGACGGATGGATGGATAAAGACAGAGACTGGTAAGAGTAAAAAGAGAAAAAAAAGAAAGAGAGAGAGAAGAAAATAGCGTGAAGTATTTTATATGTACACGGGATATATACGACACATCTGAATACTAACGGCATTTTTCAGTAAGTAATCTCTCGCAAACGTGACGCAATCGAATAAATCGTCAATAACGCGATATTCGACGATGACGATTAACATTGTTTCGTTTTATCGTGTAAAGGTGTACGACCAAGCAATTATGTACATGCGGACCGACTGACGATTCAGTTTTCGTCGAAATTCAATTCAAGCTCATTCACTCGTGAATCGATGGTGAACACAAAAAAAACGTTAAACAAAGTACGACGACGACAAGATCGGCACGATCGACAATCAACTACATTCCATCACCTACCAAAAAAGCTTTTTCGTCCTCACAAATAACTCGAATGAGAAAATCATTAAGCTTTGCGAAAGCGATAAATCACGTTAAATTTTATTCATCCAACAATTCATCGTAACGTCACCAACAACTTTGTAGTTAAAAATTATTCACTCTGCCGATAAGATAAATTTCGTGGGTGTTCGATCGTGCAAATCGTGTGATTATTACCGATTGACATCGATAATAATAATGATGATAATATTAATCGATCGACCAAACGAATGTCACTTTGAACGTCGTTTTTTTTCGATCCGATCGTGCCGATTTTTATTTTTCGAAATTAATCATCCGACCGACATTGTACGCCCTTGAGTGGAATTCAAAGTTTTCGGGATCTTTTTTTTTTTTGTTTTGTTATTTCTTTCCAGTTCTCTCGATACAACGATGCCTCTAATCGTACCGATTCGTCTCTCGCGTTTTCATCGCAAAACCATGCTTTCACTCTGGCGCGCGACACAAAAAAAAAGAAACGAGAAAAAAAAACAAAACAAAAAATATAGCAAACGTTGTTGCGTAGAGGACGAAAAGTTTTATCCTCACAATGCACACATCTTTCGCCCTTGTCAATACAATCGCAAGTCGTATGTCGTTACAAAAAAAAAAAAAAAAAAAACGTAAACAATAAAGAAAAAAAATCAGGTGAAACACAGCGTCTACAATAACAACGATATGACCGAACCGAAAAACGTTTCAAATATCAGTTTCGCATTAACTTTTTTATCTTCTTCCTTCCACGTATTCGGTTTCGCGATAAGAAACCAAAGTCGTGCGAAGATTCGTTTTTTTTTCTTCTCACGGTGAATTATTTTCGTGATGCAAGAGCTCGAACTTTGCAGACGCCGCTCGGCGTCGATGATACGCGTTTGAATGCAGTTCAAGGCTAACGAACGGAGCGCGTGTTCTTCTTCTTCTTCTTCTTCTTGTCGTCGTCGTCGTCATCATCATCATCGTCGCGTCGTTGTCGTTTTCGTCTTCTTTGTCGGTTACTCTCTTTCTCGCTCTAACTCTCATCGCGACTTCCGAGAATTTTTCAAACCCATTGTCCGCAAGGACCATCGCGACGTGCTTACCCCCCCCCCCCCACCAATCAAACGGCACAACGCGCGTCGGATTTCACATCCACGTGATAAGGGTGATAAGTGCGCACGATAATGCCCTTTCTCTCGAGCACAACAAAATCTCCCGCCAAACATGTGTCCATAACTCTTTTTCCATCCTCTCTCCTCAATCTTACTTCATATATCTTTCTTTTTTTCTGCAAAATGCATGTCAAGACGAAAAATAATAATAATAACAATAAAAAGTTCGACAAGGATTCGATTCCGTGCATTTACTTATTATATTTCACGATATTCTTCGAGAACTCTCGTTCTCAACGTCACAAAATATTCCCGCAATTATTCATGTCCTTTCAAACAAGACGTTCTTTTTTTTTCTTCTTCTTTTTTTTACTCAAAACGTTGTTTTTAAAAAGTTTCGTGTTTTTTCCCGCCCTTCATTGTCTCTCGTAATACGTTCGTGATCAAACATTCGATCGGGGAAAATATGTTTCTTCGTTGGGTGTCTCGTGATTCAATCGTGAACATATTCGACCGGGAAATGTTTCTTCAAGGACCTAAAAGAAGTAGAAAAAGGCGCGCGTTGTCAGACAGATCTCGTTGTTATCGTCGTCGGTTGTTTAAAAAAAAAAAAAAAAAAAAAAAAAAGGAATAAAGAGATTTAAAAAAAAATGTTTTACGCGGTGTCCTCGACGGTGGGCAACCAAAACGCCATATTCGTGCACGCTGAAGCGAGCATCATGTACTTCGGATTGAATTGTATGCATTGCACGGGTGCCGGATGATCGCCGCTCAACACGCAAACTTTGTAACCGGTATCGGCGTTCCATACGTGCACATGTCCATCTGTGGATCCGCTAAAAACAAATTGCGAATCCGGCGAAAAACTCGCTTCAATGGCAATACCTTTGTTATTCAAATAACCGGCAAACGTTTGCAACGGTGTACCGTGAAAAGCATCGATCAAACGTATAATACTTCCATTTGTCGATATCAATATGGTTTTTCCATCTTTGCTGAATTTCAATCCCGTCCAATCGCATTCCTTCTCCTGTGACAAAGAAAAAGTCACGAACGGACCTTTGTCGAAACTACGAAGATCGTAAAGTTTTATGCATTCGGAATTGACTCCGGCCGCGAAAATCAAACCCTCGGGATCGTAAGCGGCAACCGGACGTCCGGAAACGTTCATTACACCGTGACAATTGGGCGATCGTAAATCCCACAATCGCAAACTTTTGTCCAACGAATCCGACAAAAATGTATCCTCGACCGGACTTATGCACAGGGACACGACTTTTTTCGTGTGGCCCGGAAAATAACGTATGTATTTGTTATCGTGCAGACTCAAGTATCTTATTGTGTCGTCGATCTTCGTGCTGCTGTGTATGGCCGTGTTTTTCGCGTGTGTGAAGTGTATGAGATCGACGCCATATTTTTTCGAATTAACCGTACGCATTTGTGAACCTTTTTCGCAATCGTAAATGACTATTTGATCGTCCTCGGAACACGATATCAGAGTGTCGCCGGTCGTCGAAAAATCTATGCTGTTTATGCGATCGGAATTTTCACGAAACACTTTGGCCACCTTGAAGCTCCTCACCACGTGGTCGACGAGCTTCATGGCGATTGGCGATTTTGAACGAATGTAACAAATTAAATTTTAAAAAACAAAACAAACAAAAAAAAAGGTGTCTGAAAACAATTGTCTTTATATCGTTCGCGATGTTTTCTCAATCAACGTCGACAAATTTTTACGTCGATTTTTATGGTTTATTGTTTATTGTTGTTTTTTTTTTTTCAACGAAGATTTTTCACAACGCTTCGTTTACCGTTCGATGGGCGACATACACGCGCATGCGCGCGCGCGCTCACGTACGAAACACACACGCACACGCGAGAGAGCACCGCGCTCGCGCCTCGCGATGAAGCTTACCCGCGATCCTCGTTACTCGCGTATTATTTTTTTTTTCGCGTCGGCGATTTTTTGTTCTTTGTTACTTTCTTATTCTTCGTTTTTTGTTGTCTATTTTATTTTGTTTTTTTCCACTATTGTCGTTGGTGATGATTGTTTTTGGGAGGAACAAATAATTTTGTCGATGATTTAATTTCTTTTTTCACGTTATCTCGTGTTCGAAGTGTTCGACGTGTTCGACGGTGTGTACGTCCGGCGCGGCCCACTCGGCGGGCTCTAACTAAGATCACGGGGAGGGGCTTCTATCGTTTCCTCGGTGTCGTTTCTCTCTTTCTCTTTCTCTCGCTTACTCTCTCACGCTCTCTCCTTCTCTCTCTCGCGCGGGGGCCCGCGCGTTGTCTCTCGCTTACTCACCCGACGGCAACAGCGCTCCAACTCTGACAATATCGTCGTCCTTTTCTTTACAATGTTCAATGTTCCCGTAGGCCACGCGGATAATCGCGTCCCCGGATATTTCTACGAACGAGCTCGATTATTCTCTTGTTGTCTTCCTTTATTCCCCCTTATTTCTCTCGCTCTTTCTCTCTCTCTCGCACTTCTACCGGTCGCGCATTCGCGAACGAGAGTCTCTTTGCCGTATTTCGACCGACCGTTGTGGCCGATCACACGAAACGGAAGAAAAAAAAAATTAATTGTACGATTTTATTGTATGAGGCTGAATGTAAAAGTATTATGAACGTTCGTTGATAAGCTTGTGACGAATAACTGGTCGAACAATCGGTTTTCGTTGATGGCAGACTAACTAATGCTGACGCAAATAACGTTTATGCCCGTTTGCAAAATTATCCGACGAACGAAACCACGCGAACACGCTCGTGGGTACTTCGTGCCTCACTCCAATCGTACCAACCGCCAACGTTTTTATTTTATTTTACTTTATTTCATGCTTCTTTTTCTTTATTTCTTTCATTATTGTGATTATGATTGTTGTTGGTTAGTTGTTAGTTGGTTTTTTTTTCGTTCTTTTTTTTTTTCGCTGCGACAACGACGCCACGATTCTGGAACGACGGGAGTCGCGGCGATCGTCGCGACGCCTCGCGAGACGCGCGCGCGCACGCGCCTACTGGCTGCGGTCACGGCGTGATGTCGCGCGGGCTTTTTGAATCGTCGGGCGGGAGAATGTTGGTGGAATTTGATTCAAAATTTGATGACGAAAATATGATGATGGGATTGAGATGGGTTTGATGGGATTGCGGGAAGCTTTGTTGGCAAAGATGAACGATGCGTCGATGAATAATAAAAAATCGTTTGACTGATGATTCTAAGAAAAAAATAATGGATTTCATAGTTAAAAAATGCATCACGATGGATTTTCGTTTTTTTTTTCTTTTTGGAAATTATGCAGTATCACGACTTTTCTGAATTTTACAGTTTTTGGAGTGTTTCTTTTTGGAGATTATTCATTTCAATTCACGTCCTCTAGTTGAAGAATCAGATGCGGGAGGTCAGAAAATGTCAGAAGTTTTCATCTTTTTACGTTTTTTAGATTCTTGATCTAGAGGACCGAACGAACGTAATTATGACGTGATACTGCATAATAACGTTTTTTTTTTTTTTTTTTAATTGGTTAGTCGAATTTTTTTAAATTCCACAGCCAGGATCGAACGGGAGATAGTTTTTTCAATTCAATTAACGAAACAATTTTTTCTGATTTTTCATATTTCTGTTTTATTCGGCAACCCTATTCGCACTTCTCTCATCTCGTTTTTTCTCTACTTGCAGTTTCTCTTCCAAATTCTCTCTTTGTCTCGATTTTTGCGATTAAAAATAATACAATTTTTATATTTTTTAAATATTTTTTTTTGCTATAAGAACGAAAACGGAACATAGGCGGTGTAGATAATATGTTTGTGTGTGTATATATTTATACATACATATATAAATATATGTATGTATATGGTAGAATGAATTGTAGGGTATACGCATAAAATATCACCGTATAAATTAGACATATAAAATCTGCAGTATCACAAGACAATGTCGTTCATCTACACATTTGGTATAATATACGTTCGTTTACAATACTCGTAATGGGTTTTTAATTCATTTCGCGCGCTTATCGCTACTCATAATCCTGTTATTATTATTATTATTATTATTATTATTATTATTATTTTAATTCGCGTACAGTTGCATTGCATCAAGGTGTTATTATTCTTTATAATCTTAATTCGTGAAGGCGCTCGATGGCATGAGGAATTAATCCATTATTAAGGCGTTTCGAAAAAAAAAAATTATAACTATTATTATTATTATTATTATTATTTTATACATTTCATTGCGTTGACGTTACCGTTAAATACTCCTAACTTAATATACAATATAATCTATATTATTCATAATCGTTATTCGCGATTTTACAAATCCTTCTGTAAACCCTCATGATTGCGTTTGATTGTAAAAATTACGATATTGAATTATCAACGTGTTTGGCTGTGCGCCTCACAAGTTCTCAGTCACTCTCATTCGGTTTAATTATCATCGATGGTCGAAACAATTTTTTAACCATAACATTTTACAAAAGATAACGATAGTCAGTGCACATTGTTGAATATTCATGCGAATTTCATCGCAATATTTTGTTCGATTATGTTTTCGGGACGTTTTTGCAAAATCATTTCGCAATTTTGTTTTTGTTTGTTTTTTTACTGTCTAAAACAAATTTTCACGCGTATTATTCGCTACAGATACACTCACGCATGTTATCCAGATTCTCGTAGGTGACTAGGGGGGTGGGGGGGGTTTCTTCGTTTTCACACATGACGCGCTATTCATTCTTCACAGTCTTGCATTAAAAAAAAAAAATCTGCAATTAGCATCTTCGTAACGACAACAGCACCGTCGATGGAAATAATACTCTACCGATAATCGCAGATTTATTCGCTCGCTTGTAATTCGAATAAATCGTCTTTACCGTCGTAAAACCATTAAATATATATATATATATATTATCATTCAATCATCGACGTTCCGTGTTTATTATTCTCAAAAAAAGAAAAAGGAAAAAAAAAGATTGTTCGAATAAAAAAATCTTACAACCTCGAAATAATCGAGTTAATGTCGTTGATGTTTCTCACTTTTTTACGCATGAAAAAAAGAACGAAAGAAAGAAGAAAAAAAGTTTGTGCTCATCATGCAGGTGTGCGTAAGGCATTCGTTGCGTTATTTCCATCTATCATAGTTGAATTGGACGGCGTTAGTCGATGAAAATTATTTCCGTGATAATTATTTTTCGTATAAATTTTATATTTCATAACATGAGATCGAGTCATAAAAAAAACTCGAACTTCGTATAGTCTCTGAAAATACGGCAATGTCGTGCACGCGTTTAACTTGTGAGCATTGCGTACGAATATAATACATTGTGAATTATCTTCGTGTTCTTTTTTCGGCGTATCTCGGTTCTCATCGAACGCAGCGAAGCGAAAATTCGTATGGCAATTGTGACGTTGTAAAATCATTAGCGCGATGATTAACGCCTCGACAACCTTATCTATTTCACTCTCAAGTCCGGCATTATTAGCTATATAATGTAATATTAAAATATACATGTATATTTTTTTTTCTGTATAATATTACTTTTTTCATATGTTACAAACGATATCAGACGAGACTTTGAGTCGTCCCGTGCGATAGGCTCACTGTTGGTCCCTGAACCCACATCGTTGTGCATTGTACCGATTATATACGTGCGAAAGATTTTTTGAATAAAATAATTTTTTATACAAATGTGACGTGTGCAAACTTCGCTTCCATTTCGAGCGTTGCCTTCAATCTCATACATTGTTTTCATTTTTGTTTTCTTTCTATTCTTTTAAATGTATATTATTGAGTTACATCATACAACATAGCGTCAGCTGCCGAAACATTATCGTTGATTATTATTCTTTTCATAATCATCTGGCCCACGTATATAATTATACGTATACTCACATATCAGTATATATATATATTATATACCAAGAAAAAGATAAATCAAAATTGTTGTATACGCTAAATGATATTACTTTCATTATTTTGTTGTTGTTTTAGAATCTTCAAGCATTATTCGATTTTTTTTCAACATTCTTACAACGATTTGTACGGAATATTCGTGAATTCGTGTGTTCGAAAAGATATGCGAATGGTTCAGGGATTTCTCGTGCGCTTAGTTTTTTAGTTTTCGTCGTGTTTGTGAAAATAACATCAGTGCATTGTGCACCGTTTGTAATATTGCATAACGTCTTCAACGTCATTTTTATATATTATTTTTTTGTGTATATTATTTTTGTTTCTTATATTTCGCGAGAGAAACTCCGCTACGTTTTTTCGTTATTTATAAATTCTCTTTCTCTTTCTCTCTCGCTCGACTTGCTTCAAAATCGATCACTCAAAATTAACAATATGATTATTAATTTGTACCACTTTCTATTCAAGTGTCTCACATTTCATTTTTCAAAGGTCTCCGCGGCATATATTTATATATTTATATATATATACTATATGTTGGGTGAACATTTTTCAAAAAATGTATAGCTCCTACTTGCATCTGTACCGTTGAAGTAGTCACCCTTTTTGTCGATGGTTATATTTATATTATTCGCCTCAAATTACGTTGCCTATTTCTTCTTTCTTATTGCGCCATTTAATCGTACTCGTTCACGTTATCGCGAAATAGTTATTCGCTCCCGTAAAATTATTCCGGGTTCTCGGGAACATTTCGTTGCAACGAGGTTTATTTTTTTTTTAAACCTCACACGTAACAACGTACGACAAATAATTTAGGTATTTATTTTTTTTCCCTCGCCCGATCGACATCACACAGCACCAATCGCGAACCCGCGCGCGTGAGGATGTGTCGTTTGTTTTTCTTCTTTCTTCGCCCCACAGAGATATACAAAAAGAAGAAGAAAAAACAATAATAATAGCACCGCAGGACTAGCAGCACGCGGCACATCTCATCAGAAGTATTATTAATTTTCAGGATCGCTTCTGTGCCCATTTGAGATCGTCGATTCGTGGCTTGTAGCCCGTTAATTTCTCGATAATGTTCTCGAGAACGTACCAAAAACGCAACTTCTCCAACGGCCAGTTGAGCCAACCCGTTGTTATGCAAAAATACGTCTCGTGGGGAGCCACGTGATGAACTCGGTGATGCCTTCGTGGCAAAATTATTCTGTGCTCCTGAAGCCAGACGACCCAACCCGGCAGACCGAAGTACGTGTGCGACCATTTGTGAATCTATGAGGCATATTCGTGAAATGAGAAAAAAAGATATTTTTTTAAAAACAAATGTATATATGGGGCGGAACGCCCCGAATCCCTGGATTGAAACCCTTCTATCCTCCGATGTAGTCAATAATTTTTGTTTATTATCTTTTGGATTCTACGACCTCACTAATTTTTCAAAAGATTTTTTCGACCCCTCCGTCCTCTAACCCGACCTTTTTTTTTTTTTTTTTTTTTATCAAAGAAGTAACTCCTATATTTTCCATTATCAATTGGATGCGTTTTTTCCCCAGATACTTTATCGAAATTGAGAAAATTTTCCATTAAATTTGAATGGGCATAAATTCGTAATATATTTTTTTTTAATTTTGAAAAAATGCAATTTTTTTCCGAACTGTCAATATAGAATATAATTTCGATCGGCGCTGTACTTTTAGATGTTTTTTGGATTTTTTTTTGTCTTTTCAAAATGAATCGATTCGTACCTGATTGGTCATTGCCACGAATATCGCGAGCTGAAACCAGTAGCAAGTCCATACGAATTTGCCTTGAACCTCAGCCTCGGGCAACGTGAGAAAGTCCCACGTCATTTTGCTGAGGAAGGGTATGGTGACCATGAAATTGTCACCGTTGGTTTCGATGAAATCGTGTCGAGTTATGCTCGTTGGATCGATGTGATGCTCGCGGAACGGCCTCAGGAAATTCTGCAAAAATGTAAAAAGATAATACAATTAAACAAAACCTTTAAAAAAAGTTAAGTTTGTCAATTGATAATTCTACATAGAATTATATAAATAAATGATTTTCGGATTTTTCATTCTTTGTTTGTGCTATGAGGCCTTTCTTCGTGGTAAATTTCAAGATTCCAGATCAACGGGAAGTACTCCGTAGGTTTTTATGATAAGTGAGCTTATGGACAGACTCGGAACATTCTAAATTGCAATTGAAAAGACCTATTGAAAAACACCTCACTCGTTGGGATGAGCAAAAAAAAAAATCTTCGAGTTCACTTTTTAATCTGTGGGAAGGGGTCAATTTTTTTTTTAATGTTATCATTTCAAATTTTATCTTAATCGGTCTATAAATGCGAGAATAGGAGGACTGTGACATACAGATAGACTGACTGAAAAAGATGATTACCTTTCCCAAAATCGGTAACTCTATCGATCCCCACGTGTCAGCTGCCCAATGAACAAATCCAGATCCAAAGTCAGCGGTGATGATGCCGCAAAGAGCAGCGACCGCGATGGAACTCAGATTTTCCAGCCTCAGACGTACGACGATGAATATCGAATTAACGGCCATCAGCGTTATGCAAATACCCACGCAGATGCACTCCTGTGTTCTTTTACCTGTGTTCGTTTGAAAAAAAAAAAATGTTAATTATTTTTTTTTTCCTAACGAGAAAGCAGGAAGTATATTTGAGTGGAAGATCTTTCGCGATGCAAATGAACGAGACGGTCAATGCCGTTAAGTGCGAAAGAAAAGCCGATTAATAACGGGGGATAGGCCTGGGGCAAGAGATGCAAGAGAGAGAAAGATAGAGAGAGAGATGGAAGGCTTTGGAACGTGATGCGCTCGTAGGTAATTCAAACCGTTTGATAGCGTCATTAATGGCACTTTGACCGTGCCATCGTGCCCGACATAAACAACTCCGTGCCTCTCGGTAATCTCATCAATTAAGCGTGACACTGTGGAAACGATATCGCAATTGAGAGCTATTAGCCAAAGCCCTACAATTTTTTCCCCCATTCTTTGTTTTATTAAAAAAAAAAAATTATGATATCCAATAATTATTTTTGCTGTATTATCTAGTTTGTACAATAAGTTACACGAATGTTTTACGTAAACTGATACAAATACGTTCTCCGTCTAGGAATGAAATAGTAATCGATGATAATATTTTTTCTTTCAAACAAACAATGTTTTGGTTCTGAATTTTTTCAAATTTTTCATTCGACATTTTTTTCTCATGGTATCCAACAATTATTTTAGCCAGGTCTTCTGGATTATGTAAGACACACGACTGTTTTATGTAACCAGGTGGTAATTAACTCTTTGTCTAGGAATAAAATGATAATAAATAATTTTTTTTTTTCAAACAAGTAATTTTTTATTCTAGTTTTTTTTCAAATATTGTTTTTTTTTCGAACTTTTTCTTCTTCATGGTATCCCATAATTATTTCGAATGTATATTTCAGTTTATATAAGATACACAACCGTTTTATGTAACCAGATAGAATTGGTTCTTTGTCGGGGAATGAAATAATAATTGTATATGGGAGGAGAAAAAAAATGAGCCTGATTCTGTCACGGCGTTTGGTTTCCGTTATATCTCCAGTTGACCGAGCAAGGATCTACCCACTCGTTGGTTATGGTAGGCGTGCAATACACAGTTTCCAGGCAGCTTGGATGCAATAGCAAATCGTCTATCCGATAAAATTGAATAACACACGACGTTTGAGGACCGGTCGAAAGTAACGAGTACTGGTTTACATCAATTGTTCCATTATTCGAGTTCTCACCGAATTTTCGTGAGGAAAAAAAGAAACATCGATCGGAATTCGGTATTACGAATCGAACGAGAAATTTTGGGTTCAAATGCCATGAATCATTTTGCGATAATATAATCAAACGGACGTACGAAAATACTTTCGCGATAAAACGGGAAAAGAATACGTGCAAAACAAGTAACAAGTTTGGACGAATTTACTCGAATGAAATTACGAGATTTGTTTGTAACGTGATGAAAAATTTTAGTTTCTCACAGAGAGAGCTATGTTGTAGTGGATTTTTTTTTTTCATTTTGTAATGAACTTGCGAAATTCAATTGTGTGTATAGTTCAAAAACGGGTTGAGGGCTTTCAAATGTTACAGACAGGTTTTCCATAATCCTTTCATTGACTACAATTTTTATTATGATGCAATGTGCGGATCGAATTTATTTAAAATTTTTTTTTTGTTTTTAATTTTAAATAATTTTTTTTTTCAATTTAAAAAAGTGAAAAACTCCAAAAACTGTAAAATTCGAAAAAAAAACATGAGGGTGCACAATTTACTAGACAAAGAAAATTGAAAGTTTCGACTCATTTTTTACGAATTAATTTTTTTATGAAACCATTTTTGTTTTCTTTCCGTTTTTACTTAAATTTATCTGACCGAAATGTTGAATTTCGACTCACCGGTACTGTATAGATTCGCGAGTTCCTGGGCTCCCTTGTGACTCGGTCCCCATCTCGGTACCGTGCGATCTTGCGTAGCCGTTTTCACAACCACGGAATTTGCGTTTGGATCGTCTTCGAGCATCGAGTTTTCGTATATCTGACGATCGGTTTTAACCGGTGCGAGAAAATTCGTGGCCATGGTGCAGGCGGCCGAAGCCGCTTGTTCCAGATGTGGCACGGCCGAGCCTTCCATTTTTCCCCCTCTTCTTTTTTTTTTTATCGTTTCCGTTCGCCCACGATATCACCGTAAGAGTCAATCACGTCGGTCCAACCGATCCACAAAATTTCGCCCAATGTTCCCGCAAACAATCGTCACGCTCCCCAATCGTCCAGTTTTAACGATCACTCGGCGTAACAATTTTTTTAAAAAATTCAATTAATATTTTTTGTTTTTCTTCGCGTTCGCGAGTTTTAAACTATTAAAAATTTTATCGCACCTCGTGATTTACGTTCATTGCGAATCTCAACGTGGTATATATATCAATATATATATATAAATATGTATATACAGATAAATATATAAATATAACTTTATGTGTAGGAGTTACTTAGTTGTTTAATGGACGATAAGATTGTTGTGTTATCCGATGGGTGTGTGTTATCCACGAATATTTCGCGGAAGTGGACAGAGTATGTTTGTACTCAAAGTCGTCGTTCGTTAACGAGACGTTGCGTCGTGAGTTACGAACGTGTGGCATAATCGTGGATTTGTCCGGAGCTTGCGACACGGTGACGACCGATTCGGTCCGAAGCGATCGTCACGATACGTAAATTTTGTATACTTTTCTTTTTTTTCCCACGTTTTTTATTTATTCGATTTGAAACAGAATTTCCCACGCTGTTACGGACGGCTTTCTTCGGAGCTTTACCGAGCTTTTGTTCGTGCGGGTTTTCCAAACTTTCACTTTGTCATTTGTCAATGACGATCGACGGGTCGATTGTGTCCTATGGGTCGCGCGAGTTGTAAAAGTCACAATTGTCGTGTCATCAGTCGATGCTTCGAAGGTTGGACGGTGCTTGCGGTTTGACCGATTGACCCCTCCCCCCGGTTCCACATCGATCGAACATCGGCATCCACGAACATCGAGCCGCGCGATACGACGAATTATCAAATTATATCCGGATCATCGTTCGACATCGCTTTGCTCGTAACTGTAAAATAATTGAGCAAAAAGAGACTTTAGAAAGAAAAAAATCCCGAAAAAAATTTTCGGACCATCACAAAGCTTCCTTTATGAGGAAGCAAAATGAAAATAAATAAATGAATGAACAATGAAACGAAGTCGTCGGTGAGTTGATTCATTCAAGGAGGGACTAAAATTGTTTCTAGAATGTTATGAGGAAACCTTGAATCTCAATAACGCACTCATTCGGTTCTACTGTTTTCAATTACGAAGTGAACTGGGTGATAATTGAAATATATATATATTTTAATTATACAAATATATTTGGAAAAAAATGTAAATTTACACGCAAGTCAAAAACTAAAATGAATTTTTTTTCACGATTAGTTTGTTTATCGAGTTTATATATTAATTCTTTCTGTAATATAAATAAGATACATGAATCTCCATCAAAAGATATCGGTAAGGAAGGATTCTCTGACTCATTGTCAGACCTAGGCAAGCAATGTTCATATAAAGAAAATAATGATTATATTTTTAATCAAAAGCGGAAAGAAGGCGATTTTTACGAGCGTGAAGTTGCGGAAATCGGTCACTTTGCACTCGCTTCGCATGCATGAAATGACGGGTTTTCGAGGGGGGTCAGATGAAAAAGAAGTTCCAGGCTCCAAGACCAATAGACCAATAGCTCATCAACGAAACAACACAAGTACATAATTCGCTTGTGAAGAATGTGTATATTTTCATAGAATTGTTTCTAACAATCAATAATAATTCATACACAAATTTTCAGATTTCCATTTATTTTTTTCTATATTATCATCCTCCGTTTTTTTAATATTTTCGCTCAATTAGCTCCAATCCTGCCACTTATTGAGTCGCGAAAAAAATTACAATGTTTTTCGATACAATCATCCCTCACGAAATAACAACAACAATAACAATAATAATAATAATAATAATAATAATAATAATAATAATAATAATAATAATAATAATATACTACGTTGATATTAGCCAAGGTAAAAATTATTCGAGGCACCAAAGGATTCGGAATGTCAAAACGATAATTCGTGATAACGTAAACTCTCGTTTCAACAGAGTTCCGAAGATAACTGCGTCATCGTAATCTATATATCGGGATTACAATAGCTCGAAAAACGTGAGATACCACCAGTCACCGGTGGCAATGGCGTTACTGCACTTAAATAACAATGAACGCATCGGGTCGGGATCTCATTCTGACAAACGTTTAACGATTACGATGAATGTTAAATTCCGGGAACTCGCGCGATCTAGACAAATTCGCGGGTTTGCAGATAATTCGACAGTGGCGATGGCCGATGGAATTCTTCAATGGAATGTTACAACTCGACCCTAAGTTACTGCAGCAAATTTTTTATGCCGGTATAGTGAAAACGAACAGTTGAGTTACGGTAACAAAAAATGTTTTTGTTATGTTTCATGGTCGGATGAATATGTATTTGTTACATCGTTTATTCCCCTTGTTACTGCAAAAGGGCCAGCGAACAAACTTTTCCTACGATAACAACAGGTATTTTTGTCTATGTTATCGTTTGTTTTGAGAATAGGTCGCTCGTCGAAGCGTTGTTTGCAATGATGAGGCTCGCTCGCGTCGTCGTCGTCGTCGTTTACGATGAGATCACGTTGATTATCGGATCTCGTACGAAACGTGGATTCTCGGGGCTTGAGTACTCTCGCGTGACGATCGTCACGTTCGAAACTCCCAACCGGCCGGGGGGGACCTTACACGTACGTAATAATCATAAACCCAAGATCGCGAGAGGCGGGTTGAGTATCCAATCGCGTCATATATGAACGAGTCGAGAGGAACTCATGTAATGACACACACATACACACACACATGCACACACAAACGCATGCACATATATCGGCGTACCGGTCAATGTGAGATGACCGTGGAAGTACCGATCATTGACAAAAGTTTGATAATCGTGTTGCCACAAACCCGCCGATAATCGAAACAAACTGAAGAATGAGGTATCAACGAAAAATATGCAAATTGGGCATCGTTGCCAAGACGATATCGAAGATTAACACACATACAAAAAACACACACACACATGCGTGTATGATTAAAAAAAATGTATGTATTTTGAAAAATTACTGAAATTTTCAAATTACATGGTTGGAATTTTTTTCTTTTATTTCGAGAGATTCAACAGCAATGGATGACTTAATTGAATTTAGAATTGACAACGTGCATACAATTTAAAAAAATTCATATAGTAACAAAATTTACAAAAATTTTGAAACGGCATGTCTTCGGGGAAAAAACCATGTTTTTTTTTTTCAGCCATTCAAAAAATAATTGCATGCTGAATTGAATTTCTAAAAAGATGAAAATTCGTAAATTTCATTCATAAACTAAATGAACAGACGAAAAAAACGAGCGTGTATGATTCCAATGAATAATTTGACTTTGCTCATCACCGATGAAGAATAATCATTGGGTCGAACGAAATTCTCATCTGTTCTACGATACAATATTTTTTCTATTCCGAAAATCAATTCGAATTCGAAAAATTTGGGACAAATTGTTCGACAAAGTTTGATTGTATTTATATCGCACGGATGAAATTCGATTACCTTCCCGGGGACGAGGCACGCGCGCGTAGGGTGGATGGAAGGGGAGGGGGCGAGACGGGAGATATGACAATAAAGCCAAATTCTCGCGGACCGGCATGAGCGGCGGGGGGGGGGGGGGGTGGTCAGCTCGTGCGGTCTAAGCGTTCTCTCGCAGGGCGCAAGGTTTTTCCGACGAGGTTGAACGAAGACGAGCGTGACCGAGAAATAATTAACTGTCGCGCGGTGCGAAGAAGCTCTTCTCTCGCGAATACACACGACAGTCGGGGGCCGCGGAGGGGGGGGGAGAGATCGGCAGCAGCGGCGAGCGCGAGGCAAAAGGGAAAGAGGGGCTGGCGGGGTGGGCGAGACACGCGAGGCAAGAGATCTCAAGAGAGACGTACAAATAGATAAAGATAGATAAACCGAGCGTTGTGTATATATATATATATGTATCGCGTAAAATCGCGAGAGCAAGATGCCGACAAGACGCGTTGAAGTAAGACAGACCGCGTCGACGATCGCGAGAGACGAAGGCGTATACGAGGTCGAGAAGTGGAAGATCAGTCTCAAACTCTATTTAGTCATCAACGGCTACGAAAAAGATAGTTATCGAAAAAAAACTACGAAGAAGGAAAATAGAATCATATTAATAATAAAAATAATTGTATTAATAATAATCGACAATCAGAATTTTTTCTTCTCTTCACTATTTTCTTTCGTATTCACCCACACACGATTCCTCATCGCTATATGATCATCATGTGTGTGTGTGTGTGTGTGTGTATGTGTGTGTCAAACAAATGACGGAAATCAAAAGTTCAATGAAAAAAAAAAGATGAAGACAATAAACAAAATAACAACAAAAACCACACCAAAAACATACGCATATTGTTATGGGATTTAATATAAAAAAAAATCTCTGATGGTAAATAAGATTATCGATATATCGATAATTTCGATCGCACGAAGATTTGTCCTTCGTGAATAGATTTTGATTCTTACGTTGCAGAAAAGTTGCAGTCCACGATTGGTACTATAAGAGCAACAGTCTCTCGTTGACGATGGTAAGTTTGGCTAACCCACACACACACACACAACGCACGTATCCACACACTCACACGTGTGTGTGTGTATATATATATATATCTATATATACACACAAACAAAACACGTAAGATACGAAATCTTTAGTTTCCCTTTCCGCAGCCTCTATATCGTAACTGGCGCACTCGCAACAGGCGTGTGGACACCGCGCGCGCGGGGCGTTTTCAACACACCCCGTCCCGAAGTTTCTCCCCCCTCCCCGCACGTTGAAAACACACCTAAGATCTCGCGATTACGCACTCCGCCGGCTGACTGCCGTCCGAGCGTCGCCGCGACGTCCCAACTGGTATCCTGAGCCGTACGTAAAAACGCTGCTGCTGCCGCAGCAGCGCCGCGCGGATTCTTTCTCCCTCGTCGTGTGTGTGTGTGAGTATCACCAGACTCGCGATCCCGCACGCACACGCCTGCGCAGTGCCGCGAGAGCCATTCAGCGGGCGGCCGTGCACACACACACACACACACACACAAGGCAGCGACGACGCCCAGCGTCGCGACGCTCGCAGCGCCGTCTTACGGCGTTACGACACCTACGCGCGACCATCCTTACCCGGGTTCCATCCTCGCGCGCACGCTGACAATTACAGAATTTTCATTTCCTACGAGATTGTTATCACTCAAGATTGTTATCACGCTCATTAACGCCGTAAACTCAGAAATAAACGAGATAATGTGATAATTAAATTTGAATTTGTCATTTTTACGGTCGAAAAATATAAATCGTGGACAACCGATAACAAAAATTATTGTAATCACTAAAGTTTTAGAGAATTAGATTTTTTGCAAGTTTTGTCGTGTGAATTTTTGGGGAAAAGTTTAATATGCGTGGGTCATTTGACGAGAACGGATTTTCTGTTGAATTCAAGATGGCGGTCGACGGAGGGAGATTGAAGGGTCGAGGACTTGAATTTAGACTAACTATTGCCTCCCCCTTGATGATTAGAGAAAATTCGATTTGACTGTAACATTTGATGCACTTTTGGCATTTTATTTTTGTATATTTCGACTGGGGTAACGTGTGATAGAATTTTATTTCGATAGCTTCTTTGAGGAGAATACAGCTGGTTTCGGCTGCTTTGGGGAATTCCAGGGACGATCGAGGCCGATGCACCTTGCAGCTTTATCACGTATTTATGTGTGTCGTAGGTTCGTGATTCTGGTCCATGAGAATCGCGTTATCAAGCTAATCTGGGGGGTGGCCCAGCCAAACTTTGTCCAAACCCCATATTGGGACCACCATAATGTGTGGTCTCAATATGGGACCATGTACATGGTTTGATAATATTAAATTTGAAGGAATACGTGAGACGGTTGATGGGACGAGTCGGATGGTGAAAAATTGATTAGCCATGTGCGCGCTTTCTGATATACGTAGTGTGGGGACTTCTGGCTTGTCTCTCTGAATCTTTGCAAAATTCATGCCGGGGCTTCCGATGAATTAAACGAGACGAAATTGAATGATTTTCTGGTAGTCGAGGAAAAAGAAGCCACGCAAGTTGGATGGTACTTTTTTTCTTTTAAGTCGAGGAACACTAAAACAAGTATTTAGAAAAATATTAGTTGGGAAAAGATTGTCAATTCTATTTATTATTATAAAATATACATATACAAATATATGTTAATCACCAATAATCATTATTCCATCAAAACATTTATATCGATGCGATTAATTCAATCGTCGTTTTCAATATTTCAATAATTCACCAACGATGTTGTCACATTGGACTCGATGGATCCTGAACATGGCGTCCATCATCGATTTTCACGTATGTAGAACGGGGTTCGGTATAGATTTGGATTATCTTCGTATCGCGTGTGCCACGCTCGTATATACGATAACAAACGGCTCGGACCAATTGTCCGAATTCCCCTTCAATGGGAATCACATTCACGCGCTTTGGCTTCAATCATCGTTGAACTATTTTTACAAAGGGTCAATTGCCGGTACGCTGAGGTCGCGGAGGACCGCGGGGTAGTGCGCGAATTGTATATAGAAATGATACGGCCGCAGCTTCAGTTGGATCAATCCAAATTGTACGATGAATTCGTGACGAGTACGTTGACCTTTCATTACCCAAGACGAAACTTCGTTGTAACACACACACACATATATATATCCGCCCGAGTCTGGTTTCAATGAAGATTCCACTTGGCTCGGTTTCTCTTTCTCTTTTTTTCATCTCTCTCGCTCTTGCTCTGTCCGTCCCATCGCGTTGTCGTTCTCACCATCCTCTTTCTCCCTTTCTCTCGTCCTTCGACCTACTATCGTCGGTTTACCTTCGCTCGAAATTATATCCACTTTTATCGGCTTTCGACGGTAAAACGTTTGGGAAAGCTTTCAACGTGCATTGATTGCGTGACGAACGTTTAGAAAGTGAGATAGAGAAAAAAAGAGAGAGTGCGAGAGTGAGAGAGGAAAGAAGAGAGACAGAAAATGAGCCCTAATCACGCCACGTTCGAGCAAAGCTTTTTTCACGAGGGTTCCACGACTCCATTGACCTTGTCTAGGTCGCAAAGTTTGCGAAGCCATGTGTACACGACTGGGTACTCGTGTATAAATCATTCGATAACACATTATTCGACTGGTCGACGTAGGTTTCGACAACGTGTACGTTTGTCACACGTGTTCAGATTCGCACGAGTTCATAATTGATCCGGCGAACCGGATGAACCTAACGTTCGAAATGGTTTCGAACTTGACGCATGGAGAATTGTGAGAAATAAGAGGGTGACCAGACTGACCAAGTCGTGTCCAACCGCTGAGCTCTGATCTCAAGCGAGATCCGATGAATTAGTCAAGTTAAGTATGTACGTTGTACGTAGTCTGTCGATTGTTACTGACCGATAAAACGTTGCGCAGATTCAATCAACTCGGTGATAATTAATTAATTTATTCCGTGAAAATAAATTATGAAAAAAATTATCAGCATTGATAAAAAATAATAACAATGAATGTTCACCTCGTGAGGAACAAAGATTGTGCGGCTGTTTTTTATTTTGTGGTCTGAAGGACAGTAACGTGTAATCGAAAATTTTTTACGGCGAGTATTTTTTTTTTTTTTTTAAACCAAAACCGAATGATAAAACGGTCGCGACGATATTGCACCCGGAAATTGGTTTTTTTTCTTTCTTGGAAGCTTATAACGAACGAATCTATTTCGCTGAATCATTCAGCCGGCTCGGGACTCCGAATGGAGAAAGTTTCGACGCGAAGGCCGACGTTTCGTCGGCCGAAAGTAATTAGAATCGACGATTGGCTCTGAGTGATAAGCAATCATAGACAATAACCACGGAGCGGATTGATTACAAATCGCTGCCATCGAGACTGGGCCATTACGATATGTTTCGATCGCGGGTATATAGAAATGTCTAAATTTGGAAACCGAAACGAGTTTCCCTCAACTGTTCGAAATAGCATTCGACCAATTGAGTAATAGTCGAAATCACATCGAAATTCTAATGAAATGTTTTTTTTTTTTTTATATATGTATAAATAATAACCGAGTTCACGTGCGTCATATAAATGTTAATTATGTAAGATTCCGAAAGCTCCAAAAGTTGAAAAAAAAGTAGAAAAAAACAAACAACGGTTAAAAAGTAAGACATCGCATGTTGTTTGCTCATTATTTTGATTTATCGTCGACGATACAACCCTATGAAAAAATGTTCGCCAATTAAATTTGCTCTTTCTCATAAAAAAACGTTTACAAAAGGGACGGAAAAAAAAGAAAAAGAAAAAAAAATCGTAACATCGTTAAAAGAATGTTTCTAACGGAATTTCATTAATTTTTGTACAGTGGCTTATGATTGGCGACGAGAAAACATTTATCAACTCATATATTTTCTCTCTTAGTTTGATAATTTTTTTTTCTACAACCACGTGAAAACAATTTTCACAATAATTCAATCAGAATATCGATAAAATGATAATCGTGTATATCGAAACGATTTTTCGTGGACAAGCGTGGAGTGGGTTGGGCTCAGCCCAAGGGGAAAAAAAACATGTAAACAATTGTTAGATTATATATAGAAGTGGGCATATGTTTTTTATATGCAAACTATACATAATCCGCATAGATACCATTCGTATCTATGGCGAATAATCTTCTATATATAATCTAGAAATAGTTTACATTTTTTTTTCCACTTGGGAGTACGCATTCGGGACTTTGTTCTTCACCTCACCGTTTCTTTATCTTTCATCCATTCCTTCATCCAACCAATCGGGTGTCAACGAATAGTGAAAAGAAAACTTATTTCGTCGTGCTAAACTTGCGGAAAGAAAAAATGGAAAAAAAGAAGAAAAAAAAACATAGGTGAGACTTTGATCGAGCGCTTTTCGATTGTCGGCATCGTGGGGGGTACGTAGCCATGTATGGCGTAGCAGGTGTCCCGTTCTAGACGACACGAATATTTCATAAAGGAACACACACACATATGGTAGACGTTGCGGCTTATGCGACACACGAGTTGAGAATAGGCCGTCACGGTGGAGAAAGAAAGAAAGAAAACTAGTCGAAGGAAATGGAAGAAGGAGAAAAAGAGACAGAGAGAGAGAGAGAGAGAGAGAGAGAGAGAGAGAGAGAGAGAGAGAGAGAGAGAGAGAGAGAGAGAGAGAGAGAGAGAGAGAGAGAGAGAGAGAGAGAGAGAAAGAAAGCGAATGGGAAAATAGTATAACTCGTAAATTTCAAAGGCCGTCGCCGAGCTATATAGTGAATATATTATACTCATAACCGTTGGATTATGTTGCTTTTGCGTGTTCGGTAAAAGCGAACACACGGTTAAGGTTGCTTCGTGTTGGCCACGAGATTAAAAAGCACATGAGCATATACGAGAACAACGGGGTTCGTGGCCCACGACGGCGTCATTCGCTCCCTCAACGACACGAGAATGAGTCTTATATATATATAAATATACATATTGTACGAAACGTGAAATCTAAAACGCAACTCGCGATGGCCTACTTTTCATTCCCCTCGCTAAACATTCGATGCATTATCATTTCCCAGCTTGTGAATTTGCAATCCAATCTCTCTCTCTCTCATTGCTCGAGACAATTATAACATTTTTTTCATGCATGTAGATCGAACATAAAAATGAAAATTCGCGTTATTGCGAACAACCGATTATGATTATTTCGATTGTGGTTTGCGTTTCGTCGCGATGGACGTTTATTTTTCTTGAAAATAAATTTCGTAGTCGACTCGTGAACGAACCAAATACGCCAACCGATGACCCAGCTAAGAACGTGTATATACGACATATCGATCGTGGTTGGTAAAAGAAAATTACGTATGTACGTCGCAAATGGATAGGGAAAAAAAAACGAAGAAGACGAATGGGGGAATCGTAAATGCGCATGTAAAACGGCCACTGGGTAATCGTCGAAACAACGTTAGTCCGGTAAAATACGAACTTGAACTCGAAAATCTGATGTCGTTTGTCAGGGAGTCAACAAATCGGCGACGGTTTTGCGAGACCGTCACTAAAATGAAATAAGAATGTTGAAAGGCAATCATTTGACCCTCAGTCTGTCAACATGCGGGTCACTCGAATCTTGTCGAATAAGTCACTCACTGTTTTTATTATTTCTTTGTATAATTATATTATCTAAGCAAATGAGTGTTTCAGCGATATAACAATTAATCCTTATAAAGTCAGTTGCACAAGAGCGTCGTCAGCGCCACTCAAAGCTCTGGCGTCCGACAAACGAAAAATCTACGGTATTGGACTTCAGGAGGGAGAGTCTAAAATGCGTTATGACTTTTGCGACAATATCGACCGAAGAATGGATATTAGAAGAAGACAACGACCCGGATGACCGCAGTCTTCTGTGCACCCAGTGGAAAAGTGAAAATTACATGATCGTCTTGGACTGGCCAACACGATTCCCTGTCATGAATCTAATGGGGAGCTTGTGGTTCACAATGAAACACACGTACTCTGAGTAAACGCATCTTAGTTCAAGTACTCGACTTCGAACCTAGGGTGTTGGTTTTTTACAATTATTTTTTATTCTAGGAGATACGCAGACGACTTGTGACACTGACTGTACTATGATAGTTGAAAGGATTTTATAAAAGTTGTGGCATTTTTTCCGAGCACATAGAAATAACTTTTTCAAAGCTCCAGGCACAAGTGACCCATGAGTAAGTGTTTAGTGAGTAAAGGTACCGAAAAAAAGGGTTACAGACTATAGGTCTAAATAATAAAAAATAATGAAGCTCTCCATCTCTACTCCAAAATTTCCGAGCCATGAACTTCTTTCTCCATTAGTTGTCTTCTATTTTATTTTATTCAAAAAATCGATTGCCCATAGACTTTTTTAATAACGAGTCACAAATTATAATAACCCTTGTGAATATTAATGAGATTGTTTTTTATTTTGTTGTTTAAATGATTTTTTTTCGTTTCATTGCAATAATTGCATTGGGGTTGTAGTTCGGTTGGACGAGCTCGAGCTCGTAATGATCGTCGGCCTCTTTGGGTTATTTAGCAGCCTATCTATGCGAAGAAATGATAAAACGCTTCGGAAGGTAGTGACTACGGTTGACTTTGCGAAACTTGAAATCCGTCGAAAAATCCATTGCTGTTATTCGAAGCTGGCAAATCATTCGCATGACGTACAACGAAATTTTCGAAATTTTATTGATTAATGAACGACGGATTTACCGTGTCGTTCATTAATTAATTGAATTTGAATGCGTTGATGACATTCAGATAAAGATCTATTAGATATATTAGAGTGATGTTAATCTTAATTAATCACATACAAAATAAAGTACCGCTACATCTGACTTCTGGCTTGCATTTTTTAATTTAATTTATCTTCGGACAGTCTTTAACCGCTGTTATCACATTATGCCGATTTATCTACATGCCGATAATATTGCGATATTTAATTCTTTTATAAATCGCGGAATCAGCGCGATAACTCGATAATCGTGGACAATCTTGAGAAAAGGTTCAGCGAACTCGAACTGTCTGCCAGTTTGAACAAATGTTAACGGATAACGCATAATGTACATAATATTTCTGTTATCCAGTCGGTTTTTGGACATCGAAAATGGTCAAATGTTTCGAAAAATCGATTGAACAAATTTCCCAAACAAATTAAATGTGTCTCGCTTATTAATATATTCATGTCTTTGACAAATACACATGTGTATATATATATATATATACATGTGTGTGTACATTCTTCACATTAATGTCCCCTCCTCGCCCCCCTCGAACATATAAAGCACGATTCCACGAAAGATTATATAGCTACGAACATGCTGCGAATGCATCATAGTAATCGTACACATACATGTACATACTCACCCCAGCGCGTTTTATTCGTTGGCAGAGTTTCGTAAATGACTCAACGTTATTATTAATTCATTCACAATTTTCCTCACGTACCTACACGTACGCTTCTATTGCTTCCACGTCGACATTGGGTCTCAACATTTTCACCGACTAATGATGCATCCACGGTCACATCACAACCATATCCCGAATAAACTCGTAAAACCCGCGGCTATCTCTGAAATATGCATGACGTCGGTCGAACGTTGTTATACCGCACACCGTTTCAATGTGCTTTATATATGGGGTGGGATATGGCCCGAATCACCTGATTGAAACGCTTCTACCCCTCCGATGTGGCCGATAATTTTTTTTTTTTTCAGTATCTTTTGGATCTACATCACAAATTTTTTGGTAGATTTTTTACGACACCCGCTTTTGTTTTTTTTTAATTCAAGAGGTAACTGCTATTTTGATAATTTTTTTATTGCTTAACTTTTTTTTTACAAATATTTCATCGAAATTGTGGAATATTTTAAATAAAATTGGAGTTTGCATCATGCATGATATATATATATTTTTATTTCTTAAATATTTTGAAAGAATTCGAGTTTTCCCCCAAATGTTAATATAGGATGATGCTTTTAAATTTGCAAAAAAGGCCTCGTCTTTCTGCAGGATTCTACGGATGCAAGATACTTCAAAGCGAATAAAGCCCGCGAAAATCGGAGGAATTTTTTTTTTGAGCCACCCTGTTCTGAATTTCGAGGCCCAATCAACAAATGAGCCTTTCGAATTCGTGCGATCTCCGTAAATCCCGAGCGCCTGTTGATAGGCAACCCGCACGTTTATCCATGTGTACGTGTCGGGCGGGTTGCCATTCGCTCGGGGGGAGGGTTGCGATTGTCCGATTGAACGACCGAAAAAATGCGAACGATGCGAAACTTCATTCACGCCGGAAATGATGCACATTGGTCCACACGCTCGTGCCAAAATATCGATGCTCGGTAGCTCGGTTGGTATAATATGCTGCCCCCCCCCCCCCCTCGCCCGTTTCGAATTCGTTCATTCATGAGTTGCATGTATTGGTGACACCTAAGAGCACGTGGGACACACAACGGAATGCAGTGTCGTTTTTATCAGTCTTTTTTTATTGTCACAGCCACAGCCAGTTGCGGGCCACAATTTCGTGACGCTATTCGCATTCGTTGGCTCGACGAAATGTCTCATTAGATAATTCGCGACTGTAACGAACGCATTTGGGATGACTGACGTGGGTTATTTTGTGTTATACACGACGAAGGGATAATCCAACCGAAAGATCGTACGATTGTTTGACTCTGGTTAATTTTTTGTCGCCAGTAAAACGACTTTTACGTCGCACGGTAGGTTCTCAATGTTGTTGTTTTTTTTGTTGAATGTATACTTTCTTTGTTTTTCCAGTTGACGTTTTACGATTGTTTCGACCATTTTTAAGGTTATGATAATGAGGCTTACGGTTTTTCGTGCGAACGATAATGTTTTGCTCGTCGGGGAAGGCAATTTTTCGTACGCGGTATCTTTGGTCAACCATAACCTGTCCATTGCAATAACAGCGTCCTGTTACGAATCATCCGTGACTGAGCCGTACGCGAGACGGAATCTCGATTATTTAGAGTCCCACGGTCAGTACGTGAGAGAATTCACATTGTGCGAAAGGTCGGTCGGTCGAAAGAGATCTGTAGATGTTTCGTTTCAGGAGTTCGAACGTTGTTGGGAGTGGACGCGACCAAATTGGCCGAACATCCTGAGATAGGCTCGCGGAGATTCGACAAAATAATCTTCAATTTTCCGCACGTCGGCGGTAAAATGAGAATCGAGAAGAATCGCAAACTGTTGATGAAATTCTTCGAATCGGTTGAAAATTTGGTCGACGCGGACGGATTGGTTATGACTACGCTGTGCAATGGGCAGGGTGGAACTACGGCGGATCGTCCCGCCAGACGATGGGACGATAGTTGGAAAGTCGCAGAAATGGCTGCGTACGGCAATTTTATTCTGACTCGCGTAGAACCTTTTTGTCGGTCGAATTTTCCGAATTATCGTTCCACCGGCTACAGGAGCCTCGACAAGGAATTCAACGTCGAAAATTCTTTGACTCATTTCTTCAAAAGAGTTCGACCTCCGTCTTCGGATGATCTTGTTTCGATTGTAAAAATGGACTTTCGTAAATTGGAAAATAAGTTTCAAGATATCGCGTACAGAGATATATTTTTGGCCGAGTCGTGCGTTTTGCATTCGTCTTGTCTTTACAAATTGGACACAACGTTCTCGGTTACTCCAGATTTTAAGGAAATTGAATTTTACACAGTATTGTACAATTTCGCCGGACGGGTTATAAGGAACGTGGAGTTTGTCAGGAGTTACGAATTTCCCGGTACAAACAGAGTCGCTAGAACTTACAGAATAAGCTACGGATCCGATACTTTGCCACTGCACAGACAAAGGTGCATCGACATCCATCATAACGTTGTATCAAAAATATTAGAAAACAATATGGGAGTTATTGTCAAGCGATGAATTAACAATCGTAAAAGAAAAAAGAAAAAAAAAAGTAAAAAAATGTAAAAAAAATTGTACGAAATTGATTACATTTAATAAATGTATAAATGCCAATAACAAAACTCCCATCGTTACAGATGAATTGTCTGCGACGTTTTGGTCCCTCGGCGTTGTGCAACGTGATACGCAATCAAGAAACCATCATTCCAGTCTCAACCGTTGTTTTGAGATATTCACAATTACCGAGTGGCCGTAATAATCGTAGAACGTTTCGCCACGCGGCTTCGCGAAAAATTGACGAAACCGCGGCCGCGGCATTGAGAAACTTCAAACCAAAGTCGAAGAGAAATTCGGCACAACATTTCATTGATATCAAACAGGTGAAGACGTTGGGAGGCGAGGGCGGTGACGGAGCGATAAGTTTTTTGCGATTGTGGGTGAACGATCGGGCCGGACCGGATGGCGGTGACGGTGGTCACGGTGGACACGTTATCTTCGAAGTAAGCACAATATTTGAGGAAAAAAAATAAGCTGCAAGATGAAACTTTCAATTTGCTTCCGCTGATTACTACGCAATTAAAAAAAATTCATTTGTGGGCAAGCCTTTTCGTTTTTTTTTTCTTAATCATTGCCTTCCTCATAGAGGAATCTTCGTTGATTACGTAGAATTCGGAGGAAGCAAATGGTAAGTTTCAACTTGCAGCTCGTTTCGATATTTTTTCATTGATCAGTAAGTGTATGAAATTTCAATGTCTCCACTTTGAACGCATCAGTAGGTTTTCACTGAATTTTACACCAAATAACCCTGATTGTTGATTCACATGTATCCAGAAGATTGAGCACGGCAAGTAAAATATTTTTAAATCGTCAGAGGTTGAAACTTCGAAATTTCGAATTGCTATAAAATCTAATGCGTTTGTCCGATCTTCATCGAATTCCATGTGTATCACGGTTAAATGATGTTCCATACTTGTAGAAAATTGGAGTTCGATTGGGTGAAGCTAACGGTAGTTAAAGCTACGAAGTCTATTTAAAAAAAAAAAAAAAAATCAAAATATCAAAATCCGAACTTATCGATGGATTCGGCTCAAATGCAATACTAAATATCCGTCGGCATAACTCTATATGCGAATTACTATTCAAACGAATATCTCGAAATTTGCAAACGATAGAGTGGTAAACGACATTTTTTTGGTAATTTTTCAAAACTCTGTGAAATTCGAGCGGATGCATAAATTGTTGCAAAAATCATAGATGACACAGAGGCTGTAAGGCACTACAATTGTGCAAAATTTGGGAGATGTAACTGAAACCGTTCTCGAGATATAGACGTTTGAAATTTGGAGGATCGATCCACACATGCAGACGTTTTCTGAAAATGTGATTTTTGGATATTTTATGACATTTCGAACATATTGACATCAAAATTCCGATGAAAGAGAATTTCGACAGTCACATAGCTTCCTCTACGAGGGAGCAAAAAAAAACTCCCTCGATCACCCGACTTACAAGGTGAAGTCGTGAAATGCAATGTGTGACTCGATTTCGTACCAGGTATCGACGGACGTGAGGGATCTCGGTCACGTGAAGAGCATTCAGCAAGCGGAAAACGGTGAGAAAGGATATCCAAAGGATTGCTGTGGCAAAAACGCGAATCATCGGGTAGTCAAGGTTCCCATTGGAACGATAGTGCGTAATACCGATGGCGACGTTTTGGCCGATCTCGACGAGCCGGGAATGATGTTCATAGCCGCGCGAGGCGGTGCCGGAGGGCACGGAAATTCATTCTTCTCGTCCGACATTCAGCAATCGCCGCTGATTTGCGAATACGGGGCACCGGGAGAAGAAAAACAGTACGTCCTCGAAGTCCGGAGCATGGCTCACATTGGACTGGTAGGAAAGTTTTCCTTTTTTCTTCTAGCGACTTGTTACATTCGAAGTAGTTGCTATTAGGAGACATCCGTCAACATTTTTGCCCAACCGGAATATATTTAGAGATTCCGCTTTCACGAATTCGATTTTGCCTTTGATTGACGATTAAAATTTTTTTTTTTTTTTTTTGTGCAATTGATTTTTTCGGTAAATGCAAAATTCCGGGGATGGAAAGTCAGTGCAATGCATAGTATAAAGGCCACTTAAAATGTGGATATTTTTTGTTTTAGAATAAAAAAAGGTTAACCATTTTTCCCCTCAGTTTTTAAAATAATTATTGAAATAAAATTAAAAATTAGAAAATTAAAATAGTTGTTGAAAATAATGTTTTTAACTGTTTTTTTTTTTTTTTTTTTTTTTTCAAATTTAATTACAAAAAATATTCGTGCCTTTTTTCAACAGACCCTAATATATTTATTATATATATATTGACTGTATTATTGTGTCTCAAATGGCGAGAAACGATAGTGTTTTTGTCAACGTTACTCTAATTCAATATTCCGATTAATCAAATACCGGTATTATCGAATTTCAGAACACATTAAGCAATGTATTGTTTTTTGACGATAAAGTTGCCAATCGTTAATTCATATTTAAGATCGGTCTGCCAAACGCTGGAAAGAGTACACTGCTCCAGGCGATATCCCGAGCGAGGCCAAAGGTCGCGCCCTATCCGTTCACGACTGTGAAACCGCACTTGGGAATGGTCATGTACGACGATTACGAACAAATTGCCGGTACGTCAATCGAAATTGTTTCATCAACATCCAATCCCGTTTCCCTCGCAACTATCATTATATTATTCTTTTATTTATTTTCCAGTGGCCGATTTGCCCGGTCTGATCGAAGACTCGCACAAAAATCGTGGACTCGGCATAACTTTTCTCAAACACGCCGAACGTTGTGCAGCATTGTTGTTCATAATCGACGTGAGTCTCGTTGAACCGTGGTTGCAACTTCAAACATTGCAAAACGAGATCGATCAGTTTAGCAAAAAATTGGGACAGCGACCGATGTTGGTGATAGCCAATAAAATGGATTTGCCGGAATCGGAGGTGAGATTCGCACAATTCGACGCTTGGTTAAAAGTGTGCTGCTTATTATTATTACTATTATTATTATTATTATTTTTATCCCCAGGAAAATTTGAAAATGCTTCGAGAACGAGTGAGCCTACCGATCGTTCCGATATCGGCCAAAGTAGGCATCAACATAACGACTCTGCTGTACGAAATGCGACGACTTTACGATCGCGAACTCAAAGACAAAAACGTAAAAAACGACGAAGATAATTAACAATCAATTATCACATTGTATTATATATAAATTTCGATACATAAAAAATTTCCATAATTCACGTTGGAAAAAAAAATATTTAAAAAGAATTATAACAAACGTGTAAAAAACTTATAGAGCGAAACCTTTGAGTGATTTTTTGCACAGTTGAAAATTAGCGATTACATCGACGGTTTCCGAACGATTGAGAATCGTTTCGAACCATCTGGTTAAATTTTCAAACTTGTTTCTATTTTTTGCATCCATCGCGTGTTCGTAGAGCGTGAGAAGACTGCTGAAAACGCAAAGATCACCGAGACTCGGACGTTCGCCCACCAGATAAGTTTTCGTGAGTAAAACTTGATTCAGATTATTGAGAATTCGCAAAAGTTCGTCTTTCGCAATTTTTCCGGAGTCTTTGAACATTTTTGGACGTTCGAGACCGATACAAGGCGCCAGGGCGGCAAACACTGCCGGCAATATTTCTTTTTGCGCGTAACTCATCCACTGAACGACTTGACTCAGCGCGAAGGAATCATTGTCGTTTCGGAGTTCGGCGTTCGCCAGATAAAAAGCTATTGCCGAACAATCGCGAAGTTCCGTTTCCTCGGCAATGAGCAACACTTCGCACGTATCTTTGTTATTTTTCGTCACGTCCGTTTTGACGTTCAATTTCTTGTTGCTCCATCGAGCGACTAGCTGAGCGCAGATGCCTACCACGTTGCCCTTCGTTGTACGTAGAATCAGATTCTTCTCGCTTTTGGTACAAATCTGCTTGCTCGCAATCTTCGAAGCTCCGCCACCATCTGTACAATCAAATATCGGCATTTCTGGGGTTTAAACATCGACGTTGGGACACTCGATCAACGACATTTCATTCCGAATCGTGTTAATCTTTATTCGTGCAAATTAGATTTATTGTATAGAGAGTATTACATTCCTTTTTTTTGTTTAACAAAAATATATTTAATAAAAAAACGTGCATTCCAGTGCACGCGATAGAAATGAAACTTCGTTGGTGGCATTGCTTGTCAACGTTTATGAGAAGAATTAATTTGATGTACAGCTTAGATTATGCAATCGATTTTTTTTTCTCAAAAAGAAAAAAAATTACGAAAAAATTTCTTGAAAAGTGAAAAGTTCAGAAAATTTTGCGACAAAGTTTTGTTGTGTCGTGTCTGGTCTTAAAACGGTAAAATCTTTGTCCCGTTATTCACATAAATGCACTACAATTGTGTGAGAGTTGTGTTCCATTCTTCTTTTCAAGAATTTTTTGCGACATTTTCACTTGGATTTTTGCTTTTTAGAAAAAAAAATTGATTGCATCATCTAAGCTGCGAGCCGCTGTATGTGAAAGGGATGAGTGGAGAGAGAGAGAATTCGAAAACAAGGATAAGGTTTCGTTTCCTTAAATTCTTCGAACGTTTCAACGTTCGTGAAGGCCTTAACATTTTAGTTGCCACTGAAGAAGTTTCACTTGGAACATAAATATCAAACGTGATTTTCATGCGGCTTTACCTGCGGCATCCGTACCGAGCTTCAGATTAGCAAAATCACGAGCAACGTTCAACGCCTCTCGCAGACATTCGAAGTTCGTACCGGAAGCCTGAGCGGATTCGGGCTTGCCACCGCCTTTGCCGTTTATCAAAGGCGCTATCGATTGGATCCATTCGTTGGCCTTCAGTCCTTTGGCAACCGCGCTCTGTAAACATTTTATCGTTTTTTTTTTATTTTTCCCCAATATTATTCAATTGTTTTTTCCTTTCTTTTGCATCCTTCTTTTCTTCTTAAGGGCGGAGTAAGGTAGTAATGATTTTTTTTTCAACTGAATGCATAATATCTCAAGAACATTGTGTCAAAATTTCAAGTCGATTGGAGCAAAATTTACAACGTTATGAGTTTTTGTGTGTCCGTTGCTCCGGGCCGTGCGACGAGTGCGTAAAACTTCGAAGCGTTTTTCTGAAACTTTACATTTTTTTTTAAGTCCGTGATCACGATAACTACGAAAGAATAAAAAATGAAAAAAATAAAAAAATCCCCTAGTGAATACCTGGAGAAACACTTCTTAAATGAATGCATTTTGATTTTTCCATTTCAGATGATTCTTTTGCGAAGTTATGATGAACACCGCAAAGCAACTTTTTTTCGAGGCGCCTCCGGGAATTCACTGTCAGCCTCTTAATTTTCAATATTTTGGAATGAAAGTTTAGGAAAATATCGTTCAAATATTGTACTATTATATGGAAATTGATCTAATGAATTTACACTATTTGTATCGCCAGAAAAAAATCTTAAAAACATGTTTCTTTTTCACCGAATTAACCTTACTCTCCCCTTAAAATACTCATAATATTTTCTCATCACCGTCAATAGCGAGCTTCATTTTCCCCGTTTGAGAAAACAAAAAAATTAATCAAACTTACCTTAGGAACAGCACTGAGTGCAAAAATTTTTTTCCCATCAACATCAACGCTCATGAACAGAGCGCTCGTCTCGGGCGACACGGCTTTGACTTTCTTAAGCGCGAGATCCAGAGCTTTCGTATTGCCGAGAGCTTGAAGCTCGTCAACGAGCACCGGGGTTCCCAACTTGGTTTGTATGAGCTGGGCAGCTGCTTCCGCCACGTTATTCGCCAGTTCGGCTTTGGCCATTCGTTCCTTGTCGTCGAGAGACTTTTTCAAAGTCTTCAGGGTCGATCGGATTTCATCCTTCTTCCAGTAAGGCACGATCGCGTGAGCCACATCCTCCGTCAGTTCGACGATTCTTTTCACGTGGTCCTTCGATTCGCGACCCGTCTTGTCTTCGTTCACCGCTCGTTGAATGTTGTTCAAACGATTTTCCAGAAGTTCGGCTTTCTTGAGAGCCTTCGTGGCTTCGGGTCCGGTCAGAGCGACGATGCGTCTTATGCCTTTGGCTATCGCTTCTTCGCTCGTTATCACAAAATCACCGATGTGACCCGTGTAATGCAAATGTCTGAAAAACGTGAGAAACAAACGGAACGTGTGATCGTTTTGCTAAAAATTTGTCAATGTTTCGATCGAAGAATTTCAACAAAAATTTCAGGCATCCTCGGGGAAATTGCTTCCTCATGGAAGAAGCCATGCGACCGTCCAAATATTTTTTATTGGGATTTTTATGTCAACGTATTAAAAATGTCATAAAACATCCGGAAATCACATTTGCAGATAATGTCCGGAGGTATGAAAATGTATTTCAAATACTTTTCGAACCAAATGATCATTAATCTTATCGAATTTATTAAATATTTCAATTAATTGTAAAATAATAATTTACGCGAATTGGTCATAATTATTACGAAAATGTGAAAATATTGATCCTTGCATGATAATTAATTTGTTATTTCTTTGAAAAAGTATTTAAAATACATTTTCATTGAATGGATGCTCATTCCTGGTGTATTTGTCAACCGACTCTCTAGAATTCAAACGTCTACAACTCGAGAACGGTGTCAGTTGTGATTCAGATCATGTAAGCTATGATACAGAAGAAGAAAATTGCAAGTATTTATTTCCATCAATAATCGTGTCATTCGTATCGTTCTATCATCAATGTAAATACAATTGGAATATTTTTCCCCACAGTCTCGCTGATTTGTAATTTCTCTGCGATTGCACCGTAACTTTCCACTCACGATCCCGTTCAATCTCTCTTTAAAAATAAAAATCCCCGAACAAATGCGAACAGACACAAAAAAAAAAAAAGAGAAACAAAATTTGAGTATCACTCACGTTCCTCCGCAAAATTCAACGCTGGTCGTCGTTCCCAAGTCTCCGAGAGGTTCCTTTTCCAACAGGTCGACAGGCACGCCCTGGCTAACTATTCTCACGGGATCGGGATAAGTTTCTCCGAACATAGCACGAAGCCCATTTATCGTTTTCGCAACCGACAAATTCGTTTCCTTGGCGTAAATTTGTTTGTTCTCATCGACGATAACGTTGGTGATTTGTTCGGTTTTCTTCACTTGCACAGGCGTCATGGCTCCCTTGTTCGTGAAATCGAATCTCAATCTATCGGGTGCGACCAACGAGCCCTTCTGATCGGTATCCAAACCGAGAACGTTTCGCAACGCGTAATTAAGAGTGTGAGTTGCGCTGTGATTGTTCATAATCAAACGTCTGCGAGCCGTGTCAACGTTCAGACTGACTTTGTCGCCTTTCTTCAAGGTTCCCACACCCACCGTGCCTATGTGCAACACATAACCGCCTCGTACTTGCACGTTTGTCACACGTACTTCCGTGTTCTCGTCGTTCGCCTTTTCCACGATTTTAACCAAAAATCCTTCGTCGTATATCTGTCCACCTTGTTCGGCGTAAAAGTTGGTTCGATCGAGAAGAATACCGACTTCGTCGCCCGACGTAGCCTCGTCCACGAATTTTCGTGCATGACGAATGGCGATCACGATACTGTCGCACGGTTGGAACACGTAATCGGCATTTTTGTCGGATGATTCGGGAGCGTAATTGTACTTGAAGGAATCGTTCGTCGGGGCAATTCCTTGGGTTTGCAATTCCGTGATCGCGTGCACGTCCAGATTTATCTGATCGTCGACCACACCGACTTTGCTCTGCGATGCAATCTGCGTAAAAACATGTCAGGTCGGCATCATCGATATTCACGAAAGTTTTCGCAAGTTGGTACGAGTTTTGTGTGAAGGACAATCGTATTGTTATTAATATTGCATAACAAAATTAATAGTTTCATTTTCTGGTATTTAGTAAGAAAATTCTACTTTACTGATAAATTTCGTTCAATTTATATACATTGGATGGAAACAATGAGATTAAAATTGGTAAAAAGTTGCGGGATAATTTTAGAAAAAAAAATTCAAATTAAATAATTGAATAAACCAAAAAAAGATGAGAATTTTAGGTTGAGTTTTAGATCCCCCTCAATTGACTTTTGTATTTTTTCCCCTTTTTTTTTAATTTAAGACAGATTATTTTTAGCGAAATTTTATTTATATATATCCATAATCTATATAAACGATATCGAAACAAACAATGAATCGTAAGAAAAAAAAATTGTTTGTAATTGTTTCAAAATTTGATTTACCTGAGCCAATTTCTTCGACTCCTCGTAACCCACCATATCGACCGACAGACCTTTCTCCTCGGTCATCAATTGCGTAAGATCCACGGGAAAGCCATAGGTGTCGTACAATCGCCACGCCACGTCACCGGGCAGTATCTTCGTATCGTCGAGTTTCGCGATCGTACGATCCAAAAGATATCTTCCACGCGACAAAGTTTTGAGAAATTGGGTTTCTTCGTCGTTTATAACGTCGATTATGGATTGCGGATCTTTCGTCAATTCGGGAAACACATCGCCGAGCAATTCCACGACAACGTTGACGAGTGAACCGAAAAAACCGGGTTTGGCATTGAGTTTCTCGGTCGCGTAGCGCACGGCTCGTCTCAAAATTCTTCGCAGCACATACCTGAACGAACAACGAATGGAATGTTGGTACAGGAATAAACATACGCGTTGCTATCGTGCAAAATACGAAAAAAAAGTAGTCAAGTAGCGTGTTGGGCACGCACACGACAGGGTTCCGTAGTCATTCCATAGTAGCTATTAGACGAAAAATAAGTGTGACGAATCCCCACAACTGCTTATTTGTTCGTGTGACAGTTATTTTAATTTTTTTTCTTCGTAAACTATTTAAGCTTCAGTGTTCGTTATAATTTTGATTAAATATACTAATTGAAAGGTACATTCTAAAATTTTATCCGATTTTTGAAATTTATAGTTTAGAAATTAGACAAAAAAAGCGACTTTGAAAGCGAATATCTCGTGACTCAAAGGTTGAAATGAAAAGGTGTCAAAACATTTCAAACTGCATTTGAGGAGACTTATTAAAAGGCACCTCAAACCATGGAGCAAAAAAAAAGAAATTCGAGTTCACTTTTCAATCTATGGGTCAACATTTAATTATTCTATTTTTTTTCTATTTTATCATTTCCGTTTTTGGGTAATCAAATTTTTTTAACAAGAGAATGGGAGAACTCTGACATACAGACAAACGGACAGACTGAACAAAACCATAATGGACCCTACTAGACTTCTACGGAACCCTTCGAAAGCTGTAAGATTGAATTACCCTCGGCCAGTGTTGTCGGGCATTCCACCATCGGCAAGAGCAATGGTTATGGTACGTGCGTGATCCGCGAGTACTCTGTACGCCATGTCAATGCCGTCCGTATCGTCGAGGCCGACTCGGCCTTGATAAGCCGGCGCACCGGTGCCTCGTTGAATTGCATCGAACAGCGGAACGAACAGATCGGTGTCGTAATTAGCGCGTTTGTTCTGTATCACGGAAATCAAACGCTCCAAACCGAGGCCACAATCTATGTGTTTTCTCGGCAAGCTTCGTAGAGAACCGTCCGATTCACTGTGAATCACAAAACCAACAGAATATCACACAAATTTATCGACACTTTTTTTTTATTTTTATTAGTTTGTTGTCCAAAAAAAAATGATACTCCCGAGAAGATATTTTGCACAATAATGTGAAAATAAAATTGTGAAATATTTGTTTCATTGTCATAGAATGAGAGTTACCGATTGAATTGTATAAACACGAGATTCCAAATTTCGAGAACGTCGGGATCGTCCATGTTAACGAGATGGGCAGCCTCCCGACCGCCGATTCTGTCGTAATGCAATTCGCTGCACGGACCGCACGGCCCGGTCTCTCCCATTTCCCAAAAATTGTCCTTCATGCTTCCCGGCAAAACGTGAGACGGCGCAACTCTGAAACGATAACAACGTCGTGCTGTCATTCTCCAAATTTTTCATTAAACGATATTTTGTAGGAAAAAAAAAGAAAAAAAATTACCCCAACGAGAGCCAGAGCTCTTTGCACTCTGTATCCGGAGCCAAACCATTTTTCTCATCGCCGCCGAAGTAAGTCACGTACAAACGATCGCCGGACAACTTCAGGACGGATGTTAAAAATTCCCAAGCCCAGGAACAAATTTCTTTCTGTCAACCATGAAGAATTATTTTTAGGGTTCCGTAGAAGTCTAGAAACCATTATCGCGATGGAAAGACCAAAGATACGGACAAGACATGATTCCATTTACTTTGAAATAATCGCCGAACGACCAGTTGCCCATCATCTCGAAGAACGTGTGGTGATATACATCCTTGCCCACGTCGTCCAGATCGTTGTGCTTGCCGCCGGCCCTTATGCACTTCTGAGTGTTGACCACTCTCACCCAGGAAGCCATGTCGCTGTTGGGATCCTCCCTGCCCTGGAAGATGGGCTTGAACTGCGAGCCCGCCAAACAAATATAAACCATCGATGAACGGATTAATTACAAAGCAAAAAAAAAATAGTACCAAGGCTCGACGAGGCTTACCTGGTTCATACCGGCATTGGCGAATAACAGCGTGGGATCGTCGTGGGGTATGGTAGAGCTGGAGTGAACGTATATGTGATCTTTGCTCTTGAAGAAGTCGATGTACGCCTGGCGTATCTCCTTCGCAGTCATTGACTCAGTCATATTGAGATATTTTATCTAGAAAGAAAAAACCAAAAAAAAAAAAGAACAGTTAAATGACCTTTGGATGAAAAAAATGGAAATTGTTGACCTCTAGGTGTACCATATGTTCGAGTGCAACATTTCACGTGGTTATGTGGAGCGAAGTGAATCTTCGAATAGCGAACCGGCGATTATTTAAGATTTAATTACCTCTCAGGCCGGTTAAAGTCAATCGGAGGTACACAAAACGACCACGTGCGAGCAGACCAATTTTTCGCAGATAATATTCAATGACGTGAGAATGCTGTCTCGACGAAATCCAGGGGAGACTGAACAATCGGAACCAAAGTATTTCACGGTGAAAGCTGACGAAACTGGAGCTCGCATGTGTCGTTATGCACTTTCGGTGTCTCGTATGGTGCTTGCTCCCCGACGGAACAAATTTTTTTGAACTTTAGATTGGTTCGTTTCTCGGCGGGGGGCACTGAATCTTACATACAGGTCTTGAAACTCTTATGGTGGGGGACGTTCAGCTAATGCAATTTTTATGTTGCTCGAAACGGCCGCAAGTAGGGCGCCACTCGACCAGAGTCACGCCGAAACTACGTCACGCGGAAGAGAGATGGAAGCAGATTGCTTCTATATATATATATTCATGTTCTGCACATGGAGCAACACCGCGTGAACCCTAACCTGTATTTAAATTTAATAAAACTTATATAAATCACGTCCATTCGTTGCATACACATTGTAAGTGTTCCAACAGGATGATATCTATTGAATTCATCAATGAGTTTTAATTGGATCAATTATCAGAGTAACCAATAGTTCAATAATTGGATACTCAAAAAAAAAAAAAATAAACATTGCCTCTACTTGCTGTCAATTTTACGACATTAATCCATTCCGGTTGTACTGTCGACATATAGAAAATATGCTTGAATTGTAGTTTTACAGGAGCTTCGATTGCCTAATCAGAGAACACTGTTGAATTATTGCATTTCCCATGGACGTTATGGAGCCAAAGTTGGTTTGGGTCGAGGGACGATGCTACAGATTTTTTGAAAGCGACGCATGGTCAGCCAAAGACCATGCGACTACTCCCTACGTTGAGGATTCCAATCCGGATGAATTTCGTGATTTGATCGAAGATGCTTGTGCCGACGATATCGACATAGTACCTATCGATCATGGCAGATACAAACATACTTTCTATGTACCAAAGTACGCTTGATCTCGGCGTACTCGATTTGTCTGTGGATGTTCATTCAGTGACTTAAATTTTTTATTATTCTACAGGACATTCTTTCGGTTTATCATTGGACAGAGGGGCACTATGCTCAAAAAATTGGAAAGTGAAACTAAGACTCATATAAGAGTACCAAGACCGGGGGACGGTGTCGACATAAGTGAGACACATATTTAACAATTCAATTAAATCCAATGGAAAATTGGAGTTTAAACTATGGAAAATTAGCTTAAAATAATGATAAATATACTTTTTAGTTTCCATAAGGGAAAATATGTATAAATCAGTCAGTATCGATATTTTCACAGGCATAATTGGAACTAGCAAAACCGATATATCATCGGCTAGAAATCGGATTGATTTACTCGTCGAAAATTCCAAAAAGAAACTGAAATTCACGCATTTCCTGTCGATACCGATGACCGACAAGAACATAGCTGAAAATTATGAGCAATTCAAAAATGTGGTACTCAATGAAACGGGCAGGGATGCCCGAGGCGTTCATGAGGGAATCTTTCAGAAAGCAGAAAAAATGCATCTCACTCTGGGACTGATGGTTTTGTTGGACGACAATGAAATTCACGCAGCCATTCAGGCTCTTCAGGAATGCAAAGAAAAGATAATAAGGTGATGAAAACGTCTATCTGAACGGAAAATAATTTCTCAACTTGACAATTGTTATTAAACTCAACAATTATTACATTGTTTCAAACTCGAAAGTATTATTGACGAATGGGTTTTTTTTATGCGACGTTTTAGCCCAATTATCAAAAAACACTGCCCCATAATAATAACAGCGAAAGGCTTGGAATGCTTCAACGACGATCCTTCGGAAGTCAACGTAATTTTCGGCAAAGTGTCGACTGATAATAATGTGTTGCAAGAATTGGCAGAAAAGATTGTAGAATATTTTGTCGATAAAGGTGAGGATGGAAGAAAATTCGTTCATTACAATAAATTCATATCAATAAATCACAAATTATTTAGTGTTAGTTAAATTTCCATAAAAAATTAGAGAAATATTGAGGAACATCGATAATAATATTCGATTCAAATACGACTAATGGATTTCCAGGTTTGATGGATAAACAGCAAGAAAAAGTTAGACTACACATGACGGTGATGAATGCATCGTTTATGATAGACAAAGAAAATACGCGGTGGCAACCTGTTGAGAAATTCGACGCAACGAATATATTAAAGGTGCGGATTCGAAAAAAAAAAAAATCTTTGCGCCTCATTGAGGAAACGATTGTATGGTTTCATCTTGCCCTTCGTTACAGGTTCACAAGGAATACTTTTTCGGAGAAACCATGTTAAAAACAATTCAACTGTGTCAACGCGGAGAGAAAGGACCCGATGGATATTATATGATAAATTCAAAAATTGATTTAATGGATTGATTTGTATATAAATTTGTGTGAATCATCAGCTTATGTGGATATGTCGTTAAAGTGATGTGCTACATCGGCTGAGCTGCTACTAGTGCGAGAAACAACGCCATTGCCGGTCCCTATGGAGCGAGGGAGAATGACCAAAATTTTACATCACATTAAGATAAGGAAAAATGCCGGACGAGTTAACGTCCAGAGAAACCAACTCACGCTAACTTTTTTTTAAACCAGATTTCTTTTGGGCTGAAGACTAATCTCAAATCTCGAAAATCTCAAACCAAATACATGTCTCAGTTTCGTAGTGTCCACGATTATTGTTAAATTTCTCAGTCCCAAAATATTAAAAATCTTGAGAACCGATAGACGCAAATTAATATGTTTTTTTAGAAATTATTTATCAATGCCGGAAAATCATGCCCAGAACAATAAAATTTATTTTGAATTTGTGTATAAGTCGTTGTCTATGGATGTCAATTTTGTGTACAGAATATTCATTTCAGAGATAATTTACAAATAATATTATATCGATTTTGCGATATTACGATAAATTGTACTGAAATAATAAATAATATGAGCAATTCTAATATAGCGAAACCATATACTCATTCTTGTTTTACCAAGCTTTGTACTATTACGTAAATTATAGATTTTCTTAATTGCGTGATACATCAAGAACTATTCAAAATTGTTGCAGGGCCGAATTGAAATTCGAAACTTCGAAACGGTATGAGTTTCCCGCGGTACGTTTCGCTTATCCGTGGAGAGGGAACTTGGTAACCAAGCTACATAAGTCCATCCGGAAATAACGATAGATTGGCGCAAAAAGCTTCTTATCTATATTATCGCGATTCTTACGACCAATCGATAACAACAATAACATTCGCATCCGTTCTCGTGAATCAAATTTTTGTTATCATTGTGTAAATGCGATACGATTTTCAATAATATATACGGGAGAAAATAAAGTAAGAAATTGAAGATGAAGCCGCAGTTAGAGAGGTTAATAGGCAAACGTAAGTAAATAAAAAAATATCGTCGATAAAATAATTGCGCAAGCCTAACACTTTTTCCGGCTCATGAGATCATTGTAAGCATATCGTGTATTTATCAAATCCGATTTAAAAAAAAAATGGATTTTTCTACGCCGTATGTTATTGTTATTGTTGCCATTTTGCCCCCCCCCCCCCTTCATCTCGCCGGTGGCATCTCAGACTCGGTCGATATTCAAAACTGTAATTCAATACGTTCGAAGCTCGTCAACATTTAATAAATAAATAAACTTTTACAACAGCACAGTCATTCGAAATAGTGAAATTAAATGTGCTTTTATCTAAATTATCACTCGGCTCTGAGTACATTGAATTACAGATTTTGGTTACCGACTGAGTTTTCATCCGCGCGAAAGATGGACCAACGAAATGACGAGAAATTAAAAATGGCGCGTTAACTTCATTCGAATTGAATTTGATTTGTCGTTCTATAATCATTTTTCACTCGAGTTTGTCTTTTTCTTTTTTATCTCTAACGATTTTCGTTTGTTTTCAGTTATCAGTGGATCGAGTCGTACGTCCGCGTTATCGGCAAGAACTAGAATCGATTCAACAGTCAATAAGAATCGTAATAATAACATACAAAAATTCACGCATTTTCTGGCGATACCCATGATCGACAAAGTTATAGCGGAAAATTTTGATAAATTCAAAAGATCTGTGCTGGATGCAACTGGCAAAATTCCGAAAGGCGCCCGCCCAGAAGTTTTTCAAAAACCGGAAAAGATGCATCTTACACTGGGGATGCTGGTACTTCCCAATGATAAAGATGTTAAAACAGCAAACGCAACTCTCGAAGAGTGCAAAGAGAAGATTATAATGTAATTGTAACCAAAAAGTGATTTTTACGGATAATTGACCGATGCATTGATTTTTTTTTCTTTTTTTTTGTATTTTTCAATGCCTTTTTGTTTCAGGCCATTTGTGAAGGATCATGGTCTCGTAAAAATAGAAACACGAGGGTTGGGGTACTTCGGAGACGATCTCGCGAATATTCGAGTACTTTACGGCTTGGCATTGTCCAATGAAAACGTGTTACAGGATTTGGCGGAAAAAACGGTCGCTTGTTTCGCGCGAAAAGGTTGGCCACAATTAAATTTAGGAAAAAAAAATTTGACTTTCGATAATTCGTAAACAATCGAGATAAAAAAAAATCTAAAAGTTACATCGATGTGTATTTCAAAGGACTTATGAGAGAAGGCAATACAGACGTCAAGTTGCACCTAACACTGATGAACGCCTCGTTTGCGGTGGATAGGAGAAAATGTGGTTGGCAATCGATGGAAAAAATAGATGCATCGGACTTGATGAAGGTATAGATACGAAAGAATGACTGTAATGGATAATTGACTCGAGCGAATTTTCTTACAGGTTCATAAGGATTATGATTTTGGTGAATCTGTTGTGAAAACTGTTCAGATATGTAAACTTGGTCCACCGGCTGCGGATGGTTACTACGAGATAACGTCAAAAATCGATCTAACTGAATGAATGTTTTTGAAATAGAATATTATTCGTAATATATATATATATATATGTATATAGTACCTATTTTCTCTATAATCAACTAACGTAAGCCAAAAGTGTACTATTTCCAAAGACATTTAAATATAGAGTAGCGACCCTCGTCTTATTTACATCAGATTTTCCACGGAAAATTTAATTCGACTGAATAAATTAATTCTTAATTTGATATAATCCATAAATCCATAAACAAATCCGTTATCTATTTTTTTATTTTTATTCTGATGCCACGTGACATCTAGCGGGGATGCTTGGTACCACGTAGCCCCACGTCGTCAAGTAGCTTAGGGCTGCTTTCAAGTAGCGACCGGAGCCAGCGTCCAATCAAATTTATCACAAAGAAACCTTTCAACAGTCCAGAATCTAGGGAACAAATGACAGAAGAGTTTCGACTATTGGGAGATTGATCGATTGACCAATAGCGAGACAGTTCAATGTATTTGTGTTGGTGTTAAATCACTTCGATTGCAGAATTTTTGCATTCAATCACAACATTTTTGTGATTGAATATTTTTTCATATTTCCAGGGGCTTCATATTTTGGACTATTGAGAGGATATACTGTATCTCTGATTGATCATGCTTACGTGGCGCCACCTACGACCACTTTCTCGATTAATTTTTTTTCCGTGTTGTCGTAACGTTTCGCAAACCTAGCAACCGTTCTTCTTTGCTTCAATCTTCATGGCTGTAACTTCCGCTGTGCAATTGCGCATGCGTCGATAGTTTTTCAAACATAACAAAGAGCGATAAGAGTGATAACAAAGCGGGTGTTTCCACCGATGTCCGAGAGATCGTAAACGATTATCGATTAATTTCGACGTAAGTCTATTATACGACGAATTACGATGTACATTGGATAAAACGTAATTTAAAAAACGAGCATTTTCCCGCAATTTGATATTTGTTATTTCCGACATTTCTTGTTTTGTACCTAAATATTCAAAGAACACGTTTCTTTGTTGCAATTAATCTCGTGCGTGTTCCAATGTTTCGAAGGTTGGAATATAATTCATCGCACGCATCGAAATGAATGTGTTAGAACCGAAGCTGGTTTGGGTGAACGGCAGATGCTACAGGTTCTTCGATAGCGATGCATGGAACCCAGAGGACACTGCTTCTATGATTGATGTTCAAAAGACCCTTACGCCAGAACCTAGTATCCTCAAGGTCATGGCTGCTGCAGAGCGGCGACCGGAGCCACCCCGAACAGAATCGAGTAATGAAAAACAGAAGGAAAAAGCTTCCCAACCTGATATTGTCATTCGGCCGGACTCCACTGGCAAATATAAACATCTGCTCTACGTAGCTCCGTACGCACAACAAAACATTGTTCCGTTTGTTCCGACAATGTAGAACCAGCCATGACAATTAATTTTTTTCTGCAGGAGGTATTATCCATTTATCGTCGGTCCAAAGGCGGTAAAACTGCTAAATCTTGAAAGAGAAACCAAGACTGGAATATTTATTCCTAAACCGAATACAGACTGTAATTGCGGTAAGAACTTTAATGTTATTGCGGGTCACTGCGGTGATAACACTTAGAATTTGAAGGAAAATCATACTCGTGTCTCGTCTCACAGAATGTAGGACTGAAGAAAAAAAAAACTTTGAAAACTTTTTCATTCCATTGACGACAAATGTAGCCCAAAGAATAACTAAAATTCCAATACTGGTTTATCAATGAGATTATAAAAATGATGCAGTAATGCCGAAACTTTTGATCCTTTTGCAGTGATAAGAGGGTCGAGTAGTTCGGCAGTGGCACACGCAATTTATCGAATAAATCACATAATCGAAAAAGCCAGACAAGTTATCGAACCTACGCACTTTCTGTCAGTACCAATGACCAACGACATCATCAAGGAGAATTTCTTGAAATTCAGAGATGCCGTGGCCAATGAATGCGCCAGTGACGAGAAAATCGTGCGCGAACGGATCTTCGTGAAACCCGAGACATTACATCTCACACTGGGGACATTATTATTGGTGGACCCGAAGGAGATGGAAGCCATGTACAAGGCTCTTGCAGAGTGGAAATCAACGATACTGATGTAAAGATAATGATAATCAAACGACAAATTTGAATGCGATTGCTCGAAAAGCTACGCAGTTGATTTTGCATTTTAGGCCCATCATCGAAAAGACTGGACCTATTAAAATCAAGATACAAGGATTGAATTGTACGAGAGAGGAACTTTCATGGGATCGTCCGATTTACGCAAATGTATCATCGGAAAACGATGCTTTGAAACAATTGGCCGCGCAAACGGCACAATTTTTTGTGCACAAAGGTTTAGACTAGAATTCATTAAACTGCGATTAGCGCAATATTTGCGATAGTAATATTATATATAGTAAAATATTTTGACATTGTATCCCGGAAAAAATGAGAGAGAAAAATGGTTAATTGTCATTTTTTAAGGATTGATGAACCCCCACCGTAACTCAGTGCAATTGAACATGAAATTGACGAACCCAATCGCACCGGCTCAAGCCAAGCCTCATCGAGAGACGATACAAGTACCTGCAAACCATGTTTTAATGGTAAGATTCACATAGGCGAAAGAAGATCATGTGGGGCCATGGAAATTATTTCGACATCATGCATTCGTGAATTGAAACTCATACATTTAGCATATTCTTGCAGGCACACAAGGGCCACCTTGTTGGAGAAACCGTTCTGGAGGTGCTGCATGTCTCGCAACCCGGTAAATATGGCAGCGACGGTTATTACACTGCGCAAGCTAAAATGGGCTGCTTATCCCCTTAGCGAAGGATCGCCGCCAAAAACTAATTCGACAAGAAGGTAGGAATCATTTTTGTACATTGTACATAAAATTCACCGACACAAATTTTCTGAAAAAAAAAAAAAAATAACGCGCATTTTTTGTTTTAAAAATACAAGGTCTATGAAATTTTTACGTTTTCTATTAGATGACTCAATGATTTTAACAATTGTAAATGGGTAAATGACAGAACATTGATTGTTGTTTAAAACTACATTACACAGTTGGATAATTTGAGGGAAGTAAATGAGTTTCCCTTCTCTTTAAGATCATTCTGTCCTCAAGGTGGAGAGATTATGCGATAGAATGACCAATAGGGTCTCACCAGAAAGTAACCCTCGGGCATAAAGAGATAGTGGGCAAGTAGTAAGGGATTCGTTCCATTTGCTACCCAATAGGTTGGGCTAACGATACCCTAACTTATCTGACCTAGTGCCGACATAATATTTTCATCAAGATTCAATCGAAATTCAAAAAACAATTTACAATTTTTATTTCTGAAATTACCAAATCACAAGACAACGTTTCAACGTCCTTTACTCGTCCACACGTTAACACATCCCTTAAAGCAAACGTGACGTTCCATTACCTGCTACACTAGAAATAGTTTTCAGTACACTACTTCATAGAATTTAGAGTAAAATCTCTGAAATGGTCAGTTAGCTTTTGCTTTTTAACCGTACGTCAATTGCAATTTCCAGGTATATGAGGATTATCTTTTCGTCGAAGACCTCCAAAGAGACGCTATAATGCTGAAGAGTAATGTTGACGGAGGGCAGAAATAATTGCACTGCAACGTTCATTAGCATTTGGATTTTTCCAACCCTTTGTTATTTTCATTTACGTACGTTCTTATTATTTTTTCAACGATCAAGCAGCAAATTTCAACCCTTCGTACGGAATGCAGTGTTTCGAGGGTTTTTGCTCCGCCCCATTTGAGTTGAAATTATTCTGCGTCGAGATCGCCAGGTGTGACCGCGACCCTCATGTCCTGTTCGAGTCAGGGCAATAAAACCTCACCTGTCTCTTTCCCGAAGAGCGACAAGGCAGTCGGGATATTATCCAGCCTAGAGGCTCAGGTAAAACCCATCGACTGTCTTGTACACTTACATGTTCGATTTTTCGACCAAACGTTACCACGATACGAAATGAATACGGGCAAAAGCAAGAATGCCAACAGTTTACCTAGATTTTATAATCCTAAGAGTAATTACAGTATTTGCAAGACGATGCACAGAGGCTGGCCTAGACACAGGTAAAAACCCATCGTCAAGCGATTCATTCATTCTATTGTTCGTTCATACCATACAGAGATTTTTCTAAGCTTTTTTAAGAAATGATACAAATATTGTTACAACGCTGTTCTCTATTAAAGATATTTTTCACATCGTTCTTCTATCGTCCTATCAAATTATTTGACAAACCTTATAACGATAAATCCAAAACGAGAGGGCAAATTATATTACATTTGTATTAATTGTAAGATCATCATGTGTCAATGGTCGAATTGGCGATTGCGATTATATTTATATAGTTCTCCTCAATCAACAATTTCCAAAATTTGCGAAAGTTCATGTATATATCTCGTGAATTATAATTCGTTGCGAAAAGGAAAAAAAATATTCCGGTACCGGGAATCGAACCCGAGCCTCCTGGGTGAGAGCCAGGTATCCTAGCCACTAGACCATACCGGATTTCTTGAGGATCCCACATCGATGGGAAAAACAAGTTCTCAATACTGCACTCACGAATAAGCCCCCCCTGTCCAAGAAGAAAAAATCATTTCAACTGCTTTCAATCGCTATAAACCTTCTCTTTCCCTCAACAAAAACTTTCACATCGTTATCCGATTAGAAACGAAGAAAAAAAAATAAATCAACTTATATTGTATTCGAATACAAAAATGAAACCCTGCTTTGCTCGGGCAAAGTCGAGAGGAAAATAAAGTGCACCAAACTAAAGTAACAGATGAATAAAATAATGCTCAAATTTCCCCTAAATTATTCAATCAAGCGTCGAAATAAAATTATCATTAAACATCTTTATAAAATAATGACCCAAGTTCAACGTAGTGCGATCAACGTATCAGAGATGGTGCTGCGTGTCAATTACAATTCTAATTCTTTTTTTTTCGCCTTTCATGGACGACTAAACGCATAAACGTGCGTGCAGAGCCGATACAGCTGCAAGCCAGCTGTTGCGGGTCTTGTGGATCATCACCGGTGCATCCTATCGATCGATTCTATCGATCTCATGTAGGTCACGCAGGTCGCGCTACTGCAGACGCCCACTCGGTCCACTCCGAGTCTCCGAAAAATAAATATATTTAAAAAAAAATAAACCCAGTAGTAGCCAAGCAAACAAGAAACCGGTTCGGCGGGTTTCATTAACAAAAATCAAATTTTCATTGCGTTATCTTATCGTCTTTCGAAATATCGCCATGGGCGCTTCACGCCGAGAGGCATCCGTCCGTATCATCGAACCGAAGTACACGAGCACGTAAACGAGCGCATCGTCGTATCATTTGTGCGTGATGATTGCACGTTGGCAAGTGAACAGACACACACACGCCCAAATCATCGCAAACGCGCGCACGTTTTTCGTGCATTCACTCGCAATAAAATTGAAACTCACACACGAAAGAAAGAAAAAAAACAACAAAATATGTTCGACTATCAATCAGCACGCTGCTAATTTTGGATGCGATATTGCGCGTCGATGAAAAAAAACAAACTGCGCGCGAGTCTCGCCGGCGTTGAATCGATCGCGCATCGAACGAGAATTATATTCAAAACGATATTGTTTTTTTTTTTAAATCATCGGTCAAAGCTTCTTCCAAAGCGCGTAAGTGTTTTTTTTCTTATTTCTCTTTCGTCTGACAAATCTATGGAGTTAATAATATTATCTTCGGTGAAATTGTTGGGCTCGCAAACGTTATCTCACACCTGTAGCCCCTCCCCAAAGTAGCTTCGCGCATATACACACTTGTTTAAATAAGACAAAATCCCATTCTCATAAATTGTTAAGCACCCCTCGTAGCATTATACGAGTGTTCACATTACCCGCGACTCTCGGTGCGATACGAACGCGCAACGCCCAGTTCAACGAATTTGAGATTGCCGCGATTTTTTTTTTTTGTTTATTTTTTTTTTATTTTTATTTACTTATCAATGGGGATAAATCTGTGAACTTTTCCACTTGTGAGTTGCGGTGCAAAGGTATGAATGAATATGCAGTACAGGGTGATTCGACAGACGTTTTAAGTGCGTAATAAACATAATAACATATTTACAGTTTTTATTATTTGACAAAATGTGCGTAGTTTGTACAATTTAGCATTTTTTATTTGTGGGATTTCTATTTAAATGGCTTTAATGGATATTCTATGGGTGGGGGTGATTTTTTGAAACCTTGGAACGTGTTAACAATGACGAATTAGGAAAAATCATTGGATTAATTAGAAAAATTAGAATGTCGTTGCTATTGAAGATAGATGTTGACTTTTTTTTTCAAGCTATTTCATGCGTTTCGTATGTATAGATGTAGAGGTGCTTGTGGATGTTGAAGTACATCTCACATGACCTTTTGCAAGATGCATATGATGGTTTTTAATTTTTTTTTTTTTTTTGCATAACTTGGAATAAAATAGACGCAGTCTATTTTTAGATAATAAGTAAATTTATTTATAAAATTGTACATATAGGTAAATTCTAAAATGATGACTATTATTGCAGGATCATGAAAGATGCACGGCGTAAGAAGAGTAATTATTTTTTGCGCTCTCACAACAATATTGCCCATAACGCTGTTGGTAATTCCGCTTTACCTGCGTCACCATTTATACGCAGATGTGGTTTACGCAGTCACAGAGTCTGATATATTGGAAATAAGCGATGGAGTTTCGACAATATTCTGTTCGGTAAGTTTTTTTTTTTCTTCAAAGTTTTATCGATACGTGAAAAAATTTGTGGTTCCTATATTATTTTTTCTCATTCTTCCAGTCGCATACTCTTCACATGAATGGCACTTTCAACGCGTTCCAAATGGGTCACAGGCCCGAAGTGACGAGTTACAGAAAGCACATAAGATTGAAGAAAAGCATGACGCTGCCGGACGATACTCTGGAATATTGGGGCTTTTATCTGTTGCGAGGTGCTACGGTAGCGCTTGGCGTATGCTCCAGGTAATGCGCAGTTGCCCACTTTAATACGCAAATCAAATATATAAATCATATTCGCTACGATTACAATTTTTTTTTACATCTTTGAAATTTTTAGCATAAAAACAATATTGTTTGTGTGAAATATTTATTTATTTTTATAGATAAAAATTTCACTGCACAAGAGAAAAAAATTGAATATCCTTGTCATTGGGAAGAATATTAAAAAGGATTTTTAAAATTATTTTATTGTTATCCATAATATTGAATTTTATCAATGAATGTTTGATCGATCGAAACAGGTTTCCAGGAGCATCCATACTGGTGGTAAAAGGCGAAAGGACATTGCGAACCTGCGGTCTGCTCGATCACAATATGAACAAAGCCCACAATACAGGAATCTACATGCCGAAAGCTGATCAGCAGGTGAAAATCACCTTCGAATCAAACGCCCAAGTTATAGCTTTCGAAGAGCCCTCAAAAACGCCGACTCAAGAATCCAATATCACACGACCTGTGCACAGCAAAAAAAAGCTCATGGGAAAAGCGTCTGCGAAGCCGATGAAGCTCAGCGAAGAGAAACACATAATCAAAAATCCGGATGACATCGACGACGAGCAATTGGCGGTATCGACAAAAACCGCCGAAGAAACTCATCTCCACAAACACATGGACAAACAATATCCAGAAAACCTCAATGCAACGCAAAAACTGCGCCACGCCCGAAAACGAAGGCACAAGCATAAAAATCATCACAAAACAAATCATGAACCTCATCGAAACGACGAAAATAATTCCGATGAAAAATTATCAAAATTATCGAAAAGATGGAAAAAATTGGAATCCCTGAAAGTGAAATTGAGCTCAGCCGGATTGGACGAGGGAGGCGAGGAGGACGAAAAAATTTCCGGATCGAACAATGCGAATCATGGAAGACGCTTCAGAAGAAATCAAGAACCGTTGGATCCTCCGGCTCTGCTGGATCATGGAATACAACACGGTGGCAATGCTCTCCGAAATTCGTCGGAATCGTCGGTATCGAGTTTCGAGGAGGGTCTGTTCAATTGCTACGAGGGTCAGGTGCTTCTCGTGCAGGAATTCGATCCATCCGAATTTTGCACGAACGTGAGTTATCTCGTTAACGGCAAACACATGCAAATGCGTCACGACGTTGCCGAGGATGGTTATTATTATTACATATTCTACAGCGACAACGATATCGTTTACAACGACATGCACGCGGTTTTCGATATTTACAAACCAACTTTTCAATACGAAAATGTGACGAAATCTTGCGTGAACGAGACGGAATGTACGTTTCCGTTGGACATGCTTTCGAACGATCGTGTTATCGTCGAAGTGCCAACCAAAGACGGCATCGATCACGAACAGGATGATATTTCGTTGCTCGTTTCGGTTTGCCATCCTCGTATGGGCATGTACACCATTTTTCCCATTGCCGTGCTTTTTCTCATACTCAGCTGTGCCTTCGTGTAAATATGAAAAAAATACTCCGGAGTGAACAATCCTGTCGAAGTTCGTGAAGGAATGTCGAGAAGATGTTCCTTTGAAAAAAAGGAGAAAAAAATGCGGACGATAAACGATTCAACCAGTATTCGAATAACTATTCAATCATCGTTCGCATTTTTTTCTGTTGTTGTCATTTTGACGTGTAATTTAATGTACATATGTGAAATCTATACGACGTGTTGTGAAATAATTATGTCCAATAAGGCTCAGATGCTAAAATTTATGATATGGAAATGTTATTGTTGATAGAATTTTTATGGGGTTTGTTTAATGTTATTTTTAGCGTAATTTTGTACGTGAGAATGTCGAGGTTTTGGCTGTTCGATCGTTGAGCAGTCGCATGGAAAAATTTATTTAGCTCTCAATTATTTCCACAAGAAGACTTTGATGTAACGATGAATTTATTATACGCGAGGAAATAAATAGAGCATAATATTCTCAGAGATTCTTCTTCTATTGGAAAATGTAGGGTAAAAATCGAATGGGCAGTGACTTCCCAATTTTACTGTAAAATATACATAAGGAATAATTATGATTATTTTTTTCAAGGCGTATTTGTTTACAATCCAGATATATAGTGTATATATAATATATTGCGTAAATAGACAGTTGTACAAATGAAAAAAAAAAAAAATTATACCTGTTGATAAATTGCGATAGAATCCATCGAGTCCAATATTGTGAATGAAAAATTTAGAAGCCCAGTTTTGTCTGCGTACGTGCGAAACGCAAATCATGCGTTGATAGATATATATATATGTATGTATGTATATACATATGATGAGGATTCAAATGTCTTTGAAAGCACAATGGAAACAAAATAGAATCAGTTGTCAAAGGTCTTTGACGCTCGTTGGAATTATAATACCACGAATATAACGTTCTGTATCTCGATCACCGAATTAATATCCAAATAAATACAAAATCACTATTTTCGTCGCATGACAACGAGACGTACGCTCGATTCGTCATGCGATTAAAAGCTTTTTGACGTTTCGGCTCGGTGAAAAAAATAAATAAATTAAGTTCGAACAATTCCGTTATGGCGAGAATATCGAAAATACATTTGTTCGCGACTGAATTTTTCTTTAACGTGTCGACTACTACTAGCCGGAAAAATGTTCAGTGATTTGTACGAATAAACGAAGCAACGATAAAACTTTACAATAGCGAGGAACATTCGCAGCATGATATAAAAGAGAGGAGGAAAAAATCTGCGAATTGGAATAATTCAGGACCCAATGGAATAAGGTAATAAAATTCAGGTAACGGACTTTTTATGACCCTACGGAGTCGTTAAGGGATGCACGGGGTCAAACGACCGCGTCAATGTCGGAGACACCGAAAGACGCATGTTACAACTACACTACAGAGAAATATTCAAATATATAAAACAACAACTGCAACAAAAAATTACTTCAATGTAACGAAATAGTTTTTTTTCCTTTATCAAAATTTATCCTCAGACATTTAAAATTATTTCATGAAGGGCTTATCACACTCTGAAAAATAAAATATTTTCCCTAAAATAATTATTGAAAAAATAAAATAATTATTCACGCCACAAGTTTGATCTCGATTTTCGATTCGCCTTGTAAAAAATCAAACAAATTTTGCGGTGATAGGGGCCGAGAGTTTTCGATACAAACAGTAAGACTTATGAAATATTAAAAACCATTATAAAGTCATAAGTCGTGTAAATTATTTATAATTATTACAAAAATATGAAAAAAAGTAAGGTTCCATTAAAATTCGTTATAACGAAAGTATTTCAAATACAATTTCATTGAATTCATACCCATCTGTGAATAAACGTAATATACAAAAATGAAAAAAAAAGGCATCGTCGACACCAATCATAAGTAAAGATTATTTTCATTAATATATCGCAGCAAACAACAATTACAAGACTACCAAATACTCAATCAAAAATCATCGAAATTCAATAAATCCGCCCGTCCAGAGTCGAAAACCCACAAACCGAGAAAAAAGGAAGTTTGAATGTCCCGCGTCAATCCCCACCACCGCGAACCCGTTGCATCCCGGGTAATCTACGTAACTTCCCCCTCTGCGCAGTAACCCGCCCAGCCCATTAAACCCTCGGAAAATCCGTAAAACCGGCACATAACTAACAAGAACGTTCCACAAGTCGGTTCTACGTTGATTCATCGATCTGTCAATCCCAACATCATCGTATTTGCGTTTTAAAAGTGTTTCGGGGGGGAAAAAAAAGTAAAAAAAAACCTTTCATCGCACAGCAGCGCCATTGTGCGGCGTTGATAGCTCAGTTCCGTGTGACGCAATAGGAATTCGTCCTTTCCGTCGCGCTACCGTGAGTCGAACATGTCGTATCCCGAACGAAGGTGAGTTCTATTTTTTGTTCATCACGGTTTTATTATTGAAAAAATTGCGTTAACAAATTTTCATGGTTCACGGGTTCGTGGTTGTCACGTTTGCGTTGATAATACGATCGAACGACCCGTTGGTTCGATCGCGTTATCGACGAAAAATTGTTCCGGCGATCGTCTCGCGAATGCTGCATGGGTTTTGAGCCTGACAACATGGCGTGTGCGGCGGCTACACTTTTTTTTTGTCGGTCACATTGGCCGAAACGAGAATTTTTGCGGCTCGCGTTCGACCGATCGTCGTCTCACGGATTATTTCGATCGTCGATTATTCCATTTTCAATAATATTTCAGGAATTTTTTCGTTCGATGTGATTTTTTGGAGAAATGTGATTTTTTTTTTTTTTTTCGTTTCGGCCGTTTGAGGTTTGTCGCGGTGTGCACACGTTCTCGCGGACGTTCAGAACCTCCGACGAGCCGAGATCTCGAGAGGGAGAGAGAGCACGCTTCCTCGATAGATTGGCCGCGCAGGTTAATGCCGCTTCGGAACAAATGCTCTTTGGCCGTGGCTTATCTTGTACGATTTAATTATCGTTTCCTCGTTTTTTTTTTTTTTTTTTCGCTAACTTAAATATCGCATGCGATAACCCACAGCCATTTATCGGTTTTGAGATAATTTTTTTTTTTTCGCCAACTTTCGGTCGTCCAACGCCTCGCCGCCGAACGACGATGCATCGCGTGCTTCGCCATGCAGCCATGCTTTCGCGTGACTCGTCGTGAGTCACTGTCAATTCACTTTTCGACAATCAAGAACTTTACTTTTTTCTTCATCGTTCAATGATTCCGACGCTCGTTTTCCAAGGACGCTTGATTAATGCTTTTTTTTTTATAACTTTTTTTAATTTTTATTTTCACCTAGCGTCGTTTGGATTTTATTTCTTTTTTTCTTTTTTATTTCCTTTTTAACTTTTTGCCGGATTGATTTGACAAAGATTCTTTATTTTGCTTTTTTTTTTTTTTTTTTTATTTTGATCGAGAGTGACACGAGTCAGGAACGAAAGATGGTTGTTTGGCATCGAGTGACGTCGGAAATCTTTTTTTTTTTTCTTTTTCAATCGTGTCTCGTAGGCACGATGCTACGAGTCCGGGGATCGATGACGAATGCATCGGAATACCGGATGCATCGACGATGAATGCATCGGAGCAACGATGCACTTTAGAATCTTACTAGGGCTTTTTTATGGAACGTAACATTTTGGATCGAGAGGGTTATGAGTCGCGATTAGCTGCGGGAATTTTTTTTGCAAACAAGTTGCAAATGAATTATTTTCTAGTTGGGCAAAGTTCACGTTGCCGTCGGCTGATAAGCGAATGCAGCAAACGTTATCGAGAGATTGTAGTATTACTTCGCTGATCAAACATTATTATCATTTTTTCAGTTTTCAATTCGATAACTGCCGTATATAGAAATGTCATTCGCGTCAGGTGATATTATCGCTATAGTTGCTTCTCAATCTGTGCGATCCTGATCGTGCACTTGGTTATCGTCTCTTTGCTCCGAATACCGCGCATTTTGCTTATCCCGTGCATTTGTTCTCAGGAGTGAAGATTGGCCGGGCGATTCCAAAAATGGTCCGAGCGAAAGTGAACAATCGCCGTACGATGGACCCCCGGGAATGGAACCCGAGGGTATCATCGAGTCCAATTGGGAGGAGGTACGTCTACGATTTACCAACCGCCATAACAACGGTTCTCATTCGTAGATCGTTCTTATTCGTATATATTCTATTTTACGTTTTTGTCAGGTTGTCGACAGTTTCGATGACATGAACTTGAAGGAGGAGCTACTCCGCGGTATTTACGCTTATGGTTTTGAAAAGCCATCTGCTATCCAACAGCGAGCTATCTTGCCATGCGTGAAGGGGCTCGACGTCATCGCCCAAGCCCAGTCTGGTAAGATCTTTCGCAATGACTATGATCAATATCTCTCCGAAACTGCCTCCATTATGCCCTTGAGTCTGGTCGCCCGTTCCCTTATCATCAAACTTAAGTCCCGTCCTCGGTTGTTTGTAAAATTAAAAAAAAAGTTAATAAAATACATTGAAAGCAATCATTAAGTTAGTTCTGCCATAAAGACTATCAAAACCGTGGTAGAATTACCTTAATGATATTTTTAATTTGAGGTACTCAATTTCATGTTCCAGAAATCAAATGCTCACTTATTTTTTATTTATTTTTTTCCTTTTTTTTTTTAAACCAATGAAATATAAAAAAAAAACTTTATATCATCCTGCAGTGTGATAGAAGCGTCAAATTGCATCTCTTGATTAACATCTTCGAACAGGAAACATACAAATTTTGTGATGAAAAAAAAAAAAAAAACAAAAATCGGCTTATCATCTAAAATTTACAAAATATTGTCTCGGGTTCATGACTAAGGCAGAACTGCTGTATGACCTTCGGAGGACGTGAGAGAGAATGCGTGCGATAAAGATCGCACCAAATGGCGAGACTAAAGACCAGATGGTCATTTATACGTGTATCATTAGAACTCGATAGCATTTCACTTCCCTAGAATTTCTTAATTTCCCCCACAACCTCTCGATTCACAATCTAATATTTAAAATACCTGAATTATCGTTTTCCTGCCTAATTAGTCTCATTTTCCGTTCAATTTTTGGTCTAACTATTTACATTTTCCGTTCTTTTAAATGCCATAGAAATATTATTATTGTTGGAAATAATATTTTCGCAGTCCATACGCATGTTGACATATGCTGCTGCATTCCAACAGCTTTTCCTTTCCAACTCGCCCTCCGTGCCATTGCCCGAGGGTTCCTCGGGTATCCCGATTCATTCCCCTTCGATATCCTGCCCAACTTTCATTTCTCCCCCTCGGATGATTTTTCCCGTGTCACGTCGCTTCCCCCGTTTCATATAATCCCATCATTCTCGCCCCCTGCATGATGGATTTGTCCTTATGTCCATTCCCACTATAGCAACGAAAATCTGTTCGCATTCCAGCTGGTACAATTTTTCCCCATCTACCGCGAAAATTTTTCGTTCCTCTTTATTATGGGATTACCATAATAATTAATGATTATCCAATAATATTTTATTAGTTTTGGTAAACGAAAATTTTTTTACATCTGCGACAGCGCCAGTTATTTTATAGAATTATTTTTGCATATCCAAAACATCAATAATAATAATAATAATATTTTTTAAAAAAGATATAGATACGTAATAGAATTATATAAATTACATCAATAATATTTCGAACGAATGAATTTCTCATTCATAAATCAAATTGTATCAAATCTCTATCTGTATATAATATCTAAACATTTTAATAAAAATGTAATGTTTAAAAATAAATTTTTCAGGTACTGGCAAGACCGCGACTTTTTCGATTTCAATTCTCCAGCAAATTGATACGGCAGTGAACGAGTGTCAGGCTTTGATTCTCGCGCCGACCCGCGAGCTCGCCCAGCAGGTATGAACAGCCCCGACAAAAACAACTCGATTCGAAAAATAATCCACAATATACACGTGTACTCAATGCATTTTGTCGTTTATCGCAGATCCAAAAGGTTGTGATCGCTCTGGGCGACTTCATGCACGCGCAATGTCACGCGTGCATCGGTGGCACGAACGTGCGCGAGGACATGCGCAAGCTCGAATTGGGCGTTCACGTGGTCGTGGGAACACCCGGACGAGTTTACGACATGATAAGTCGACGTGCGTTACGCACAAATTGCATCAAGCTTTTCGTGCTCGACGAAGCCGATGAGATGCTTTCTCGTGGTTTCAAGGATCAGATCCAGGATGTATTTAAATTGCTCCCGAACGAAGTGCAGGTGAGAAATCCTACGAAGATGCTTCAACTTTTTATTTTTTTATTGACCTTTCTTTATTATACTCAAATATTATTTTATTTTATTCAAATATTCAAGACTTGCACGAAAATATTTCACAAGGAATAATAAACCCGTGCAGCATAATTGATAAAAATATTTTCGAATTATTTTAACGAAAAAAAAAATTTTTTTTCCTATTTTTTTTATTTATTTCTTATTTGCGTTAAATTTTTTTGATCGCAGGTCATTTTGTTGTCCGCTACCATGCCCACCGACGTGTTGGAGGTATCCAAGCTCTTCATGCGTCAACCAATTCGTATTCTTGTGAAGAAAGAGGAATTGACGTTGGAGGGTATTAAACAATTCTTCGTTTACGTTGAACGCGAAGAATGGAAACTCGAGACTCTTTGCGATTTGTACGAAACTCTGAGTATCACTCAGGCGGTAATATTCTGCAACACCCGTCGCAAGGTCGACTGGTTGACCGAAAGCATGCACGGACGTGATTTCACCGTGTCCGCCATGCACGGCGACATGGAGCAACGCGAACGTGACATCATCATGAGACAATTCCGTACGGGTTCTTCGCGCGTTCTCATTACAACCGATCTTTTAGCTCGAGGCATCGACGTCCAACAAGTCTCGCTTGTTATCAATTACGATCTTCCCTCGAACCGAGAGAATTACATTCACAGGTAAGCGCGTTTTTCCATTTTTGCAACGTCATCTTTTTTTTTCTTTCTTTCAAAGAAAATTATTCAGTGATCGATATTAGAAAAAAAAGGATTGCTATTAGGATCAATCAGTTGAACAAAAAATGTTAATACCTTTTTTATTTAATTTTATCAATTTTATTTATTTTTTATTTTAAATCTTTAAATTTTTAATTTTTTTAAATTTCACACCAATAAAAATAAAATAGCAATTGAATTATAAGATCGTATAATATTTAGTTTTTTTGCTATTTGAATATAATTGTTCCAACTTTGCCATTATTTTGATGTTCTTATTGAATTTTTATATTTTTTTTGCCACAATTAATTGATGTTTTTTTTTCTCGTGTGATTTTGCAGAATCGGACGCGGTGGTCGTTTCGGTCGTAAGGGAGTGGCCATCAACTTCGTGACCGCCGAAGACAAGAGAACCTTGAGTGATATTGAGCAATTCTACAACACCCATATCGATGAAATGCCAACGAACGTCGCCGATTTGATCTAAGTCCACGACATTATTGGCTACAATTTCATTATAATAAGAACGAAAAAAAAAAAAAAAAAAACAAACGAGAAAAAAAACAATAATAAAAACATACGAAAAAAAAAACCGAAAACGTAAGTGAAAAGAAAAAAAATTGATAACAATACCGAGTTCTGAGCCGATCTCTCTCATGGTGTGTGAGTATATAATATATACTTGAAATTGAGTTGAAGTGAATCCCACATCGCTTGTGTAAAACCGTGATTCACGATAATTATTGTCCTCAAAAATTCATTTGAATGAAAAGAAAAGAAAAAAAAAAGATATAAAAAAACTCCCAAACGAATAACAGTGAGTTGTGAATTACGATAGGTAGTTCTTTCCTGTTGCGAAAAGTAAAAAAAAAACAACAACCATCGACTTCTACTCCACGAAAAAACTTGAAAAGGATCATTAAAGAAAAAAAAAATTAAAGACCTCTACGACCGCTGATAATACCACTACTAGCTAAATAATATTGTAATAATTAATAATTAGCTTAAACATTAATACCAATTTAGTACGGGATAATTATTGCTACTCGTGCCGATAAACGGATAAATCGGGAAAACAAGAAAAAAACGTTGATTACAAATTCGGATAGTTTTCGGGCCGGCCGGGCCCAGACCCGGCAGCCTCGTTGCTGCAACCAGCATCGATCGGCCAAAACTAACCATCATGATGACAATTACGTTTACAAACATTTTTTTTCTTTTCTCCACGTTAACGCGAATTTTTTTTCGCTGCATTGCATTAACGATGATCGATTTTTACATCAACTACCTCGGCATTCTTCTTCCGCTTTTCGTCCCTTCCGCCACGTATTCCAATCGTCGATTTCATCACGACACGTCGTCTCGGGATTGCGAAATAACGTTTAACGGGTCGAACGAAACGTTATCGCCGCGGCTAAGACTCGTTTGTCTCGGCAGATGTCTGGTTGGCTTTTGGAAGGGCTATTTCAATCACAAACGCTGTCGAAGAAGAGGTTTTTATCTCAACCGGGTTAGATAGTATGACTTTTTGTATATCTTATATCATAGGCGTAACCATTTATATACTACTATGAAAAAAAAAAAAGAAAAAAAATAATAATAAGAAAAAACAAACCCAAAAAATAAAGTGTTTTGACCTCTCAATTATATCTATGGCCGAATAATTTCTTAATTATGTTCAAGCATATTGATTTGATTATTATTATTATTATTATTATTATTATTATTATTATTATTATTATTATTTTTCACAATCTGATCTACAATTTTATTTTTTTTCACCGATGCCTGACCGGACAAACGCAGTCGACGCAAAAAAAGAAAAAACAAACAAAATTATTATTATTTTCACTTTAATGTATTTATTTATTTATGAAAGACATTCCAGTATGCGCTGATTGTAGATTAACTCAACCGAGTATTTGTTCGCATTTCTAGGGTTTTTTTTTGGGAACGCTACAACGGACAGAATAACAATTTTTCTTTTATTTCAAAATTTTATTGCAATAAATTCAAAATTTCCCGACGAAAAAAACGTTTTTCTCTTAAATCCTATTTTGTTTTAATTTCCCGTAGAGGATCCTTGGAGGCCGGGTAGAATGTTGTTATCGGTGTGCTGTACACGTCGCTTTGTTCGTATCGCATTATTACCTTCGTTATCTTCACTCTTTCTTTTTCATTAAAATTTAAAAAAAAAAAAAAAAAAAAAAACGTGCACATGAATCGATCAACAGTTGGTAGCTGAAAAAAATCAATTTTTATCACACTTAGAACGATCGAATAATATGATTAATTTCTTTCATTTGTAAATTTATAACTCAGGATTCTTTTTTTATTTATTGTACATATAATGGAATGCGACGAGCAATAGACTACGTAGACATCGTCGAGAGACGATTGTAGTTAATTGAGCGTTTAAGGAATTTTTACTCACGGAATTATCGATGCGTCGTTATCGTTTTTCGTTAACACTTTTACGCATTTGAGATTTTTTTTTAGACGTTGCATTTGGACGCGACTAATCGACCAACAGCGAACCTCAAGTTTAATATTTAAACTCGCTTGGGAATGCGCTTTGTCGTTGTTCGAATCGGACCAAAAAAAAAATGACGTCACAAGGTTAACAAAATGAACGATGCAATTTTTTTTGTTGTTTAAATTGAAAACGGTGTAATCTAAAAATAACGCAGTACGCACGAAAGTAGATCAGAAGGTTACACCCCCATCGAATGGAATTGTACGATTTTGCAGCCACGGCTACAACCACATTACTTTTTTCGTTCTCATTATTTTTTTAAATATTTTTTTTTTCAAAATGTGTGTGGGAGAAGAATTTTTATACATTTCTGATTGAAAGAATTTTATTATTTTTTTCTTCTTTCTCGCATTTAAGGAATATTTCAATTGGACGTAATGTGCATATAAAAAAAAAAAGAAGTTCGACGAAAATGAATTTTCCCGAGCTTTGTGCTTTCGATGGATTGTTATCTATTATGTATTTTCCAAATGTTGTAAAACAAGCGATGTATCAATAAATATTTATTCATTGAATAGTGATTTTCAACGTCTTGCTGAAAAAAATTACATATATATATATAATAATAATTCAAACTCATACTGGAATGAAAAAAAAAAAAAAAAAAAAATTGGATAAAAATCGAGACAACACAGATGGAAAAAAATGGAAAAATTCAATAATTCGAGAACATATATTATTATTATTTATAATCTGCTGAATACATAACTTTCGATTATCTTTATATAGTTTTCTTTCATCTATCATTCTTATTTGTACATTATTCGGAACAAATTTTTCATTACGATTACGGAATGCTCACGTGCATAATCACAATGAATTTTTTTTGGTTTGTTTTTCGTTTAAATGTTTTTAAAAATATTTTTTATTATTATTTTTATTTTTTTACTAAAGAACGGAGTTTCGATTGCACAAGTCATCGTGAATTTTGAAAGTATCATACGAGTAATCTACAAATATTCAATAGCAAGCGAGGGTAAACTCATGTTTATGCGATATCTAAAATTTAGGTTTTTTTAATTTTACGATTGTCTAAAACATTAAAGCACACGACGAGATTTTGGATAATCAACGAAGTACTCGCGGCCACAACGAAAAAGTCCAACTCGAACGTTTGATATGTAATTTCTTTAAAAATGGTACGACGCGTCGTCAAAACGCGACTAAGAATAATTTAAAACTCCGTATTGGTTTTTTTTTGTGACTGGTTGCAACGTAAATCAGATGAGATTCAACAATGAAAGGGGTAAAAATGGCGTAATTGAGCAAACTTAGCATGATTCGATATTACAGGTTTCGTTTATTCACGTAGACGGTTTCCAAATCGTCTCGGTGAACTTTTGACACAGCTTCATCTCTATTTTCTCACTTACGGAAGAACATTGCTTCGAAAACTTTGAACTTCTAATCAGCCATACTCATTTTTTCTTGGAGAATTTGGTAGTAACATGCCTGAAATGAAAAAATTCGCGTGTTACACATTGACGAACGTATATTTGAGATTGACTGACCGAAATCTCAATTTGTGCCAATCTTATGATTGTAATTGCCATAGAAATTTGCATTTTAAATATTCCTATAATTTCCATATAAATTTAAATTACAAATATTTTGTTAATTGCCATGGATATTAAAATCCTAAAAATGTTGGTAATTGCTAAAAACATCTGAAATTCAATTTAAAAGATATGTCCGACTGAAATCTAAATTTAACCTCAATCTAAACTTTTCAAATATTCAAATCACAAATTTAATCAAATGATCAAAAATAACTAAAAGAAGAAAAAAAACGGTACTAATTGAAACCTCACTTTAAGCGTCGTAAACATAATTCCAAGTTCTCCATTTTCCAGGTACGGTTCCATAAAATCCTCGATAAAATGTATCTCACTGCCCAATTGCAAAACACTCGCCCGCACAACTACGAAATTAAATACCGGAAACAATTCGTCCATTGTCCACAAGTAAGCCTCACCTAATTGCTTTTGTACTGTCTGCGAATGAAGGGAAAAAAATAATAATATAATTGTCAGCAATAATTATCTCGAACGAAAACTTTCAAAAGTCTCGCAGGTGTTTTTTTTGTTTTACCTGAGTCATCTTTTCAAAGGTATTTCTTATCACGCATAATTTTTCCAATGGGGAAAAGGTCGTCTTCAATTGCTGAAGCGTTTCAATGGCCTCGGTGAAGGCCGGTTGGCACTCGTTGGTCAGTGCACCACCGGCCAGACCGAGATTTCTCGTTGTACCCCAAAATTTTCTGTGAACAGACACAAACGTCGAGCTTTCCTCCGTAAAATTACACCACCGCTAGATAGTAATCGGAACACTCGATAAGAATGAGCTTGTTAATGGTTCATACAAGAAAATCGGTAGTTTCATTTTTGACGAAGCTAACATTTTTCAAAGTCGCGACTAGTTTTCATACTTTTTTAAAAATATTTTCGTGTCACACGTGTAATCGAGATACCCACTGTTCTATGTCCAGAAAAGCCATGAGAGTTATATCCGGTTGTTTGTTCCACTTTATCAATCTTTCCCAATAAGCGTCGTCCTCCTTCTTATTGTGCAACGCGTACAACACGAATAGGGCCGAATGAACTCGCGGAAGTAAGATTGGATGCAATATTGCAGCTGCGCTGATGACTTTGCTGCAAAACACAAAATATTGGTTATTCATCATAATCATTATTTATTTTCAAATTTGACGATAAGTGACACAAATGAAAAATAGATTAACAAATGATTAAAATAATGATAATTGTTTATTTCGAATAATATTCGAGTAGAGTTCATTTCCACTCACTTATTTCTTTCTTTACTAAAGTAAATTTAAAAAACAAAATAAAAAATGTTTCACGATTTAATTTCCGTCTAAAAAAATTAAAAAATAAAAAATATTTCCAAAATATGCACCAAAAAAATTATTATTTACCATCAAATAACATCGGTAATGTATAGGTAACTCTCTCTATGTCAAACCAAGATTTGAATATAGAAGTGTTAATAATGTAGCAAAAAAAACACGTACGAAAGCTTCAAAAATAAGAAATAATTAATTTGACCAAAGCAAAATGGTTATAAGCTATAAAAAAATTGCAAAACACGAAATAATAAATCGACTCACCTATCGCCTTCTTCCTCATTGCCAACAACGTACTCTTGGCCGCCTCGAGGCAAAGCCGGAAAGAACAATGTAACGAGTTCGTATATTCTCGCGGTGATGCTGCGCAATTCGGCAACCGCGTGGCTGAGTAACAACGGATGTACCCTGACGCCACCGTACGTTGCCGTGTAAACGGTGGCTATCTCCACGAGAAGGGCACCCAGCGGATGTTCCGAACTTTCGAAAGCTTTCACGAGATAATCGTGGACTTCGATGTAACTGGAAACGGTCAATTTTTCACGTCCGAAATTCGGTATTCTGTTCAAACACTCGTTCGTTCTATCCTGATCAACGTCCACGCCGGATTTCGACGGCGATGCTTTGCGTTTTTCCAACGTTTTTTGATGCGATTTGCTTATGATCACAGCCACGCTCTGCCAAATTCGTTGACTCTCGCTCGATTTTTCATTATTCGCGTGTGGACTTTTGACGTTTGGCTCGGTTATACCGAGTTGCTGGTAACACTGACGAAATATCGCACGCCACTTTTGATCAGGTGGTACGCAAAGTTTGCCGAAGGATCTGAAATCATTGTTCGCGATAAAATCGTTTTATTCAATTTAATGATATTTTAGATATATTTTTTTGATGTTTCGTTTTTTTGAAGGTTTGGCAATGATCGACTAGTATTATTTTTAATATTGCTACATTATTAAGATTATTATTTATTCTCTAATCGAGATCTGAGTCAAAGAGAAACTTACATTACCGATTTTATTCGATAGCACATTTTATTTATTTATTTATTTATTTATTTATATTTGTTGATTATAATTTACTCCATCAATTCGTTGAGAATTAGTCGAGAAAGCAGAATCAACGATTTTCAATGAAAAATTAATCGTGAAAACAATTTCGCAAGTGGCGAAATATTTACCAAAAAAAATCTTCGATTCATTTTTCATAAGAATGAAGAACCTTAGGAATGTAGCAATATTGAAAATAATACGGTCGTCTATCACTAAAGCTTCGAAACAATAAAATTAACTACTTAGACCAACGAATAAAAACATTTCTGTTTCGTTTTGTTTGTTTGTAATGCTTACACCGGCTTGGTATTGGTTTCGCAAGTTCCGATGGCTTTATTTATGTGCAATACCGCGTTCACTTTGACACCCTCGTTCCAAGCTCCGCTTATGTTGCCCTCGAGCCTGTCACCGCTCCGAAAAGTCAGCGTACCCTTGCCACCGAAAATCCCGGCCGATTTGAAATCTCCTTCGTAATGTGCTCCATCCTCGAACACCATGACTCCGTGACCCTGCAACGGACAAGCGTTGCACGAAACCGTAAAAATTTCTCAATTCTCTTAAATTTGTTATAGTATTTATTTATTTATTTATTTTTGAAAGAAAAATGTTCAATCTATAAAACTTTTGTTTACCGTAAAAACATCCTGGACGAAAAGGCCTTCGTAATAAATGCCATCCAAAGTGACGATCAATCCGCAACCGTGCTTCATGTCGTTGCTCCAAGTACCCAAATATTTCTCGCCTGGATTACGAATTAATGAATTTAAAAAGTAAATTAAAAAAGAATAATTTTCGTTTCAATTGAGATGAATGAAAAAAAAAACGAATTGACGATAATTACCGGTCATGATATCGTCTCTGATACCGTAGCCCTGTTTAACCCCGTTCGCCCATTCACCGATGTACACAGAAGCCACGGAAGCCATGAAGTGACCTTCCTTCTTCATACCGTGTCCATGCGGTAAACCGTCTTTGAAGTATCCCTCATAAACATCACCGTTTATGTATCTACAATTTTTTTTTTCAATCAATCTTGATTATTAAACCATCCAAATTTCGCTGCGTCGAGACTATTCAACGGAGATGTATTTTAAATAATTTTATGACCAAATTATCGTAAATAATAAGGACTATGCAATTTTAGAAACTATTGTAAAACAATAATTCATCAAAAATATTCATAATTATTGCAGAAATGTATTTAAAGAATGTTTAATGTCCTGAGATAATTTATAATAGTTACTGATTTCGTAAATTATTTCAAATGCATTTTTAATGAGGGAAGATTTGCATGTTTCGTTTTTTTTTTAATTTTCATGATTGAACATTTATTTCTGCATCGAATATTTGTAATTTCGATTGGGAAGTAATTTTTTTTTTAGAGTTTTCATAGAACGAAGAATATGAAAAAAAATGACACAGTTTCAAAATTAACTGACTTGAAGCTACCATGTCCGTTCTGTTGGCCGTCCTTCCACTGACCCTCGTATATTCCCTGAGTTGGAATTTCCATTCTCCCCGTGCCCTGTATAACACCTTTGTGAAACTGTCCCGTGTACATTCGACCGTCGCTCCATTCGAGCTTTCCAATTCCGTGAGGTTTTCCGCTCAACCAACGTCCTGCATGCGTCAACAAGTTTTATCATCGACATATCACAATGCTTTACAAATTAATCATTCTAATTTCATCGATTCGATGTTAGTTCGATAATTAAATTCACAGACACGTTAAAATACTTTAAAAAAATGCAATTTGTAATTTTTTTAATATAAAAATGTTTAAATTAAAAAAAAGAATAATTTAAAAGAAATAGAATAGTCATTTTGTCGAAGATTTTTAACTGTTTGGAAAAAAAAAATGTACAATTTGTGTGTTGCTTCTGTCTCGAACTCGTGTTGAGTTGTAGAATGTGAAAACGCGTCTCAAGTCGCAACGTTTAATTATGAACTGGTCACGTACGTGCATTTACTAACCGTTATATTTAGCGTCTTTGTACGACTGATGTTTGATAAAACAATAGGAACTCGTACGCACGAGGGGCGGTACGTGGCCCACGACTCTCTGCAAACTGCATTTTATCGCGTTCTGCAGTGCTTGCAACCATTCGTTGCGCTCGGTCGGCGTTGGAGTGTAAAGTGTCAATACTTCTTCGGGTGCTGTGATCGATATTACGTTCTGAAAATATGTAACGTTGTTACAAATTTATCGAAGTTGAGGAAACGAAAAAAGTTGCAATTCCTCTTCAAAGGTCAATACAAAAATTAAAAAAATAATTAATACCAGATCTTTTTAGAAAATCGTGAGTTTCAATTTGAAACTCAAGAATTCTACGATAACGCGTTGACAGCTCATCGATAAAATGAAAAAATATCATAAAAGCTCAACAATTATAAATTATTTATTACAAATAATATTGTTCTGAGTTGAAAAAATAATTAAATTAATTTTTTTTCCATCAATTTTAAAAACGGTAAAAGATTTTTCTAAGCTGATAAAATAATGAAACTTTTCGTATCATTGTTTTTTCATCAATTTTTGAATTAATATTCTTTTAATTGTGTAGACTTAAATTAATGACATTCGATAAAAACAAAAGTGAGTTGGCATTGTTTTCGTACCTGCAACGTTTCCGAATCCGCAAGAGGCTCCACCCACAACGTGGGCAATTGATGAACGGTATTGGAAGTTCCGACCACATGAACGAATATATCGGTCAACAGAACGAACCAGTGTGTCGTAAATCTCCCGGCATTCAGAACCGCCAACGGATAAGTTCGCGATTCGCGGATCAGCCTTCGTTCCGGCGATCGCAAAAGTTCGACCAGTTTTCCGGAATTTTCCCAAAATGCTTTTGTCACGTCGGCTTCTTTTTGCCGTTTTTCCTGCTCGTCGCACATGCGTTCCCACTTGACGAGACCTTCTTGAAGCCTTTCTATGCCCATCTTCGTTCCGTTGGACTTTATCAAGTGCAAAATTATCGTTTTGTACCTGTAAATATCAGAACAATTAATTTTAAATGAATAAATGAATAAATACATAAATAAATAAATAAATAAATAAATAAATAAATAAATAAATAAATAAATAAATAAATAAATAAATAAATGAATTTTGACGGACTTGTTTAGTCGAGTTAGGGGATGTTTCAGTGCCGTCGTTATTATTGCCTCGTTCCCAATTTTTTCCGTATCGCCTGTTCGTATTTTGTAAGAAAACAGTCGTTTCAACGGTTGCGGCACGTCGTTGAGGATTCTCGTCATATGAGTGAAACCACCGAGCGATACAACATCACAGATTGCGTTCAGATAGTACTTGTAAACCGTTATGAATTCCTCGATATTTGCAATAAGCACGACCTCGTAAGCCTCGCCAATGTGATTGAAGTAGTCCCAAAGACTCATCACGTTCAGGGCGGTGAAACTCATGAGTTCGGCGTAACATCGACACAGAGTCTCGTAAACGTTTGATTCTTGCACGGCTCCGCCTTTCTTTTGAAACGGTTTTATCAAATTTTGATAAACCACCAGCATCTCTTCCAAAAATATTTGATCGTTTATCAAATCCTCCGAAACATCGCTTACGGGCTTGTTTATCGTGGCGCAGCAGGAATACGGACCCGAACACGACAATAAAGTTGGACTCCAATCTTTGCTCTCGTCTATGTCTAAAATTGCCATCTCTTTTGGTTTACTGAAAATTCACGGGAAAAATTTTATTCACAATTGTATGACAGAATGATAAATAGTTCAATCATTCCTTTGTTAAATTGGACCAACGTTTATAAATAATTCATAACTCGATTATATTTTTTTTTCATTTTTGATAAAAGTGCAAACTTATATCAAAAATGGAAAAAATTCAATCGTGAGTTTAGTAAAATAAATTGTCTTTAATTTTTTATTTGAAGTTTTCACGCTGATTCTTTGCAATATTTGTCACGTTTGAAAAAAAAAAAAGACAAAAAAAATGTTGGCTTGTTATTTTATAAATTTTGAATAATAATTATCTCAATAAAATTTCTGAATAATTTACCTAGATTTACCGGTGAAAAACAATCCATGATGCATCATAATCAAACTGTGTTCATCACCGGCAGCCATGTCCTTGGCACGTTCGTTTTTCGCCGATTTCGTTGCGAACAATTGCGGCGAGCTCCGATCGTTCGTCGAATCCCGTTCGACTTGCCCATAATTATTTCTGCCCCAAGCGTAAATTCTACCGTCGAGGGTCAACGCAAGAGTGTGACAATTGCCACAGGCAATTTTTTTGATACCGGTATTATTGAGTTTGGTAACGAGAACAGGTTTGGAACGATTGATATTGTCGCCGGTACCGAGTTGTCCATAATGATAATCGCCCCAAGTCCAAAGTTCGGTGGCCAACAAATTGTTGCCCGCATGGACCAACGCATTGATGCGTTCGTTGAGTCCCTGTTGGGACAATTCGTGCTCCAACGAACCGGTACTAGACGACCATGGAAATTCCTCGCATCTCAAACTGTGTGCCAAACTCGTTGTGTTCGGTTTTAAATTATTATCATCGCCGATTTGTTCGAATTCACCGATAATATCGTCCCGACTGTCGTTTATGTCCGAACTGCCGCTCATGTGTCTGGACAACGTCACGACTTTGTCGCCCATTGTTTTCACACCCTCGTAAACCAAATTGGCCATCGTCGAGACATTTTGTTTTATCGATACGGGAACTTTTTCCGTGCTGCTGTCGGTGCTGCTTTGTACTTCGTCCTTGACGTTGCCGTAAGACGAAACCCACGACAATTGTCTGGTGAGAAATTGTCGCGCAGCTTCCGTATTGATGAATATCACATTTTTCTTTTCCTCCTTTTCCAAATCGCCGTTATTGCCCGTCGATTCGTCCGCGTTTGTCACATCCGAATTTTCGTTGTTTCCAATTTCGCGCAAATCTTTGCTGACGTTTGACATGGGACTTATGGAATTCATGGAACGATCTTCGCTGAATTGTTGACGATGAAGACCCATGGGACAGGTGTCGGACGAGGCCAGACTCGCCGGACTCAGCATCACATTGCTCACGCAATGGGGACACGAATTGACGAAAACTTCTTCCACATCGTTTTCGCTGTCCGTATCGTCTTTCACGGTTTTCGTTATTTTTCTGGCTATCGCTACGTTGAAGGCGGTGCCACACGCCACCTCCGATATGACTCTTCCTTCGAAAAATATTACTCTCTTGGCCGTAGTGCCACGCACGTCGATCTGTGGCTGATCGCCGCTCGCCCACAATTGCCCATTTTCAGTGACAAACAGAGCCGCGCTGTCGCTCACCGCCACGCTCTTCACTCTTATCGTCTCGTTTTCCTGCTTGTACCTGCGAATCAATGAACTATGGCGAATCAACGTTCCAAGTTACTCAAACATTTTGTCAGAGCTAACTACAAAAAAAAAAGCAAAAAGAACATGGCCAAGGATGAAATAATAGTTACGGTTATTTTTTTTTTTTTTTTGCGCCATGATTTAATAAGCAATATGTATGTAATATAAATTGGTAAAGTTAAAAAAGAATCATAAACGATAAATACTGTGTACGCTTAAAAAATATTAATTATAAATGATAAGTAGGGTCAACCGGGCTAAATGTTAACAGCGAGATTGGACCGGGTAAAGTTAATACTTTTTAAATCGTCTCTGGTCCAACGTGAAACAGCGATTCTCATTATTTATATGAAAAATAAAAATGCCCAACGACCTGTTTTTATCTAAAATCATTGATATGACCGAATTCTTAGATATCGGTTGGATTCTAATTGGAATCTAAAAAATCTGAGGGATCGGATTCCGGCCAATGGAACAAATTGTATTTACTTTCAATACAGTTGCATAATTGTCGTTAATCTTGGTTGTGTATATTTTGAGCGGATTAAAGTTCTTATCCCAGACTAACAAATTATCTCAAGACAATATACGTTTATTAAAATTTCTCTGGCTATGCTGCGATTATCGAGACAACGGTGCTATCTCACTTGAACTTATCACAAATCATCAGGTATAGCACATCGGCATAGCGTGACATTGTCAAACAACTAGGTCGGTAACAAAAACTGTAATCCATCTGCAACCATTGATTCGTCAAATAAAAAATCCTGTTAAAAAATAAACAGTGATCTTCGTATAAAAATTCTAAAAATGGCCTCAACGATCCACGAAACATGCTCAACATAATCTCAATCAAAATAATAAACAGCATCATACACCGACCATCGCATATTTGCAAAATTGAACCCCAGAACCGTCTAAAATTGAGAAATCTAGTTGAATGAATAAAAGGAAAAAAAAACAACTCCCCATCTCTTGTTTATTCTGTTTTTCTCTCTCAAAATAATCAACAATCGTAATTGAAATATAAGAAAAAATATTTTCATTTCCCCACGAAAAAATAAATTGGGACAAAATAATTATCATCGAAACCGTTTTAATGTCAAAGACTCACCCATGACTGCAAACTTTGACGTCATCCTTGAGAACGATCGTGTCGACGACTCTAAGACTATCGGGATCGATCTTGATAACGCAACCATCGTCGTTAACGACGAACAGATGATCGCTATTAGTGGCAATGTCAACGGCACTGAACTCGACGCGTTTGAGGGTTACGACTGGCCTTTCGATGCTCTCGTCCGTCGTTGTAACACCGTGATAAAGATAATGCGTCGTCGTACACACGAATACATGATTTTTCACACTAACGAATTTTCGTACAACCCCATTCGGCGGATCGCCGAAAGTCAATTCGACCTTGTCGACACCGCGCCACAGGTACATGTGTTTTCCCATAATAACAAATCCAAAATAATAATAATAATAATGTAAATAAAATTTTAAACAATAACAACGATGATAATGACGATGATTGTTGCACAAATGATAAACAATGACGTTGTATTTACAGAAGAGCGTGTTCGTTCGACGATTTGACAGCGATTCGTCAATCGGGCTCGTCATAACCCACAAAAAAAATCACCGTCGACGATAAACACGTCCATCCTCGGGTCGCCACTCCCACCTTCGTACATGTCTTTGTCATGTTATCGGCAACATTATTTCATCCCCGTTTCTCGTGCGTTTCATCGCGGTCGATGATAATTTTCGCATCACGCGAAATTTTCGTGCACGACGCGATTAACAATCAACGAGCACATGATCGCGATGAATTTTGGTTGTTCGGGGGGAGGACGAGACGAGGGATTCGTTTAAAATCCAATCTCGTTCACCTGGGGGAGGGGGGGGGGGAATATTGGCGTAATAGCCGCAGCTGTTTTGCTGTCGCCCGAAATCAACCCGAACTACTCACGGATCTATAACGCTTTTCGGGGGGATGTTACCTTCGACCGTTTGACAACCACTGACGCCCCCTGTGTGATAACGTGCGCGCGTTATAGGTCTCTCATTGAGTGTGAGTGATTCGGTTTCTCGCTCGTTCTCTCTCGCTGAGCAGCGCGCGCCGATAGCACTATCTCTCTCGCACTCGTGGCGGAGATCGGAACGTTATACGTCCATTATGAGTGCGAGAGAGACGGCGCTATCGGCGGTCGCTGCGGAGCGAGAGAGAACGGGTCAAGCGATTTCACTTTGAAAGACTGACAACATTCGGTTGCGGGTAGAGGGAGACGTGAATATGTGGCGTAGAACCGCTGGAAACACATATTGCCGAGAGAACAAGTTACCGTGGTAAGATAAGTAAGTGTGCTGATGGACAAAGACGCATCGACGATGTCTCCAACACTCTGATTATCACGTTTTAGTTACTTTTTTTTAGGTTACGATGTGGGACAAACCATTTTGGGGGCTTATGTGAATTTATCTATCGGTTTGTGTGCACCAAGTGTGTATGAATGGTGTGAGGATTTGCTAAAAATTAGTACGAATCGAATTTTCATCTTGGATGTTGATTATTCCGCTCATGGTAGTTGGCGAATTGTTCACCAGGTAGCTCAGCATGAATGTGGCGATTTGTTGATACGATAGGGAGCGCTAGAGGCAACGCGGAACGTAACTCAGTCGGTAATACATGCTATTTCGACGGTGGCTCGAACGAATCAGCACATTTAGCCGGGAATAAAATCTTGTTAAAAATAATTCTTCTGGTTTCAATACTTCGTTATCAATTCATTAATTATACAATCAATGTCCGAAATAGATTATAGTTTGAATATGAGCAACCATTGTTGAAACATTTTTATTAATATTGATGATTCATGTTAACAAAACCCAGGCTCGTTTTTTTTTTGTTTTTCTCATCCAATTCAGAGATCGCCACGTGTTCTTGAATGAAATATAATGCCAGGGAAGTATAAAAAAATGTCCAATGCTGCTCGGCCGGTAACAAAAACAGTAAATCTTCGAATTCAATTTTTTTCGAACATCTTAGTTTCGATCTTAAAAGTCCTAAAAATGGCAATCGAAAGATTGCCATTGACGTCATGATTGAAGATCGATCCATGTCTTACAGAAAATATTCCACAACAATTGTTTCGACGAGTTTCACCAAAAGCTTGGCAATTCGAATGTTGTAAAGAAAGAAAAAAGAAAAATTTTATTCAGTCCCATGCGCAAAAGATTCCGTTTGGCGTCGACCCCGCGCGTTTTGCACTGATATGAAAAAGTTGGCGGGTTCAGATAGGCGAGTGAGTGTGAGTGAGTGAGCATTTGTTACTCTCGGATTATATTATTCCTTGTCTGTGATTTTTACGACGAGGCGGTCGCTTCTGAGACGCGGTCGCGTCATTGGCCGGATCCCTCGAAGCGGTATAGAATTAAAAACTAGATTTCACTAGACCATCAGTGCGTCGACGGCTGAGCACCGAGCACGTGTCCTCGTCGTCGGCTACTACAAAAACTCAAACTGCTGAGTTTGATATTTAAATTATCATCGTTGTTATTATTATTATTTATTCGTCGTGATTGTCGATTAATGAAAGAAACGCGGTGTTGTGGTGTGAGATTTTACGATGTGAGTATTATTAATTTGAATGTGAAGAGTGTTTTTGGAGTAAATCTCTTTGGAGCAAATCTAGTAGATTCAGTGACTGCTATATGCTGCTATATAGAAAGAATCGTAGGATTACTCATGTCTGTTGTATACAACGCGTTTGTATTTTTTTTTTTCGTCTATCGTACACACAGCCCCCTCTGTGGGGAGCTTCGACCATTCTGAACTTCCTACTAGAATGAAATTTTGGGGTTCCATTGTGCCATGATCTCATGGAACGTTTCTTATAATAGACATATATATTATTCTCTTTTTGAATGTCAGTATTAAAGTTAAAAAAATATATATTGTTAAAAAGTGTTATTATTTTCAAACTTCAGCGTAGGCTTGAAAAATATAGAACTTCAATCTCACATTCGGTAGTTTTAATAGTGATTTCTATTAATAATACATTTTTCAAACAAATTTTAAATATTTTCAGAGTTTCTTATATCAATTTTGACGAAATTCAATATCGAAAACTTTTTGGTAGTTGAACCTTCACTTTAAAGGAGTGAATGAAAAAAAATAATCAATTATCATTTTTACATGTCAGATAATTAGCAAACCAGTATCGTATATTTTTTTTACAATGATCAGTACAGTTTAAATCATCCTGAAAACCTTTGATGGTTTGAATGAAATGAACTCTTAGTGGTCACTGTGGGTCAATTTAACCCGGACGAAATTTTCGAATAAATAAATAAATAAATAAATAAATAAATAAATAAATAAATAAATAAATAAATAAATAAATAAATAAATAAATAAATAAATAAATAAATAAATAAATAAATAAGGATCTCTGAACGAGTTTTGAACGACCCATGTGCGATGACCACACATAGTTCATATGCATTGATCGTGGATCAATGAAGTAGATTTACACTTCGCATCATTAAAGATTCATGTTTTTGTGAATTTCATACCGATTACTGTGAAAAAAATGTTGCGCAGGTTTCCTGAATAATAACGAGTCAACGAGTTAGTCACTCGACCGTGATTTTCATATTCATTCCTTTTTATTCCGATATGGGTGTTATCCGAGCTCCACACTACGTACCGCATCAAATAATTTGCGATGAATGAATTACCTGGTGTGTAAAGTCCACCGTCAGATCGATCGTTTGCCAAGAATGTGGAACACTGAGTTCTTTTTTCGTAATAGTTTGAACGACGCTATTTTTAATTCCGTCGTTCGAAAAACGTGGTTAGGGTTGAACCGAAAAGCTCAGTTTTGAAGATACGCATCACAATAAGATGACAAATATGTTTATTAAATTTGCCGATCCTTAAGTAACGTCGGCGATATCGAACATAAAAGGAAATCGATTATTCGAATATTAAACATCGTCTTCTACTATCGCATATCACGCTAATTTCTCGAACAAGAGACAGTTGTCACCAATTAATGAATTATGCATATTTGAATATGCTTAGGTGAAAAAACTCATTGACACATTCATTCATTCAATTTATCAGTCGTTGGTTATACTTTGATGATGATAAAAAAAATAGTCACGTCTGAATTCGACTCGCGCGCAAAATAAATAAATAAATAAATAAATGAGACATAAAAAGATAATAAATTATTATATAATTAATTTTTAGCAATCTATGAGACCTAGGGCTTTCGTTATAATTTGCCAGTGAACTTTAAGTAAGGAGCTTCGTTCTCTGAATTGTTAGAAAAATGTTATCCATTTAATGTTCATAAATTAAATGAATTAAATACATTAAATAATTTAAATAAATTAAATAAATTGAATGTTTGTCGAGCCAGGATATCCGTTAGTGTCGGTTATGAGATCGATCGTTTGGCTGAATTGAAATAAATTCTTCAAGCAACAAAAACTATCAAAGCTATGGAGTATTCTATGGTACAGTCGAATGGGTCAACGTCTCGTGTTGCCGAAGTGCGTTCTAAGGCATTGTGGACCCTGATTGAACTGGCTCGGTGCTTCTCATGAATGATCAAATCATACCAAAGGCACGACACGTCTGCAAATAGTTCCGGTCTGCTACGAGGCGAGACAAACTCCTTTCGAGTGAATCAACTCATTGACCCCGTTTATCAGGCTCCAATATGAAAATATAATTTTTTTTTATATTTCACAATGACCGAAAATTCACTCAACAACGTTCGTGTCAAAAGATTCAAAGATTTTAACATTGCACATCGTCTTTCGGACTTTGAGCTTTCCACTGATTGATTGCACATTGTTCATTTCGCAATAATATCGGAAACAAATCGATATCTCGTTACACAGAGTCATACTTCGTGCTCCACGGTGCAACTTTGGTCGTACCAATCGGTTTGCAACAACGCACGTTATTTTCACACTTGCTAGCTATTTGAATAATTTAGCTAATCCAACGAAATTTATTACAGTCAAAAAAATTTTCGTATGAATAAAAAAAATCTTAATTTTTTTTCTTTCATAAAAAAATTGTTTTTAAATAATTGATAGAAATGTGAAAGTCGAGATTAAAGGTCCGACCGATTGGATCTGAAATTCTTCAGATATCAATATTACATATTGATTGATGGATTTAGTGACCTTTTGACTGCTGATCAATCAGTACGTGATACAGTTAAGTGATACTGCTCCTGGTGCTCATAATTATGAACTTCGATCGTATTCGTATTATTATTATTATGATTATTCGATATATAAGACCATTGCACGATTATTTCTGAGTTTTATTGATTACATTTTTTCCCCAATATCCATTCTCACAATAACCGACGTAACATTTCACATATCCGTCGACAACGATTGGTATTTCATGCATCTTCATGCAATACGCAATTAGTTTTCACACCTTCGGAAATTTTTCACGGTCCGCGGGGTCATCGTCGATGAATGGAATCGTAAATCGGTGACGTCGTAATCGTCGCTGATAATTGCCCATGCGTAAATATACTGAAAAAAAAGTTATATATTAAACAAACTCTTTCGTCACAATGGATAAATTTTACCCGAGCGGTTTTTCAACCTAAAATATGTCACGTTAACTTAGAAAATATGAAATATATTGAAAATTGAAAAAAAAATTGTTAATTATTTTTGTTTTGAAGATTTTTTTTTCACAACATTAAAAATTACATTTTGACCATCATAACAATGTGGAAAAAGGTTTTAAAATATGCTGCAAATTTTTTTAAAACCATTTTAGTTTGAATTAAAAATTCGCATTTGTGCAGCGAATCTTTTTCTCAATTCTCGAGTCAAACACGTAAACGCTTTTTTTCATTATTCTCCCGAAACGTGCAAATGTCGATTTAAAATTAGCGACGAAAGGCTTATTGCCTTGGACGTGAGGCTTATCGTTTTGATTAAAATCGGTATTTCGTGAATTTCAAAGTCTCGTTAATTCTCGAAGCTAAAACGATAACCCTCGTGTATCATTTTTATTATCTCGAATAATATTTAATTCAACCGTATGATTATACGCTCAGCTTTCGATCATCTAGTCCAGTCGTCTTGTTATATCCGAGCGCACACAACGTTGAGCCGAACCATTATTGAACTGGCGGAATTTCAATTCGACACACAATTTCCCGTTGGCTCAGAGTAAATTTAGTTAACTATATTTACATCGTTTTTTTTTCATCTTATCGTGAACACACTCGAAATTACCGCCGCATAAATCGTGACGAATGCTTGTGTGTGAAGTTCCGCGGTAACAAATAAAAAAAAAGTCCATCGGTGTGCACTCGGATGTTCCATAGTTCGAGTACACATCACGTCATGCGCACTGACGCGACGAGTTTGAGCAAGCATCACGTCATGCCGCGCAATTGCGACGATGCTGCTCGACTGTAAAACTTATAATCGAAAGTTGCATTTTATCTTGATACAGTTCCGATAATTGTTTTACGGAAAAAACATAAATGAACGAAAAAAATGACATTTTTTTATGAGAATGAAACAGCGGTATTTGAATTTTTAAACAACGATGAGTTATTATTAGAAGCACGAATTTTAATAAATTTACATACATCGTATGAAAAAAAGGATAAGCTTTGTTTGTTTTTTCGTCGAAACATTTTCCACGAAAACATTTCCCGACGATTTTAATAATATTCAAATTATTCATGAATGTTAAATATGTCCTTATCTAAACTGTTGTTTTTTTATTTATTTTGATGCAAAATATTGTGACGATTGTGATATTTATTTTTTTCCCACTTGATCGTTGAAACGCGTTACGATCGTCTTATCTCACGATATGGTTGTGTCAATATATATGAAGATTACGATCGATGCACGATTTTATCGAAACGTTGATAATCAACGCAGATTGGTGTGATAGGTCGGCGAAATCAATCGGTTTCGCTTATCTATTAATGAAATATTGATTTACAACCGTCATAGTAGCGATATATATATACATGACTTACTATTCCCATCAATCGATTCGTATCGCTTTGCACCTATTATTGGTGCGTTAAGATACACAATGCATCGGTCTATAGTTAGTTTCGTGTTGTGGACATCGTTTTAATCAGTCATAGATTCGAAAACTCCGGAAATGAATTTACGCTGACGGTCAGGCAATAACGAGCTGTGTAAAATATGTCAATTGAACTGTTTTGACCTGTTTTAATGATTTATTCACGATCTCAAGTTCATGGTCTCTTTTGTTGCGAATGAAAAATAAAGCGGAAAAGGAAGAGAAAGAGAGAGACACGATTTTGTTTTATTAGGCCGTAACCTTGATCGAAAGATAATTGTGTCCTTGGGCAATAATGATCGCGAAAAATCTCGTCGTCGTTTCCCGGTGCATGATCGATTTTATTGTCGGCGCGTGCTATGTCACGTGAAGAAAAAAAGGAAAATTATGTAATTCTACAATACGGTTGAACGTTGAATTAATAATATTGTCGCTTATCAATTGGTTTCGCTTATTCGCGACGGATTACCGCGTTAATTTTTTTTTTTTTTTTAATCGATTGGTTAATTTGGGATTTTTTTTCGGATCGTCAAAACGGTTATAGGAGCTCAAAAATAATTATTTGGAAACGAATTCTCGATTATGTGGAATAAATTTACTTGAAAAAATCAACAACAAAACGTTGACAGCTCGAGAATAATAAGTCGAGTCATAGAAATTAAATGAAATGCGATTATAAATTATTTATTTCGAAAAATCAAAAGATTGTGCAAAATACTCGAGACTCATTGCATCTTATTGTCTTGGAAAATGTATTTATCGTACTTATAAGCTTGTAAATTCAATGCAGTTCAACAAATACCAGGATTGAACAATTATAAAAGAAAATAAAGAAAAAAAATAATTTTATAACTCGTATATTTATCAAAAAAATTGAATTTCTGAATTTTGTAGAAACTATATTCAGCATCGTTTCGCTTATCACCGAAATAACGAACATCCCCGAGAACAGTCGAACAAACAATACATTTAAAAATTTTAATAATTTATTCTTTTTCATGTAAAAAATTAAAAACGTAAAAAAAAGTAAGTTAATTGGTCGTAATTAAAAACCAAAAATATTTTCAGGATGGTTGGCGTATCTTGTAGCAGCATAGGGGTGGCGCTCCTGATTTTGCTGATGGTGATTTGCGCCGTGAGCGAAGGTGCGAGGTATCGAGCCAAGTTCATTGTTTTCGTGGTTTTGTGTGCGATAATGGCAGCATGGCCTGTACCACTGATGCTGCTGAGGCCACGAGACTGGAGAAACGCTTTGTGAGTCAATCCCTCATAATCACATGACAAAACATCAACATTGGTTTTTGTAAAGTAACTCGTCGACAATAACGAATTTTTTAATCCAGACTACCCGCATGGGGTACGAGATTCACGGCCCGACTTCTTGGGGTCAATTTCAAAATTCGAGGGCAGGAAAATATCGTCAAAGACTCGGGCTGCGTCGTCATAATCAATCATCAAAGTGCCATTGATTTATTCGGTAAGTCAATTCTCAACTTTGTGTCGATGACTCATATTTTAATTTTGTTTTATTTATTTATTTATTTATTTATTTATTTATTTATTTATTTATTTATTTATTTATTTATTTATTTATTTATTTATTTATTTATTTATTTATTTATTTATTTATTTAGTTATTTATTTACAATTTTACATATTCATCTACTTAGCCAATTAAATGTTGATTTTGTTCAGTCCTAGCGGAACTTTGGCCGGTCCTCAAAAACGGTACGGTAGTCGCGAAGAAGGTAATTCTTTTCTTCGGACTGTTTGGAATTGCATCCTGGTTATGGGGCACGATATTCATCAACAGAAGCAACGTCGCGGAGGCCCAGAAAACTGTAAATGCAACAGCCTCGGAAATTGTTCGGAGAAAGGTACATCATACCGAGAAAAAAAATATTCATCAGAACAACTTTTTCAAATTATTCTTCTGACTCTGAAATTTTCGGATATTCAATTCGTCTTTGTTAATTCGAAATTTTTATAATAATGTATTTTTTTTAGGCAAAATTGATGCTGTTCGTCGAAGGCAAGAGACACTCGGGGAACACGTTGATGCCATTCAAAAAGGGAGCATTCCACGTGGCGATAAGGTCACAAACGCCCATTCAGCCGGTCGTCGTTTCCAAATATTACTTCCTCAATAGTAAAGCGAAAAAATTCGATACAGGTATGCGTTTCTTTTGTTCGTCGAAATTACAGTCTTTTTTTATATCATTGATCATCGTTATGAACTTCGAGACAAGCTATTTTTTGTGTAAATATGTTTCATCTAAATTTGGGTGAGTTATGAATACTTGAAGGGGAAAAAAATGTTTATCTTTCGAAGCCAAAGTCCATCGACTGACGAGACGCGTTGTCTTTAATGGATTTTAATTCGACAGTCGACGTGAATTATTCTTGAGAAAACTAACATGCTTTAGCTAATGAATATCGGTTGATTGGTCGATTGAGTCTGGCCAAAAATAGATTGCGGTAAATTCTGTTGAAAAACCAGAAAAATCAAGAAATTAACCGTCCCAAATCAATAAGAATGGTTTTTAGAGTGTGTTTAGGGGTCAATAAAGTCATTTTTGAACATTTACGCACACGAGGCAACAGTTTGACGAAGTAATTAAGAAGCAGAGATATAAGCTTGTTGAACTTCGACCAACCAAAGTGTCGTTTTGGTGACCTCGATTGAACCAGACGACTCAATCTAACGATAAACATCTTTTTCTGTCTCAGTCATTATTTTTTCAAATATTTCATTTTTAATTCAAAATTATAATTGGAACTTAAACTTACAACTTTATGATATAAGCACATGATGATGATCAAATGAAGACATTTTTATTTATTAGAATATATTTTTTCTGCAACATTTGAGGAATCGAGTCGAGCATGAACGTTGAGAAAGAGATTTTCCATTATTTGCCAGTTACATCTGCAATGTTTGACTTTCCAGGTACAAGTTACATAACGATTTTGCCACCGATTCCGACCGAAGGTCTCGTCAAGGGCGATCTTCCCGAGCTCATGGACAAAGCCTACGAAGCAATGAACACGGAGTTTCAAAAATCTTCGCAGGAGAGTTTGGCCGAGCACAACGAAAAAGCACGTTGAGTTCGTGAAAAAATTGTAAATGACACTCGTGGTCATCGAAATTCCGATCGATACAATTTGTTATCGGTGATCCAATCGAATTGCGCATCGTTGCAACAATTGCAACGCGTGATGATCGTACGACGAAAATTTTCGTAGTATTTTGTTACTACGAAAGTGAAGAATATTTTTCTATGTAATAGTCATACATAAGCAACAAATTTTTTGTACAAACACAGTTCCGTCGTTTATAAGTTCTTTCGTTAATATCGTTTAATTTATGTACGGAAAAAATACGAGAATTTCGTCTCTGTCGAAATATAAATATTTAATAGGAAATTTATATATTTTTTAAATAATTTAGTTATTGCGAGGTACACTTTGTATCTTATTTTTCAATCGAACAGCAGTTGCCTCAGTGACAGATGCACCTTGTGTCATCGGCCAGGAGTCGCAGGAAGCTGACTCATGCTCCATGATTCTCCTAACTGTCAAATTTGTCTCGCACAATGTCTGATTCGTCCGTTTGTTCGTTGGACAAGGCAAAATGATTACGTTTTACCGTACAGCCAATTTATTTGGCTTGGCAGTCGATTTCTTTTCTGTTACCATCTTCTCTTTTCCGTTATACGGTTTCGTAAATTTTGCAATGTGGGTCGACGCTATTCTGTGACATCGAAATATGCGTTCGACTTACGTTCGTAATTTCGAAACGAGAAAATCATGCACAACTATTGCAACCTCACACATCGTGTTGAAACGAATTTTTCAATCGATTTAAATTCAATCTGCGTTTGGCGGCCTTAATTACCTCTCGGTATTCCGTGACTGCACGTTTATTACGACAGCTCATGAAACACATGTTCGTCTGTATACCGATACTCCATAAAATACTGAAGTATTTGAATCTTCTCATTTGTACATAAACTATTAATTAAGAAAATAAAGAAAAAGAAAAAAAAGTCGTGCAGTCTGAGACATAATTTTTTGCCTCGTGTGCGTAAATGTTCAGAAAACTGTGGTGTTTTTTCTGGCAATGAAAAATGCGCCGATTTGTCAAAGCAATATACGTGTCGGTTAACAATACATTATTCTACGCTACGTGTCCGAGGTTTTTTTTTATTTCCAGAAGAAACCCGAGCTTTGTGGAATAATGTATCTAAACGTCCGGTGCAATGAAATTTTGTCCTCTGTACCATTTTATTGCGTCATTTTTACGCTAATTGTCCATTGCACTTTATTTTTGCACTTCCTGATGGTTAACGATAGGTAGAAATAAGCTTCGGATAATGGATCAATTCACAGGTGCAATTGTGGATAAGAAGCTATTATTTCAAGATCGTAAGAAAGAAGATGACGGCCATATAATATCAACGTGCATTGTGTTTATTGTGTAGGGTAATTATCGATGGGGCTTATCACCGACCATAAATTTTTCATCTTTACGATGCTTTTTACCCGACAATAGCTTCATTTCTTCGGACTCTCGGATCTAATCGTGTATATGAAGAAAAAGAAGAATGAAGACGTAGTATATAGGTTTTTGCTAACAGCAGAAAGAACTTTCTAAGACATTTTATGTCACATATATAATGACGATTATCAAAACAATTTCTTCACCCCACGACGAGTGCTTATTCTATAAGCTATAAATTTATATTCTTCTTTCTTCATTTACATATTTCGAGTAACAGAAGTACCCAAGTACTGTATAAACAATGGGCGAATCAATCCCATATAATAACGCCACCCATTATTGAAAAAAAAGGTTCTATTGAAGTTTTATGCTCTATTTAACTTTCCATTCCTTTTCTGCAACCTTTTTGCTTGTAACATAGAATATAAGGCCTTGTATCATTCAAAAACTTGAGGTTCAAATTTTGTTGACTTTGAAAACCCGACGTTTATCAGCGCAGGCGCACGATAACCGGAATCGTCTGCAACTCGACAATAATAGTCCGACATAACCTCAATGTAACGCGAACGTATCAATTCGAAATCGGTCATGAATAAGTGTACGTTATTGTTACGAAATTCGAAAACAATACGTTATTGCAGACGTCTGAGTACTCGTGTGAAACAAACGCCCGCCGAATATTGTTTAGATTTAGTTAGGTAACCTCAAAAAAAAAAATCTAATATTGAGATGATATTTTGTATGATTATTAATCTGTAATTATCGAAAATGTATTCATAACGGAAACGATTCGATGATATTCGTTATTTTTCTCTTGCATTTTGCAGGAAAAATGATTACGAGGCTTTTTTATGTAGTTTGTTGCTGCCTAGCAATATACGCGCGGCGGGATTGGCGATTCGGGCTTTTAACGTAGAAGTTGCTCTGGTCGAAGACCAAGTTACAGACAAGATCATAGGTCGAATGAGGTACAAATTTTGGGAAGATGCGCTTGATAAGGTTTACAGCGATACGCCGCCTCGAAGTCCTGTTCCACTGGAGCTGCACAGGGTAAAGTTATGCGGAACGCTAACACTGATGAATCTTACAGAATTTGCATGTATTGACAAAACTTCAATACAAGGCAAATTTTCCAGATCGCATTTAACTTTGTATAAAACATTATTATCGTCCTAAGGGTGAAAAAAAAAAGGTATTGATCAAATTATTACAGATATTGAAACGGCATACCCTCACAAAGCGTTACTTTAAGCGGCTCATCAATGCCAGACTGGAAAAATCGGGTGTCACAATGTTTCCCGATTTGGAATCATTGGAGAAATATTCGGAAAACGCGTCGTCGTCAATTTATTACTTATTGTTAGAGGCCAATGGAACGAAAGACGTCAACGTCGATCACGAAGCCAGTCACTTGGGGAAAGCTATTGGGATTGTAACGCTGATACGTTCTGTGCCATATCACGCACGCAAGCGAAATTGCATCTTACCGCAAGATATTCTATTGAAGCACAGTGTTGCAATGGAATCGGTGTTCCGTGGGGAATCCAGCAAAGCACTGTGTGACGTAGTATACGACGTTTCCTCCAGAGCTAAGCTCCATCTGGATAAAGTGAGGACTCAGAAATCCCACCAGAGATATATGACCCGAGTTATAATTTTTCTGATTCGATCCTAATTAATAATTCTTTTTAAGGCACGTTCCTTGAGAAAAGGATCGATAAAAGGAACGACTTCCATATTTCTGCCTGGAGCACTGGTTCATAATTATCTCGAGAAGTTACAACGAGCTGACTTTGATATATTTTCGCCGACACTACAGCAGAAAAATAATCTGCTACCCCTTCAGCTTTATTGGAGAAATCTTATTTCCAAACCTTATTAATGGATGTACAGATATGTAAATATAAAAATATTTATAGTAAAAGACTGATTGCACATTTTTCATAGAATTAATTTAACTATATCCAAGTTAAATTATAGTTTCATATTTTAAAAATATGGCTTTCGAAGAGAATCCACATTCAAGATCGAAAAGTTTTGAAAAATTAAAATATTGAAACATTCTTTCATCGGAACTTCCCACCCACACTCACAAACATCATTGATTGGCCTAACTATAGCCGCCTACATTTCAAAATATCATAATCTTCTCAAACTAATAATGAGTTCAGTTTTTCTTATCAGCAGTTATAATTTCCACAGATAGGTTTGTTTGAATTTACCCGCGCTTTGATCGACTTTCATAACGCCCAATCGTACCTCAGTAAATCGTGCGACGTAATCACGGGTCAGATACCTGTCCTGCCGGTAATGAACATAAATACCTGATAATTACCTGAAATTACTAGAAGTTCCCTCTCGCTCTCAGTCTGCCAATGGCTGCGTAATTCTGATCAATGTAAGACTTATATTTTATGGTGGAAAAAATATTTGATATTCTTGGGAATAACAGTTTATAGTTTTCTATTACCGACTGAGTACCAAATGGCGCGACGATAATATTTAGTACGTTGTTGCGTTGCAATCCGGACCGAAATAGGGCGCTGCGATCGGTTCCGACGCGTAAGCAACGAAACATAATTCGCAAAATTTATAATCTACAATGCATTTCCTTCATAAAATCAAATAAAAAATCACAACTCCATTATAATTTTCATTCGAATTTTCATACCACCTGAGAATTAACTATTGCGCTCGGTAACGAGGTCGGTACAATATCGACTGAGCATTCGAGAAGAGAGAAAAAAAACTCGAGTGCACGAGTTCTCTGCTGCGTTGATTTTTTACCGATAGCGGTGATATATCGCTGTCTCTCTCTTTCTCTGTCTCTCTCGCTCTCGGCACTCGTCAACGCCGTGCTTCGGCCATATTTATCGAAAAATGGCGGAGGTAACGCTCTATGATTCGGCTATTTGTCGATTATGTGCGGAAAACAATGACAACGGCGAATTACTTTACGCGGTTGACGGCGAAGAACAAGATTTAAGCTCCATGGTGAATCGCTACTTGCCAATAAAGGTACGAAATTGTCCGTTAAAAAATCAATCCAAAAATAAGACCCCAACTTGACTTCCCATCGCACGCCAATATGGAGGTTCCACTGATTTTCGTTGCACCCATCGGAATCAGCTACTACACGAATCAAGATATATTACGAATTCGCACGATCGAACGAAAAATATTTTGAATCGAGTTTCGATTGAATTGTTTGATAAATTGAGTTTCGACAGTTTCGATTATTGTCACGATCAGTTGCGTTCTGTCTCTGTTCAATCTTGTCACGAAAAAAAAAATGAGATTTTGAGTTTCATTTGTTAACTTTCAATGATTTGACTGCGTTCAAATTGTAATTTTCGTCTAGAATTTTTTGATTTCGATGACATTTTTTTGTAATTGACATGTAATGGAATAATATATATTTCTAAAGTAACCAATCTTCGGGTCATTGACTAACCTCAAAATAATTTTTTTTTTTCATAAGATGATCTTGTGTGATATTAATTTTTTATTTGTCATATTCAATGATGGAAAATGTGATGATTCGATGCTTCGATTGATATCTTTTACTCCTACAGCGTGATAAAAGTAAAAATACAGATACTTTTAATTTTGTCACTTTTTGCAAAATTCAAATGGGATTCGTTGAATCGCTATTCATTGTGGTCAATGGTAGCTCTGGGATATTGTTTGTAGTTTGATACTCCTTCCGAGATGAAATGTAAAAACTTGTACTGCAATAAAGAAACAGAAGCTGACCATGATGCAAATAAAATGAATCTAGAATGTATTGCTAAGTATCCGTGAATCAAGGCTGGTATAGCAAAAGTTTACTTTACCCCTGTACCAACTTCCTGTGAATTTGTCGAAGCCGTAATGCGACAATGCACCTGGTGCTATGGAAATATGTTTACATAAGTCGCACCTTGCTGGCGAGTCGTTATCACTGGTTTTAATTTCCATCCCTGATTACCGTTCAAGGTCCGCGACGATGGCAAGCTACCACGCACGATATGTCCAGGCTGCAACATTCAGCTGGAAGCGACGGTGCAGTTCTTCGAGCTGCTCGTGGATGGACAGCGCAAGATACGAGAAATGTGGAAACAACAAGTGGAAGTACAACGAAAGACTGAGCGCGAACGGTTGAAAGCTGAGAGAGAAAATAATGAAACTGCTGTCGATAATCCTGAACCAGAAAGTTTTTATTATGCGAACGGTGATCAACAGTTTGCTCAACAAATTATCATCAAGAGTACGCTTCTTTCTTTTTTTCAAACTGTTTATAGAATATTTTCGTTGAATATTGTTACTGCTGAATGCGATTAATTCAGTAATACAAATCATCATTTTTTTATTTGTATGCAGTTCTGCCGGACGGTTCGATGTACGCTGCCGAGCACGAAATGAGCTTGCAGGTAGAAGGCCTCAATAAGCCGAGAAGAAAAAGAGGTCGACCTGCAAAAAATATTGTCGATCTAGACAGCAGCAAGGTATTAAAACGAAAATAAAAGAAAACAATTATATTTTCCATCGTCTTTGATTAAGAAAAAATTTTCCATCTGCAACTCGTGATTTATTTTTCATTGATCTACGAAGAATTCCTTGACGGAAGAAGCTGTTGATGGAGCGAGTCAGGAGGAAGAAGAGAAACTAGACGACGAAGTTGACGAGGTGGACGGCGATGGTAGACGTCGAAGAAAGCGAAAAGTTCCAAAGAGGTAACGCACGATCGTATCATCGATTATCCAAAATATTTTCGATATCATATTTTTTCAACTTTTTACAATCGATTCCAGATTTTCGGAGGCGGTTCAAGGGAAGGAATTGGAAAGAATTTTCAAGGAAGAAGGCGTGATAGACGATGACGAGGATGGAGTGGACAATAACGTCGATGATCCGGAAGAAAAAATTCAAGTTCAAGCGCCAGACGATCACGAAGGTTTGCGTTCAATTGAATTAATGCAAAATATTGATTCAATAAAAAAAATTCCAAGCAATAGTATAATAATAATCAAAACTCATAAATTTACGTCTAAAGTGAGGTTACCACATTGTACAGAAATAATCGGTCACTTGGAATCCGAGGAGGGAAAAGATTTGGGCGAATTGGTAATCGTGAACCGAGCCAGAGGTCGAGGAAGACCGAAGCTCAGAAGGCGCAAGAACAAATTCACCTGCAATTTGTGCGGTCGTGGTTTTCTCCAACGAAGCAGATATATCATGCACAAGTGGGTTATCGAATTGTTTCTCACTCTTTTATAAATGTTATCGAGCTTTGATTCGACGATTTTTTATTTCTTCTTTTTTTTATTCAAGGAGTTTTCACAAAGGAGTCAAATATCAATGTTCCGAGTGCAAAAAGCAGTTCACGAACAAAGAAAATTGCATCCTCCATCAAAAAACGACGGGTCACACGGGCGAAGGAATAATCGACGGTCTCGAGGCCGAAGAATCCAACGCTCAACAAATTTCCACGAATCTCTCGGAAAAATCGATTTCCGAAATTTCAAGCCAAGACAACGAAATCATCGACAAATCCAACTCGGAAATCACGTGTCGCGATAACGAGAGTGTGGAAAATTCGAGTTTGGAAACCACGGGTCACGATGGAATCGACGAAGACGCCGAAGAAAAAATCGATGAGAACAAAGAAATCGCAAACGCAATGAAATCATCGAAACGATCGATCGCATCGCAATCGCGTTCCGCGATTTCCGAAGCTTCGAAACAATGGAATTGCGAAAAATGCAACAAATTTTTTGATTCCAAAGAAGTTTACGAAATTCATTTGAAAAGTGTTCACAACAGTGACAAACCTTTCGGCTGCACGGTGTGTGGCAAAACGTTCGTTTATCACGCGAGTTTGAAGGAACACTTGTCGACGCACGAGGTAAACATTTTTGGGATTCGAAGAATTTTTAGGAAATTACCATTATAGCTGAAATCCGTATTTTTAACAAAAGTAACGAGCAAGCTGCAAATTAAAAATATCAAAATTATAAAAGTTAGATATAAGCCGTTGCGGACTTTTTTCATAGGGAATTCAATTCTCTAAAACATTGCTTATGTGAACTTTTGGTCTAGATAGCGTTGCTTATCCAGCGTTTGGACGGAAAAGTAAGAATGCATTGATTTTCTTATTGTTTTTACCTTCTCGTCTAAGCGCTGGATAAACAACGCTATATAGACCAAAATTTCACATGAACAAAGTTGTAGAGAATTAAATTTCCTATAAAAAAGTCCACGACGGCATATATCTAACTTTGATAATTTACGCGTGGGAAAGCTCCAGAGACATTCATTGTCATTCGAAATATTGCGCGTTCGAAATTTTTGACTGGATATGTCTTCTCGACGTTTTGACACATTCTGAACATGGTGACACCAAGATCTCGAAAACAATCAAATGTCCCACCATAACATAGCTTCCTCCATGAGGAAGAAAAATTATCACGAGGCAATATTTATATTTCCAAAAATTCGATTCCAGGGAAATAAATCGGACAGAGGTTATCCCTGTGATATTTGTGGAAAAATCTTGAATCATCCGAGTTCGGTCATTTATCACAAAGAAGCGGAACACAACGGTCGTCGTTTCGTTTGCAACAAATGCGGCAAGAGTTTCAAACACAAACAGCTGTTGCAACGTCATCAACTCGTGCACTCGGACGATCGTCCGTACATATGTGGATCGTGCAACGCGAGTTTCAAAACCAAAGCCAATCTCATAAATCATCAATTCACGCATACCGGCGAGAAGAAATACTCGTGTGAACTTTGCGGTCAACAGTTTGCTCACAAAACCAGTCTCACCTTGCATTACAGGTGAATCAAACGCGAATTAAATTTCTAAAAATTATCATCATAAATTTAATTAATTAAAATGGCAAAAAAGTTAATTTAAAAGAAAAAAATAATCAACGACTAAAATTCCAACAATTTTGGTTTGTTGTAATGATTATTATTATTTAAACGTAAATATAGATGGCACACAGGACACAAACCGTACTCCTGTGAGGTCTGCAACAAAAGTTTTTCGCAAAATGGAAATCTTCAGGAACACATGAGAATTCATACGGGCGAAAAGCCTTACAGTTGCGATCATTGCGGTCGAAAATTCACGACGTCCTCGCAATTCAAGCTGCACGTCAAACGTCACACCGGCGAGCGTCCGTGGAAATGTGAATTTTGCGAGAAAACGTTTCTTCACAAAGACACTTGGAAGTGTCACGTGCGTCGTCACAAGGGCGAACGACCCTTCACATGCGCCCACTGCAGCCGCAGCTTCACGGAACAATGGGCCCTGAAGAAACATCTCCGACTGCACACTGGTAATCACATTTGAGGAGAAAGTTGACTGTTGTTCGAACATTTTTTTACGATTGATTTTCAGGATTTTTTAAATTTTTTTTTATTATTGGAATTATTGCAATGGAACTGATTGTGAGTGAATGTTTATCAACACTATTAGATGATGCTGGAATTATTTTGTCACAAAGTATTGAATCCCTAAAAATAGTGGATACGATAATAAGTTTTGGAGAAATTATTTTCAAGACTATAAACTTCACGAAAATGCAGAAAATGAAGAACAGGCAACTCTCCTCTTCAGAAAAAAAATCATAATTAAGCTTTAATCGCTAATGATTATTTTTTTCAAAACATTGAAATTTTTCTAAAGGATAATAATTTTTTTTCAGGTGAAAAACCATACTCTTGCGACGTTTGCGGAAAAGCTTTCGCCGATTGTTCAAATCTTACCAAACACAAGAAGGTATTATTATCTTGACACTTTAGACTCGATAGCTGCATTATTTGCCGAATCATACGTGCATCGTGAAAAAATTTGAAACAGGTGCATCGCGATAATAAAAACCCGTCTGCCGAGAATTCATCGAAAGCCGCTGCGAGTGGGGAATTGTGGGAAATTTTGGAAGCACCCAACGAACCCGATGAACCATCACTCGGAGAGCACATAACTCAAGTAATCGCGGGCGAGGAAACTTCCGAGGATGGAATACCCCAAATAATTTACGTCTCTTATCAGGATCCGGACGATCCCAATCAGTCTCGAACTTTGCATTTTGGTGAGTTAATTCTCCGCACAATTGTTTAATCTTTCTATTTGAATCAGTATTTTCCATAATCGTCTCTATTCGGAAACTGAAATCATAATTCACTAAAATAATTCTACATTAATCAACTTTACTATTGGTAAAAATTTTCAAAATTTAATTTCACAATTTAATCGTAAGTTTTTTATTAATAGAGTCGAATATTATTTTTTTTTCGTCCCTGATATATCTTTTTAATTTATTTAATATTCAATATTTCGAATTTATTTTTTTGTTAATTTAAAAATAATTTTTGAACCAATAAGTCGACGTAGGTATGATGGAGGACAAAGAAGGAGGACTGGCAAGTGTAACTGCTGGACCATCGCTGCCAACCCTGGACGTCGACGATCCGGTTCAGGTGATTCCCAAAGGAAGGCCTCAGCAAACCGGACAAACAGATTCTACCAGAGAAATTCAGATGGATCTCAGTAACTCGAATCTTCAGCTTCAGGTTTGGAAAAAAAATTAATAAATAAATAAATAACACCGAAAAAGTTTCGTATTACGAATCGATTTTAATTATGACAATCGTTACTATGATGTCTGTGATACCCAACAGATAACGGACGAGGAAGGCAATCCGATTCCACTTTCGATACAGGACGCTCGACAATTGCTGGCCGACGGTCGATTCGTGAGCCAGTTGAACGAGGGCCAGGCTATTCGAATTTCCGACGAATTGGCGCAACAATTGAACGTTCAGGTTCAACGAGGAATTGAACTGGACGGCATCGAAACCGACGACGCTGCCCCATCGTCCGCGATACTCGCGCCGACTAATCAAACCGATGCCGAAGCTATAGTAAAAGTTTTGGAGGTTCGATAATCATTTTTTTATAATAAACATTTTTGAAATTCCGCATTATTCTCATTTCCGTCGTAAAACAAATCAAATAAATACATTGTTGTCTTTCTATTTGTATCAAATATGTTAAAAATATTTATACATCGAACAGGACGAAGACACGGATGCAACGGCAGTCGCGGCGGTGAATCAGATGGAAGGCGAAGCGGAGATCGACGACGGCGCGCAAACGATCGAATTCACGACCCAGGACGGCCAGAAAGTTCGTCTGGTAACGTCGTATCACGTTGATCCGATGCAACTCGCATCCGAGTACCTGACTATAGTTTAGTAAATAACAAAAAAAATTATTAATGCGCAATAATCGACAAAGTCTGTGACTCGTTGTGCAACTAAAAATTTTTCGATCGCAAATGACGGTTGCAAGAGTAACGTCAGGGTTTTTATGCGTGCATGAAAACTTGGCCCATGATTTCGTGAAAAAATAATGCGAATCGGTTGATTTTTAGACTTGTTTTTTTTTTTTAATTTTGATTTTATTGTTATAATTTTTTTTCAACCGAACCTTTTTTTTAAAAAAACGTGTATATAATGACGATTACGAGATTCGCGGTTGATAGCTTTTTTTCCTTGCGTGGTTGAAGTGATTTACCTCGTATTGATATTGAAATCGATGTGAGAATAGTCTCGATGATTTATCGCCCTGTTGGCGCGCGTTGTTGAAGGATTATGACGGTGATGACAGACGTTCGATCGTCACACGATATGCGACACTCACGATTGAAGAAACGAACGTATCATCATTTTTCAACCGATGGCGATTCGTTTGACGTTATACCGTGAAAAATATACAATTTAAATATACAATGTACGAAAAAATATCTCATGCCGATATTACATTGTTGATTAACCATTGTATCTGTATATACGAATAATACAAATTTTTTAATTCACAGTTTATTAAGAATATTTTTAATTCACGATATCCTTGAAATTTTAGTGATCGAGAAACTTGAGAGTATGATAAATTGAATGCAAATTGGAAACGATTATAGTTGGTTACATTTTCTCGACGAATGATTTATATTTTTATTTGAGGCACTTGGTTGCAGTGCGGATTGATACGCAGGATGATGGAAAGGGGGGGGGGGGTGGTAATGAAACAACCGAGACATCTTTTGACAGGTACCGGGATGCAGTTTGTATTGTTTTTTTTTTTTTTTTTTTTTTGAATGATAGATATTTGTACACGTAAAAAAGTTCAGAATAATATTAGCTCGGGTGTGTTACCGTGAGATCGGCCGACAGTGTGTTTTGGTATACCAAAAGAGGCGAAAAGCTTTCTACGATTAATTGTCATCGAGCATAATTATTAAATAAGAATTATGTCTCATTGATTCGCGTTGAAACAAAAAAATCTTATGATTTCCATAGTTGACAAAAAAAATTATTGAAAATCAGGTTGAATGGAAATGATACGAGTGTTAAATATTTATTAACAAGCAAGGGAACAACAGACGTTGAAGTGAATTTATTAATCTAATTTTTTTTATTAATCTAATTCGGGAAATTTTTATAATCGAATTTTTCTTTTTTTCATACACAACTTTAAAACGATCGGTATTGAATGAGTTTTGAAACTTTTAACAATCGTCGATTCAAATGCGAAATAATGTTGGATGACTGCAAACATCCAACTCGTGCACAGTTAATTAAATTTTTTAACTCGATAAAAATGTAAGACGTCTTTTTTTCTTTCTTTCGATCTTTTTTTTGTATAAAGCGTAGCCAGATCGATAAATATCCATTCCCAGTTATAAGCTTCGTAGCGATAATCCGGGATTATAAATTTGTATTCAAGACGCGCATTCGCAGCATTTCGCTTCACAGAAAGTACAAGCACAGTCTAGCACGAACCATTTTTCTAACGACAGTTAATTTTTTTTTTTTGAACGCTATGGCAAGCTTTGTAACAGTTGGATCTTCGTGGCAAGCGATCGACGCGTTTACGCTGACAACAGATTCAAAATCACTCGAATGACTTTTTTGTTTTGTTTTTTAATTTCATTTTTTTTTTTTCAATTTCTCGTCCATAAAAACCAAAACTATCCAGCGAAAAAAAATGGTACGTTGATAAACACGAACTGATAGCCACGATAGAAGATTTTATTGACGCTAGACTCGGGCTCTCGCGAGAACCGACGTTTCTCATCCCGATCCGCTCAGCATGAAATTTTGAGTGTAATCGTATTCGATGGTCGGTATCACGGATTGCACGAACTTAAGAAATATTATTAGGTACATGTGAACCCCGAGTTCGCCACCTCCCTCCATTACCGTTTCTATTATCTTCTTCATCACCTCGGCGTGCCTGCGAAAATTGAAAAACGGTGTAACTTAAAATTTTGTCGAGTCACATTGTTGTAGAACGTTGCTCTATGTACATTCGTTTTTCGTTATAAAAAAATAAATTGGTATATTGAAAAACATTTTTACAGTGTTGAAAAAATGTTCTTTGCAAACAGAAAATTGGAAATTTTTACAACATTCATAGTCGTAAAAGAATTCTTTCTGAGTGCAACTTTTAACCCTCTCAGAAACATATCATATCAAATTCCATGTTTCTATATTTTGTGGTTTAGGCTATGCGTAATCTGGCCGTTAGTCAGTTAGTCAGTCACGAAATAGTTTTTTATATATACATATAGAAGGTACATATACATATTAAAGTTATATATACATATTAAAGATATAGATATATAAATAAAAGATATAGATATTGACGCTTTTTTGTTTTTACCTGCATGGATGAACCGATGCCATCGGTGGCCCAGGCAAATGTGGATGAGTTTCCATCGTTACCGTTTTTTTCGCGTGATCCTGGCTAACATCCTCGTACATTTCTTCCACGGTAAGTGGTTTTTGATTCTACAACAAAAAATTTATATCGATCGACTTCGGACCCATAGTGAAAAAACCAATTGTTCTTTTGCGTTTTTATTTTAAAAAATATATGAATATATTTCAACGAACCTCGTCATATCCAAAGAGCCACAATCTGGGAGTCTGATAATATTTGTCATATGTAATGTGCAAATCGTACGTTCTCGTGTGAATTATTTCACCCTCGGGAAATACGCATTTTTCTTTGGTCGATTTTTTTTTCGTATCCGCCGCATATTTGTCCTGTTCGTCGAGCATACCGCTCACTTCGAAGGCCTCCATGTCCGCGGCTTCCTCGTCATCGTCCTCGTCGTCGTCGTCGGCGTTGTCCGACGTCGGCGACTGAGCTTCGTCCAAAGTCATTTCCGAAACTTTTTCGTCGATACCGCCGACGCTCGAGTCAAAGTGGTGGGTATCGACCCAACCACCTTCGGGATCGTCGGCTTCGATTATTCTTTCTTGTTCGTCGCTATATTCTATCTGAAAATGTTCAAACAAATTGAAAGAGGAAAACAGAATTTCAACGCTGTCTTCGTTTTTTTTATTCAAGGAAAAAAGGTGAATCCTAATATCGTTAATATTATAATAAATTATTATAATGAACAAGAAAATTATAAATTTTCTTATTTTCCATCTCTGCTTGATCTTTGCTTAAATCATTGAAAATCATTATCATTTAATTTCAATATATATTGAATATATTATTGAATATTGAATACAAAAATCTTTTTATTTGATGGTAAGACTGTGAATTTTTGTTTCTTCTAATATTTTCAATTTACTGCGTTGCCATAAAAATTATTACCCTAATTTTTTTGGAAAAAATATTTTGGTAATTCACTATGATGATAATTCTACACACACACACACCCACATATGAGGATTAAATGTTAAACATTTTCATTCACATGGATTAATATATTATAAACAGCTTAACCATCTGTTCATTAAGTACAACAGATTACATAAGCATCTGTCATCTCAAATTCACCTGTTTGCAGCGTCGACTACAAGGAACATTCCTCGTGAGCAAAAATTGCTTCTTCTTCGGTAGGTAAGACTTTGTCCTGTCCTCGTCGCCGGTGGCCCATTGCCACGTCGGACAGTGATGTACCAAATGATCTCCGGCCGCTACAAACTCCTCCGGCGTCAGCACACCGGTTTCTCTGAATTTGCTCTCCTTACAAACAAAACGTATATAAATAATCAACAATCCAATTTCAATAGGTTTGCCTTAATGTTATCAAAACTCCATCGCATTTAATTTTTTTAAAACTAACGCTTAAAAACTGGAGGAAAAAAAAATTTCGGAGTAATCATCCAACCGAAATCAATATTTCAGTTGAATAATTACTCCGAAATGATTTCTATTTTTTTAAAATAATTTCTAACTTATCGATAAAGAAAAAAATTTGTAAACAAAAAGTTAAACAAAAAATGAGTAAAAAATTTGTAAGCAAAATAAATTATTACGCTCACAATTTATTTCGTTATAATCATTCTCATAAAAATCGTAATAAAAACTAAAAAAATAAAAATAAATATATTTTCAAAAGAACCAAATAAACGGAAACTGTGTTGTACCTTCAACACTGGAATTAGATACTCAGCGACACCGAGCGCAGTGCCCTTCACGGAATTTATAACGCTCTGCATATTTTTATCACCGAAATTCCGACAAGTCCACGCAAAACAACGACGAAATTTCACTGTACGTTTGTTCTTTTTTATTCGTACTACGTGATCACCGCGAATTCACATTCATCACTGAATGACTTATCTTTTCTTCGGTTCTGACACTATCCGGAATTCTTCGTAACAATGCGTTTGCGGGATCGATTTGACGTACGCAACGCGCGACTGGTACACCATCTACAGCGTAACCAGCACTCTTGTCTACGGTCGACCGGGTCGACGATGATTACAACGACCGGAGAACGCAGATTTACGTGAAACCGTACTCCTCATGGGAACGGTTGGCAGCCATTTTGGGGGCCACGACCGCCCCAGCCGCTGACAGCGGCGGCGTTGTTCACCACGCGTTCGTGAATTCTCGGTTTTCTCCGCCCGATCTCCGTCCTTCTCTCACCCGCGGTCTTCATTAGCGCGGGACAGTCGGACGTCTCACTCTCTCTCACGCGTCTACGCTATGATCACGCGGTCTCTCTCTCACTCACGGTCTTCATTCCTGCCGCGCAGCTGGCACGTGTGCAAGAGAGCAAACATTATAACTCGCTATCGAGAGCGCAAGAGAGATGAACGCAAAGGGCGGAGCTTCATTATTCTTTTATGTGTCTGTGTCACACTATAATCTCAGTTTCTCGTGTCAAAGTCTAACACGGGGAATACAGTTCTATTTAAGGTGATGTGAAGCCAGCTGATCGCGCCATGACCGCGAGAGAGATGGCGCTATGAGCGTTCGCTTGCGGAGCGAGGGAGACCGAGCGAGAAAGGTGATCAGCTGATTTCACATCACCTTAATTCTTTTTTCCTCACATCCACCCACGTTTTCGTAAACACGCACGAATACTCGATAGTCTGGATTGTGAATTAATCGAGGCGATATTTTTTTTGTCGCACGAGGTCGCTAGTGTCGGGTGGGCCTGTCAAAACGAACATTTGTTAAGGTTTTGTGATATATATTTTGCTCGTTCTCTCTCGGTCTGAGGCGGGTGCCACTGGCGCTGTCACTCTCCCACTCATGACGGCCTATCCAATGTAACACCACCTTAGGACAATCGCGAAACGATGATCCATTTGTTACCAGAAGATCCAGAATAGAATTGGAACATTTGAAATTCGTATCGCGTACGTAAATCTGATGAACACAACTGCGATCAACGAGGCTCCTCTAAAAAAAAATGAACCAGCATTGTGTGATTTTTTTCTCGAACGATTGATCATGTGATTCAATTATGTTTCGTTCATATTTTGAATATTGGTGAATTAAGTGATAAGGACATTCATTAAACATTAAATAATCAACATTTTCGTTGGAAAAATCATTTAAATCAAAACTGTGATCTTTTTTTTTTATTGCATTCACAGTTTTGATTTATTGTGTAGCCATTGGTTGCTCGTTGATTAGATTAGATTGAAAATAAGAGACCATTGTGATGATAAAATTGGTATCAATAAAGATTTATGCGACAAAGTCTGCAGTTTCTACAGTGCACGCACTGTTGTGAGGCATTCGACCCAAAGCTATTTCCGTACGGATTTCCAAACAGCCTGTAGTCGAGATTAGATCCATGGGTCACTGAAGATTCAATCATGATTCGATATTCGAATATTCTGAGGTTTCTGAAGAAGAAATCTGTAAGTGCTGCATCAACAATGTCTACCCAGATTTTGTTCACATTTTTTCAACTTTTATCATAAAAATTTCTTCACTCGGAGATATTTCATCCGATTCGGAGCAAAGTCACATCGAGTCAGCGCTCGAACTTGACATCACTGAGACTCAATAAACAAGAACTTCCGAAGCAGCCAGTACCGGATTTGAAGAGCACAGCTGATCGCTATTTAAGGTGAAATAATTCATAAGATTGAGGGCATCCAGCGCGCATGACTATTCTATCCGAAGACGCAGCAGCGTCTCAATATCTTGTGTAAAAAATATAAAAAAATATATTGAACATTTTTTCGTTTGCAATTTCATAATCTGTAGATCAGTCAGACCACTATTGAATAGAGACGAATATTCGAACACTGAAAAAATCGTCGCTGGATTTATCAGCGATGTTGGTAAAAATTTGCAAAATCGGCTATTAGAGAGATATGAAAGTACTGATAGCTGGGTAAGTTATATCTTTATGAATTAATATAAACGTTTTTAAGAGCCCTGCTTGTCTGATTTCGATGCATACAAAACGAATTGTTCGAAACATATTTCCTTTTTTCCTAAATGAATTTTATGTTCTTTGGAACATTTTATGAATTTCTTTAAGACAGAGTTCTAGTAATAAATGTTTGATTCTTAAATAAAATATTTTTTCACATGATAAATATGATATAATAAATATGCTTGGAACTATTGTCCCCTAAATTGATCTATTGTATTCTCTTTAATCGGAATATAAAAAGTGAAAAATAAAATGTTGAACCTGCATTTCCATCTTGGCCTGTAATTTTTATGTAATTGAAATATTACACCCTGATATGTACTCATTCATTCAGATGAATGAATGGTTTTTGCAAGCTGCATATTTGAGCTACAGAGATCCGGTGATTGTGCTATCGAGTCCTGGAACAGTAGGGCCGGAACAAAAATTCAAATCTCCAGAAGATTTTCACACTTTCGGAGCACAACTCGTTCGAGCTTTATGGGATTACAATACAATGGTGAAATGGTCGGTTAGAAATTCATTTTTATGAACGATGAATAAAAACTCAATTGGCCATTAGTGATAATGCATTTTTTTAATTATGACGTTATCGGGAAATTAGTGGAAAAGTGAAGGAAGAAATGGTTCGAGGCCAACCCTTGGATATGCAACCTTATGCAATGATTCTCGGAACTCATCGACGACCGGGCGAAAATAGTGATCAGCTATTGCATACAGATGACTCGAAACACATAATAATTCTCAGCAATAATCACGTCAGTTTGGCAATTAAAAAAAAAAGTAATATGAATAATATTAAAATAGAGGTAATATCATATTTAGCTAATTTGTATCTGCAGTTGTTCAAATTAAACATCGTGGACGATAACGAAAATTTATTGAGCGAAAATCAAATAAAAAGCGTTATTCGGGACGTTTTCGATCGTTCTCGAGAGGCCGGAAAGTCTGTTGGAATTTTAACAGCGAATTACAGGGACCAATGGGCCGAAGATCATTGCAGACTGAAAGGTTTGTATCGACGCATACATTTTGTGTTTTTTTCGTTCCTATTAATTAATTCCTAGGATTTTAATGTTGAATCAACTCCAAAAATTCACAAATCAGTTTAAAATATATTGTTTTAGAAATTGGAACAAACGTCAAAATACAAAATGACGTTTAATAAATTAAACTAACTGTAATTAATCAAACTAATTAATCAAATTTTGAATTAACTCAGAAAATGTGTGCATACATTTTTTTGCAACTCAATTAAAAATGTATTATTGTAGAAATTGGAAAAAACGATGAAATATTGAACGACATAGAAGGGGCATTATTCGTACTCTGTTTGGACAAGGAATTGCCAAAGCTCAACGACGACAATAAAAACATAGCTTCGATAAGAGCTGTGCAGAGTATGACCGGATTCAGTAGCTCGACAAATTCTGGAAATCGTTGGCACGACAAAACCGTTCAGGTGAAAATTATATACCTTACTTTCTTTCTTTTTTTTGTCCAATAAAATTATTTACAACTGATGGTCCATCGATTCGAAGTACATAATCTCTCCCGATGGTTTCGTGGGAATGGAATACGAGCACAGTCCATGCGAAGGTGGTCCCGTTGCGATGCTACACGATCACGTATTGACAAGCATGTGAGTCTGTAAATAAATCCCAAAAAAAAAAGACGGACTCGGTTAAATTAATAATAAATATATTTACAGATCAAACAAATGTGTCAACGATAACGACTATTCGATCGATTTTCCAAAAGCCAAACATTTGAAATTCGAGCTTGACGATACTCTTGAAAAATCAATTGACAATGCCGCTAATTTTGTGGATAAGTAAATGAACGTTAATTGTTATTACATTTTTTTTTAATTGGGAAAAAAAAATGTGGGTGATATTAAAGCGTTGGATTTTTAAAGAATGTCGATGGACATAGATATGGAATGTTTCACGTTCGACGAATTCGGAGCCTCGGCGATAAAACGAGCGAAGCAAAGTCCGGATAGTTTCATACAAATGGCCATGCAAGTGGCTTTCTACAGAATCCACGGCAAACCCCCGGCGCATTATGAATCTGCGGCATTGCGTAGATTTCGAAGTACTCGAACGGAATGCATCAGATCCACGAGTGTGGAATCCGTTAATTTCGCCGAAATTATGACTCGTGAAAGTACGTCGATGAGGGAACGAAAGGAAGCCATGACACGGGCCATCGATACCCACAAACAAATTGCAACCGAGGTAGGTTTGCTTTTGAATAATCGAAACGTATTGGAAATTATTTAAAAATCATGGAATAAAATATGGAACTAAAATGATGAGAAAAAAATGGAATTGCAATGTTTGCTAATGTGAAATAGAATTTTCAATGAGTATTTTAACCCTTAGCCGGCACACTTGTCGGCGTATAACTTAGCTGGCTACATGGGTCTTTTCGACCCCATGGCACCAAAAGGTTTGCTGCGATTAACCAATTGATTACTTTCTTACTTGTTGTCATCGATTATTTAGTTCAAATTCCATATTTACTTCAAAAAAAAATGTTGGAGGTAAAAAAAACGCAAAATTGGCGATTTTCACCAAAAAAATTGAAGTTTTCCCATTTTGTATTATTGTAAACTAAAAATTGACATGGATACTCTCGAAATACTCTACTTTCAGAAAAAAAATAGTCTGACAATGACTGAAAAAAATATTTATTCTGAGAAAAAAAGTGGATTATTTTTGAATCAGGGTTAATTTTGCTGGGGAGCTTTTCGACTCTAGGGTGCCAGTTAAGGGTTATTCTGCAAACAATATCGGTGGTTCTGTATGTGAGAAATATTCTCTAGGCCGCAACGGGACAGGGAGTGGATCGTCATCTCTTCGGATTGAAAATGATAGCAAAAACCAATAACATGGAGTTGCCCGAACTTTACAACGACGTTGGATTCACCCGAAGTACTCATTTCACGCTTACGTCCAGTCAGGTAATTTTTCATATAACAATGTTTTATCTTGCGAAAATGTATTTTTTGTCTTTCTTCCTGAATCGAATTAATAATAAAGGTTTTTATTTATTATTTACACAGGTGCCTTATAAAACAGCGTCGTTTATGTGTTACGGGCCCGTTGTTCCCAATGGTTATGGTTGCTGTTACAATCCACGACCCGATGACATACTCATCGCATGCTCGTCTTTCAAATCTTCTCGAGAAACATGCACGAAAAAATTTGCCAATGCTCTGCAACAAGTTTTGCACGATATGAAGAAAATCGCAGAGAGTTGAATGCAAAACGAGCTCGGCTAATTCATAGCACACTTTCATTTTTTTATGGAATTTTTGTGTTCGATGATTTTACGACGAAGACAATAAACTAAATTTTAATCGAACGAACCAATCAAAATGCTCTATTGAATAAATAAAAAAATTTTGAATATGTTGAGACTGTTTAAATTATCTATTTGAAAAAATCCCGAAACTTAGAATGATAGTTTCGATCAAGTTCGCGTTCTACTTCAAGTTCAGATCGAGTTACAAATTTTTAATTATCACATTATAACGTGCACAAGCACGCACACCCACACACACACACACGGACACGCAAATCTGACTCAACTTGAGGGCCGTTTTTTTAAATCGATTTTTTCGCGAAGAAATGATAATTCTTATTCAAACAGGGTGGAGAATATATTAAAATATTGTATTTCAGGTACAAAAGAGTATTTTTTTTATTGAAAAAAAAAAATCATAAATGGCGACGCAGTAGCTGTTCTAATTTTGTACCTTGAATACAATATTTTAATACATGCTTTACTCTGTTTCAATAAAACTTTTTATTTCCTCGGAAAAAATCGAAAAAAAATAACCGGCCGTTTACACGAGGCTCCCAGCCATTACAAGAGAAACAAAAAACACATTCCTACCATTTAGGCCGAGCCGAAGACATAGATTAATAATCTCATAAACAAAATCACGATTTCAACTTCCTTTCTAAAAACGAATAGCATTGAAGTACGTAGAATCCTTAAATCGTCGAGGTAATTTCGAGTTTCTGGAAAAGATCGATAGTTGAATACCATTTCACGTGAACCAAGCCATAAGGGAAACAGGTTACAAACGAAACAGTTTACAAACGAATGAATATGACAAAATAAATATATGGCAGCATCATGATTGGAGACTTGGTTTGATTTTAACCGTTTTTCGACGAGACACTTCTGTCTTTTCCCGTGAAGAGACGAAGAAATTCTTTATCCCAAAGATCCAAGTTAACGAGCGGCTTCTGAAACGGATGAAAAATATTTTATTGCATGGCTAACTCATTAACGAAAAAAACATTTTTTTGAAGAATTTTAATTCCATCGAAACGTTTTGGTCAATGAATATTAATTTTACCTTGGAACGCTGTGAACATTAGAGTTCGTCATGATCCGACGACGAAGCCGATCTTTCCGGTGGAAAACCCCAGAAGAATGTGGGATAGCCTTTGACTTCGCGTTCGCGCGCGACGAAGGCGGAGTAAGAGGATATGCAATTACCGATGAAATAATTCGCCCGGCCGAGAATGGCCAAGTCCAGATGCGGCGAAACCGGATCTGGTTGTCTGAACACTTTTATCTGCAAAAATTCACAAACCAATCGTTCAATAGTGTAAAAAATATATATTATCAATTTCTTCTTTCTCTCATAACTCTGTGAGGAAGCAAAAATTATTGACTATCGTGACACATGTTTCCGTCTTACTTCCATTCGCGACAAGGCTTTCGTCAACTCCGTTATCATGTAATTATTGTCAGACGCGACGAAAACCGATTTCACGTCTTTGTTGTTTCTAATAACGCGTTTGAGATGACGAAGAATAAGATCGAAGGGTGGCAGACACATTGCGCTCGTCGCTTTTCCGCGTTCGTTACGGTAACCCAAACATTGCGGTGCGGCAAACAGATTTGGCGTGCTGGAGATAAATTCACAGGCTCTTACCTTGAACGAAAAATAATTTGTTTTAATGCATTTTGTTTTTTTTTTCATTTAAAAAAATTTTTTTTGATTTTGTAGAGATATGGTGTCGATGAAAATTGTAAAAATTACCCAATCAATCCCATTGCGCAAGTGAATACCGACGAAACCACCGAGAGGCAGTGTTTCCTTGACAAATCGTTTTGCCCTGTTCAAAACTTCGTCGTTCCACGTGAGACACCGATGCAAATTCCGATTTTCAAACTGAACGGGAAAACTCGCTGGGGCTCCGGTAAACGCCAGTACGGGCCATTTCGACGGTGGATATCTCTTTTGCCACTTGGACGTTATGTCCGTGTGATAAACGTCGTAATGAAACGGTCCGTAAAATTCCGAGTCTGTGAAATCGACTCCGTAAGTGTCCCAGAATGGTCCAAACGGATTTCCGTCCTTCGCGTTGCACGATCTTGTGTTGCCACGAGCCGAATAACAGAATGCTAGGTGACAGAGCAATTTTTCGATATGAAGAACCGTATCGTCGAAATGTAGTTTACACAAAAAATATTCTATTACTTAAATACTACATCGGAAATAAGAATTTCAAGCCACTCTGTTAAATCTTTAATTATTTTTCAAAGAAATATGTGAGATCTTGATTTTTTCGTTGGCTTTGAATGATTGAGTGAATAAAAGTTTATTCAATCACAAATTTCATTTTAACATCTGGATGTGCGAAAGTTGTGTGTTATCGAATTATGAAATTCTTACAAATTCTTTTAGATTCCGGCCATTCGAGAGGCGCAATGTACCTCATGAACTTCTCCATGAGAATAACTTTGTGACACCTCTCGAGATGCGACACATTGAAGTACGTGTCGAAAGGAACCTGGGTCTGCAATAAAATTCACAAAGATATTACAAAACTATTTGAAAAAAAATAAATAAATGAATAAAAAAATCATTTGATACTGTAGACGACGATTGCGGATATCGTTGCGCGACCTACCGAACGAACTGCCCCGGTCCGATATTCCACCCATGCTGGTAACACCAAAGTACGATTCAGAGCTTTCGCAAATCCTAGCGCGCCGAGAAAATGATCTGCTTGGTTGCCAAATCGACCTGGTAAACAAATAATCGCACACAAAGAACCAATTCTAGTTGTTAAATATATAAAAAAAAGAAAAATCAAAAGTTACAAACTCAATTCAATAAATCTTAACCTAAAAGCATCAAAGATCGCCAGTCTATTTTCTTTTCGTTTTTCGATATCGAATTTTGTGACATTTGAAAAATTCGTTGAAAAAAAGTATTGTTTATTCGAAAGAAAAAGTATTGTTTTAAGGTTTTAGTAACTTATGGTGTTAAATTGACGTACCCATGCACGGACAATAAGCGATGTACCCGTTATTGTCAACCTCAATATTATCACAGTAACCATAATCGATTCTTATAAACAAAAAACATATGAGAAAAGACAACAATACAATGGACGCCATTTTATAATCGTTAATACGAGATGTCGTGTGTGTGACAGTGCCCGGTGAAAAAGTTAGAAACAATTCATGGGTTGCTATGGCTACGGGGGAACCAGTTGCGTTGCTTTGTCACGCGGTTTCGCTCCGAGATTCAAGAATCTCACAGATGGCGATCGTGCTTTGTGCTTACGATCCACTTCCGGTTATTCGCGCTCGCTCAAACCGAAATATAAACATCTTCTCAATATTAGATCATTGTATAAACATTTTCAATCGAAGATAACGCATCGTGGCCCATATGTTTTCGTTCCAAAAATATATATTTTTATTATTCACACATCTTTTCATTTTATCTATTTAAAAGATTCATGATATCATCCCACTGTTTGGATGATCTCAGAGAAAAGCAACTAAGATAAAATCTATTGTTATTATGTATATTTAATATTATTACCATTTTGGGTCTTATAGGGTTACTGTATATAACCTATGAATAAATGACTACCTCTTATTATTATTGTTATTACATTAGCATTAATTTATATGTAAATTGGGATGTTGATCGATACAAAAGATCGATTTATGTTGTCATCAAATTACTTCGATCGGATGATTAATGCATTCAATCACATTTTTGACCATTTTTCGAATTCGAATCTACAGTAAAACTTCTCAATAGTCAAATTTGCGAAGGTCCATAAAATATGGGGCCCCTGGCGGAAAGATCAAATTAGATCGAATCTCGTGATTAAATGCAGTAATCCTCCAATTGGCGTAATTTGACACTTATCGAATACATTGAACTATCTCGCTATTGGTCAAGCGATCAATCCCGATTTTGGACTATTGAGAGGTTCCACTGTATTGTCCGCCTTTAGCGGGATTATCGCGCGCGACCTTCCGCTTCACGGACAATAGGCCTTGAAGATTATCGAGGGATAACGTTATATCTGTACGACAGAAATATATTGGTCAGTAGTTTGTTAAATATGCATCACTGACCGGTGACTCATATAGCATAACGCTTGTTCTTGCTAATCGATCGATAACCACCCTGTCTTCTTCATTAAATTTTCACGTGGATTCGTCGAATAAAAAATTCATCGGGATACATCACGAAAATACATCGGAATTATCTTCTGAAATTCTATCGACATGAGAATGAAAAAAGAACGGGTACAATATTTCCACGTGAAATAAAATAAAAATATTTTCAAGTCGGTGTTGAATAAAATGTTATGAATGTAATTTATAAATATTTCAAGATCTAGTTTTGTAAGAAAAAAAAGTTAGTGCTGGCCGAGTTAATTATTTTAGTGTTTGAAAGAGCCGCGAGAGTCGCCCCGGGATCGTAGGAGTATCCGGTCGCAAGTCGGCTACTCGGGGCGGCCGGATGGTGGGGAGAGGCTATCGTAAAATGGCGTCGCGGCGCATGCGCGCAACACGATCGTACGTTTGACTCGTCGAAAGGGAGAAACCGGAGAAACGGCTGGCCGGAGGTAACGCTTACCCGCGCGGCCATCTTGTACAATTGGTGTGTTGCATTTCTACTTGTGCATTGCTCCGAGTGGGACGTGTTATTTCCGTTGTGCGACGAAGTTTACGTCGCTTCGTCAATCATTGACCAAAAAAACGTACGTATGAAATTAATCACAATTGAAAGTGTTGTTTTTTTTTGCGAGTATCGTGTTCGGATTCATTGGGAAATTTCGAGATGCATCATAATTGTTTAACCTACGTGAAAAAATTATTTAGCGTTTCCTGTGGCGTGGGTTTAGGCCCCGTTCGGCTCGAGAAACCACTTTCCCCGAGTGATAATACGTTTTAAAATTGTTTTTTGCTTTATCATTCCTAACCTTTCGAAAACTCGACTGAAATCGATATTAAGTGTTTGGAAATAAAGTTTGATCGCGAGAAACCTCGTTTGATGTTATTTCGTGAATATATATTTGGATTTTATATCGTGACAACAGATATATAAATGTACGTGCATGTATTTATACGAGGATCGTCGGGATGGCCTCGCGGTTTTGCCGCAAAATGGCGGATCCCCACTCGCTCGACGTTAACGAAAAAAAAAAAATTGATACCCCTCTCGTTTCTCCGCGTCTTGACGGATCAGTAGTTTTGATATCAATATTGTTCGAGATAATGAGCTTCGCAATGTAATTTTGTTGGATTTGGGTTTAAAAAAAAACGTTTTATCGCACGTGCGTAATGACGATCGTAAAATCACACGGAATCGACGCATTCGACGACGCGAACTCAACGCGCCTTTTTTTTTTCATTGCGAATAGCGCGAGGGCGTAGTTAATTAACGATATGCAAATTTGACAAATCTCATTCAAGTGCTTCGACTTCGAGACTGTTGAATTAATTGTTATGTTATTTCGGAACGCCATTGTCTGTTCATGGATTGTAGATATGTGATTGTAGGTTTTCACTATCTCATTGATTTATGCCTGTTAAATAATTCAGACTGATTGAACCAATCAATGCTTCACTGCTGAAGTCAAGTACTCGAGGGGCGGAGGGGGGGGGAGCTACAAAGGAATGTTTTATATTGGCAATCGAGGCAATTTATTCTGACCTTGCTTTTTAATGTTGATGATATCTATAGCTGATGGACACTTACAATCGACAATGTTTCATTTACAACATTATAATTTGCTAGTCGACGGAAACTTGAGATGTATTTTTTTGTATTTTTTTGGAGTAGCACAATCTAGAAGCATGTAGAAATTGTTCGACAGTCTCAGCTCAGTGCAAATCTAAAGGTTTCATTCTATCCCGAGTAGACAAGTAGCATAAATAATCTATTTTCTTTACAATTGGTTTTTTGTTTTTTGTTTTTTGTCGCAAACACACGCAGTCAGGAAATATGTCGCGATACCGTGAGTGGGATCTCTCCTGCAAGGTCTGGGTTGGCAACTTGGGCAGCAGCGCAAGCAAGCACGAGATCGAAAGCGCCTTCAGCAAATACGGGCCGTTGAGAAATGTTTGGGTGGCCAGAAATCCGCCTGGTTTTGCTTTTGTCGAATTCGAAGATCCCAGAGATGCCGAGGACGCAGTCAGAGGACTCGATGGAACGTACGTATATAATCTGATGTCTTGTGAATTTAGGAATAATCATTTTTTGATAATTCCAATTATTGTTCGATAATCGAGAAAAAACATTCAAATTCCTTTGTATTGCGATCGGAAACAAACTAAAAAAATATTGTGCTAACAGTTTGCTTTCTGATAGAATTGCGATTGCATTTAACGCTAAAATTTGTAGCGTTCAATAGCAAACTGCAGCTTTGTTAATTTATCTTAGAAAAATTCTTTTACTACGACAAATTCGTAAATTTTTGAGGAAACATGAACTTTCACGCCTAATTTGTTTGTTTGTTTTTTTTTCTTCTTTATTCAGTCGTTGCTGTGGTACTCGAGTGCGAGTAGAGATGTCCTCAGGACGAAGCCGCCGTGGCGCAGGTGGACGCAGACCAGGTCCGAGGTACTCTAGGTAAGTCGCTGAAAAATTGTCAATCATAGCGAAAAATAGAATTTTACAGCAATCGTTAGAACCGCAAGGGGGACGATGGCAGACGAACTGCTCGTCAAGTAGGTATTATCGATACCGTGATGAGTTATTTTTTTTTTTATTTTTGAATTTTTTTTTCTTTTGCCTAAGAGTGTTGCTGCCGAATTGTGCACATTTGATCTATACTGCAAAATTGTCGCACAAGAGTTAATAGCTATTATTATCACACTTATTAATGCATAATACATATATATATATGTAATAACGCCGTGGGAATGTTCGTCATAGTTTGTTATAAATCGATATCGTTATTATTCACAACTTCAAATATTTTTTTTCTTCAATTTTTTGCTTTTCGTTGCGGAATGAATTTTTTCACTTTTTTTTTTACATGGGTAGCGAATGTGAGTTTTTGGACGTTGCGAGATTGATCTGACTTATTAATTCCATTTTTTTTTCTTAAAACTTAACTAACATGGAACACACTAAAAATTATTTCTAACAAGTACATAATATTTGAAAAAAAATCTTATCACATGGGATTATTTTTTTTTTCCATTATAAATTTTCCATCCGTTCGTTGAATTTGGATAAACGAAAAAAAATTAATTTTTTACTTTTGCGAATCCATCGTGTATAAGTTAACGAGAATGTAGGCCAGATTATTCGTACGTTAATTGTGATAGCATGTTGAAAAAAAAAACAAAATTCAGCGTTCAACTTATTCGTTATTCGAGCGAAACAATACGATCGACGATACGCTGGTGCATGTCATAATAGGCTTGAAATGTCTCGCCGAATAACAATCATCGCTCGTAAAACCAGTAATCGCTTCGTAACGCTGTGTTGTTCTCACTTCGTCATGCGTTTCGAGTTAACCAAACGCGAAAACAATCCCGATTGCGACGAATCACACGCACGAAAGTAACAATTTTCACTTGGGAAAACAAATGTCTTTGAAACAAATTTTATAGGTCTGGATCGCGCAGTCCACGTAAAAAAAAAAGTGTTTGGGTGATTGGCCGAGGTAAGAGGCTTTTGTTCCAACGATCCTCCGTCTTTTTTTTTTTCTCTTTTCCAAGCGAATTTTCAGGTTCGTTTAGGGCGAGTGAGAATAACGAGAGAGCTCAAAAATCGCGTGGGGAAAAAAAAGACATAACGAAAGAGAGTGAGAGAAAGAGAGAGAGAGAGAACGAAACACAAAAACGCCAAAATGAGAACGTAAAAAAAAAAAAAAAAAAAAAAAAAATTGCGTGCGAAACAAGAAGCGATGATTGGGAACACGTATCACATCCGGAGACATACAACAATTTTTTCTTCATTTTTTTTAGGTCCCTGTCGAAGAGCCCGAAGCGATCGCCGGTTCCCCGTTATTCCAGGTAATGTTTTTTTTTTCTCACACACCCTAACGCATAAAATTTATACCATAGATTCGTAGACTTTTTCAGAGCCTCACAACGACCATGAGTTATCGTCTGAAACAGTACGTATTGCGTAATCATTCGAAAAAAAAAAATGTTTTTTTTCTTTCTAAAATCACAAATACCGCTTATTTATCGTTGTTCGGAGTAAATTATGAATATTTGTTAAAAAAATTTTTTTTTTTTTTTCAAATTTGTTATCTCTCTAAATGCAAGATTGCACGCATTGTGTCACGCCGATAGAGCGTATTCACGTTTTGTACTGTAGCGAATATAGAACAGAGTCTCTTTAGCGGGGCAATTTGTTACCAGACTGAGGGTAGGTTGGTTTTTTTTATATTTTTTTTATTTTTATTTTTTTAATAAACATTACATTGTGGTATTTGATTTTGAACGGTGCCCTTCGACGATCGCGATCGCGAGGGCTTTATAAATATGAGAGTAATCACTCGGTGGAGTCTCACTGGTTAACGAGTGGACGTTGAGAGTAGATTAATTAAATAGTCAAGGTGGAGGGATAGATCGATGACGAAGCAACGAGTCGCCTGATCACACAGTCACAACTGTGTGACTAGATCAAATATATATGTATATATATATTTTTGGTTTTTTCGTTGCCACTCCATGTGATTAAGTCAATTTGCAATCCATTTTCGTGTGCAATTATGCATTTCGCTCGATTAATTCGTCAAAGTAAAAAAAAAAACAATCGTTTTTGTTTTTCGGGTCGAATCAATTTGTCAATTTTAGTTCCAAACATCGATGCATTCCGTAAATTAACAAAAGGGCCGGGGGAGGGGGATTATTCTTCGTAAATTATTTTTCATCGTTTTCTATTTCTTTTCAAATTTTTATCATCTGAAAGATTTTGTTTTAATTTCGTTTGGAATGATAATTTCGTAAAGTTCGTTTATCGTTTGACAATAAATTGCACGATGTCAAATGAACGATGTGGATACGGATAAAATGGAGTGCGTTGCGTGAGTCAGAACCCGTGTCCATCGTGACGACGGTTCAATAACGATAATGGATTAGGGAGTGGGCAGTCTAGGTTCATTGTAGCTCGAAGAACACAAAAAAAAGAGAAAAAAAATAAATAAACGACGTATAGTGTTATTCTGGTAAAAAAAAACAAACAATACAATAACATCAACAAAAGAAACATGAATTTGGATAATAATGTTATTTGAAAAAAATGATGCATAGTCATATAAAAAAAAGAATATTTAAAAAATTAAATAAAACTAGAGTGGCAAGGAGTATCGTAAATCTGATGATTATATTGGTAAAAACTGACGTTTGCAGATTCTACCATCATCAGCTCGTAGCTCTGCTCGTCTCCCCGCTACTACTACTACTGCTACTACTACTACTACAGCCACCGTGAACCAAAAAAAAAAAAAAAAAAAAAAAAAAACAAACCAAAAATCAAAACGAGAGTCATTCACAGTCTCAAACGAAATTGAAAAATTCGAAATTGAAAAACAAAAAAAAAAAAACAAAAAAAAATTGCCTGTCTGCCTGCCTGCCCACTAACTTCCCCACCGGTCACCTTCGGTCACCACGAGTTCGGGATCACCAGAACCGGTAGGGGATCCGCCACGAATCCGTCGCTCCGTCAAAGTCCGTCGTTCTCCGATCGGATCCGGCCAAAACAAAACAAAAAAAACCAAAAAAAAAAAAAAACAATGTGACAGCCCGTTGTTGTCTCCTGTTCGCCTCACAGTTCGCAAGTCCCCGTTTGAACAAAAAACAAAACAAAAAATCAAACTAGACAAACAGCAAAAAAATAAAAAATGTGAAAAAAAATAAAATGCAAAAAAAAAAAACACCTTCTTCGGGATTCGTCACAACGTTTGTCGAGAGCCGCTAGGACCGCATCGTTCGTCGTTCGAGCCACCCGTTATAGCAGTGGTGTGTACGTGTGTGTTGGCGCGTTCAGCAACCCCATCGGATACTCCGTTGACCCATCGTCGTGACAGTGCCGACGGCTTCGCACGATACCCACATACCACCACTACTACCACTTCTACCGCTAATGCGCAACGCCGACGAACCAAAAAAAAAAAAAAAAACATTCATTCAAAAAATTCAAATAAAACAAAAAATTTGCAAAAGCAAAAAAAAAAAAAATAAACCGAAAAACTAGGAGCACGCGTCAGGGTTCGTCCGCTCGTCCGTCTCGCCTCGATCAATCGTCCGTCCCAACAGTCTCGACAACTGCGTACTACTGCTACTACTACTACTACCACTACTACTACTACCACTCGTCGACCATCATATTAAAAAAAAATAAAATAAAAAACCAAAAAAAAAAAAAAAATAAAAAACTTAGCTGAACATTGAGCAATTCGCGAGAGGGCCCACCTCTCGCCACCTTCTCTTCGATCGAGCAAAGCGCAAAATGATCACCACCTACACACCATCCCACCACCCGTACCAAGTACCACCACCACCACCACCACCACCACCACCACCAACCACCACTACATGTTCACAGTTGTCTGGTATTTCACCGATTTTCAAAGATTTTTTATTATATCTTTTTTATCTGTCATCATCGATATACAGATGTATACTTTTGACATATATATGTATGTATACATGTGTATATCGGGTGCGTCGAGTTCTTCGTGAGCGAACGGCTCGTTAATATTTGTTGTTGTTTTTTTGAAAATATAAAAAAAATAAAAATTTCATGAGATAATATTTGAAATAACGATCGTCGTGATTTCATTTTGTTTTGCAAAACAAAAAAATGGAAAAAAAGGTGAAGCTGTTTGCTCGAAGAACTTGCGCAAAAATTATTTGGAATATTATATGCGAGTATAATAATAAATAATTAACGTTTATCACGATTACATGAATTAATAATTTTGTTTTTCTTTTGTGGGTTGGTTCACTTTTTTGTTGTTCATTGTCATTTGATATTTTCGTTGTTTTATTTTTGTTATTTTATCACTTATTATTATTATTTGAAAAAAAAATGTATTTATTTTGAATCATTGATGGTGGTGATAATGTTGGCAATTCGTAATATTTATCGAAATAATTCATACATCGTGCCTTTGCGTTCGTTTTTTTTTTTACATAACGATGATAATCAACCTCTAGGATAAATAAACATAAAATTTGATTATGTCCTAATAATACGGAGATAATTTGTTATTTTTTTTTTTATAATCTGTGTTCATTTATAATAACGTTTTATCGATTTTACATTGACGACTGTCGAGCGATTATTATTATCACTGTTATTATTATTCTTCTCATTCGCTGATGCATCGAATTGAGAATAAACAAGTGCTGTAATCAAGTTTTCAATCGCAACCCGATACGTCAAGGTAAAATCGTTTTTTTTTGGTTTTAAGGTTTTGAAAAAAATAAAAAAAATAATTCCAATGTATAATCGCAGGCGGATTTAACATGATTTTTCGTCTCTGAAATTTTAGATCGAGATCCCGCACTCCGCGCAGAAGATCACTGACCCGCAGCCGCAGCCGCGACCGTCGCTCTCGCTCCGATTCTCGCGACAGACGGTATTAATCTTTATTTCACGGTGTTTATACTCAAACAGCTGTACAACACAAATTCTTTGCAAAAAAAAAATATATATATATATACTGTTTCTCGTTGAATAATACAATTTCAGTGATGATATTTTTTTTCGATTACCAACCATTATCAAAAAGCCATTGATAATTACTTGAATCACTCAATTAAACGATGAACAATCGATGAATGTAAAATATCTCATTGTTCAGCAACTGTACAAAAAAAAAAAAAAAAAAATGCAAGTTAAGCTGTTTGGGTGTGTAGAACAATACACGAATAAAATCTCAACTAACGCTCGATGAAATTTTTTTCTTCTCCCTCACGCAGTTAGGTCGTCGACGTGAAACGAACACACACGCACGCTCGAAAAGAAAAGAAAAACAAAAACGAAAAGAATAAAATAAAATGAAAAAAAAAAAAATAATCCACGAACTCGGAAGTGCCGGAATGAAGAAAAAGTAAAACCAGTTTTGTTTGTATATAAACGACCGCCCCACACGCTGAACGAGCCCGCTTATGGCCGATGAAAAAAAAAATTGAAGAAAAAAAAATTATATACATATATATAGAACAAAAAAAAAAAAAGAAATGAAGAACGAGTTTTCTTATCACAAACGTAATGTACGCACGCGCCCAATTATTATCATTAGCATCCGACACGTGTGGAATCGAAAAAAAAAAAAACGAAATCTGAAAAAAAAAGGAGACGAATTATGAAACGTATGCGCACGCATATCCACACATCACAGATACACACAAACACACACACACACACACATACACACGAGTACGAAAATCGTGCGAAAAAATATATGCGTGGGACGATGACAAAAAAAAAAAGCACTTGGCGAATGGTCGCCATTGACAAATGACGCAATCTGAAAATTTCCGGCACTGGCGGGTTCGCCAACGACATGATTAACGCAAAGACGATGAAGATTTGAATTGATTGAATACAAACAAATGAAGAAGACAAAAAAAAAATTTTTAAATACCATTACGATCCAAATGTGTGCCGGGGTCGTTAACCGCTTGGAGCTAATCAAATATGCCGATTGAGAGAGAAAAAAAAACAAAAAAAATAAATAAAAAAAAGCAACTGCCGAGCACACGGAAGATGCGATTATGATGAGATGCAACGATCCATCGGTCGGAGATCGTGAACAAATGTGCGATTACGTCGAAACGCCAGAGTGAAATAAGTAAAATAATAATAATAATAATAATAATAATAATAATAATAATAATAAATAATGGTAATGATAAAATGATGATGATGATAATGATAAATAAACATTAATGGAGACAACCAACACACATTCGTTTTACGTTGTATCAATTATTTTGTACTCTTACGAATTTAAGGATTAAAATAAATCTGTATCGTATGAATGTTCATTTTGTTATCCAGACTGCATATCAATACACGTGTGTTTATCTCATCGAAGTTCCTTTTTTCGTGCCCAGTGCGTCGTTATTGATAAGTACATCTGATTTCTAATCGAATATCAATGAAAATATAATGAAATTGACTTTTCTTTTCAAGACAATTTTTTTTCATATAGATCGTCGAGTGTAGCATGATTTCATGTTTCGACTCATGAGGCGAACGCATAAGTTTTGCGATATTAAGAGTTGCCGGATAAACTCGGTGCTTCTCTCGATTGTCCTTGATTAAAAAAAATATATAATTACATGAATGTTTTAAACATTTTGATTCAGCGAAAAATCGTTTGAGGAACCATATCTTTATAAAGATATTTCCGTTGACTCTGGGATTTTGCGTTTTTTATTTTTTTTATTACGAAATCATTCGTTTTTACAGTCGCAACATCGACGTGCAAAAAAAAAAAAAAAAAATCCTTGAAGTACTGTTTTCAATGGAAAAACGAATAAATTTATTTAAAAAAATTATTCAACACGGAAAATACAAATTTCGTCGTTGTAATAATGGTATATTGTGAATCTAGGGTGGAAAGTAGACCATTTCGGACGGGTTTCGGTAATGGCCTTCCGCCCGTGATATACACGATACTTTTTGTCCGATCCCTCGTTGAAAGCAAAAATTGTTCGTAGCAACGGGCGGAAAAGTTCATTTTCGCCCGCTGTTGATGTGCGCATGTGCAATGTGAAGTGCGGTTCTCGTCTGATATCGGTCACTTAGCGCCCGCTTGGCACGCATGAAATGACGCGTTTTCGAGGGGCGGGTCGAAAAAGAAAAAAGAATTCAGATCACAGCCGAATTACCAAGCGTGAGCATGCACAATCTGACGCCTTGTTGACACAAATGATAGTCCCTTATGGGCAGTGCGAGGTTCTCGTCCAAAAGCTTCAACATTTGCAAATACGTTTCGAGTGCACGATCGCACTGGCCCGCTTCGAGTCGTTTCGAAGCGACTTTGAAAAGCGCGTCCGTGTCCTGCAGGACTTTCAAGCCTCTGAATAGGTTCGTGCTTTTGCCGCACTTTTTGCACAGTATCATGAATTCGTTCGAATCGGTATTGACCGGCAAAATGTTGCCGCACGATGGTCCCGTGTCACATTTGAACCTATCGAAAAATAAATTGATTTAAAAAATGTTTTTTTTTTAAATTCTCGCGAATCGAAAAATTCTGATTTTGTTATAAACAAAATTCGATCATTATTCGTTATCATTATATATATTTGATTATTTTTTCGTTCCACTACAAATTGTGGGGATATTTAATTTAAAAAAATGGTTGAAGGATCGAATTTGTGACTTCGGTTGGAAATCAATTGATTAATATTGAACGATTAAATTATTTTTTTGAATTGATAACCTGAGAATTCTTGGATCGATGTTTTCCATGAGTGGCCAATGGCCAACGCAAGCTTCGCAAGCGCAATCGAACCAATAACGCAACCTCAAACGTCTCTTGCGTTCGGCCTCCTCGGTCGTTGTGAATATCGGTCCGTAATTTTCGCAAATTTCACTTCCGGCCGTGATTGTTCTCACAGCCCGAACGACCATTGATGTTCCCACGAAGTACCTTTGCACAAAAATTTTTAGAATCAATGCGTGCGTGAATAACAATAACTGTTCATAAACAAACGAAAGACCATCGGGACAATGTTGAATTTTTAAAAATGTATCTTAAAGTTGCTTATTCACAATTTAATGTAAGATATGTTATGGGGAGTGTTTTCAAAGTGATTTCGCTCTTACAAAATGATCCTTTCATGTTTTTTAAGGACTGTAGTTGGATGATAATTAATCATAGTTTTTTTTTTTTTGGTTGAAGAATTATTTCAAATACATTTCGATTCAATCAAATTGAATCTCCCTTCTTAAGACACACAGTATCACAATTTGACAATTTACCATTTCTCGGAGACACAAATGCAGTATTTTAATTATTATAAATTACCTGACTATTCCTGGATTACAGGAATGATTGAAAAGCGCGACGGTGGGATATATACCGCCGCCGATGAACAAACTTTTGGCAGATGCAAGTGTCTTCTCGCCTCTCTTTCTCGTTAATTCGGAAATCTATCGATCATCGCAAAAAAAAAAAAAAAAAAAACATTAAATTGATATTCCACATATATTGTGTCTTGGGACTTGAAAAAACGATATTTATGAATTTTAATTGTTACAATCGACAATTTGTATTGAACTTGTTGGTGGAATTATTCAAAAGATCGTAAATACGATGTTGATAATTTACCTCGTGAGCGTTAAATGGCAAAAGTTGCAGATTGTGAAGAATTAGACCAGCGATGAATTTTTCTTCCTCGCTCAAATTTTGTCCCCCCACGTCCGGAGTCTTGACACTTTCGGGGAGGTAGTTGCCACTCTTCAATAGCCTCAACAACCACGCGGCAATGTAAGATCTGTGAAACAGATCGTCCGCAACTCTTTCGTTTTCGTGGCTAACTGCGAAAACAAAAAATATATTGACGAATAAATTGGTAAAACTCGAAAAATGTTATCGGGATAAAATTATAAATATATAATTTTTTCTTTCACTATCATTGGTGGTGTTAACGTACTCAAGCCATGAAGAGCCAAATAATCGTTGGGTCTGTAAGGTCGTTTGTCCGAAATTTCGTGATTCTTGTTCTCAATGTCATCCCTCATTTTGTAGAGTTTGGAAAACGGACATTGCAACACGGCTTTCAGAGCTATGAGACAGGTGACCGATGCCTGTGACAGCCACAGAGCTTCCAAAAGCTCGCACTCGTTGGCGTGAACTTTTGCGTGAGCGTCGCGACAACGAACGCTGCAGTAAGCGACCAAGTCGCAGGAATCGCATGCCGCCGGATAAGGGGCCACGAATCTCTCGAAACACATCTGACAATGCGATAGTCTGAAAAAAAAAATAATAATAAACTTCCATCCCTATAAATTTAAATTAATTCCAATTCCAGTTAAATTGAAATAGTTTTGGAGGATGGTCAAACCGCAAAATAAATAATATAAGCAATCAGTTTCGATCAAAAGGTACGATAATTATTAATTATCATTAGTTCAAGAAATATTTAATATCGAAATTTATTTGATATTTGTAGATATATTTATCGACGTATTGATTTATTGTAATATTCTGAGTATTAGTTTAAATTATGATATTTCTGATATTCAATGCACTAATAATACATTTTTTGGGTTTTATAATAGTAACGATTGTCGATATAGGTCGATATAGTGATACTACGCTGTAATTTAATCATTTGAATTTTCGATTGTCGTCTGCAATATTTTAATATTACGATAAAAAAATTAGTCAATTTATATAGAGATTTAGAAATAGACGGATAGTAATAAAGATGATAAGGAAACGAATAGAAGCGATAATGATAAGCAAAAAGATTGAAGAGGGACTTGGAAATTTAAAAAAAAGAGAATTAATTTGTAAAAAAAATTGTTTTATAAGTTGTCCAAGTAAAACTCGTTTTGATTGATATTACGATACAAAAAAAAAAAACAAAGAGGTATTTGCGTAATGTTTTGCAGAGGCCATAAGTAATTGCACAAATAATTGAGGAGTACCTGTATTCTCCGAGCAAAACAGCCGAGTGGGGTTTCTCGACGACCAATAATTCACCGGGTTCGATGTCTCTGTTGGCAATCGCGTGCCTCCCAATAAATCCACCCTCGTCACGTATCTCCACCGCTTTACTGCACGACGGATACAAACGATTGACTTCCTCCAATCGTGGAATTTTTTTGATTTCATTTTCCGACAAAATTTTCTTCTCCCGAATGTCCGGCAGTGGTTGCTGATTTTTCGCACCTTTTTTTCCCTTCGTCTGACCACCCTTGTCCATAACCGCGAGCATCAGTCTGACATCGGATTCGATCTTTTGTCTGCGTTCCACGGAAATTTTTGATTTGTCGAGAGCCTGCAACGTTCTTCTGAACGCTTCGATGGCTTTCGCATGATTTTCCAATGCCAACAGACATCGGGCACGTCTCTCCTCGACTTTGTACAATAATTCGTCCGGATAACCTACTTTAAGACACTCCTCGACGTCCGACAATGCGAGATCGTGTCGTCCGATGTTGTGCAGCACGGCCGATCGATTGGCCAACAATATTCCCAAATCTGCAATAATTTTTTTCATCATATTTCATTTTTTTATTAACAACATTGAAAGATATATTTTTATCTCTGGCCACTTCGAATTTTCATAAAAATTCAGACAATTGATATGAAAATTTAGATTGATAAAAGAATATTACAATAATTCATGGAAAATAATTTTTTAGATGTATTAATATTATTTGCTTCAAATAATCGATATAAAACTTAAACATTCTTGATAATATAATATTTACAAATTCTATAAAATTATTTTTTTTTTTTTCATGCAAAAAGGAAAACGAAAAAATATTGCGATTAGATGTTTTTAATATTTTACCCTTTCGTGGTGCGGAAAGAATGGCGCTGGAATAATTTTCGAGAGCAAGCATGTAATGTCCGGTGACGAAAAATTTGTTTCCAACGTCTTTGAGCTTGAGCGCTTTGTCCAAATTTTTTCGATGATTCGCCTCGACCTCGATTGGCAAACAGTGGGCTTCCGGATAATCGAGAACGAAATTCACTCGTTCGCCGTTGGTTTTCAGGGTGGCAAATTTTTTGAAATCACTCGGACTGACGGCTTTACGCACGGTCAACAAATTCGACCGAAAGAAGTCGGCGATGTCCTTGTCCGAATCGTCGCTCAACATTTTTAAATATATTTAATTGTTTTTTTTTTTAATTGTGTACAAGAAATAAAATTTTAATGAATCAAAAGTTTCAGTCGGAAAATTATTTATGTTTTTCTGCGACGACGACGAAACGTCGACGAGCTGCTAGACGAAACTGGTCAGAGTGCGGGTGCTGCACTAAAACCATTCGGACTATTTTCGTGCATCTATTTTCATCCTCGGTGAATGCGTGAAAGCAAAACTTTCGACAAGCACGTGTTCTTCACGGTGTGGGGTCTGTTACAAAATGTACCTAATCGATGTTCCATCAAGTAGCCTTGTAAAGTTGAAAAAAAAAATCAAACCTTGAATCACGATCAATATAATAAATGAATGCATTTTAAATTCCTGTAAATATCAAAACGTTTATTGATTTTTCATGAATTTACAGAAATCAAGACCTTCCTCTGTTCTCTTGAAATTTTTTCTTTTTCTTTTTCTTTTTCCTCAACGTTCAAGTACAAAGACACGAAAAAATTAATTATATAATTTTGCGAATAATTAATTTGTCCGAGTCGATCGATTTATCAAGTAAAAATAAATTATTGCCAGAAGACGAAATGTATCTTAGGTGCTAGATAGTCTGTTGAGACGGAGCCTCGTGGGTCAGTTCGTCTACGATTTATCATAATTATTCATGCATTAAAAATTTAACTAGCGTAAAATTTACATTTTTTGTTTTTTCGTTCAGCTGCATTTGATCGTAATTTTGTTTCTTATTTTGATATCTTTACAAAGATTGCGGCGCCAAGATGAAATTTTTTTACGAATCAGAGTGACAGTCAGAGCTACGGGATTTATCATTAATTTAATCGATAGACATTTATATATATTATGAGAGAACTTAAATCGCTAATTTCGACACTCAGAGTGTGTAATACAAAAAAAAAAAGAAACAAACATTTCTACGTTGGTTTTCTTCGTTTTACGTGAAAATTCGGAAAATCCGGTTTGGCTAAATTGCTAGAATTATGAAGTATACAATATATACAGTTCTTAATGAGAAATATACGATGCTATGCGAAGAATCGACGAATTTTACAATCGATTATATTTACGATTACTAAGGAAGGATTATCGAATGAGAAATATTATAATGAAAGGGTTTTAGATTTTTGTACGTAATTTTTCGATATCTACGATAAGATCGATATTTTTTGTTTGTTTGCTTGTTATGTTAGTTACTATTTGATTTATGAAATGTTTATATATGTATGTATATATTTTTCTTTTGATTTCGTACTTCTTCTCAACGTCGATGGGATAAAAACTATGAAACATTTAAATACAACTCGTTCCGGCCTGCAGAAATCGTATCATCGTCAAATCGACAGGTCGAAGACGTTAAAAAACTCTAAAGCGAATGAATATGTCCGTGCGGTGTTCGATTTCACGAATTAAAAAAAAAAAATTTTTAGCATCAATAATTTCTTTTTTGGCAATCAAACTCCAACAAGAATTCTATCAACGCAGAAGAGTCCATTAATTTGTTAATCCATTTCCATTCGAACGTTTTTATTGATTCAAACGAATAGGTAAAGTTATTAAAAAAAGAAAAACAAAAAAAAAAGAAATTCAATTGACACTTTGAATTCGAAAATTAATAAAACAAATTTGCATGTTTGCTTTGCCGACTTCCAATCAAATAATTTTATCAATCAGAACATCTTAAGCTGACTGTGAGTTCAATTTCAAAACAAGACTCTTCGCATTTTTGAATATATTTTGATGATTTCGAGTTTTCAAGAAAAAATTATCAATAACTTTTTTTTTCATTTTAATTTTAAGATTCCTCTCGAATTCCCAGTCGTTCGTTAATTAAGAGTAGAACTGATAGATGCAAAACTTTTTATGTCAATTAAAAAATTCAAGTATGGCATAAGTGCAACTACAGCAATTTTGATTAATTACATCAAAAAAGAAAAATAATAAAAAAAATAAAAAAAATAAAAAAAAATTCTTGAAACTCATTTCGATTCGTTCGACAGAGCGTTTCTTTTCGCTGCCTTTTCCGATACGATTGAATTTTTTTTTTCAGTATTTCAAAAATGATCGGAATCGTGAAAATCGTGAGAAACGGAGCACGAATCGTGAGTATTTGTGTGTGCGACGTCCCATTCGGCGGCGGCAATTGCGAGAAGAAAGTGTTAGAAATCGTATGAAGCCTCGTCCTCTTCCTTGTTCTTGGCCCGGAAGCCAATTTTGTACAATCCACCGGCGACAATGGCACCGGCTAGAGGACCGACCCAGTAGACCCAATGATTGGACCAAACACCGAGTATGACCGCGGGTCCGAGGGTTCTCGCCGGATTCATGCTGCTTCCGGTTACCGGAACCGCGGCCATGTGAGCCACGGTGATGGTCAGACCGATGGCCAACGGTGCCCAACCCTTGGTGTCCGTTCTCTTCGGATCCGTCACCGCGTGCACCACGAGGACCAACAAGAATGTGACGATTGCCTCGACCAACACGCCCTGACCGCTCTCGACGTCTTCGCCCAGACTCGTCGCACCCAGACCGTGACTCGCTTTTGATCCCGGAATTGCCACCTTCAACGGAAAATAACAAAAATCAGCACGTCGTCATCAATATTCGATAAGTACTATTTTTATTATTATATTATATTGAATTCATTCGAGTAATTTAAAAAAAATTGCGAGATGACGAAGAACGAAAAACAAAAGCTGATGGCACTTTGTCGATGAAATTACTGAAATTTGAAATTTCAAACAAATTCTGTCGAAGAAAATTTTCGTTTTCCTACCATTTTTACGCGCGCAATGAATTTTTGCAAAAAAATATTTCTAACTTCATGCATGAACATCTATTCATATTATTAGCTTTTTCATTTTTTATTTTATTTTACTTCAACTCAATAGACATGAGATGAATGTCAATGGATGACTGAAACAGTTGAAATTTTTTATCATCGATATCTTGATTCATCTCGCCACGAAAAAATGTGTCTTCACCTTTTTTGTTTGGTCGTTTGCATCGGTAATATAAACAAAATAAAGATTAAAGTATATATACTATATATACATTCATTATTCAACCATTTTTTTTGCAAAATTCTATCGGTTCGGACACTAAATGTGATTTCCATATTTCGGTTTTAGTTGAATTTCATGTCCGCGTAAATTCTTTTTGACGAAAATTTTTTTTTTTTTTGCCGAAAATCGATGGGTCATGAAAATCGATTCTTATGCGTTAATCTTCGAGAGTTGGGTGTGAAAAGGTTTGTAGTGAACGTCGTTTCGTTCGTAGCGAAGCCGAAAACAATTTATTCGGACTTTTAAAGGTTTTCAACCCCCCAATTTTGACGAAAATCGAATCTAACGGTTCATTCACATGGACATGGCTGTGATCGAACGGTTCATTCACATGGGGATACCCTTGTATAGGTCTCTGGTAACCGAAATTTCGTTTGGAGTAGAAAAAAAATGATTTTTTTATGGAAAAAAAAATTATTTTGACGAAAAAAAATTATTTTTTGGCGAAAAATGATGGGTCGGGAAAATCGATTCTTATGCGTTTATCTTATAGAGTTGGGTGTCAAAAGGTTTGTAGTGAACGTCGTTTCGTTCGTATCCAAGCCGAAAGAATTTTTTTCGGACTTTTAAAGCTTTTTAGACCCCCAAAATTCGAGAAAATCGGTCCAAACGGTTCGTTCACATGGATATGGCTCTGTATGTGTGATCTAACGGTTGATTCACGTCCAGATGCCCTTGGATATGCCTCTGGTAACCGAAATTCCGTTTGGAGTAAAAAAAAAAAAAGATTTTTCTATGAAAAAAAAATTTATTTTGACGAAAAAAATTTTTTTTTTTGCGAAAAATGATGGGTCGGGAAAATCGATTTTTATGCGTTTATCTTGTAGAGTTGAGTGTCAAAAGGTTTGTAGTGAACGTCGTTTCGTTCGTAACCAAGCCGAAAGAATTTTTTTCGGACTTTTAAAGCTTTTTAGACCCCCAAAATTCGAGAAAATCGGTCCAAACGGTTCGTTCACATGGATATGGCTCTGTATGTGTGATCTAACGGTTGATTCACGTCCAGATGCCCTTGGATATGCCTCTGGTAACCGAAATTCCGTTTGGAGTAAAAAAAAAAAAGATTTTTCTATGAAAAAAAAATTTATTTTGACGAAAAAAATTTTTTTTTTTGCGAAAAATGATGGGTCGGGAAAATCGATTTTTATGCGTTTATCTTGTAGAGTTGGGTGTCAAAAGGTTTGTAGTGAACGTCGTTTCGTTCGTAACCAAGCCGAAAGAATTTTTTTCGGACTTTTAAAGCTTTTTAGACCCCCAAAATTCGAGAAAATCGGTCCAAACGGTTCGTTCACATGGATATGGCTCTGTATGTGTGATCTAACGGTTGATTCACGTCCAGATGCCCTTGGATATGCCTCTGGTAACCGAAATTCCGTTTGGAGTAAAAAAAAAAATGATTTTTCTATGAAAAAAAAATTTATTTTGACGAAAAAAATTTTTTTTTTGGCGAAAAATGATGGGTCGGGAAAATCGATTTTTATGCGTTTATCTTATAGAGTTGGGTGTCAAAAGGTTTGTAGTGAACGTCGTTTCGTTCGTAACCAAGCCGAAAGAATTTTTTTCGGACTTTTAAAGCTTTTTAGACCCCCAAAATTCGAGAAAATCGGTCCAAACGGTTCGTTCACATGGATATGGCTCTGTATGTGTGATCTAACGGTTGATTCACGTCCAGATGCCCTTGGATATGTCTCTGGTAACCGAAATTTAGTTTGGAGTAGAAGAAAAATGATTTTTTTATGAAAAAAAAATTTATTTTGACGAAAAAAAATTTTTTTTTGGCGAAAAATGATGGATCGGGAAAATCGATTTTTATGCGTTTATCTTATAGAGTTGGGTGTCAAAAGGTTTGTAGTGAACGTCGTTTCGTTCGTATCCAAGCCGAAAGAATTTTTTTCGGACTTTTAAAGCTTTTTAGACCCCCAAAATTCGAGAAAATCGGTCCAAACGGTTCGTTCACATGGATATGGCTCTGTATGTGTGATCTAACGGTTGATTCACGTCCAGATGCCCTTGGATATGTCTCTGGTAACCGAAATTTAGTTTGGAGTAGAAGAAAAATGATTTTTTTATGAAAAAAAAATTTATTTTGACGAAAAAAAATTTTTTTTTGGCGAAAAATGATGGATCGGGAAAATCGATTTTTATGCGTTTATCTTATAGAGTTGGGTGTCAAAAGGTTTGTAGTGAACGTCGTTTCGTTCGTATCCAAGCCGAAAGAATTTTTTTCGGACTTTTAAAGCTTTTTAGACCCCCAAAATTCGAGAAAATCGGTTCAAACGGTTCGTACACATGGATATGGCTCTGTATGTGTGATCTAACGGTTGATTCACGTCCAGATGCCCTTGGATATGCCTCTGGTAACCGAAATTTCGTTTGGAGTAGAAAAAAAAATGATTTTTTTATGAAAAAAAAATTTATTTTGACGAAAAAAAATTTTTTTTTGGCGAAAAATGATGGGTCGGGAAAATCGATTTTTATGCGTTTATCTTATAGAGTTGGGTGTCAAAAGGTTTGTAGTGAACGTCGTTTCGTTCGTATCCAAGCCGAAAGAATTTTTTTCGGACTTTTAAAGCTTTTTAGACCCCCAAAATTCGAGAAAATCGGTCCAAACGGTTCGTACACATGGATATGGCTCTGTATGTGTGATCTAACGGTTGATTCACGTCCAGATGCCCTTGGATATGCCTCTGGTAACCGAAATTCCGTTTGGAGTAAAAAAAAAAAAAGATTTTTCTATGAAAAAAAAATTTATTTTGACGAAAAAAATTTTTTTTTTTGCGAAAAATGATGGGTCGGGAAAATCGATTTTTATGCGTTTATCTTGTAGAGTTGGGTGTCAAAAGGTTTGTAGTGAACGTCGTTTCGTTCGTAACCAAGCCGAAAGAATTTTTTTCGGACTTTTAAAGCTTTTTAGACCCCCAAAATTCGAGAAAATCGGTCCAAACGGTTCGTTCACATGGATATGGCTCTGTATGTGTGATCTAACGGTTGATTCACGTCCAGATGCCCTTGGATATGCCTCTGGTAACCGAAATTCCGTTTGGAGTAAAAAAAAAAATGATTTTTCTATGAAAAAAAAATTTATTTTGACGAAAAAAATTTTTTTTTTGGCGAAAAATGATGGGTCGGGAAAATCGATTTTTATGCGTTTATCTTATAGAGTTGGGTGTCAAAAGGTTTGTAGTGAACGTCGTTTCGTTCGTAACCAAGCCGAAAGAATTTTTTTCGGACTTTTAAAGCTTTTTAGACCCCCAAAATTCGAGAAAATCGGTCCAAACGGTTCGTTCACATGGATATGGCTCTGTATGTGTGATCTAACGGTTGATTCACGTCCAGATGCCCTTGGATATGTCTCTGGTAACCGAAATTTAGTTTGGAGTAGAAGAAAAATGATTTTTTTATGAAAAAAAAATTTATTTTGACGAAAAAAAATTTTTTTTTGGCGAAAAATGATGGATCGGGAAAATCGATTTTTATGCGTTTATCTTATAGAGTTGGGTGTCAAAAGGTTTGTAGTGAACGTCGTTTCGTTCGTATCCAAGCCGAAAGAATTTTTTTCGGACTTTTAAAGCTTTTTAGACCCCCAAAATTCGAGAAAATCGGTCCAAACGGTTCGTTCACATGGATATGGCTCTGTATGTGTGATCTAACGGTTGATTCACGTCCAGATGCCCTTGGATATGTCTCTGGTAACCGAAATTTAGTTTGGAGTAGAAGAAAAATGATTTTTTTATGAAAAAAAAATTTATTTTGACGAAAAAAAATTTTTTTTTGGCGAAAAATGATGGATCGGGAAAATCGATTTTTATGCGTTTATCTTATAGAGTTGGGTGTCAAAAGGTTTGTAGTGAACGTCGTTTCGTTCGTATCCAAGCCGAAAGAATTTTTTTCGGACTTTTAAAGCTTTTTAGACCCCCAAAATTCGAGAAAATCGGTTCAAACGGTTCGTACACATGGATATGGCTCTGTATGTGTGATCTAACGGTTGATTCACGTCCAGATGCCCTTGGATATGCCTCTGGTAACCGAAATTTCGTTTGGAGTAGAAAAAAAAATGATTTTTTTATGAAAAAAAAATTTATTTTGACGAAAAAAAATTTTTTTTTGGCGAAAAATGATGGGTCGGGAAAATCGATTTTTATGCGTTTATCTTATAGAGTTGGGTGTCAAAAGGTTTGTAGTGAACGTCGTTTCGTTCGTATCCAAGCCGAAAGAATTTTTTTCGGACTTTTAAAGCTTTTTAGACCCCCAAAATTCGAGAAAATCGGTCCAAACGGTTCGTACACATGGATATGGCTCTGTATGTGTGATCTAACGGTTGATTCACGTCCAGATGCCCTTGGATATGCCTCTGGTAATCGAAATTTCGTTTGGAGTAGAAAAAAAAATGATTTTTTTATGAAAAAAAAATTTATTTTGACGAAAAAAAATTTTTTTTTGGCGAAAAATGATGGGTCGGGAAAATCGATTTTTATGTGTTTATCTTATAGAGTTGGGTGTCAAAAGGTTTGTAGTGAACGTCGTTTCGTTCGTATCCAAGCCGAAAGAATTTTTTTCGGACTTTTAAAGCTTTTTAGACCCCCAAAATTCGAGAAAATCGGTCCAAACGGTTCGTCCACATGGATATGGCTCTGTATGTGTGATCTAACGGTTGATTCACATCCAGATGCCCTTGGATATGTCTCTGGTAACCGAAATTTAGTTTGGAATAGAAAAAAAATGATATTTTTATGAAAAAAAAAAATTATTTTGACGAAAAAAATTTTTTTTTTTGCGAAAAATGATGGGTCGGGAAAATCGATTTTTATGCGTTTATCTTGTAGAGTTGGGTGTCAAAAGGTTTGTAGTGAACGTCGTTTCGTTCGTAACCAAGCCGAAAGAATTTTTTTCGGACTTTTAAAGCTTTTTAGACCCCCAAAATTCGAGAAAATCGGTTCAAACGGTTCGTACACATGGATATGGCTCTGTATGTGTGATCTAACGGTTGATTCACGTCCAGATGCCCTTGGATATGCCTCTGGTAACCGAAATTTCGTTTGGAGTAGAAAAAAAAATGATTTTTTTATGAAAAAAAAATTTATTTTGACGAAAAAAAATTTTTTTTTGGCGAAAAATGATGGGTCGGGAAAATCGATTTTTATGCGTTTATCTTATAGAGTTGGGTGTCAAAAGGTTTGTAGTGAACGTCGTTTCGTTCGTATCCAAGCCGAAAGAATTTTTTTCGGACTTTTAAAGCTTTTTAGACCCCCAAAATTCGAGAAAATCGGTCCAAACGGTTCGTACACATGGATATGGCTCTGTATGTGTGATCTAACGGTTGATTCACGTCCAGATGCCCTTGGATATGCCTCTGGTAATCGAAATTTCGTTTGGAGTAGAAAAAAAAATGATTTTTTTATGAAAAAAAAATTTATTTTGACGAAAAAAAATTTTTTTTTGGCGAAAAATGATGGGTCGGGAAAATCGATTTTTATGTGTTTATCTTATAGAGTTGGGTGTCAAAAGGTTTGTAGTGAACGTCGTTTCGTTCGTATCCAAGCCGAAAGAATTTTTTTCGGACTTTTAAAGCTTTTTAGACCCCCAAAATTCGAGAAAATCGGTCCAAACGGTTCGTCCACATGGATATGGCTCTGTATGTGTGATCTAACGGTTGATTCACATCCAGATGCCCTTGGATATGTCTCTGGTAACCGAAATTTAGTTTGGAATAGAAAAAAAATGATATTTTTATGAAAAAAAAAAATTATTTTGACGAAAAAAATTTTTTTTTTTGGCGAAAAATGATGGGTCGGGAAAATCGATTTTTATGCGTTTATCTTATAGAGTTGGGTGTCAAAAGGTTTGTAGTGAACGTCGTTTCGTTCGTAACCAAGCCGAAAGAATTTTTTTCGGACTTTTAAAGCTTTTTAGACCCCCAAAATTCGAGAAAATCGGTCCAAACGGTTCGTACACATGGATATGGCTCTGTATGTGTGATCTAACGGTTGATTCACGTCCAGATGCCCTTGGATATGCCTCTGGTAATCGAAATTTCGTTTGGAGTAGAAAAAAAAATGATTTTTTTATGAAAAAAAAATTTATTTTGACGAAAAAAAATTTTTTTTTGGCGAAAAATGATGGGTCGGGAAAATCGATTTTTATGTGTTTATCTTATAGAGTTGGGTGTCAAAAGGTTTGTAGTGAACGTCGTTTCGTTCGTATCCAAGCCGAAAGAATTTTTTTCGGACTTTTAAAGCTTTTTAGACCCCCAAAATTCGAGAAAATCGGTCCAAACGGTTCGTCCACATGGATATGGCTCTGTATGTGTGATCTAACGGTTGATTCACATCCAGATGCCCTTGGATATGTCTCTGGTAACCGAAATTTAGTTTGGAATAGAAAAAAAATGATATTTTTATGAAAAAAAAAAATTATTTTGACGAAAAAAATTTTTTTTTTTGCGAAAAATGATGGGTCGGGAAAATCGATTTTTATGCGTTTATCTTGTAGAGTTGGGTGTCAAAAGGTTTGTAGTGAACGTCGTTTCGTTCGTAACCAAGCCGAAAGAATTTTTTTCGGACTTTTAAAGCTTTTTAGACCCCCAAAATTCGAGAAAATCGGTCCAAACGGTTCGTTCACACGGATATGGCTCTGTATGTGTGATCTAACGGTTGATTCACGTCCAGATGCCCTTGGATATGCCTCTGGTAACCGAAATTCCGTTTGGAGTAAAAAAAAAAATGATTTTTCTATGAAAAAAAAATTTATTTTGACGAAAAAAATTTTTTTTTTGGCGAAAAATGATGGGTCGGGAAAATCGATTTTTATGCGTTTATCTTATAGAGTTGGGTGTCAAAAGGTTTGTAGTGAACGTCGTTTCGTTCGTAACCAAGCCGAAAGAATTTTTTTCGGACTTTTAAAGCTTTTTAGACCCCCAAAATTCGAGAAAATCGGTCCAAACGGTTCGTTCACATGGATATGGCTCTGTATGTGTGATCTAACGGTTGATTCACGTCCAGATGCCCTTGGATATGTCTCTGGTAACCGAAATTTAGTTTGGAGTAGAAGAAAAATGATTTTTTTATGAAAAAAAAATTTATTTTGACGAAAAAAAATTTTTTTTTGGCGAAAAATGATGGATCGGGAAAATCGATTTTTATGCGTTTATCTTATAGAGTTGGGTGTCAAAAGGTTTGTAGTGAACGTCGTTTCGTTCGTATCCAAGCCGAAAGAATTTTTTTCGGACTTTTAAAGCTTTTTAGACCCCCAAAATTCGAGAAAATCGGTCCAAACGGTTCGTTCACATGGATATGGCTCTGTATGTGTGATCTAACGGTTGATTCACGTCCAGATGCCCTTGGATATGTCTCTGGTAACCGAAATTTAGTTTGGAGTAGAAGAAAAATGATTTTTTTATGAAAAAAAAATTTATTTTGACGAAAAAAAATTTTTTTTTGGCGAAAAATGATGGATCGGGAAAATCGATTTTTATGCGTTTATCTTATAGAGTTTGGTGTCAAAAGGTTTGTAGTGAACGTCGTTTCGTTCGTATCCAAGCCGAAAGAATTTTTTTCGGACTTTTAAAGCTTTTTAGACCCCCAAAATTCGAGAAAATCGGTTCAAACGGTTCGTACACATGGATATGGCTCTGTATGTGTGATCTAACGGTTGATTCACGTCCAGATGCCCTTGGATATGCCTCTGGTAACCGAAATTTCGTTTGGAGTAGAAAAAAAAATGATTTTTTTATGAAAAAAAAATTTATTTTGACGAAAAAAAATTTTTTTTTGGCGAAAAATGATGGGTCGGGAAAATCGATTTTTATGCGTTTATCTTATAGAGTTGGGTGTCAAAAGGTTTGTAGTGAACGTCGTTTCGTTCGTATCCAAGCCGAAAGAATTTTTTTCGGACTTTTAAAGCTTTTTAGACCCCCAAAATTCGAGAAAATCGGTCCAAACGGTTCGTACACATGGATATGGCTCTGTATGTGTGATCTAACGGTTGATTCACGTCCAGATGCCCTTGGATATGCCTCTGGTAATCGAAATTTCGTTTGGAGTAGAAAAAAAAATGATTTTTTTATGAAAAAAAAATTTATTTTGACGAAAAAAAATTTTTTTTTGGCGAAAAATGATGGGTCGGGAAAATCGATTTTTATGTGTTTATCTTATAGAGTTGGGTGTCAAAAGGTTTGTAGTGAACGTCGTTTCGTTCGTATCCAAGCCGAAAGAATTTTTTTCGGACTTTTAAAGCTTTTTAGACCCCCAAAATTCGAGAAAATCGGTCCAAACGGTTCGTCCACATGGATATGGCTCTGTATGTGTGATCTAACGGTTGATTCACATCCAGATGCCCTTGGATATGTCTCTGGTAACCGAAATTTAGTTTGGAATAGAAAAAAAATGATATTTTTATGAAAAAAAAAAATTATTTTGACGAAAAAATTTTTTTTTTTTGGCGAAAAATGATGGGTCGGGAAAATCGATTTTTATGCGTTTATCTTATAGAGTTGGGTGTCAAAAGGTTTGTAGTGAACGTCGTTTCGTTCGTAACCAAGCCGAAAGAATTTTTTTCGGACTTTTAAAGCTTTTTAGACCCCCAAAATTCGAGAAAATCGGTCCAAACGGTTCGTTCACATGGATATGGCTCTGTATGTGTGATCTAACGGTTGATTCACGTCCAGATGCCCTTGGATATGTCTCTGGTAACCGAAATTTAGTTTGGAGTAGAAGAAAAATGATTTTTTTATGAAAAAAAAATTTATTTTGACGAAAAAAAATTTTTTTTTGGCGAAAAATGATGGATCGGGAAAATCGATTTTTATGCGTTTATCTTATAGAGTTGGGTGTCAAAAGGTTTGTAGTGAACGTCGTTTCGTTCGTATCCAAGCCGAAAGAATTTTTTTCGGACTTTTAAAGCTTTTTAGACCCCCAAAATTCGAGAAAATCGGTCCAAACGGTTCGTTCACATGGATATGGCTCTGTATGTGTGATCTAACGGTTGATTCACGTCCAGATGCCCTTGGATATGTCTCTGGTAACCGAAATTTAGTTTGGAGTAGAAGAAAAATGATTTTTTTATGAAAAAAAAATTTATTTTGACGAAAAAAAATTTTTTTTTGGCGAAAAATGATGGATCGGGAAAATCGATTTTTATGCGTTTATCTTATAGAGTTGGGTGTCAAAAGGTTTGTAGTGAACGTCGTTTCGTTCGTATCCAAGCCGAAAGAATTTTTTTCGGACTTTTAAAGCTTTTTAGACCCCCAAAATTCGAGAAAATCGGTTCAAACGGTTCGTACACATGGATATGGCTCTGTATGTGTGATCTAACGGTTGATTCACGTCCAGATGCCCTTGGATATGCCTCTGGTAACCGAAATTTCGTTTGGAGTAGAAAAAAAAATGATTTTTTTATGAAAAAAAAATTTATTTTGACGAAAAAAAATTTTTTTTTGGCGAAAAATGATGGGTCGGGAAAATCGATTTTTATGCGTTTATCTTATAGAGTTGGGTGTCAAAAGGTTTGTAGTGAACGTCGTTTCGTTCGTATCCAAGCCGAAAGAATTTTTTTCGGACTTTTAAAGCTTTTTAGACCCCCAAAATTCGAGAAAATCGGTCCAAACGGTTCGTACACATGGATATGGCTCTGTATGTGTGATCTAACGGTTGATTCACGTCCAGATGCCCTTGGATATGCCTCTGGTAATCGAAATTTCGTTTGGAGTAGAAAAAAAAATGATTTTTTTATGAAAAAAAAATTTATTTTGACGAAAAAAAATTTTTTTTTGGCGAAAAATGATGGGTCGGGAAAATCGATTTTTATGTGTTTATCTTATAGAGTTGGGTGTCAAAAGGTTTGTAGTGAACGTCGTTTCGTTCGTATCCAAGCCGAAAGAATTTTTTTCGGACTTTTAAAGCTTTTTAGACCCCCAAAATTCGAGAAAATCGGTCCAAACGGTTCGTCCACATGGATATGGCTCTGTATGTGTGATCTAACGGTTGATTCACATCCAGATGCCCTTGGATATGTCTCTGGTAACCGAAATTTAGTTTGGAATAGAAAAAAAATGATATTTTTATGAAAAAAAAAAATTATTTTGACGAAAAAAATTTTTTTTTTTGCGAAAAATGATGGGTCGGGAAAATCGATTTTTATGCGTTTATCTTGTAGAGTTGGGTGTCAAAAGGTTTGTAGTGAACGTCGTTTCGTTCGTAACCAAGCCGAAAGAATTTTTTTCGGACTTTTAAAGCTTTTTAGACCCCCAAAATTCGAGAAAATCGGTTCAAACGGTTCGTACACATGGATATGGCTCTGTATGTGTGATCTAACGGTTGATTCACGTCCAGATGCCCTTGGATATGCCTCTGGTAACCGAAATTTCGTTTGGAGTAGAAAAAAAAATGATTTTTTTATGAAAAAAAAATTTATTTTGACGAAAAAAAATTTTTTTTTGGCGAAAAATGATGGGTCGGGAAAATCGATTTTTATGCGTTTATCTTATAGAGTTGGGTGTCAAAAGGTTTGTAGTGAACGTCGTTTCGTTCGTATCCAAGCCGAAAGAATTTTTTTCGGACTTTTAAAGCTTTTTAGACCCCCAAAATTCGAGAAAATCGGTCCAAACGGTTCGTACACATGGATATGGCTCTGTATGTGTGATCTAACGGTTGATTCACGTCCAGATGCCCTTGGATATGCCTCTGGTAATCGAAATTTCGTTTGGAGTAGAAAAAAAAATGATTTTTTTATGAAAAAAAAATTTATTTTGACGAAAAAAAATTTTTTTTTGGCGAAAAATGATGGGTCGGGAAAATCGATTTTTATGTGTTTATCTTATAGAGTTGGGTGTCAAAAGGTTTGTAGTGAACGTCGTTTCGTTCGTATCCAAGCCGAAAGAATTTTTTTCGGACTTTTAAAGCTTTTTAGACCCCCAAAATTCGAGAAAATCGGTCCAAACGGTTCGTCCACATGGATATGGCTCTGTATGTGTGATCTAACGGTTGATTCACATCCAGATGCCCTTGGATATGTCTCTGGTAACCGAAATTTAGTTTGGAATAGAAAAAAAATGATATTTTTATGAAAAAAAAAAATTATTTTGACGAAAAAAATTTTTTTTTTTGGCGAAAAATGATGGGTCGGGAAAATCGATTTTTATGCGTTTATCTTATAGAGTTGGGTGTCAAAAGGTTTGTAGTGAACGTCGTTTCGTTCGTAACCAAGCCGAAAGAATTTTTTTCGGACTTTTAAAGCTTTTTAGACCCCCAAAATTCGAGAAAATCGGTCCAAACGGTTCGTACACATGGATATGGCTCTGTATGTGTGATCTAACGGTTGATTCACGTCCAGATGCCCTTGGATATGCCTCTGGTAATCGAAATTTCGTTTGGAGTAGAAAAAAAAATGATTTTTTTATGAAAAAAAAATTTATTTTGACGAAAAAAAATTTTTTTTTGGCGAAAAATGATGGGTCGGGAAAATCGATTTTTATGTGTTTATCTTATAGAGTTGGGTGTCAAAAGGTTTGTAGTGAACGTCGTTTCGTTCGTATCCAAGCCGAAAGAATTTTTTTCGGACTTTTAAAGCTTTTTAGACCCCCAAAATTCGAGAAAATCGGTCCAAACGGTTCGTCCACATGGATATGGCTCTGTATGTGTGATCTAACGGTTGATTCACATCCAGATGCCCTTGGATATGTCTCTGGTAACCGAAATTTAGTTTGGAATAGAAAAAAAATGATATTTTTATGAAAAAAAAAAATTATTTTGACGAAAAAAATTTTTTTTTTTGCGAAAAATGATGGGTCGGGAAAATCGATTTTTATGCGTTTATCTTGTAGAGTTGGGTGTCAAAAGGTTTGTAGTGAACGTCGTTTCGTTCGTAACCAAGCCGAAAGAATTTTTTTCGGACTTTTAAAGCTTTTTAGACCCCCAAAATTCGAGAAAATCGGTCCAAACGGTTCGTTCACACGGATATGGCTCTGTATGTGTGATCTAACGGTTGATTCACGTCCAGATGCCCTTGGATATGCCTCTGGTAACCGAAATTCCGTTTGGAGTAAAAAAAAAAATGATTTTTCTATGAAAAAAAAATTTATTTTGACGAAAAAAATTTTTTTTTTGGCGAAAAATGATGGGTCGGGAAAATCGATTTTTATGCGTTTATCTTATAGAGTTGGGTGTCAAAAGGTTTGTAGTGAACGTCGTTTCGTTCGTAACCAAGCCGAAAGAATTTTTTTCGGACTTTTAAAGCTTTTTAGACCCCCAAAATTCGAGAAAATCGGTCCAAACGGTTCGTTCACATGGATATGGCTCTGTATGTGTGATCTAACGGTTGATTCACGTCCAGATGCCCTTGGATATGTCTCTGGTAACCGAAATTTAGTTTGGAGTAGAAGAAAAATGATTTTTTTATGAAAAAAAAATTTATTTTGACGAAAAAAAATTTTTTTTTGGCGAAAAATGATGGATCGGGAAAATCGATTTTTATGCGTTTATCTTATAGAGTTGGGTGTCAAAAGGTTTGTAGTGAACGTCGTTTCGTTCGTATCCAAGCCGAAAGAATTTTTTTCGGACTTTTAAAGCTTTTTAGACCCCCAAAATTCGAGAAAATCGGTCCAAACGGTTCGTTCACATGGATATGGCTCTGTATGTGTGATCTAACGGTTGATTCACGTCCAGATGCCCTTGGATATGTCTCTGGTAACCGAAATTTAGTTTGGAGTAGAAGAAAAATGATTTTTTTATGAAAAAAAAATTTATTTTGACGAAAAAAAATTTTTTTTTGGCGAAAAATGATGGATCGGGAAAATCGATTTTTATGCGTTTATCTTATAGAGTTTGGTGTCAAAAGGTTTGTAGTGAACGTCGTTTCGTTCGTATCCAAGCCGAAAGAATTTTTTTCGGACTTTTAAAGCTTTTTAGACCCCCAAAATTCGAGAAAATCGGTTCAAACGGTTCGTACACATGGATATGGCTCTGTATGTGTGATCTAACGGTTGATTCACGTCCAGATGCCCTTGGATATGCCTCTGGTAACCGAAATTTCGTTTGGAGTAGAAAAAAAAATGATTTTTTTATGAAAAAAAAATTTATTTTGACGAAAAAAAATTTTTTTTTGGCGAAAAATGATGGGTCGGGAAAATCGATTTTTATGCGTTTATCTTATAGAGTTGGGTGTCAAAAGGTTTGTAGTGAACGTCGTTTCGTTCGTATCCAAGCCGAAAGAATTTTTTTCGGACTTTTAAAGCTTTTTAGACCCCCAAAATTCGAGAAAATCGGTCCAAACGGTTCGTACACATGGATATGGCTCTGTATGTGTGATCTAACGGTTGATTCACGTCCAGATGCCCTTGGATATGCCTCTGGTAATCGAAATTTCGTTTGGAGTAGAAAAAAAAATGATTTTTTTATGAAAAAAAAATTTATTTTGACGAAAAAAAATTTTTTTTTGGCGAAAAATGATGGGTCGGGAAAATCGATTTTTATGTGTTTATCTTATAGAGTTGGGTGTCAAAAGGTTTGTAGTGAACGTCGTTTCGTTCGTATCCAAGCCGAAAGAATTTTTTTCGGACTTTTAAAGCTTTTTAGACCCCCAAAATTCGAGAAAATCGGTCCAAACGGTTCGTCCACATGGATATGGCTCTGTATGTGTGATCTAACGGTTGATTCACATCCAGATGCCCTTGGATATGTCTCTGGTAACCGAAATTTAGTTTGGAATAGAAAAAAAATGATATTTTTATGAAAAAAAAAAATTATTTTGACGAAAAAATTTTTTTTTTTTGGCGAAAAATGATGGGTCGGGAAAATCGATTTTTATGCGTTTATCTTATAGAGTTGGGTGTCAAAAGGTTTGTAGTGAACGTCGTTTCGTTCGTAACCAAGCCGAAAGAATTTTTTTCGGACTTTTAAAGCTTTTTAGACCCCCAAAATTCGAGAAAATCGGTCCAAACGGTTCGTACACATGGATATGGCTCTGTATGTGTGATCTAACGGTTGATTCACGTCCAGATGCCCTTGAATATGCCTCTGGTAATCGAAATTTCGTTTGGAGTAGAAAAAAAAATGATTTTTTTATGAAAAAAAAATTTATTTTGACGAAAAAAATTTTTTTTTTGGCGAAAAATGATGGGTCGGGAAAATCGATTTTTATGCGTTTATCTTATAGAGTTGGGTGTCAAAAGGTTTGTAGTGAACGTCGTTTCGTTCGTAACCAAGCCGAAAGAATTTTTTTCGGACTTTTAAAGCTTTTTAGACCCCCAAAATTCGAGAAAATCGGTCCAAACGGTTCGTTCACATGGATATGGCTCTGTATGTGTGATCTAACGGTTGATTCACGTCCAGATGCCCTTGGATATGTCTCTGGTAACCGAAATTTAGTTTGGAGTAGAAGAAAAATGATTTTTTTATGAAAAAAAAATTTATTTTGACGAAAAAAAATTTTTTTTTGGCGAAAAATGATGGATCGGGAAAATCGATTTTTATGCGTTTATCTTATAGAGTTGGGTGTCAAAAGGTTTGTAGTGAACGTCGTTTCGTTCGTATCCAAGCCGAAAGAATTTTTTTCGGACTTTTAAAGCTTTTTAGACCCCCAAAATTCGAGAAAATCGGTCCAAACGGTTCGTTCACATGGATATGGCTCTGTATGTGTGATCTAACGGTTGATTCACGTCCAGATGCCCTTGGATATGTCTCTGGTAACCGAAATTTAGTTTGGAGTAGAAGAAAAATGATTTTTTTATGAAAAAAAAATTTATTTTGACGAAAAAAAATTTTTTTTTGGCGAAAAATGATGGATCGGGAAAATCGATTTTTATGCGTTTATCTTATAGAGTTTGGTGTCAAAAGGTTTGTAGTGAACGTCGTTTCGTTCGTATCCAAGCCGAAAGAATTTTTTTCGGACTTTTAAAGCTTTTTAGACCCCCAAAATTCGAGAAAATCGGTTCAAACGGTTCGTACACATGGATATGGCTCTGTATGTGTGATCTAACGGTTGATTCACGTCCAGATGCCCTTGGATATGCCTCTGGTAACCGAAATTTCGTTTGGAGTAGAAAAAAAAATGATTTTTTTATGAAAAAAAAATTTATTTTGACGAAAAAAAATTTTTTTTTGGCGAAAAATGATGGGTCGGGAAAATCGATTTTTATGCGTTTATCTTATAGAGTTGGGTGTCAAAAGGTTTGTAGTGAACGTCGTTTCGTTCGTATCCAAGCCGAAAGAATTTTTTTCGGACTTTTAAAGCTTTTTAGACCCCCAAAATTCGAGAAAATCGGTCCAAACGGTTCGTACACATGGATATGGCTCTGTATGTGTGATCTAACGGTTGATTCACGTCCAGATGCCCTTGGATATGCCTCTGGTAATCGAAATTTCGTTTGGAGTAGAAAAAAAAATGATTTTTTTATGAAAAAAAAATTTATTTTGACGAAAAAAAATTTTTTTTTGGCGAAAAATGATGGGTCGGGAAAATCGATTTTTATGTGTTTATCTTATAGAGTTGGGTGTCAAAAGGTTTGTAGTGAACGTCGTTTCGTTCGTATCCAAGCCGAAAGAATTTTTTTCGGACTTTTAAAGCTTTTTAGACCCCCAAAATTCGAGAAAATCGGTCCAAACGGTTCGTCCACATGGATATGGCTCTGTATGTGTGATCTAACGGTTGATTCACATCCAGATGCCCTTGGATATGTCTCTGGTAACCGAAATTTAGTTTGGAATAGAAAAAAAATGATATTTTTATGAAAAAAAAAAATTATTTTGACGAAAAAATTTTTTTTTTTTGGCGAAAAATGATGGGTCGGGAAAATCGATTTTTATGCGTTTATCTTATAGAGTTGGGTGTCAAAAGGTTTGTAGTGAACGTCGTTTCGTTCGTAACCAAGCCGAAAGAATTTTTTTCGGACTTTTAAAGCTTTTTAGACCCCCGAAATTCGAGAAAATCGGTCCAAACGGTTCGTACACATGGATATGGCTCTGTATGTGTGATCTAACGGTTGATTCACGTCCAGATGCCCTTGGATATGCCTCTGGTAATCGAAATTTCGTTTGGAGTAGAAAAAAAAATGATTTTTTTATGAAAAAAAAATTTATTTTGACGAAAAAAATTTTTTTTTTGGCGAAAAATGATGGGTCGGGAAAATCGATTTTTATGCGTTTATCTTATAGAGTTGGGTGTCAAAAGGTTTGTAGTGAACGTCGTTTCGTTCGTAACCAAGCCGAAAGAATTTTTTTCGGACTTTTAAAGCTTTTTAGACCCCCAAAATTCGAGAAAATCGGTCCAAACGGTTCGTTCACATGGATATGGCTCTGTATGTGTGATCTAACGGTTGATTCACGTCCAGATGCCCTTGGATATGTCTCTGGTAACCGAAATTTAGTTTGGAGTAGAAGAAAAATGATTTTTTTATGAAAAAAAAATTTATTTTGACGAAAAAAAATTTTTTTTTGGCGAAAAATGATGGATCGGGAAAATCGATTTTTATGCGTTTATCTTATAGAGTTGGGTGTCAAAAGGTTTGTAGTGAACGTCGTTTCGTTCGTATCCAAGCCGAAAGAATTTTTTTCGGACTTTTAAAGCTTTTTAGACCCCCAAAATTCGAGAAAATCGGTCCAAACGGTTCGTTCACATGGATATGGCTCTGTATGTGTGATCTAACGGTTGATTCACGTCCAGATGCCCTTGGATATGTCTCTGGTAACCGAAATTTAGTTTGGAGTAGAAGAAAAATGATTTTTTTATGAAAAAAAAATTTATTTTGACGAAAAAAAATTTTTTTTTGGCGAAAAATGATGGATCGGGAAAATCGATTTTTATGCGTTTATCTTATAGAGTTTGGTGTCAAAAGGTTTGTAGTGAACGTCGTTTCGTTCGTATCCAAGCCGAAAGAATTTTTTTCGGACTTTTAAAGCTTTTTAGACCCCCAAAATTCGAGAAAATCGGTTCAAACGGTTCGTACACATGGATATGGCTCTGTATGTGTGATCTAACGGTTGATTCACGTCCAGATGCCCTTGGATATGCCTCTGGTAACCGAAATTTCGTTTGGAGTAGAAAAAAAAATGATTTTTTTATGAAAAAAAAATTTATTTTGACGAAAAAAAATTTTTTTTTGGCGAAAAATGATGGGTCGGGAAAATCGATTTTTATGCGTTTATCTTATAGAGTTGGGTGTCAAAAGGTTTGTAGTGAACGTCGTTTCGTTCGTATCCAAGCCGAAAGAATTTTTTTCGGACTTTTAAAGCTTTTTAGACCCCCAAAATTCGAGAAAATCGGTCCAAACGGTTCGTACACATGGATATGGCTCTGTATGTGTGATCTAACGGTTGATTCACGTCCAGATGCCCTTGGATATGCCTCTGGTAATCGAAATTTCGTTTGGAGTAGAAAAAAAAATGATTTTTTTATGAAAAAAAAATTTATTTTGACGAAAAAAAATTTTTTTTTGGCGAAAAATGATGGGTCGGGAAAATCGATTTTTATGTGTTTATCTTATAGAGTTGGGTGTCAAAAGGTTTGTAGTGAACGTCGTTTCGTTCGTATCCAAGCCGAAAGAATTTTTTTCGGACTTTTAAAGCTTTTTAGACCCCCAAAATTCGAGAAAATCGGTCCAAACGGTTCGTCCACATGGATATGGCTCTGTATGTGTGATCTAACGGTTGATTCACATCCAGATGCCCTTGGATATGTCTCTGGTAACCGAAATTTAGTTTGGAATAGAAAAAAAATGATATTTTTATGAAAAAAAAAAATTATTTTGACGAAAAAATTTTTTTTTTTTGGCGAAAAATGATGGGTCGGGAAAATCGATTTTTATGCGTTTATCTTATAGAGTTGGGTGTCAAAAGGTTTGTAGTGAACGTCGTTTCGTTCGTAACCAAGCCGAAAGAATTTTTTTCGGACTTTTAAAGCTTTTTAGACCCCCGAAATTCGAGAAAATCGGTCCAAACGGTTCGTACACATGGATATGGCTCTGTATGTGTGATCTAACGGTTGATTCACGTCCAGATGCCCTTGGATATGCCTCTGGTAATCGAAATTTCGTTTGGAGTAGAAAAAAAAATGATTTTTTTATGAAAAAAAAATTTATTTTGACGAAAAAAAATTTTTTTTTGGCGAAAAATGATGGGTCGGGAAAATCGATTTTTATGTGTTTATCTTATAGAGTTGGGTGTCAAAAGGTTTGTAGTGAACGTCGTTTCGTTCGTATCCAAGCCGAAAGAATTTTTTTCGGACTTTTAAAGCTTTTTAGACCCCCAAAATTCGAGAAAATCGGTCCAAACGGTTCGTCCACATGGATATGGCTCTGTATGTGTGATCTAACGGTTGATTCACATCCAGATGCCCTTGGATATGTCTCTGGTAACCGAAATTTAGTTTGGAATAGAAAAAAAATGATATTTTTATGAAAAAAAAAAATTATTTTGACGAAAAAAATTTTTTTTTTTGCGAAAAATGATGGGTCGGGAAAATCGATTTTTATGCGTTTATCTTGTAGAGTTGGGTGTCAAAAGGTTTGTAGTGAACGTCGTTTCGTTCGTAACCAAGCCGAAAGAATTTTTTTCGGACTTTTAAAGCTTTTTAGACCCCCAAAATTCGAGAAAATCGGTCCAAACGGTTCGTTCACACGGATATGGCTCTGTATGTGTGATCTAACGGTTGATTCACGTCCAGATGCCCTTGGATATGCCTCTGGTAACCGAAATTCCGTTTGGAGTAAAAAAAAAAATGATTTTTCTATGAAAAAAAAATTTATTTTGACGAAAAAAATTTTTTTTTTGGCGAAAAATGATGGGTCGGGAAAATCGATTTTTATGCGTTTATCTTATAGAGTTGGGTGTCAAAAGGTTTGTAGTGAACGTCGTTTCGTTCGTAACCAAGCCGAAAGAATTTTTTTCGGACTTTTAAAGCTTTTTAGACCCCCAAAATTCGAGAAAATCGGTCCAAACGGTTCGTTCACATGGATATGGCTCTGTATGTGTGATCTAACGGTTGATTCACGTCCAGATGCCCTTGGATATGTCTCTGGTAACCGAAATTTAGTTTGGAGTAGAAGAAAAATGATTTTTTTATGAAAAAAAAATTTATTTTGACGAAAAAAAATTTTTTTTTGGCGAAAAATGATGGATCGGGAAAATCGATTTTTATGCGTTTATCTTATAGAGTTGGGTGTCAAAAGGTTTGTAGTGAACGTCGTTTCGTTCGTATCCAAGCCGAAAGAATTTTTTTCGGACTTTTAAAGCTTTTTAGACCCCCAAAATTCGAGAAAATCGGTCCAAACGGTTCGTACACATGGATATGGCTCTGTATGTGTGATCTAACGGTTGATTCACGTCCAGATGCCCTTGGATATGTCTCTGGTAACCGAAATTTAGTTTGGAGTAGAAAAAAAATGATTTTTTTATGAAAAAAAAATTTATTTTGACGAAAAAAAATTTTTTTTTGGCGAAAAATGATGGGTCGGGAAAATCGATTTTTATGCGTTTATCTTATAGAGTTGGGTGTCAAAAGGTTTGTAGTGAACGTCGTTTCGTTCTTATCCAAGCCGAAAGAATTTTTTTCGGACTTTTAAAGCTTTTTAGACCCCCAAAATTCGAGAAAATCGGTCCAAACGGTTCGTACACATGGATATGGCTCTGTATGTGTGATATAACGGTTGATTCACGTCCAGATGCCCTTGGATATGCCTCTGGTAATCGAAATTTCGTTTGGAGTAGAAAAAAAATGATTTTTTTATGAAAAAAAAATTTATTTTGACGAAAAAAAATTTTTTTTTGGCGAAAAATGATGGGTCGGGAAAATCGATTTTTATGCGTTTATCTTATAGAGTTGGGTGTCAAAAGGTTTGTAGTGAACGTCGTTTCGTTCGTATCCAAGCCGAAAGAATTTTTTTCGGACTTTTAAAGCTTTTTAGACCCCCAAAATTCGAGAAAATCGGTCCAAACGGTTCGTCCACATGGATATGGCTCTGTATGTGTGATCTAACGGTTGATTCACATCCAGATGCCCTTGGATATGTCTCTGGTAACCGAAATTTAGTTTGGAATAGAAAAAAAATGATATTTTTATGAAAAAAAAAAATTATTTTGACGAAAAAAATTTTTTTTTTTGGCGAAAAATGATGGGTCGGGAAAATCGATTTTTATGCGTTTATCTTATAGAGTTGGGTGTCAAAAGGTTTGTAGTGAACGTCGTTTCGTTCGTAACCAAGCCGAAAGAATTTTTTTCGGACTTTTAAAGCTTTTTAGATCCCCAAAATTCGAGAAAATCGGTCCAAACGGTTCGTTCACATGGATATGGCTCTGTATGTGTGATCTAACGGTTGATTCACATCCAGATGCCCTTGGATATGTCTCTGGTAACCGAAATTTAGTTTGGAATAGAAAAAAAATGATATTTTTATGAAAAAAAAAATTATTTTGACGAAAAAAAATTTTTTTTTGGCGAAAAATGATGGGTCGGGAAAATCGATTTTTATGCGTTTATCTTGTAGAGTTGGGTGTCAAAAGGTTTGTAGTGAACGTCGTTTCGGTTGTAGCCAAGCGGAAAGAAATTTTTTCGGACTTTTAAGGGTTTTTGGACCCCGAATTTTGACGAAAATCGAGCCTATCGGTTCATTCACGTGGAGATGGCTATCTATGGTCGATCGAACGGTTGATTCACATAGGGATACCCTTGTATGTGTCCCTGGAAACCGAATTTTCGTTTGTAGAAGAAAAAAAAATGGTTTTTTTATGAAAAATAAAATTTTTTTAACGAAAAAAATAATTTTTTTGGCGAAAATCGATGGGTCGGGAAAATCGATTCTTATGCGTTAATCTTCAAGAGTTGGGTGTGAAAAGGTTTGTAGTGAACGTCCTTTCGGTTGTAGCCAAGCGGAAAGAAAGTTTTTCGGACTTTGAAAGGTTTTCAACCCCCCAATTTTGACGAAAATCGAATCTAACGGTTCATTCACATGGACATGGCCCTGTATCTGTGATCCAACGGTTGATTCACATGAGGATACCCTCGTATAGGTCTCTAGAAACCGAATTTTTGTTTGTAGTAGAAAAAAAATTGGTTTTTTGATTTAAAAAAAATGTATTTTAAAGAAAAACATTTTTTTTTTGCCGAAAATCGATGGGTCATGAAAATCGATTCTTATGCGTTAATCTTTAAGAGTTGGGTGTGAAAAGGTTTGTAGTGAACGTCGTTTCATTTGTAGCCGAGCCGAAAACAATTTATTCGGACTTTTGAAGGTTTTCAACCCCCCAATTTTGACGAAAATCGAATCTAACGGTTCATTCACATGGACATGGTTCTGATATAGGTGAACTTGAGGTCACAAGGGCGTGTGGAGTAAAATAAGATGTCTGTCCTGCATATCGGCTGGTACCAGTTCTGATGTAACGGGCTTTATTGCATCACACACACACACACATATATATATATATATAATATATATTTTTATAAACGTGTATTGCGGGCGCATGATCAGGATACCGGTCGACCGGTGATTACGGGAAGGTATATGAAACTGATCGCGAGGACCGGGGACCGACGTGCGTCTGAGTTTACCGGATCGTTTTCTTATGCCAGTAGTATCGCCAGTACCGTGCGAGACCTTAACCTTGCTCGGTGACACTTTAATTGAGCGGCTTCGGCAAAGGCCTCGACGCGCGCACGTTCATCCCGCGTGGAATAAATCTCCGTGCATGTTCCTTTATGAATTTAGCAGCAGCCGCCCCCCCCCCCCACCCCCTCCTGCTCCTTCCTCTCTTCAGTCATTTCGATGGGAATCGGAATCGTGCCCGCGGTTCAAAAAATTACCAAAATTTCGTCACGAAAAACCTACGTCACATTCTTTACCCATTCCGATTTTATCTTGTCACATAGATACGTGAATATTACGTTCACGTAAAAATGAAATAAAATGAGAAAAAAAAATTTCTAAAAAAATGTGAAAAAAAATGTTTTAAATAAGATTTTATGAATGTGGTTTTTTTTTTTAATTTTCTTCAAACTTATTTCTTTATTTGTTGCCTATTTCGATATTCGTAAAAGATTCCCGTCCGACTAACTCCTAGAAAATGTGTTCCAGTTTCACCTTTTCGTACGTTCTTTTGGCTGTGGGCGGATCACGCATCATCGCGGTTGAATCTTTTTTTTGTTGTCAATGTTTCATCGTGCCGAGGTAATCCCATCGCGTACGTGCCCAACTCCCTTGTCGGTTATTACACATTCGGGAGAAGCGCGCGTGGCCGCCTCCGGGTATAGATCGACCGGATAGTCCCGACCTCTTTACCATTTACCGCGAACTCGCGGTTACACATCTTATATATAGGAAGGCAATAACGCACATGTGCATTACAACACACCTGGTACAGCGCCACATTGGGCCATGGTTGTTGCACCGAGCAAAAGCAATTGCGAATAATATTTGCCCTGGGACGTTGGTCCCACGACCCTCGCCAGCATTTTTCCCATTGAGGAGGATCGCTCGAGATTGCCGATGCAAAATCGTTGTTTCGTCTCTCTTTCTCTCTCTCTTTTTTTTTTTTTGCTCTTTCATCGCGCGATTATGTTTATCGCACACGTAAATGCATCGAAGGCATTCAGACCGAACGAATGAAATTTTTTTGTTTTTAAATTGAGAGCTGCACGCGATTGCACAAGCTTTGCATCGAATACATTTTCTTTATTCATCTTGTCGACCCAATGTTTTTGTTTTTGTTTTATTGTTAGAAAATATAATGATAGTAATAATATTTTTGGTGTTCTGTACTTCGAAGGGAAAGAAAAACGAAACTCTTGTAAGATCACTGGCGCGTCTGTCCGTTTGTCTGTCTGTCTGTCTGTCCGTCTGTCATATACGATTTTCTCACAAACGGTACGATTTAGAAACTTGGAATTTCGGATAGTTATGCATCTCATTAACCTACATATTCAGCACTAGTTGACTCTTAGAAATATTTTTATGGGACTTGAAGAGGGGACAAGCAAAAGAGACACTCGAAAAAAAAAAAATTAATTTCATGTGTCATGTGGGGTCCCAATTAAAGAATTCTATTTAAACTATTTATGGGGTTGAGCATATACAGTTTATATATAGATTGTACTATATAAATTTTTTTTACTTGGGGTATCATTTTACAGGGCTTGTTATTGTTTTATTTCGATGCAGAGGATACTTTTTTTTTAGTAGGATGATGCGATGGAGGAAGATGAAATGATAAAATTACCTTGAGTAACGCGGCACCGGCTATCGCTCCGCAACATTGACAGACGACGTAACAGAGCGCCTTGAGAAGGGTGCAGTTACCGCTCGACAGAAGACCCAACGTCACTGCCGGATTAACGTGGCATCCAGATATCGGTCCGAGCACCTTAAACATCAACGAATAACCACACGTTATACGTATGAATAATACATAAATGTGAAAAAGAAAATAATAATACGTATTAATTAAAAATAAAACACAACAAGATTATCGTGAAATTTTTTATCTCGACATCAATCAATCTCCATTGAAACTGGTCGATCGTTCAAAAACAAGAATATTAATTGCCGAGAGAGAAAAAAAAAGTTATCTTTCTGCATTATAAATGAGAGTCGTTTCTGAGATTGTTGTGCCTTTTATAAATTCACGATCGTATTCTATTATATTTTTTTTCAACGAAATTTTGTTGATCAGATGATAAACTATAATGCTGGGAATATATTTCATGATTTCGTGAAGTTAGGAAAGTCGCGATGGTTGTTTTGGCAAAGTTGTCGGCTTCAATAAGAGTTTTCAGGCAAAGCGTACTATACTCGTACATTCAACAGTATAGGAGGAGTGGGGGCAGAGGCAGAGAATTCCCTTTGGAGTCTGCGAGACGGAAAGGCTTAAGATTCATCGGAGTGACGCGAGGCAAATGAGCGGTCGTGTACCCCATTCATCAGCATGAGTGCTCGATCGACGAATTTTCGGCACTTTCGCCACATCAGAATATAAGCATGAGACTGAAATAGCCCAAGTAAAGAAAATATATATATAAACTATCTATGTTATTGGGCATATATAGTTTCTATATAGATTATATAAGCATATATAGACTCTACATAAGTTTAATAATAATTAACTATGTATGCCCAATTCCATATATAGTTTGTATATAATTTGAAAAATTGTTTTTGGTTGCTTTGGCCGCTCGGATAAATTTTGGTTATAATAAGGCTTTAGCGACAGACAATAATATAATTTTTTTTTACTTGGGAGTACGCGTAGACGTTTCAGACGTTTATTTTGAAACAATAGTTTTCGAATTGGCTGTGACACGCTGGGTCGGCGCTGCTGTTTGAGGTTCGATTCGGGTGCGTTGGACCCCTCGTGCGAGTTCGTGCGTGGTCGACGGGCCCGGCGGCCCAGTTCTCATGCACGACCGCAAGGTCTCCGGGCCCCTCGGGCCATCGCAGCCACTAACGCATGCGCGACCCGTGCGCCACTCGTCGACTATTGCGCAAAACTCTACTCCGCACGTTTCAAATTTTTGTTTGTTTGTTTTTTTGTCTTTCTTGTTTTTCAATTTTCATTTTCTTCATCCTCGTCAGTTTTACATCGTTTTTTGTTTTTAATCGTTTCTTCGTTCCTTTATTTTCATGCAACGCGTCATACGTATGGATGAACGTGTATTGGAGATTGTGCGTAGGAAGCACCGAAGTAGCATGCGTAAGGGATGATTTAATAGTTGCTCCGAATCAATATTCAATCAGAAATTCCACATTTTAACATTACTTCCTCTGATTTTTTGACGTCTTTGCATTGTTTTTTAACTTTCGACTAAGTTTTTTTTCGAATCCCATAATCATGTGAGACGATAACGATTCGAGAGCTTATTGTCGTACAATAAGTACGTTTAATTGTCGGACTCTTAATCGAATGAAAAATATTTTTGTTTTTGATTATGAATATTTTTTTTCCGAATTTCCAATATTAATATTGTTCATGAAATATGTGCCAAATAGAATTGAACCATTGGTGAGGTTTGAATTTCCGTGGTTCTGATGGTAAATAGTATTTCACAAACTCACAAAATTTGAAATTTTTCCAATCAGATGGTTAATTTTTCGTTTCACGAATTGCTTTTTGGAATGCACATTACAAGTTGGTATGTACCACATATATTCTGTATTATTAATTCTCGGTAGGACATAAAAGCTCCGGGTTCGTAAAACCATGTAACTTCCTTTTACGTCAAGTACTTAAAGTACAGATTTTATTATCTTGCTCGGTTATCCTCGACACCAAAGTGCCCGATGCGCGCTAAATTAATGGCCCATGAAAGGGCTATAGAGGAGATGGTAGTCAAGCCATTGTTGAATTTTTATCATCCGAACATTAATCAATAACGAGTGATGGGAAAGAGCGGGTTGGTCATCGGACATATTACTTATCTCAATGGGATTGAAATTATATTGCAACGACCGATCAGCTGACCCTTCGTGCTTTCTCCTTTCTCCCCGAATCGTCGCTGCATCTCCCCCCCCCCCTCGAGATACTCACGACCTTCGCACCGACAAAGATTAATTGCTCGGCGATCTATCATTGCACATCGATGCGGCACTGGCGGTCGCACAAACGCGCGTCGAATCGAAACCGATCGCGTGGCGGAATCTCGTTCGGACGGGTCAGCCTTTTATTAACGATAATCGATGCCGACACGCACGACAAAAAAAAAACACACACACACACACGCGAACACAGGAGATAGGGATGAAATTAATTGAAAAAAAAATAAATTAATTTCATCCTACAGATTTTTTCGCAATTTTTCACGGTGGGATTTAAATGTTGAATGTATCTCACGTTTAACAAAACTTTCGTATACAGAAAATTACAATTAGATATTTTTGTAACTCAACAGATATTTCGAATTAAAGAAAAAAAAATTTGGATGGGAAAATATTGGAACACATTATTTCATCAATTCAACGTCAAGTTTACGTTTTTCTCGAAATATATTTGAGCGATCGTGAATTATTTTTTTTTACAAATGGTCGATTCCGATTCGATCAAAGACGAGGCAAAAAAAAGAATGATCCGATTTTTATAATTCTGTAATTTCAAACGATCTCGAGGAACCTAATTAAATATAATTTTTTTATTTTTAATTAATATAGAAAGTAAAAACTTTACAATCAAATATTCTTGTAACTCGACAGATCTTTCGAATTGAAAAAAAATCAATTTTGTATCGCAAAATATTGAAACACATTATTTTATTAATTTAACCTCAAATTGTTTTTATTTCCACAAAAAAATTGATTCCGATTCGATCAAAGTTGAGACACAATAGAAAACTACGTTTCGGTTTTAATAGTTCTGTAATTTCTTACGATCTCGAGAAAACTAATTATACAGGATTTTGCAACCAGAATACTTTTATTACTGTAATATAATTACGTATAACGTTTTGAGCCATATGGGAATGATGGTCGGCAGGTCAGTGTGCTCGATAAGCCATGGATCGCAAATACATAGCTCGTCGAACGTTGAACGTTCGACGAACGAAGTGAACGAGCGAACGAACGCGTATCTCGAATTAGCTCACAATTTTCGTGCCCGCGGGGCCTTTCGACCCACAGCCCGAAGTCATCGTCACGCGTGTCACACGTGTGTGTGTGTGTGTACGAGCACGTGTGTGTGGCAGACCCGCGTCTACGTACACGTGGAATCCACCACATACAATTCATACATTCTCACACTAATTGCCATTGCAACGAGAGCCCTCACCTACGCTCTGCGACCACCCGATTCGACATCAAATGTGTAATACTCGACGATTACTAAACCATCCTTGTTTGTTACCACAGCTGGCACGGTTTGTCTCTCCGGACCATTCGATTAACTTTCCTCGATGTCTGTTGAGGATGTTTTCGCGATTTAATTATTTCTCCTCAACGAGATGACGAAGACGACGTACGTTCGAAACCCACTCGCTTGCTTTATTTCGTTAGTATGCTTTTACTTTTATTTTATTTTAAAAACACTGAATACGTCATAACAAATTTTTTATGCTGATGCCTTAAGACTTATCGTTTTGAGCTTACCCGTGTAAAAAAAATTAGAAAAATAATTGAACTTCGATAAATTTAATTTTCTTACCAAACATTACCCGGAAATTCAAATTCGAGAATTCATATGGATTAATGAATTTCGTTACCCCACAATTTTATTTTTTTTAACTTTGAATAAACTGCATTACACTATATTGCTTAATAATAAAAATCTACGTAGAAATTATTTAATGCTGATGCCTATAAAAATATTGTTTTGAGCTCACTTGTGTAAATAATTTTTTTTTTAATTCAACTTTAATCAATTTAATTTCGTCACCAAACATTACCTAGAAATTGAAATTTGCGAATTTTTATGGATCAATAAATTTAGAGGGGGGAATATTTATAAAAATTAAATTAGACAGAATTAAGAAAAATATTTTTTTTTGCTTCCTCAATTTTGAATTTTGAAAATTAAAAAAAAAAAAAGTGTTTGTAGATAAATACAAAGCTATCGGACATTTCGGGTGCTTGTGCATATAAAAGAGCCCGGGAGGCATGACGAGGTGCGAATCAGAGCCCGGCCAGAAACCAAAACCGCTGGCGGCGAAATTTTCGAAGCGCACTCTCAGAACGGGACATCTGTGTGGCTCTATCAGGATCTTTCATTCATCGTCTCGTTATTTTCTCAGCGATCTCGTCTCATTCGATACCGGTGAATCAACACACAATCTTTCACGCTATTCACAGCGTATCAATTTATAAATCCTTTGCCATCGATAACTCATAGCGCAATTTTGTTTTCACAGTCACGCAAATAGATGTCACGAATAAATAAGTTTCCGAGCTATAATAAACCTAGAGACTCGTAGCTATATACGAATTTCAGCCAGACGTGAATCACATTTCCAGCAAAAAATCAAAATTCATTAATCATCTCACCTGGTGATTATGGGATTGGCGTAAAACGTTTTACAATTAGACACACCTGGCTCGTAGAATTTTCCGGAAAATCTATTTTACGAGGTGTCAACGTTTGCGATAATACCCCCAGGGATTTTTTCGACTTGCCCGATAAAATATACATCAACGTGAACAACAACACGATACGAACTTGTGTTTGTATATTTATCGGAAATATTTCTATCACGAAAAAAAAAATTACGATTCAGTCACCAGGCTTATTGAATATACAATAACGATTTAACTTCGTGAATATGGAAACGGTTCATTGAAAGACGAAATCGTTTGAAATCAATTATCGATTTAATTAGAGTTCGATCGATTGAAAAAAAAAAAAACAAATAAGAGTCGTGTCGTTGAACTTATTTTTTCTTGTAACTACCAAGACGAGAGTGGCTACATCGACTGTAATTATAGTACATAAAATGGGAAATTAATAATACGTTACCATCGTGTTATATTTCCATCGGTAATTGTGGGCTTGAGAGGTTATCCTAGAGTGAGAATTTTCGAAAAATCGCAAAAACGAAAATATATATGTTTTTATAAGACTAGTTTTAATGGTTCAGATTCATTTGTAACGAGTTTCATGTTTACATTCGAAGTAGTTTTTGAGTTATGATTTACGGAGCGAAAAAAGAGAATTAAGTCAAAATCAACATTCGGACATGACCCAAATAACAACCACCCTAATATTTAGCCAAGTGAAAAAAAATATATACATAGGTTATAAACGAGATTGGTATTATGTATTTTATATATAGACTATAAATGAACTGTATATAGTCCATTTAATCTGAATTCTTAATTGTGTAGTCTTAATAATTGTACAATATAACTGAAATATGAAAGAAAAATAATACACACGTGATCATCGTAAAAATTACAAAAAGAAAAAAATATATCTATTTCGATCTGAATAATCTTGGTGGAGAAATGAAAATATTCCAGACATACGACACATAAAATATTCATTATTATGCATATATATGCTCTTTATGCCCCTCAGAAAAATGCATTGATATATATTGAATATTTTTCTTGTTTTCTTAAGGTTTTCAATTGGCCAAATTCGTTAAAAAAAATGGAAGAGAAAAAAAAAGTTGTTTGTTCGTGTACGAAATTCGGTGGGAGTTACGTTCGACCATTTCGGAACTGCAAAGATCAGGATCAGGACAATGATCTTTGGGGTTTGCGGTCTCTCGTGGTGTGTTGCACAACGAAGCGCAGTACATGTATTCCCCGACTGATTGCTCGAGTATAGCGTAAGTTTTCGAAGACTCGAGAACTCCGGGGTACACACGAGGGAGCGGTCTTTTACCTACACGCCGAAGCAAAAGAAGCCCCGAGGGCCTTCTTCGTACGGCCGGGTAACGTTGAGACCCCGCGCGCTCGTGTATATAACAACCACATACACCAACGTGCGTGTATTGCCGATGACTCTAATATTTGCCGAAGGATCTTATTTTTCGGTCTGTATAAAGGAATCGAGTTCAAGCGCATGAAGAAATCGCATCCTGTTGCGCGTTAACAATCTCTTCGAGAATTATTTGAGTCGGACGTGGGCATCGTTTGATGCACGCGGCCAATTGACAAATATTTTACGTTCGATCGTAACATCCAATTTGGTCCGAAAAATTCGATCCGATTGTCGAGACACATCTGTTTGCAGAACAATTTTGCCATTTTTTTGAAATCAATGACAGCATCTGTGCTCCGACCGATAAAATCAATTAGCGTTGTCAAAATGTTTCGTACGACGGTGAAAAACAAGTTGATCTATACTTAATCATTATTTTTGTTTATCTTCAATTTTAAAATTATAATTTCATTAGAAAATAAATAAATCATAATTTATTTATTCAAACTATCGTTATATATTGAAACTTGATTAATAATTTATCTTTTCAATGTTCTATCATTAATTTGTTTACAAAAAATGTTGCAATTTTTTTATCAATGACAGCATCTATGTTCCGACCGATAAAATGAATTACTGTTGTAAAAATGTGAAATCCGTATTATAGTGAAAAAAACGTTAAACTATATGTTTAATCATTATTTTAATTAGACTTCAATTTAAAAAAAAATATAATTGCATTAAAAATAACTTGAAAAATCATAATTCATTCATAAAAATTGTTGTCATAGATTGAAACTTATATTAATCATTTATCCATTCAATCGTTCATCATTAATAATAATTCAAGTTTAACATTTTTCATCTCAAACATGGATTTTTCATTTCCATAAAAAATATAGAAAATAAAATTCCACTAATCAAGATTGTTGTAAAAAAAATTGGATCGAATAATTTGAAGCTTCATATTTCATATAGCTTTAACAATTTTTTCTTACAGTGCAATTTGCAGTGAAAAAAAATCCAGCACCCAACAAGAGCATGCAAACACATTGATATGCAGATATCGCCATTGTCAAACAATTTTAAATGGGCGCGTCGAGAAAATTGGACTCGTCGAACCGAAACGAAAAAAAAAAAAACAAAATTAATAACATAGAGAAAAACAAATAATAAGAAATGAATAATACAGTTTCGAGCATCACACTCGATTACCTCGCGAAATAATCTCATCATTGTGTCGGCGGTGTGTCGCGCGAGTGTTATAACCGATACACTATTACACAGCTATATTAGTCATCGCGACGGGTTGTCTCTCGATGCCTCGGGAGCCTCGGCAGTCGACAGACTTTCTCGCGGTTGGCCCGAGGATCTCGGGAGTCCGCCGGTGTCGATGTGAAAGACACCGAATTTCGCCCCAAGGGCATGACGTTATAATGATTCATTATTCACGCGGACGCCGGGGCACCGGCCATCGTGCAAATAAAAAAATAAAAAATCACGGCATATCCGGCGAGCATTCGCACTGTGTCACTTGCATCAGACGCGTTTGATACAGAACTGAGGAATGCTCGAGTTAGACGATCTCTGAACGATCATTTGTCGCCTTGGCACTTGGAAAATACCTGACAGACCTGACTGACAGGCTCTTTCTCTCTCTCTGTCTCTCTTTTATTCCCATCCAAGTCGCACTGCCAGCAAAACATTGAATCCTCACAATTTCGTTGCCCAAGAGTTTTGTCAAAACTAAATTTATCTAATGAACTCAAAAAAATAAATAAATAAATAGACCATTCTTTATTTGCAACATTTTTTAGTAAGAAAAAATTGAATAATGTGTGGGAAAAATTGACAACGATATAAATTTGAATTTTTTTGCTCATACAGCAAATCTGACTCGTACAGGGTTATAATTTTGTCACACAGCATTATGTGAACGACTTCGGAATTAATTTAGTCCACGTTGTTGTCGTGTCGAGCCTCTCGAGACGTCGATTTGTTTTATTTGCCGCGAGAATGATGAATCTCACTTTAATCTCATTTTAATAAACGTGCTCGTGTCATCGGGGCCCCAGCGAGACCCCGGCCCGATATGTGCTCGACAATGCCACGTCGCTGAGACTTTGCTGCCAGTTAAAAATATATTAACTTTTTTATTCCACTTTTTTTTTTTTTTGCCGTTGCGACATTATTGCCTCAGCTGTGTTACAGAATCCCACGTAACATCTCGTCCCGGCGATTCTTCGGAAACAATAACGACATTTTTGTCTCGGAATTAGTTTCCACATATTTTTCATAGTGGTGGAAAAAAAAATAATAAAAAATAATAATAATAAAAAAAAGCGTGAGCTGATGAAGAGGGACGAAGCGAGTGATCATAGTTGACGTGGAAAGGTCCACAGAAAAAAAAACGAAACCACATGAACGATGATCGTTCTGTAACTGTTCCATGCTGAGTGATTCGTTTCTTGATTTTTTGTTCATATAAGATTTTAATCGATCACGTCGCAAGCTTGATCCGTTCAAATGCCACGTGACACCCAGCAGTTCTTGCATCTCGTATCTTTGGTCCAATACCAAAATGTATCGCGAAATCTCTCCACTGTCACTGAACTGTCATAGCGGACGAACCATGACCATTGGACATCGTCGACGTATATCATTCGAAACATTGAAAAGCGGAATCGATGTTCGATTCAAAGGTATCATAAATATCGAGGATAATTGCCCACCTCTACTGACGAATCACACGATATAAAAACTGCATACGATCACTCGCGTCCCCAGAAAACTGCTTTTTGCAACATTGATCAGGTCTATCTTATATATGTTCAGAGTTTTCAGAATCATCGAAACTACAATAAAATGTATTTTTTCTTCTTATGTCAAACTTCATATCTCAAATAATTTTTTTTTACCCAGTAACGAAGTTATGTATAATCTATATATACTATATGCATAAACTATATATGCTCAGTTCCAAATATAGTTTAAATATAATTTTTTTCACTTGGGAAATATAAGCAAACAAAATCCAGTTAGTCACCTTAAATCAACGTTAATTATTTTTACGAATTATATAAAGCGAGTAAAATTGATTAAAAAAATAATAATAATAAACAAAATTTATAACGAGGTAGATGATTTGTAATTGCGAGATTTTGCAACATGGCGTGGTTGTATGAAAAAATTACGATCTGGTAACGAGAATGAGTGAGACTCGAATTCTCGCGGTCACAAATTTGGTTCGTACCGGTTCGACCGCAATTTTTCGGGTAAAATCATAAATATCACGCGATAGCTATCGGATTATTTTATTCGTTAGCAAGATCAGAAGACCATGCAGCTACGTTCTTTATCTCGACAGTCGCGATTCCCAACAGTTTTTTGCAACTGGAATTTTTTTCGAAAATTTATTCGTTTGGGCGTTCCAACCTATCGCCTCGGGCACGAGTGATTACGAATATCGCAATGTTTCGTGTGCAGCTTGCAGTCCGAATTGTTGAACTACTCGCGAGTACTGTTCACACCTTGAAATATGTCTCCGGAGCGGAATATGTTTTTTTCACTTTTCAACGATTCTCAACATGGTCACAATTGCTTATTAAGGATGTATGACACCTGCAGTCCCAGCCGAAAGTACGTCAATCTGAAAAATCTCGATTGTAACTGCTTTGATGTTGAACGAGTCGGTTAATCGTTTTGAATTTTCGCAAATTTTTTCCGATAAGAGCTGCTGATAAGAGCTCATAATAAAAGCTACTGGCTGTAAACGTTTCCGAATTTTCATTGTATTGTTCACACATGTGTCATCGCACCCTTAAAAGATTCGTTGTCTCGCAAAACTCTCGATCTCTTCGTGCAAATATTGACGGACCAACCGCGTGACATTTTCGAGGTTGCTACTCTCAATATATTCGCGTGATACTTGACTCAGTACGTAAGTACAATACAGATGCTCTTCGAACCCGGTGCGGCTCCTCGGAGAATTATATTCACGTTCGGCGTTCTCATCACGAACGAAATGAAGAGTGACGGGACACTTTCGTCGACGAATAATTTAGCAAATTTGTACGACGCGACGAGTACGAAATGCATTACCTATGCACACTCCGAACTTTTTTTTTTTCACTACGTAAAATATTCGTCAATTCATATTCGTCGCTGAAGGCCAGTCAAAATTTCAGTTGTTATTTTTAATCATTATAAAAAAAGTATTATAATGAAAATATGATAAAAACATAATTATCATAATGATTATATTCTTATTATAATAAATATATCATTATTATGAGGTATATACTTTTATTATGATAGAAGTATCATTGTCATTGTGTGGAATATGTTTTGATTATTATTAAAATATTATTATCATGAAAAATGTAACAAAAAAAAAAAAAAGATTTCTAAATAATTTTTCAGAAGCGTTTTTTTTTTTAATTTTTCAAATTCAAGATCACAGTCATAATTTTTGTATTGAAGGAGATTATGTTAATTATGCGAAAAATAGAATCACAGCAGTCCACGCAATAATGAGACGTCGGTCGCAGAACCATGCGTATCGGCGTATCTCGATGATCACACGAGATATCGAACGAACTCGACGGTCGTTTCACGCAAAATATATTCGCCTCATCCCATTATTCCTGCAACGATTTCAGCATCGCTGTTGTGTCGCAATGTGCACGCGTCAGACAGCCGTCAAACTTTGATTTAAATATATTATTCGTTCGCTCGTTCGCTCGCAGACTTATTCGGTTCGATATTTCACGTTCGACCAAAACACACAAATATTCGTTGTTTTTTTTTTCCCGTTGGATTAACACAATGAGAAAACCCATTGACTGCACAAGATTTCGTTAAAAAAGGATTTTTTTTTCAAAAAACTCATTTCCAAAATTCAATTATGAGATACGAGAGAGGCTCCAAAAAGGTCTTGAAAATTCGATCGACCGATTTATTTTTAATATTCGATCCCGATCTGTCGATCCTTCTGTCTCGTTCGCTCCTCGTCGCTTTGTTTCCACACACACACACACACACACACACACATGCTTCTCATAATTACATTATTTTTGTTTCCTTCTATGTTTCATACCGCCTTTGGCGCTCGATTAAAAAAAAAGACAAAAAAAAAAATGGCACGCGAACTGAACATTGGGCCACAGTTTCCCCGTCGGAGGCTAAGGGGAGGGCATATACGTATAGATATAAGTATACATAGGTAGGCGTACCCTACGGTGCCGTTATATGTATATATATATATATTTATATCCAACGAGAATCGAGGAGCGCGAAGCAAAAGTCGAGGCGATAGTCGCTCGCGCCGCCACAACGACGATTTAATCGCAATAAATTAAAGGTTGCGCAAACCTAATGAAACGCTCTCTCGAACTTTTTTATTTCCTTTTCTTTCAATTTTTTGTAAAAGTTTATTTATACATATTTTCTGTTTTTTTCTTTAGTTTGTTTCGCGCGTCTTTTTTCATACGATCGGGACTATATATCCGTAGGTTTATCGTCCTGCAAACGTGGATCGGCGGTACCGCGCATGCGCCGATTTTGCGGGGCGCAGAAACCCAACGGAGACGATTACAAAAGCTTGTATCGAATTATAGCTGGAATTCCACGGGATATAAAAGTTTTCGGGTTGTGGAAAATCGGTGAAAGCAGGTAGCAAAGTCTCGGGTATCGTGGCCACTCGCGAAAAATTCATTGCTACCTTATACAGGAGGAGAACACGACTCGCGGCAACGTTGGGCAAAGGGGTTGGGAATTTCATGATCCAAGGCCACCCATGGGTTTCCCTCATCGATCGGTCTGCCGTCATTAGATGGCGGGCAAGGCTATCAGCGCCATATCGTTACAGCCTTGCGGAGCGATATTTTTCCAATCAACCGGACAATCGGGCAAAAGAACAATAAAGTCAAAGCAACGCATTCAAAAGATACTCTAGGGACAAACTCTGACCTCATCTGCGCACGGAACTTTATATAATCTCGTCGTGTGCATGACATTATTTTTTTTTCATCACAATATTATTCATTCCGCTGTTGTCATCATGAAAAATTATTTTTACAAAAGAAGGATTCCTTTGGTCCCTGAGCTCCTAACAATTTTGTTTCGATTGTGCAATTTGTGATTACATTAATTTCTCTTACTTTTTCTATTTTCATTACGAATAATTGTACTGCATGTAATTAGTACTGCAAAGTTATAATCAATAATTTTAGTGAAAATTAAGTGACATTAAGTGCATTGCATGCATGTGCATTTCAGTCTAGTCGTTGGGCCGAGATGGTGACTTTCGATCGGCAAAATAAAGTCCAGAAGGGAGACAAATGATCCCCAAGCGAAATTGCTGTTGGTTCCTTTTGATTGCTTAGGCTAACAAGCCTGATCGATTTTACACTTGGACACGATGAAAAATACGAACATAAGGGTGTCGTCGCGTTTCGAAATTTTATCTGTGGCTGTGACCCAACGGCCATGAATACGTCTTCCACATGGCCAAACGATGAAATTCGTTGATTTATGTTAATTTTATAGTTATAATGAGTGGCGATAAATTTATGGCATAAGATCCCTGAGTAGTATTCTCACTTTCATTGACCCAATGTCAGTTGACCATCGAGCAATTCACGACACAGACGGAGACTCGTCCGTTTCGTGGATCCTGCCGGAATGTCACAAATAAGAGGGACATGGCAAAACTATTAATCGAGAATCGAAGGGCCATTTTTTCCAGAGCCCAAAGACGGTCAAAGGCCAAAAGTACGATGTACCTCAATGGATCTGAAGACTGACATAATGATGAATCAATTGTTCTGACAAAAGTACATGGATGATAATTCGGACATCATCGACCTACGACTTCAAATTTTCTTCTAACGCCCTTTCGTTCTAATTCTTCAATCAGTCATAAAAAGAGACGAAGTCGTTAAAATGTAACTCCACATTATTAAAACAAAATTCAACTGATTTAGTAAAATGATCATGAACGAAACGTCTTTTGAAAAAATCTTTTGAGTCCCTTTATCGATCGGCCAATCACCGGAGAAATACCCAAAAATGATCCTATAGTTACCGGTAATATTACCCATGCAGTAATTGTCCCGTTAAACGAACAATAATTTAACCATCAGTCACCGCTAGGTTTTGAAAAAAAGAGTTTTAAATTAGTTTGCGGACAAATTGAATTTCAGATAAAATCAAATGACTGATCAAGTAAAAAAAATATGTATAGTCTCAATATAAACTATATAGTTTTCGTTATTCAACGAGTCACGTGACTCACGAATCTGTCGTTTACACATATTTTTTCTTTACTCGGACGATGAGAATCACCTGAGATTTGCAAACGACGTAAAATAAACGTCACAATAGTTCCATCTCGAATATCGTATATTATATATTAGATCATAAGGTGTAAAATCTCATGACACGTTGGATGAAGTGGAAATGGCTTGGGGTGATTGTCATCGTCAGTTAAACGCGTCGATCTTCGTTAGTAAAATTCTACGATGTTACGATGTTGAGAAGTGGCGCTGCATAAAGCGATCGTGAAATCTCGAGCGTGGAACGTTCGTTGTACACACGACATGGGTTATACCCATGTGTACCCCGGCACTATAAACTACGGGACGCGAAGGTGTGTGCTCCGGTGGCTGTGGCTGTTTGTTGGCTCGAGGCAGGCCTGTGGAAGGGTAAATAAGGCCGCGGATTCGCCCAAGGGGGTCTAACTGCTCACCGGATGGTGCAATTCTGCCCCGAAGGCTCTGACAACCTACTCACTCACTCATTCTTTATCCTCGGACTTTCCGACTCAACGAGTATCAACTGTCTCCGTGTGTGTGTGTGTGTGTGTGTTTGTGTGTATGCTGTGCAACGATGTGTTCACAGCAGTAGTGTTGTCAACTTTGAAAAAAAAAAAAAATTAAAATAAAAAAAATTGAATTGTCGTATTGCGCGGTCATATTACCGTATATTACCGTACTCGTAGACGTACGTCTAGACCGATACGTCACTATTCAGAGAGAGAGAGAGAGAGAGAAAGAGAAAGAGATATAATAAAAAAATAGTGTAATTGTATGGATAACAGCTCAATTTTCGTCGAGATTTATTACCGAAATACTCGGCTGTAAAAACATTTTGTTTGAGGTAAATGTTCACTTTTACTCTTTTACTTGAATAATATCTGAATTCTTGAATATTCGTTCGGAAATTCGACACAATTTAGCAGCAGCAATTATCGACGATGCGGAATTAATAATTAAGCAAATCGCGACGCAACGATTCACCGGTCGAGGTCATTATCGTGGAATTGGGCAAATCGACGTGACGACATTTTTTTAAAATAATGAAAAAATTTGGGTGATTGCAAAAAAAAATATTTAAAAAATCAATTTTTACCACGATGCCCAATCGTTCGAGTACCTACTCGAATACGATTTTCGAAACAACTGCGGATGACACAACGAATGGCCCCGGGCTCGTAATTTGCATGTTCGAACCGCATATTACAAAAAAAAAAAAGAAAAAAACGAAACAAAAAAAAAACAACCATGAATAAGAAGATTAGCCCGACTCGTTCGTTACGCAAACGATCGGAGGAAGTGACTTTGCGATCCGAGACTCGACGTTGACTAATTGTGAGAACATATCGAAACAATTTTCAACGTGACAATCGCATCGATGGATTTTCAATTTTTCATATTTCCCATCGTCATCGATACGGTTCGATTTTATCTGTTTATCAAGAGCAGATATAGGACATTCGTTCGATGAAAATTTATTTGAAATTTTTTCACGACTCAATGATGATCTCGATCTTAACGTTTGTTTATCTTTCAGATCCATCTCGAGAAAATAATTCATCCAAAATATTCATGATTGTTGCACAAATGCCCAAAAATGTAATTTTCACATGATAGTTGATCGTTGTTTTTTTTATCGAGAGAACTTATTATCCACCCTCAAAAACGATCTTCCACAATAATTTTACATTGTTATCAAATTATAAACTGTCAAATCATAAATCATGAAGTATTTACTCAATTCAATAAAACGAATGAAAAAAAAACCTTATAAACAAAAAAAGCATGCATCGTGAAATGTACTCGAATTGATTTCACCTACTGAATACGCGTGCGAAGGTGAAGCATCAGATACCGAGTCGACATTAGACCACGGTGAGAATTTTTTACGTGAACATTCAACACCGTACAATTACAATGTTATTAGTGGTTATCGTCTGACGTTGCATTCGAGAAACGTCGGTTGGGTTTAGACGCAACACGTCAGATGGAACGAATTTGTAATTGCGAAGACCGAAGGAAATTGAATAACGAGCCGAGCGTAATATCATCTCGTGGCAAAACTATAGTTAAGTTGTACCCCGATCACGTACACACGATGATCCTTGAGCGTTTATTTGCGGTTCGAAACGCGGTGGCTGCACTTTATCGCGCACTATCGGAAAACCACCTTCGTCGATTAATTATTCAGTCACGGTTTCTTGATTAATCGTTAGAACGATAAAACTCATGGAATTGTCGGTAATTCAGATATTTACATTTCCGTCATTTTGTCAATAACGCGTCGATCATTTTCAATAAAATTGATATATAATTATGATAAATTATCACGTTAGCACCAGCATAACGATGTTTACATTTTTTTGTAGACGGTTTAATCGATATTATTGTCTAATTATCGAGGAATTTATGATAAGCATTGTTTAGCAATTCTGTGCTTAACATTTTTAGGCTAAAAAAAAAATCTTGATGATAATTCGACAGGGATACAAGGTTTAATGGTCGAGTTCAAGAAAATTATTATTTTGACATTGTTTGGAGGAAATAACGATATTAATGTTCAATTTTCTTGATAAATGTTTATTATTTTATTAGATGTTTGAGATTTAAGGTGAGACGACTTTTTTCATTGGATGTTTAAGATTAAGATTAACATGATTTTATTTTATGTTTAAGATTAATATTTCATTAGATGTTCAACATTTAAGATAAGAAGAAACATTGATTGTCACGATTTTAAATACGTAACATGTGAATACGAAATCTCAGATTCTACTTCTCACGTCGTAACGTCGATAAATCTTAGAAATGTTTCGCTATTACAAACTCGAGTTCCATGTCTGTGAGTTTCGTTCTTCTTCTTATTATTTATTTATTTTTTTCATACGCAGCTTCGAAAGTTTGACTGCTGGTTTATTCTCTTTTATTTCCTCTCTCTCTCTCTCTCTCTCTCTCTCTCTCTCTCTCGTAGTCGCTCGGTAATAAATTGTTTCGGGGCCGAGGTCGGATGTGTGCGCCAATTCGAAAGGACCACTTCGTTTTTAAGGATGCAACGGGCAACGCCCCCACTCTCCGAGCACCTGATCCGTCGCGGCTTCAATGCACGCATCGACAACGCTTCACCCTTTACTTTCCATCCAGTCACGATCTTCGCAATTTCATATTTATTTATTTTTTATCTTTCGTTTATTAATTAACGGACGCGCGGGGACCCCCTTTATTATCGACCGATCGATGCGTAAATTGATTGAAAAAAAATATATATATGTATATGCATATAGAAAAAATTGAAAATCGTTCGTGACGTCGCTGGTTCGGCGATCTTTATGATGTTTACTGACCGCACGTGAATACTCTCACTCTTGTTTCGCTCGCGGTTTATCGATTAAGTGCTTTAAGGGGCACACTTGAAGAAGAAAAAAAAAGAAAGACAGATAAACGTCACTAAAATTCAGAATATAAATGAATTTTACCGTAAAAAATCGTAACACGTGCCATCGATTCATTTCAGGGTAACAATTGCACGTGGATATTATCTCATGTTAATATCATTTTGTGTTTATAGCCAAATGTCATTTTTCATCGGTACAATATTACATTTTTTTTAGCGGTTGGATTTTTTGCTTCCGGGTAGGAATTTTGTTTATTAATGTTATTATTGCCCTTTGAATCTTCATGATTCATCATCTGATTATCCTTATCAAAAAATGTAACTCATTTTTTTTGCAACGTTTTTTTACGATCAGCGAATTGAATAATTTTTTATACAAAAATGTTATTCACTTTCATATATTATTTTCCAATTCGTGGTTTAAAAGATTGTAACAATATACCTTTTTCTTTTTCTTTTTTCTCGCAATAACGATAAAACTGTGTTTTCTTTTTTTTTTTTTCATTATCGAATAATGAGTCGTAAAATGTTGACTTTTATCGTTGCGAGTTTCTGTTGTGCAAATAAATTCCACAGCAAGATGAAACGAGAGGGAGTTTATCGATGTAACGTTAACGTGACACGGTTTCAAACGCGAAAAAATTTCGCAACGCTATATCGCACAATTTATTATGCATATCGATCAGAGCAATTCATTACGGTGCTTGGGCGTCTAATTACGTGTCCGGTCTCACGGTCGTGTCGACCGCATGCCGACCGATTCTAAATTCGCTAAAACTTCGGTCGGCACTGTCGCGGAAATTCACCTTAAGCCACACCCGAGGGCGTTGCCTTGGAACAATTCGTCAAAATAAAGTCACGAGCCGACGAATTTGCCAATCATGCTGTCATCATTCATCTATGAGCAATCTTGAGATTTCCATACTTTTCGGGTAATATTTATCACGTTGATTATCAATCAATGTTGTTCCAAAGCTCGCATGATCACGATTACTTGTTCGAACTGTCGGATTCACGTATACGTGATTCATTCGATTTAATCTCATCGGAATCAACTTACCACGATAATTCAAAAGTACAAATTAATTGCTAATCATCGTTTGACGTTAATACCATTACTGCGGATAGGGCTCGAAATTCAGAACGAGTAAAGTCCAGAAAGGTAGAAAAATTCCGAAAGTACGAAATTCCGAACGCCTACCAGTCGGGCGCGGTTTTCAACATTTCCCGACTTTCCAGCTTTCCAATGCGTCAATTATCAAAGTCAATTGTCATTCGAAACATTCGGAATTCTGACCCTCCTGAACTTTGCTCATTGTGGATTTCGAGTCCCACCCCCAAATTTAAAGATTCTAGGTCAATCTGAAATGCCCTCACACATTTTGATGATCAGTGAGTGAATCGACTGACTTATTACAACATACTGATCGTATAAGAGTTCGGTTTCGCCCACTCAGAGTCACGGAACCCTAATAACGATCTCATCGAAGACCAATTGCAGCAAATGAATCCCGAAAATGTTTACAAAATGAGAAAAAGAAAGTTATGTTTGATCAGATAGCGTTAATTTGGTTGTGACTGAGTAAATCTCGAACAGATATACTGTGGACACACACGCAAAATTCACACCTCGGTTACGTTTAATTTGGTGAATGGAATCTTCCCCCCCCGTTCGATTTTTTCGCGATCCGTTCACAAATCGTGCGACGTATATACACTATACGCCTGATCTGTCGATCGCATCTTCGCTCGAGGCGCTTGCGGCAGCAGCCGCCCGTACCCGAGAAGTCGAAGAGGTTTCGGCGTTACGCGCAAGCACTGGCCACACGGTTACGCACGTGCGCTGCGCGCCTGTACCCTACCCCCCCCCCTTCCCGCCGATTCTGCTGCCGGCCGTTCGAGGTTGCGAATCTCGCTCGTCGAAACCCCCATTCTTACGTTGCACTTGTACACTTGGCAAGGTGGATGTGCACAGGTCGGTGCAAGAGGCGCGGTGACTCAGTCGACAAAGAGTGAGAATTGCTTGTCATTGAGATATGACACTGCGTTTCTCGACCGAATGGAAAAGTTCGTAATTTTCACGAATAACAAAAAAAAAGCAGCAATACCGATTTATTCTTTTAGATGTATTTCGTAGAAAATTTTATTTTCTTTATTAAAAGTTTTTTCGAAAATTTATTCACAAGAGAATCTGAGCACGTTGAAAATATTATTTTCCATGATTAAAAATAGACGGAAATATGAAAAAATGAATGAATAATCAAAAGGGAAAATAATACGAAAAATTATGGAATGATTAGAATATTACAGCATCATCGCGGTTTTCAATTTAATTGATTAAATAGTAATAAAAATCGTCGAATATAATGAATATTATGATAGGCCGTCAAACACAATAGCAATATTATCTATCGTTTGATTTCAAATATCAACATTCGATATCTCACCCTAACGTTTAAAAGAAAAAAAAAATACAAGATAAGTCATCAAGAATCACCATATTTTGATTAACCTCAAAAAACACTAAAATCCTCTACGATCTTACAATTAAATAAAAAAAAAAAATTAATAAAACAATCTCCGTCGCGTTAGTTGAATAAACATCTCCGTTCCGCGGATTAAAAGGCGCTGAAAACGTTGACTGCGTTCGTCCGTCTCCTGTCTCTTCGATCGTACGTCAGATTCACCATCGTGATTTAATATCCCCAAGTTCGTCGAATAAATATTCGCTGAAACTTTGGTCCCTCACAGCGACTTTATTATAATAAGCGTGTGGAGGTGCGGTTGTAACGGTTAGTCAGATTCGATAAACGCACACACGCGTAAAACCGCATATATACCGACCCTTTAAAAGCTTCGACGATCACTTGATTATCCGTTTTATTTTACATTCAACTTTCTCCAATTATATACCTCGTTATTATCGACCTTTTTTAAAAAATTGTTTTTCCGTTTTTTTTTCTTCTTCTTCTTCTGTTCATTTTTTATAACGAGACTAGAGTACTTTTTTAATTGTGGTTGTTTGACGAGGTTATTATACCGTTTGCGAAACGTAATTTTGCGCAGTTGATGGTAATGAATAAGGTGAAACGGATTTTAGATCCCTCGTTCGTAAGGAGTGAAAAAATGAGTCGCGAATATTTTTTTTTGTTTTTTTTTGTTTGTCGTTTGATTTAAAAAAAAAATATTTTAATAAACTTACCTGTGCGAGACTGGCGACCGTGAGGCCGAATGTAAAAGCGATGTGGATTATCGTCGGTGGTGCGGCATCGACCCATGTGACGCAGGATGCGCATCCTATCAGGACCAGCAATCCGGTGCCCAACGCCTCGGCGAACAGTGGCAGCAAGAAATCGATCTTCGACACCTCTTCCAATCCCACGAAATCTTTCGCGCCTGAAATCGAAATTGTTGTTGATTGAAACATTTGGTACGACGAGATTTTCAATCGCACTTGAATATTTGGGAGAATGGAATTTCGTGTTTTTATGGGTTGGATCGATCTGGTAAACGGTTTGTTCAACAGTTGTAAATATTGACTTTCGATCGTCTCAACGCGAGACTCAACATTTTCTTTTCTTAATATAATCATTTTCGAGTCCATTATTTTCAACATTATTTTTCACAACATATAATTTAACATGTTTTCTATTCTTTGAGTTCTTTTGGGCTCTTATGGGTTCTTTTGCGTTATGGGTTATTCTTTTAGGTTCTTTTGGGGTTTTTTGAGTCGGGTTCTTCCACACAACACTAATTTACACGACTGCGAATCGATCCTTCAATTCGTTCGTAAATTTGTTCGAAAAATATGTTCTTGAATTATTAATTTTGAAATTTGAAAAGAAGAAAGAATTCATTTGGTTCCCATGATTTTTCTCCCTGAAGTAAACATTTTCCTATTTATTTATTACGTCATTTACGAATGGACTGTTAGTAATAAATGTCGATCGGGCTTGTGTTTTATTGATGTGAGTTGAATTTATTTGTGTTGAATTTGTAAATGTTGAATAGTCATGTGAACCGATCGATCTGTTCGAACGAACAATATTTTGTGAATAGCCAAATTGTTTATGTATCTAAACTTGTGAGGTACATGAATCGTTTATATAGCGGTTTAAATTGTTCATTCCCTTATGGTAATAAGATTATCCGGACGTATGTGTTACGCGTTCTTGACGTTGACCTTATCCTCCACTCGTCGCTTACAGCGCGATTAATTAGCACGTGTGAGGCCACTGAAGATACCGTGAACCTATACATTGCGTATTATGAAATTAGTTGTAGCTACGATATCCCGGAAATTACAGCCAAACGATCGCAATTATTTCAAATAATTTAAGGCAGCGAATTACAATTTATACGCCTGTTGATTGTTTAGGGTTATTTCTCATTGTCAGCCACCCTTATTTATTTGGGGAGTCTTTTGTTCTTATCGAGAACGAGAACAAATATTAATGTTCTGTGAAACATTGCATTTTCATTTAATTTTTATTTATTATCCTATTTTTTATACAATTTACTTTGAATTTGTTGGGTATTAATTAATGAAGTATTAAGATCTGGGTGCTTCCTACAGCTTTGATAACAATGATATTGATGTGATTTAACTTTTTTGACCACGTAAATTTCATTATATTTTTATTAGTCTCTACATTTTGGTGAAACGAGAATGCAAAGTAATGATTCGCATGATGCTTGACCATTAAATTCCAATTTTTACGAAGCTTTCTCTACGAGGAAGCCGAAATTGATCTATACACTTTATTCATAGAGACGCTTTTTGTAATATGAGGGAAAATAATGTGGAAGCAATGTGCATAATTTCTTTTTCCACAACGTAAATGTAAAAGGTGATTTCTTATTCATAGTCTTTGCATATTAACATGCACATTATTCAAAAAAGATCGAAGATTCACGTGCATTCATTAGAAAATTCAGATTCAATATTCTTGCAGTCATAAAATGAGGAAAAAAAATTGTCACCACAAATATTCATGGTATATGATTTGTATTACTGTTTGAAAAATTTTAATACAATAAATAAACTGTATTTTACGAAAACTAAAAATTCAGTTGCAGTTAGTAAAATCCTTGCTACGATAGGCCAACATACAATTTTATTCGAATAACTTTGACGAAATATCAAAACCTGAATTCGGTTAGTGAATATTAATGATTGTTAGATCGTTGAATAACGACTTACAATGGCTACCAATAAAAACATTGCTCTGTAAATGTTCGTCGCTGAATATTGAATTGAGTGTCGTTTGACGATCGATCAGCAGTGAATGTAGTATCAAATTCCAAGCTTTGTCCGCGTAGATCGATAATCTATTGATTCGACAGTGGAAGCGTTTGATGTTTGTCTGTTCGTCGCCGTACGAGCCTTGAATTTTGATCGACGACGTCACGAACGGTAGCTAGACTAAGATCTTTATTCACGTTCTTGCAATTTCCGACTCCCCCTAAATAAAATCCTAATGCTTCTACCAATAAAATTCATCGACATCTATGGTAACAATTACAACCAAAATAACTAAAATTATTTAATTTCAATCACCAATGCAATAGGAATTTATTTTTATTTTTATTCTATGAAGTTATTTAAAATTTATTAAAATATTAATTCTCAAATTTTGATTTTCCATGTCGAAATCTAAGAAGTAAGAATAATTATCTTCGATGATTATCGTATAAGCCGATTCCCAAAATTATCAATTTATCTCGTCAATTTTTTCCATCACCGTTTCGACACATTTTTCCTTCGCTTTTAATCTCAATTCATAATTTTATCGTACTATATAAAAAATACACAATAATTCCCTTCGACACTCAACATACCTTGCCACGATTTGCTCATCTCGTCCAAATTTTTTCAATCCTCGTACACGAAAAAAAAAAAAAAAACCAAAAAATTCACTCGAAAAATCCGTTTCTCCTCGAAAAAAAAAAAATCTGTCAAACCTCACGTCACTATGGGAGTCTCCGCCACGAGACTCCGAAGTCAAGTGGAACGAGTATTACGTCCGAGTCGGGTTTCCTCCGCGAGCACGTTGCCTCGTCAAGATCAGTTTCTAGTCACGCGATAACAACTACACGACGAGCCGAATAAAACACGTTTTTCTTCCCCCCGTGATTCCTCTCTCCCAAAGGTTACGAACTAGGAAGTGACAATTTTTTCTTTGTTTTTGTTTTTTTTTTTCGGTGTCTTCCGATATCTATCGAATTTCTTTTATTTCATCAATTGTTTTTTTTTTTTCGATAGAGAGAAAGAGAGAAAGAAAGGGAATCGTGAAGTACGAAGCAAACTGGGACAAAACACAGCCCGCGACAGCTCACTTTGGATTTCGAGAGTGCGAGGGTATAGTTGGGTTATCGAATGCACGGTCCGCGAGTTTCGCGTTCATATATCGCCGTGCAAACCCCTCCTTTCAAACCCGACAGACGCCCCTCTCCAAACTTTTTGCACTGCTCTTGCTTCGGCTTCACATGCTCCTCGGAGCACCTCCGGAGCAGCCTCCCGACGTGGTTGCGTCCTCCTCCACGCCATCCCTCTCGTCAAACCCAGCCATAAGCATTCAATCAATGAAAATTTATTAAAAATAATTTTGCGTCGAAATAATCGTGGATTCGAGGGGCTGTAAAAAATATCAAAATACATTTTGAATAAATAACTATTCAAAATTATTTACCAATTATTTTAGAAAAATGCACAAATATTTTTCTTCCTTAAAATTAAATAATAATAATAATAATAATAATAAACAATAACCTCAACGCTTACAAAATCTTGCATCAACGAAAAAAACCAAGATTAACAAATTCTTCCAGTAATAAGAACAAAAAATAAACTCAGATAAATAGCAACAAATAGTCTAGGAAATTAAAATTTTAGAAATCACAAAATCTTACGAAATCTTCGAGACTTGACCGAAATATTTTTTTGTCTCTTTGATTTCGCAATCATTTTCAATGAGTTGCACGAGTGTATAGATAGCAAAGCTACATTGAATCTCTTTTCTTCCAAGACAAGCTTTACAACGTTGCTACATGCTCATCTCTTTCGAGCAGTCTCGAGCTATGTTGTTATGCTCTCGTTCTCTGTTCCTCCCCTCCTCCCTGATCCGAAACATAAATCGCCATGGCAAGATTTTTTTACTTTCATTCGACAGACAACGGCGACGAAAAAAAGCAAGTACCCTTCGTATACATATATATATATATATATATATATATATATATATATATATATATATATATATATGTACATATGTCTTTCGAGTCTCGCTCGAAGTATTTTTGGTGGCCCATAGTATTAGTATCGTGCCCCGAGGTGCAGAAGTGAATTCGGTTAGCCATTTGTAGTCGGAGTAAGCCACGGGTCTCTTGCGGTAAAGAGGCTGCACCCGAGAAAAAGTCAGACGGTTCAGCAATCTGTCGATCTCTTTTTATTTTTCATTTCTTTTTTTTTTTTTAACGCCCGAGCAGCATCCATTGTATCTTTGATCCATTGTCTTCGAGTTTCGCTCGGTTCCCCAGCCTTCGATTACCAAATTCATTTTTCTTTGACAATGGGCTTATTTTTCGATTTCAATCGCATTTAACAAATTCAAATTCACCCGTTAAATTTTATTTCATAATTATCTTGTTTTTTTTTATCACCGTTTGTATTCGGTGGTGAAGATTTGAAGGTTTTGCAACTTTTTTATTTTCTTCCGGCATAAGCTGGTCGACGAGAGAAGAGATTTTATTATGCGCGATAGACCCGATATGTCGACACTGACTTGGCAATGGAAGCGAAGTTAACAATGGTCCCGAAATTTTCGGTATAGTCGAATAAAAAAATATATTCGTCGTTGGATTTAGAGTCGTTGAAAATGAGGAATTTTCGGTTTTTTTCGTAGTTTTATCTGAATCTATGATAGTTATCAGACTGGAAAATGGAATTTGATAAAAAAACATATATAATAGCATGATAATAAGATCTGATTCTATCGGGTTGCGGTTGGTTCTTCTAGAACAAAGTGCAAATGATAATTTAGCCAAACAACTTCCTAACAGATACATATAAATATATATGAATCAATGGTCGGGGATCACGATCTAGATTAAAAAAAAAAAAAGATAATCATTTTCATGGTTATCCCGTCATGAATTCGGTTCTATTTGTTGATCGCTTACAATTGCCGTTGATGAATGGATTATTTTGAAAAAATATTTCCAAGGAACATTCAATATAAATCCGTGAATAATAATTTCCTGATTAATCGAAACAATCCATTGAAAAATAGAAAGAAAAAAAAACAATTAGAAAAATTCACAAATTTCTTCAATCACAAACTTCAGTGTAGTGAAAGATGAAATATTTTATTTCTATTGTACTAAATATTTTACCAAACGAACTGTAATTCAGTGACGAAAAAAAAGATGTCCAGAACAAGATGGAACTGAATGTACTGTGTGGTCTAAGAATTTTGCTGTGTGTCGGGCACTATGAACTGCCGTACTTATGGTATTTACCTACATGGATGTCGTTCCACTTATCTTCACGTCAAGCACGTATTAGATATAACGTCTCTTCTCGTGAACTGTTACACGAGTATTCGTTGACTCTCGCTCAAAACGGTGGAACCGCTCCGCTACCGTACATTCTGTAATGCTGAGCGGTATGGTGAGGGTCATACCTCATCTATGTTTGTTTCAACTTCTTATCCGATGCCTTGCGCAACTGTAAACTACCTAAACTTGACGTGTGTTCGGTATCTCGCACTAAATTAAATGAATAAATAAAATAAAGATACCAAAATAAATAAAAAATGTAATAAAATAATTAGTTTGGTAATTCAGTTGTATCGCGTATCTACGTACATTTTTCATTCAGATCTTGAAAAAGATAAATATATTAACTCTTATCTCTTTAAATTGATATTTTTTATAATATCATTGTAGAAATCATTTTATAAATTTTCTGATCACATCATTCGTATTGTGAAAATTAGATCCACCCTCGATTTTGCCAATATCTCAACTTTTTCGAGTCGAATAATTTAATTTAAATCCGATGAAATTTTTTTGTTGAACAATTGATAAAAAAAAAACTGTTACTGAAGCATCACAGTAGTGAGTGAACCTGACGTTATTTTATCTCTGACGATATTGTCGATAAGAAATCTTATTTGTGATTAAGAAAATGTTAAATATTTATTGAAATATTTGAAATTCCCGAGATAGAATAGCGACAGGTTCACTCACTACTGTGAAATTAGACACGACAAATGAATCACGAAATATTCACATGATACTAGAAAAAAAAATATGAAACAAATGATATTCGATGTTAAATGAAAAAAAAAATAGATTAATAACTCGATTTGCGCGTAATTTGAAAAATCGTTAAAAATTTAGATGCAAAAAAAAAAAATCCACCCGAATTTCAAATCCATCGAGCACACGTAGCAATGAGTTGTACGTTTTGAAGAACGTGAGTTTGTATCTCGCCAACGAAAACGCACACTACAATGTCGAAGGAATATAATAGCAGACCACGTAATTGAAGCTGTGACGGTAATAAAGCTCCTTTAATTAGGACACTGGAGAATCGTCGCGAAGCACCTTTGGCAAACACATTGTGGCAGTACACCTGCGAGCTTCTACTTGTCCCCAACGCCGTATCACATACTCGTGCAAACATTTTTTTGTTTGCACTTCCACACATATACACGAATCTCCGATTGCAAATAGCAACAAAAAAAACGAAGGAATTAATAAATCACGAAGATGTTCGGAGAAAGATGAGGAAATTGGTGAATGCAAGTATAATATCACTCCGAGTTACTTTGGGAAAAAAAATCAACAAGCTCAAATATCGTGATCCAATTTAAGTTTTTTTTTCCCTCTTCGTGAATATAACATTTTTTTTCTTTATCACTAAGCTCGGAGGTTATCTGATACATAATTCAAATGATACTCCGGGACAACAAAAGCTTGAAATTGCAGTGGCACAGCAGGTCCGGACCCGATGTGTACTCAGTTACGTTCGCAAGCAGAAGGAAACGGAAATTAAACAAAAAAAAAGAAAAAAAGAAGGAAAAATGAACACATCGTTTTATAATGGCAGATGATATATAATCGTGGCAACGAAAGAACCTTGCCAAGTTGCATTGCGTTTTACAACGTGTATCATCTTTGTCCCGTTTTCAACGCTCACTCGTTGATCAAATATTTGAGTCGCGCTGAATATTTTATCGATACACACGATTCAACAATGCATATGGGCCACGAGAATTAATTCACAGTTCAATGAAACTTGAGGGGTCGATGATGGGGGACAATTAATAATTCTTTTGGGAATTTAATAAATTCTTACTATTGATAATAATTTTCAAGTGGTATTAGAATAATAATATCAACATAATTGAGCTTGAGTATTGGAATTTTTTCAACCGTTCAATTCAATATTGCGATGACAGTTTGTTTTTCGATCATCTTCGATTACCATTGCTTGTATCAATTATTATTTGCATGCTAGGAATGCAAACTGTTTGCCGATGAACACTTGAGGCATTGGGTCTCTAGGACATACGTTATATGACATACGCGACGACGTCAACCGCGTATATACAAACTAGTAGACAAACTCGTACCGTCAGGCCAAGTACGTACTCCATTATTGAGAAGTTTATCGACAATAATAAGATGTACACTGTTTTATACCAATAATATAAAACTCTCCTACAAGTCCATGACATTCTCATAAATTCCAATTACTTTTCTTCATTTTTCTGTTTTTTTTCAAATAAACACAAATATTTTAATGGTTATTCATATCTCGATAAATAAATCATCTTGTATATCTATTATTAGAAATAATTAGCATCAAAACTTTTTGTTCTACAAATATAGAAAAAAAATAGATTTTTTTTACTGTTCCTACTAAAATACTTATTTGCAATAATTTTGATGGCAAGACGGATTTTTTATTATAAAAATAATTTTGTTTTTCTTGAGAGAAAAACATTATTGTTAGAAACTGCAACAAAATTGGACGAAGATAAATCGTTCGCGTAAACCAATGAGATATAATCGTAGTCGAGTCACGGAAATGGTTCGTAGCGGAAATTTAGCTTGAGATTCGATTTTCCACTATCCGGAAAAACACTGCGAGAACAATGGATGACGAAGTAGCCAGCGTTGATGAGAATCTGTATCGAGACGAGCATCCGCAATTATTCGAATTTGCTACTGTCTCGGAGCGTGTGCGAACTCAGACAAAAAAAAAAAAAAAGAATTACTCAATCTGTTACGACGAAATGATTTCATGACTCGAATGCCCGTAATCGTGGAAGAAGCGATGCGATCACGTACGATATATGACAACGATCGTGGCATCACATTGGGCAATATTACATTGACTATTTCTCGTTTTCAATTATTATGGACAATCATAACTTAAAATAAAAATGTATAATAAACGAAAAAAATTAACGTCACTGGAAATCGTGCTCCCGTCGTTATACAGAGTGTGATTAGTACATCGTTTCTTACGATCGTCGATATAATCCTTCCGTACTGTCAACAAAGACAGGATGCCAAGACGAGTTCATTTATTTATTTATTATTATTATTTTTTTCTAATTAAAAATAAAAACTTTCCGTCTTTCCAGCATAATGTTCCATTGGCCATTTAGCCAAGTGAATTATCATGATTGAACATTTTCACACTCTACATTCATTACCACTTTCCCAACTTCAAAAATTCATAACCCTTTTATATTGGAATTTAATGATTTTTCTTCGATGAAAAAAAAAACGTTGGAACGTCAAGAAAATTAATTTCGACGGTAAATGATTTTTTAAAAATAATTAGTTTATTGTTCAACAAGTCCAGTGACTGGATAACAAGTTCGTTATCGTATCAGATATCGAATGGAGATCGCGATGCGTACCTCGAATCACATTTGTTTCACTTTCCGATCTTCGTCCGACACGCTGCAGCTATTCTCATTCGCTCGGCTGCAGCAGCGACGAGATCGGGTCGCGTGTGGAAGGTTAAGGTTATCGCGTCACAGGTGCGCGGCTGGAAGTATGCGCTATTATGTAAACACCCGTACACCGATACAAAAAAAAAACGCGTGTAGATATACACACGCTGCTCGAGTCGAAGCAGCACCGCTAATTCTGCTTCGCGCATTGGTAGTAGTGTTATCACGAACGGTAATGGCAGTTTAATAACAAGCCACGATTCGTGTCCGTCCGTAATCCCAACATGGAAACATTTGATCCGTCATTGTTAATTCCCATCGCGGAATTCGATTTAAACGGCTGTCAAATCATTCGAGACGTTCGACTGTACGTAAACGTAGTAAAACGTGATAAAAGGTAGAAAATGGAAATCAGGAAAGTTTTTTCTTTCGAAGTGAAAAGACTCGTCGGAAATATATTGTGATTTGAGATTTTTAGTATTATATTCATGTTCTGTGCTGTTGGGCTCATTCAAACTCCCGCGCGCGAGTCAGCAGTACGCAGTGCCGCCGCTAGGTGTCCGCCGGGCTAAACGTTTCTCGCACCCGATGCAGACGTTCCTAACATTGAAAGTCTGGGCAAGAGCGTAATGGGCACTTTTAGGCACGTACATGACAGAATTCCGTAGCCATTTTCACGAACGTTCTCTTCAACTTTTTACCATACGCATCAAGAGCTATTTCATGTTGATTAAATATGTGATCTCTGTAAAAGTTTAGGTGATCGTGTGACCATTTATAAAAAAAAAAGAATTACTTCTCGATTTTCCATAAACTATCCTTTATTTCTCTATGAAAGGAAGGCTAAGAAAAATCGTTTTTTTTTCTTCAAAAAATCTCATCATTTCTGTTTTTAGGTTATCAATCGCCATAACTAATGAAATTTGAGTTGTTCACTAAGTTACTTTCAGATTTCAAAGTTTTTTCTTACATGAAACGAACGTTGAAACTTACAAATTGCTCGAATACCGAGGAAAAGAATTCAACACTTGCGATGGTTAACAAAAGCTTCGAGCTCTTGTTGGCCTGCCACTCTCTTTAGTTAAACGTCGTGTCGAGTGGCAGAAACATAGCGGGATAGTTCCCATAAACAATTTACTATCCGTACGATGATTTACACTCGGCTATTTGTATACTTTTACATTTTCGCATAAAAACATGGTAAACAGTAAAACGTCGAAAAAAAATATCGTTAACAACCTGTCACATTATTACACAATATATTCGACTTTGATGTGAGCCCATTTTCTTTCCCAATGGAAATCCATAAAATATCGAAAATATCGCAATTGTACAGGACAATGATGCCTTCTCCGAGGTATATGTTGAACGAAGCTGATATGCCGATCGTCGACGTTGGCAGCTCGTACACTTGATCGATAATCGAGACGCGTTCCTCTGGCAATATTTATCCCGCCGAGGGCTCTCCGCAAGGTGTTTAACGACGAGTCCAACGAGACACCTTGTAAATTGGCAAACTCGGACTTGCGAATCCGTCCGGTAATCACGGGTTTCGATCGGACCGATCGCGGTGGCACTGTCGTGCTTTACTGGCGTTCGTCGCACGATATAGATATACATATCACCATATACATAAGGGTGTGTTGAAAAAATGCACAGTTTTGCGATTCTTCTGACCGTTTCTACACTTGAAGTAGATACTATTAGGAGACATCTGTCAAAATTTGAGCCCAATCGGACAATATTTGAAGGTTCCGCTATCAAAAATTTGATTTTGCTTTTGATCGACACGTAACTATTTTTTTCATAGCAATGAATTTTCTAGTCAAACGAAAAATTTCGGGGATGGAAAATAAGTGCAATACAAAGTATCATAGTTACTCGAAATGGGAATTTTTTTTTATGTTATATTTGAGAGAAAGTTGACAACTTTCCTTGTAACAAAAATCATTGGAAACTGCCAAAAAAATGGTTCACTTTTTTTAATATTGTGAAACCGAAAATATCCCCACTTCTAGTGATCTCGGTACTATGTAATACACTTATCTTCCAGTTTTTTCGGTTACCTGGAAAATTAATTGCAGGTGATAAAAAAGGTAAAGTAGTTCGTGAAAGCGGAACCTTTGAATATTGACCGATTAGTAACAAATTTTGGGAAACGTCTCCTGATAGGATCTACTTAAATGTAAGAACTGCCAGAAGAATCGAGATAATTTGTTTATTTTTTTTTAAACACACCCTGACGTATATATACGAGTAAGCCGATATGTCTGTGCACGTGGCGACAAGCCGGTTAGCCGCTTCGAGCGCTCGTGCTAAGTTAATCAATTCAGTTAGAGCAGCAACAAGCTCCAAATGTTGACCGACGGTGCACCATACACGTTGCTTCCATAAACCGTTCCGATGCGGTTTCTGGTTGTTAATAACGCCGTTATAAGTAACCCTGTCGAAAGTCCTGGGCTAGACTTTTTTTTTTCGTCAGCTCGAAGGAATTTCCAATTACAGCTTTAGCCGAAGGTAATTGAATCGTTGGACGGAAAAAGAGCGTTTTTCCTCGATAAACCGTCGAGGTGTGATTTTTTGTTAGGGTAAAAACGTACGTTCCCATGAATTAGATAAATGTTTGAAAAAAAAAGATTGAATCGAATTTTACGTTTTAAGTGTTGTGGGATTTACGGACTTTCGGACCTGGGCTCATGATCGGACCATGAGCCGAAGATTGGGAGGGCGAAAAAACAAAATCATCGCCAAACATTTATCAATGATTTACTACGCCTACGATTAATCCCTTTGATATCTTTACCGCTGATTCTTTCAAAGGGTAGATCATTGCGATGATATCTCATTCAATCGACGAAGATTATGTGAATTACGCGGCATGATTGAACGAATGGAAAATTAATCGCCACAGAGTCGGAACTTTGTGGATTTCGACGTGTCACCATGTATATACTGTTTCCAATTATTTTGCGGATTAAACTAATGTAATCGGCGAAATGATCGAAAATCAATAAAAGATTTTTAAGTCGTTAATAAAAAAAATTTAGGTTAACCCTCTTCTGGACAAAATGTCGTGGCCCGTCGTAGACCGATATCTTCCTTCATCTACAAAAAAGTTTTTAAAAAATCCTTTAATGGTTGTACTTACAATTTGCGTTGGAAAAAGTGATGCAAAATATATACAATCACTCGGCATCGGTAAAAACAAAAATTATTCCCGATACGTAGACCGAAAACGATGTTTAAAAATTAATATTGAACTTATTGATCCCGACGAATATATTTTTCCTATTATTTCGAGGTATATTAATCGAACAAGAAAATTGTTATTCTCTTTTGCAGTCTTTTAGAAGTCGCTATCGTAGATCTAGGCTTCGTTGGAAATTCAATTCACCTTCTGGGATCCCAAAAATTGAACTTTGGTCAATTTGACAAATTTTTCTCAACTTCAAATAATTTTCAGCAATCCTATTCAAAATGCAATATTCCTCATAAATATTGAAAAATTAAATGTTTTGGATGGAAAAATAAGGTAGAGGAAGTGGAAGCTTGAAACCAGTGGAATGGAATAGTCCAAGTAGCATTAAGTCAGTCACACATTACGTGTCGTTCGATAATCGTCCGCGGTAGTTGCGCATCACTTACGTTAGTGTACACAAAGTGTCGCTCAGCGAGTAAACGACAATAATACACATCGTTCTGCATATATCTATATCCATGTATATGTAATATATGAACTGCGTCGTGCAACGGCCCGATGCAAGAAAAAAAAACCGCGTGTCCACGGGCTTGCTTGAAAATTCAAGATGTTCGTTGGATTAATGGATGAGAAGCGCCATTTCATTAGACGTGGGACTTGGGGGAGATGTAACGCCGGTTAATACATGCAGGCGCACTTTGTTCCTCGAATGCCTCGCTCACTGGCTGGTCGCTTACAATTTCCAAGTTTATTTCTAATTGATCCCCGACCAACCTTCGCTGCAATTACAGGAAGAAAAAAAAATTTGCCACATACGTGACTCCCCGAGCGCCAATGGCAAACTTTCCGCAGACAGGACATGTGTGCTCTGCATCAAATGGAATTCGATGCGATAATTGCTGAAAGATGTCGAGAGAGGAAATTATATCCATTTGAAAAAAAAATGCACGGGTATGGAAAAGCCCATATAATAGTATTTATAATTTTTGAAATTACCATTATTAACCAGTTTGTGTCGAATATATTTCTCGACCATGATGTGATTGTGATTAATTATGAAATTTTTCCATAGTTCTTCAGGTATTGAAGACGGATTAAAAAAAAATCAATTTCCATCGAAAATAAAAAAATAAAATCGTTTCTGCTGCATAAAAACAATTCAATAAATCAGTAATTCATAATTGAATAAGAGACCAGGTGCTAAATTGAATGTGTGAGCAAAACATATTGAATTGAAAGTACCCACAAGTAGTAAAACTACTTTTCAACACACAAATAATGTCGAATTAATTAATTATCGATAATTTGTTTTGTTACAATTTTTATTTGCGTGATTAATTATGTGTGTGTGTTGAATGAATTTAATTTTTTTTTTCGTTTCCAGTATTAATTGTGTTCATGTCCCATTGGTCTTTTGTAAACACAAGCAAGATAAAAAAAAGTGAATAATATTTCGTGGCCTCGTTGAACGAAATATATTACGTTGTTACTATTATGATTACTTTGCGTCTGTGGTTGTCAGCCGTTGTAGACTGTATCTATATGAAAAAAAAAATTACGTAACTTATTCTCTATGAGATTTCGGTGAAAGCCCGAACTCGACCCTCTGGCATTCGCAGAATTTTTTTTCATGATTTCGTAAATATTCAATTCTTTTTCAACGAAATAATGTGAGATTCGTGCGGATGGTATAGGTGCACATCTACTTCACTACTGCTACAATTACTTGTAACTCTACTACTACTACCTATTCTAGCCGGTGTACTTGAGCATTTTACGTCAATCGCATGTTTTTGGTTTCGAAATTTTGGTTCTATCAAAACAACTCGAGACAAATATAACCCAATCTCATTGTTTTACCTGGAACTCAAAAAATCGTATAAAAACAATAAAAACAATAAAATCTTTTATCCACACAAAAATTATGAATCAAGACAAAGCAAAAATAAAATCATCATATCGTTGTTTTTTTTTCGTCAGTAACTGACTTTTAAATATTATTTTATCCCTTGATCTGAGGAAACCATTGGTTCCTCATGAACGAACGAAAATACGACAGAATCGATAATTAGCAATCGTTAAGACAGATCGTTACGATTAAATTTATCACTTTCGTCATCGATTTTCTGGCTCATTAAAAAAAACCGTTCGTGCGAATTATTTGCAACCCATCGAGTCATTCATAGAAACCAATCCAGTCGGACATTATTTATGATAATTCACATCGACGTTATTTATGCTTCATAGTTCACGAGAATATTCGTATGCTAAACAATGTCAATTTCTTGCATCAATATTAATATTGCATTCTCCTTTAATTAAATTATTTTCGTGATTCATTAAAAATACGTTTACTTTGAACCTGTTTTCAACATTGCTCAATCGATTGGATTGCCCACTTGGAGACAACTTTCGGTCTCTTGAAAAAAAAAAAAATCATAATAAATAATAGAAAAATAAAAAAGTATCAGATTCATTCTCATTTCCACGACGATAAAAAAATCAGTTCCATTATGCAGTTCATTTGTTTTAGTTCGTTGATTAATGAATGGATAACGCTTCGCAAATGCATAATGACCACTTCGATCAATCTAACAAAACATCGCCGCGAGGGCCGTAAAATGAACGTATTTTTTTTTTTTTTGTATTGCTTTGGCGTAACTTCCGTGAAAAGAAGTGAGACCGAGTGATTGATGACCGGCAAAACGCGGTATCGCAAAGCGGTTAGGTGCAATCCGTACGTGGTATGCATACAGAACTGTATTAGCCGAACATGGAATTTCTTGATAGCGGTTTATACGATCGCGAAGCTTCGGCTGGCTTATCCACTCTGCGACACGCCGATAAAATTACAATGCCTCGAATGTTGTACCTACACGTCCATTACATCTCGTACGATCGTTTGTTCTTCTCGTTGTTTCGTTCGTTGCATTCGAAATGCGTTTTCGCATCGGACGATTTATTTTTACGGTACGAAATTATGTCAACGAATGAAAATCGAGATTCGATGAGTCTCAACATTTTTCGTGGTAATTGAGATTAAATGTACGTTCATCGTTTTTCGGAATCAGTGATACAAATTGTTTGCACAAGAACAATGACAAACAAACGTAAAAAGTTTAAGGTCGAATAATAATTTTCAACAAATACATATTTATCTATTGTTTTTTTAATCAATGGGAATTTTATTGCAGATTATTTATCAATTTTATTGGTGAAATAATTAATTGTTCGGGTTGAGGAAATTTTTTTTAACTGTTTTGGGATGGATGAATTATTCTATAATTATTTATGATTTATGTCTGTAGGATGATTCAACGATGTAACACGTGCTGGTTTCTATCGAGCGCACGTTGCAGCTGCACGAACCAATCCACTCGATCGCCTTCACTCTCAGTCGGTAGTGTCGGAATCGTACCGCGTGTCACGGTTTTTAACATATTTTTTACCATCCGAGATTGTCGTTCTACATCGAGATTCGAATCTCGAGATGGATTAATTTGTCACATAAAACAACAACAAAAAAATCTCTAAACGATAATAATCAAGAATTCATACAAAATCGTGCTTCTAAAAAAGAATGATACATTTTTTGTAAATTTTGTAAATAATTCTCGGTTCTGTTTCGAACGAGCAAAAATCGTTTTTTTTTTTTATTCGAGGATCAATTTATTTGTTATGAAAATATGGATAAGTGACAAAAAAAACACGACGAATTAATTTGATTCAATTTCGTTAAAATAATTTGGTTGCTGAATGTATTATCGTTTTTTTCATTCGACTGTTGGTGTAATTTTTTTCGCAAAATGGAAAAAAGTCGACGATCTATTATGTTTCTTCAGCGTCGATGATTACAAGATAATGGGTTTGAGAAATTCAATGGAAGATTACATTACTGTTCGTGAAACCCGATACAAATGGTTTTATCACTTCCGGCGTCTTAACACACATTTATTTTCCGGGATGGAACTCAGTGAGCGGGGATCGTCAATTATCGAGTACTCCCGTGCGAAAGCAAATCTGCGATCGGTAACTTCGGAAAATTACGTAAATTCATTTCCGTCGCGAGATTATTGAAATTCTCGGATAATCGTTGGCGAGAAACAATGTCATGCGTCGCGACGCTCCAGAACTTGGTAATAAGATAAGTCATTGCGTTAGGAAAAAAAAAAAAAAAAAAAAACGACAACAAGAATCACGTTCACGACAACAGAACCAACTCGGTAAAACCCCGTTTGTAGAAGCCGGCGCGCGTGAGATGACCAAAGAGATTCATATTTTATTGCCCCCAGGATTACTACATGCACAAGATCATTCGTGAGATATTTAAAAAAAAAGTAATATTCGAAAACTGTGTAGGTGAGTTGAAGAACGCGAATTGCGTTTCTTACCTCATCCTATAACTCACACAGTAATAATATGTGAAAGGGTTATAACCTTTGATTAGACCCCAAAAGGATTTGTCGGCACCCAAGTAAAAAAATTATATATATCAACTATATATGGGATTGAGCATTTATAGTCTAAGTGTAGCTTACATATTTATAGTCTACCCAAGTTTGAAAAAATATCTCAAGTAATCTATCAAATCTTCTTGATCAAATCAAATATCTATAAGTAATCAATTTATAGACTAGATAAGCTATATAATATAGAATACATATATTGTCTACTTATAATCTATACATGCTCAATCCCATATATAGTTTTTATATAATTTTTTTACTTGGGGACTCAAACTTTTACTCAGGCCGGATCTCCGGTCTAATTTTACTGACAGTTATAATCAAATAATTTCAATTACACAAATCGTTAATAAGTCAGCAAAAGTCTGTTGATAACTCACGTGTTATTCTTTGGCGGGCGCTTCCGGTCGCAAGGGCCGCGTGACGTCGAACTTCGTCCTCGTGGACCGGAAATACTGTTGCAACGTTCATCGTGCCGTCGTTATTGGGCGTAGTATGCTTAAACATGATTTTAGAAAAAAAAATTACATTACACCCGATAAGATGAGAAATCATGAATTCCTTGATAAATAATAATTCAAACAACTGTCTGAAAACCCTTATCGAGCTTTTCTCTTGACAAAGCTTCGATCGATCGTTATAATCGTTGGAAAAAAAAAAAACGAATAAATTTATAAATAATTTGGCATCAACGAAACATTTCAAAAATGCAATCCAGGAACAAATTTTTACAAACCATTTTTAATCCACCAAAATGTTTCGATTAATAAAAATGATGCGAATAATAAAAAAAAAATTAACAATAAAAATCGGTTTAATAATAATTTTCCACATATTTTTTCCATAACAAAAAAAATGCACATGCAGACCACAAAGAGGTGAGAATTTCGTTGAAATCACCTCGGCAGAAGTAGTTTCGTGCATCGTACAATTTTTTTCACTCGATTTTCAACACTTTCCGTTTAAAAAGTTTAAATGCAAAAAAAAAAAACACAATATTATCAAGTTTATTAATTCGGCGACGTAATTATGTTGCACAACAGTTCGATAAAAAAGTTGTCATACGAATCACGTGGCATCGACAAACGTTTCACCAAATTTCTGCATCCGATTTTTTCGACCACACAACCGCGTTTATACCGTCGAAACTCGATCGTTCCCTTCCGAACGTTTTAACAATCGACACTCCGCGCGTACCGACACCGACGAAACTAAACGACGATGAACATTACCATTCCAATCACCACAGCTCGTTAATTATCACCCTCGTGAATTGATCGATCGACGTGACGACGCCAGGACGTGACGAAACCGACGACTTCTGCTTCTTATGCCGTTGCCGCTGCAGCTGCCAAATGCATCGGAAACAATTGTTCGATCTTCGCAACCACAATTCCACGTCCGATGATCCAATTTTTTCTTCCTTTATTTCCTTTTTACTTTTTATCAGCCACAAACTTTTCCTCCTAATCACAAAACTTATGCTTTTGATTTTAATTCATCCAAAGTTCGATCGAATCCAAATTTAATTCATCATTCACGTCCAATAATTTAGCTTTTTTTTTCAAATTCATCCGATCAAATTAATTCGTCACAGCGATCCAATTATTTATTATTCATAACTATATTATCGTCACGCTCACAGCATTAAAAAGTAGTGCCAAAGTCCATCGATACACGAAGCCCTCGGTACCAATTTCATCTCATTGTCAGTCGGTAATTTCAGTTTTTTTTCCGTTTCTCGTCTCTTAAAAAAAAATCTAATTGCGAATAAATTTTCGATCAGAATATCTTTATTTATTTATTTTTTAGATTATTCATTTAATCACTGAAGCGTCGTATTAATCACAAAATCGGTCGTCGATGGAATTTTTTATTATCGCACGACACCATTTCTACGTTTATTCACCCGTTAGCGGTCCGCAGAGATTAATTCAATTAAATCAAATAATAATAATAATAATAATAATAATAATAATAATAATAATAATACTAATAATGAAAACAATAAGAATAATAATAACTATAATGATAATTCCCGTATTTTATTCCATTAACAATAAAAATAATAATAACTATAATAATAATCGTCGAATTTGATTCCAATAAATTAATAATTGAATTAATAATGAGTGACAGTTACGTGGCACTCACCGCGAAGGCTTTAGCGCGTTTACCGGTGTTGACGCGTGTATGTAAAGAGGCAAATTCCCGCCAGAGGTGAAGATAGTGATAGCGCTTTCGTCCAACTGCTACTGCGGCGGCCGCTGGATCAGGCCGCATCCCCCTGAGCATCAGGTGTCTTTGTGTGTGTGTGTGTGTGTGTGTTGTACCGCTTGACTATACACAGAAGTCCTTTTTCCCGGTTACCACGTATGGGTTAACGTTGTTCACCACGTTGGTTGCGCGGTGCCCACTTTTTCACCCCTTTCGACCCTCATCCGGCCCCACTCTTCAACCCACAATGTAAACCACCAGTCCAGCAATCTTTCTTTCCACCCGAGCTTTACGGGGGCAAAAATAGCCGAAGAGAGAGAGAACGAGCCGCTTTTGTACAACGAACAGCTCGGCCGAGGTCTAACCCTCCCTCTCGATCGCTTTCTTCCGCGAGGGGTTGAATTCACGTCTGAAGCATATACAACGATGGCACAGATTCAATTATCGAACTTCGAAGAATGTCCATTGTCACAACGACTCGGACCATTCGGACGCGGTTTTTTAGAGAAAGGAAAATAATTGCATTGAAATGGGTTGGTTGACTATTTTTTTACCAAACGTTTGTGGTTTCTCGTGAATGAAAAAAAAAATTGGGTTGAAAAATAAAATTGTGAAAAGTGGTCAAATGAAATCGATGGATTTTTAGTTTTGCAGTCAAAATTTTATTTCACGCGTAGTTTGTGGCGAATAGAAGTTATTGTAATGATAACGTTTTTTATAATTGTTTATTGTTGAAGATTCGTGAACTATAATAATTCTTTAGAATATTTTGGTCCAATTAAAGAAAAATTCGTAGCGTTGTTCGACTCGATAATTCATCCACTTTCCTACGAAATAACGTTCGAGATGATTTGAAAGGAATTATTAACGTGAATCAGGGATAGGCATTTACTTTTTCCATGAAATTCTTTTTTTTTTTTTTTTTTTTCATTTTTTCAATGAAATTCCATTTATTTTTTCCATATTTATTCCATGAAAATGCATTTGAAATACGTTTTGCAAACAAATTTCCATCCCAGACGTAAATTATATTTCACATTTAACATTTTTTATAGTCACACTGGTCAAATTTCACAAAAACGATTTTTCAACATAAAATATGTCACATTAACTTGAAAAAAAAAATAAAATTTCAAAATTAAAAAAAATTATTCCAATTTAAGTGGAAAAAAATAGTTTTTTAGCATATTAAATATTATCAATTTTTTGACCGTATTAAAAATAACATTTTGTCTATTATTGTCTATAAAATTCGTACTTGTAGAAAAAGATTCAAAATAAAATCAAAATTAAAAAAAAAATCTGTTGATTCCAAAACTTTTTATTGCAATTCAAAGTTGCTCCAAAGTGTAACTCAAGAGGGTTGATGATTAAATAATGAAAAAACGGTAATTTATGAGACTCAGACGTATATTGAGTAGGTAATTTATGGTCTCGATGGGACGCAGCCGAAGTAACGAAGTACGTACGTACGTTTGGAAGTGTGAAAGGTAAATACGTCTCTATTGGTGGTTTAGCGAGCTGACAAGCAACGAAGCGACTTGGTGTTGGTGGCTGGCTGTCGATACTAACTGTCGGTGGCTGGTGCACAGTGGAAAACGTTGGTGTAGATTGACAATCTGGAATGTAGCGTGACAGCAACCCCCCCCCGGACTTCGGGGTATCGTGCATCCCGTCGTCACAAGTCGTGTGACCCTGACTTCGGTCAAGCTGACGTCGACGTCGCATCCCCTTGGTCCCGTCCACATATATATATATATTATATATGGGTGCATAAGTCCGTGCGTGACGATGTGGTACCGTTTGGTTATCACACGGCAGACCAATGGACATCGTTGGTACATTGCGTATTGTCAAAGGTCTCACGTTGTCACGTGAGCTGTATTGTGTTACTGTTTCGAGGCATCGTTGAAAATAATACGACCCAGCAAATTTATTAACGATTCCCCACTCCATTTAATCCGATGAGCGTAACGTGGCTTGATATGTTATCCAACGTGATAACGTGATGACCCTGACTGACCTGCCTGTAAATCGTAGTCAACTGGATTTAAATTGATTACGCTTTATTGATTTTTTTCTAATTTTTGTATGGTACTAGAATATAGGAAATTTCATACTTTATTTGCAGGTCGAAGGATTTTGATTTTTAGTTGAATTCATTTTTTGGGATTTTCAATTTTAGCAATTTTGGTTGGGAAAAATATTTGTAATATTTGTGATTTAGTTGAGAAATATTTTACGAAAATGTTGCAATAAAATGTGAGACAGATTGAAAGTTCTGCAAACAATCGATGTTGAATGAGTTAAATTTTTTTTTAATTCTCTGGACCCACAACAAAATTATCATAGTTCAGATTATCATGAATACTCAGACATTGAGTCATTCACCTTTTTCGTTGTGGGAAAAGCAAATTTTCATATTCGATGAAACAATCGATGATGAAAATACTGCAGACGAAAGCTACGTGCGTTATGTTAATGAGATTACATTACAAATGTTAATGAGATATTTATGAAATCGCTCTGGTTTTTCAATCGTTAATCAGATTGTACCCGTTTTCGTTATTCAATCGATGGAGTGCACCTAGTATACAATACACGTGTGCAAGGTTATCTTTTTATCGAGATTATAGTGTACCCTCATTCAGCGTATAGTTCAACAGGTCACGTGCGAGATAATATAGTGACACGCGGTGTCTGCAGAAACATTATGCTTGATTTTCCGAGTACTTTTATAGTGCATGGGTCGTTCAGATATCACTGATTCACACGACAAATACGGTAGGTTGAATTTAGGCTTAAAAATTCTTCAGTTAGTTCTATTTGTCTGTTAAATATACCAAATGTAAGAAAGACCAAATGTACTCAAACAATTTTAACCACCGAGATTATATTTCATCTTTAAAATTCTATCAATCCAATAGCAACATAAAAAAAATTAGATCTCATCTTCTCAATTTCTTTTTACACACCGTTTGCAATTTCCAACATCTGCATTCGCCACTCACATTCTCTAAGCACAATAAAATCTGAGAAACAACAATGTTATCGCAATATAAAACCAGTTTTCGAATCGTTAAATGAAGCAAAACGTAAATCACAAAAGCAGTATCTAATTCACTTCATGACCGACTCAGAACATTGTACAACCCATCCATCATAATTAAATAAATCAATTCAGGTACGAATCAAGTTACTGATGCGTGTTCGAGTAGAAACAATTGCGGGTAAGTAGTTTCTCATGTTTTCTCGAACCCTCGGTTAATTGTTATTTGTCAATTAACTTACTAACGGAAATAACAAAGTATTTGCATTCGTCAACGAGAACACGCCCCAAGAGGGGAATTAAGGTTCTGCCGCATGAAACGGTCCTTGGTCGGGTCGGCTATTCCGACAAGCCCAGTAAGAGAAGTTACCCACTTCCGGAAGTGTCTAATTGACTAGCGGAGCTCGCGAACGATATAGTTTTGTCTTAAAACCCTGCATCACACTCGAAGCGATCGAAGGCACGATAAGTATTTGCATTTGGGGTCGGGTCACTGTATTTCCTTGAATAAAATACGAGTCGCAGAGCAAGACTATCACGACGTGATTAAACGATTCTTGGCGCTGAAGAGTACCAGATATAAAACGCACTTCCCAATTTTATATCTAGCCCTCGAACTTAGGAAAAAAAATATTCACTCTAATTAAATGTATACATTTATCAATTAATTAATTAATAAAAAATAACTCATATAGAAATTGCTTTGCAATCATTATTTATTTCCATTGTTCAAAATCTACACGCACTTCCCAGTTTTATATCTGACACTCGAACTTAAAAAAAACAAAAAAAAAGTTTGATCTAATTTTTCAGATACTTCTCAATAATGTGTTAATCTCAGAGATAAAATGAAACTGCGAATTAAATAATCATTAAACGAAAATAAAATAAAATATATTTGTACGAGTTGGGACAATGAGTTTGAGCGATATGACTCTAAATAATTTGTCATATCAAAGTTTTCAAAATGCACATCGGTAATTATAGAGAATCGGTCACAAGCATCTTATGTTGATGATTTTCAAATGGTTTCAACTTCTCGTTCCAAAAATTGAACAAAACCAAAGTCCCTTCATCGTTAAAAAATCTTGTCCACTTTATCCAAAATTTGTAAATCTCCCATTCAAATCCCAAAACCCTTGAATATCGAGCCAAGTGGTTAAATCCGTGTGAATCAGACCCCAAACTACCCCCCCCCCCCGCCCCTCCCTCAGCCTCGAGTGTGTGACACATATCTCCATTTTCCCGAAGCGATCGAGAAGATACGATGGAAGAAAAAAAAAGACAAAAGGAAATCACGGATCATCGCAGAATCCCCGAGCGTGGCCTTCGATCGTCCGTGTATCTGCAGTGGGTCAAGGATAAGGCGACCAACTATAAGCAACATCAACATCGGAACATTCTTTTTTCTTTTTTCTATTTTTTTCGCTCTCCATTTTTTTTTCGTTTTATTCTTCGTCTGCCGGACGAACGTTGAAGCTTCGCTTGGACTCGTCCCCTTCACCCCCGATGGGGTCCGGTGTGCTCGGACCGTACATAACTTTGACTCGAGGCACAAGCCCAGAACCGTGTTGGAGTTACGCGGCAATGGCGAACTCGCGTGCAGATAAAACGGGTTGGGGTCGAAATCCAGAACGAGCAATGTTTAGAAAGGGCAAAAACCCGAACGCGCAATGCTTCGAATGAAAATGTTCAGAAAGGGCAAAACTTCGAATGAGATTGTAGCGAACGTATTATATGCCGAACTACTACCAGTCGGCGCGGTTTTCAACATTTCCCGACTTTCGACCTTTCCCACGCGTAAACTATTAAGGTTAGATATATGCCGCCGCGGACTTTTTTATAGGAAATTCAATTCTCTACAACATTGTTTCTGTGAACTTTTGGTCTATATAGCGTTGTTTATCCAGCGTTTCGACAGAAACAAAATAAAACGATAAAAAAAACGATGCATTCTTACCTTCCCGTCAAAACGCTGGATAAACAACGCTATATAGACCAAAAGTTCACATAAACAATGTTGTAGAGAATTGAATTTCCTATAAAAAAGTCCGCGACGGCATGTATCTAACCTTGATAGTTTACGCGTGGGAAAGCTCGAAAGTCGGGAAATGTTGAAAACCGCGCCGACTGGTAGGCGTTCGGCATATAATACGTTCGCTACAATCTCATTCGAAGTTTTGCCCGTTCTGAACATTTTCATTCGAAGCATTGCGCGTTCGCGTTTTTGCCCTTTCTAAACATTGCTCGTTCTGGATTCCGACCCCAACCCGATAAAACCGCGACAATTAGCATAAGCTAGGTCAGTCGATGGACGAGACAGCGGGAGGAGTTTCGCGTCGCTGACTCGGTTTTGCCGCTCCAAGAGGGTTGGTTTCAGCATAAACGTGCACGAAATTTCTCGGAGTCTTTTCGTCGATCGATCCCCCATCACAAGGGTTGACTGCTTTCTGGACGAACCGTAATGATGACCGCGTCGTCGAATATCGAACTGTGAGACGAAAGCACCTGGCGATGATTTGATGACGGATAATCATGTTTTTATTTTGATTTGACGATCTGTCGACCCTGTGGTCGAAACAGGATTCGATATTCATTCAATAAAAATGAATTTGGAATATTTCATTGACGAAATGATCATGGATTGTGGGGTTCTGTTGTGGGAATTCGTTTTAAAAAAAGAAGTCATCTGAATTATTTATAATCATGATAGAAAAATGGTAATTTTTATTATTCTGGGATAAACAATAAGAGTTATTTGTTAGAAACTGTATTTATAATCCATCCATTCTAATAATTGAATGAATTCCTGGAAATTTCTAACCGGGGGCCACTTTAGATATTCCTAAAAAATGCTTATTCTTATATTTGGAAGCTCTTAAATCGGAGAATTATTATGTCATAAGATTTCATTAATTTTTTGGAGCACCTTAGTACTTCAGAGTACTTTTTATGCCGCTGGACCGAAATGACCCCCGTTGGGGTGTAAACGTGACAAAAATCACGTTGGGGATTGAGGGTTGGATTCGAGTATCTCAATACGAGTCAGCAGAATCAATGAAAATATAATTTTTGTACATCGCATATTTTTTAGGAATTCAGAATTTGTCGCAAGTTTGTATTCACACAATGTTCAACGTTTTGAAATTAAATACTGAAAAAATGGCGAAGCGGTAATTTTTATTTTTAACGACTTGCCAAGCACAGCACGCAAACGTAGTTATTTTCCACGCCACATACTAAACATAACCACCAGTTTACAGGGTTGTGCGTCGAATCCTCTGAAAGGTTAGACTTTTTCGCGAGTCTTTTTGTCGTGAAAGCCGATCGATGCTGGCAAATATTGCAATTTACATATCCAAACTACTAACCACAAAATAATGTGAAGAAAAGAATATGTGACAGAGTTAAAAAATGATGAATTCTACTGCACGGGAAAAAATTATGAAATTTTTACAATGAGAAATTGTAAAAAATTATGAATTTTTTACAATGTGAAATTGACTATACCGGTGTATGTCGAGTTTGTAAATTGGGTCAAGTTGTGTACACGACAACTCATGAAGATTGCATCGCCAACAGGATCGTTCGGCTCAGCTAAGAAGGGCTTTAGTACCGAGACTGCCGCGAGGTGGCTCCGCGCTCGCTGTTTCTCGCAAGTGGCCGAAAAAAACCTTACAAACATTAGTTCTCGTGTCTCAGTCGTTATTATGATATTCGTCCTTTGTCTTCTATGACCTTGGACAATTTTTTCACCCTCGACAGTCAATATTGTCTCTGCGCAAAGACGAAAATAAATAACAAGTAAAATAGAAAAATGTAGAATGAGTATCACACAGAAGGTCGTAAAAAAATGTGTTTATTTACTATTTTCAAAAACGCTCGTCGATGCCAGGTTTGTTTCAATGGCAATTAGCCTGGCTCAAGACCTTGGACATAATCTCGGGCTTTCGCACACGCAACGCAAGCGCGAAATGTTTCATTGGTGTTTTTGCATGTTTTATTTTATCTGCCTGTGATGTTGGTAGTCTGGGTCCTGTTCGTTTCAGCGGCATCGAAATCTCAAAACGTCGTAATGATCGATGGCAGCCGACCATCGTGTTAATCGATGTATCAATTCGGATGATTAATGTGGAAACTTTGCAGACTTTGCTTCTTGATATAACGCAGATCGCACGTTCTTGTATCGTCACACTCTCTGTACAACACACACACACACAAACACACACACAAGTCGTATGACGCTACGGTTCTTGGTAATAATCCTTTGCAAATCGATTCCACGACTGCATTTTTTTTGTCGTGTTGAAAAATGCGTTTCACATAGTCTCGACTATAAATTAACAATAAAATTTCATGATTCGTCACGTGTAATCAACATTTTACACTGGCTCCTGACGATGCGTCACAGATTCGTGGGAATAAATTAAAGTAACGGCTATTGTCAGAAAAACAATTAGACTTTCAGCTTCGAGATGATTTTTTTCCTGACAATCCGAGAATTTTCAAACGGTTGGGATTGAAAGAATGAAAATCTCTGTTCTTAAATTTTTTTTTTTTTACTCTTCGAGTGTCGTTCTTGGGTTTGTCAACGATACGAAGATCTTGGGTGGATAATAAAATAACGTCCAATGTACCTTACAATTTGATTCACTTATGCATTCACATATCATCAACGAATCATGCTCTCGAACGAATTACATTTATTTTTATCATCCTAATGTAATTTGCATGCCCGATATTATTTAATCCGTCGTAATGGTTTCGTAATGGCAAAAGCATGAAGATCCCAGGCGAGGTCGAGTCGACGTTTGGTAGAAAGTTTCATTGCTATTAATATTCAAATCCCCATTGAAGTGGCCCATCGTTATTCTCAACGTTTAGTGCGACGGTGATGGGTTGCACGGATCGTCAATCTTTCAATGACGAACGACTGCGTGATCGGGCAAATTTGAATTTGTTTTCGTGTTGCGAGTTGTTTGGACGTCGGTTGAATTCCGGGCTCGTCAAACGATGCCATTGCCACCGTTTAGTTGACCGTCACTATTTTCTTTGTTGAATGATAAATTTGTTGATTAATTTTTTTATGAGAACTTGACCGCTTGGGACTCGAAAGGATTGACATGAGAAATGTAAATTTTTTCTATCATAATATTTCGCACGTTAATTACATTATAGAACTATTCAAAGATGGTTCTATATTTCACATAAAAGTTTTAGAATCTCTCAAAAATATTAATCCCTTGTCTTTTGGCATGTCATAAATGAAAGATAAGGAACATGAAGCAACCGAGCTCAAAAAATACTAACCAACAAGTAAAACCGTAGCCACAGTGACGTGCAATTTTTTCATCATTTTTAAAGCGCTTATGATTTTTTTTTCCGAGCCGTGGAAAGTTTAAAATCTTTATTTCATTATTTGACTAAATACATTTCTATTGTTAATGTCTAAATTTTCTCAAAAATCGACGATATCATTTAATTTTCATTTTGAATATATTTTTTAATCTTTATTTCGAACAATAAAACGTTGATGCAAATTTTGTCAAAAATCCTATATTCAATGAATATAGGATAATGTTGAGATTGGAATGATTAACAATTCTGATATTAAAACTAAACCCGGATTACTGTTGTTATAACATTTTTTTTCTCAATACATGTTTTTTTCACGATGATAGAATGATGATATGATATATGTATCAAAACCGGATCCGTATTATCATTTTCATTATTTTTGTTGTTTTTCGATGCATGATTCGCCATGATGAAAAATAGATAAAACTACGGAATGTTCCACAACTTGGAAAAACTCGAACGTAACCTTTGTACAAGCGCAGGTGTGTCTGCGCTCGGGGTGTTGCAAACGATTTGCATAACGAGGTGAAAATGAGATAATACACGGTTGAAATTGTGACTAACATCGATGGCATACGAGACATCGTCGATGACGAAGTTTAATTCGTGAAGCTGGATTGCTGACTCTTGTATGTATATATGTACCTGGAAAAACGTGTAACGAGGTGTCGAATGCACTATAGTATTACATGAAATAAGTGGTTAATCGATTGTTATAACAGACGTGAATTACTGTGCAAACATCCGAAATCTACGATGCTTCGTCACTTAGCGTATGTAAATATGTATATATACATAATTTATAAATTTCTCAAATATTTGTTCGACTGTACTCCTTTGAGACTGAGGTCCTTTGACTTTCGGCGAGTCCCACATCCTCCTCGTTATTCTCTGTTTGACATTTTTCATCGTGTCGAAACAAAGAAGTTGAAAATCATGGATATAATTCTGTCCATAATATTTCAAAGACTTTTGAGTCAAAAAAAAAAAAAAAATGATTACAGATTCCATTACAATGATTTTGTAATATAATGAAAAATATTTTTACACCTAAATCGTGAGATTTAAAAAAATGTTTTTATGGGTTATAAAAAAATATTCGGTTATTCATTAAAAAAAACGAAGTCGACCTTCATTTGGCCTTGAAATTCTCCACTGACCTGAAAAAAATTATATCAATTATATCCCGCTCGAAAAATGATTGTCGAAAACTTTTGTCTAAAACATTTTTCTCGAAAATATTTCATTTTCAAGTTATTCGCGTTTGTCAAATTAAACGCCTCACCCTGTATACGACATAGACCGTCAACGTTATACTTGAGTATGAGTTCGACCGTAACTTTCTCAGTCCTTTGAGCCGTTGGTAGCAAACGAGACGAGTTACCGCAATTTATAGAATAAATATTGAGCAAAGCAATGGAGACAGAACGACGAGAACCGTTTGAACTGGTTGTCGCATAATTTTTCGTCGCAGGACAATTTATCGTGCAAACACGATTCTTAACCGCTTTTATTCTAGGGATCAACGTCATTACGGAGTTACTTGAAACGACTCATCCAAGAATCTTGCTTGTGTGTGTGTGATCGTTGCAGCACACAGCGAGAAGACCATGATGCTGCTCGGGTTAGCATTCTTCCCTCCGGGCTCCAAGTCATCTTTCTTCATTCCTCGTCAGATTATATCTTTATTTTTCTAAAACAACGATCTTCTTTTCCGGCTTCGATTTTGGTTTCTGGTTTTATTCAATTATCGTTCATCTTTATCTCTCTTTATTTAATTATTCTCTATCTTTATTTAATCATTCAATCTTTTTTTGTTTTACTTGAAATCTTTTTTAATTCGTCAACCCATCGAGGAATAATTCAATTGATGTTACAGACAACCTGCAAAATTAAATAAGAATCAGGAAAACATGTCAATATTTGATAAGATGTTCGCAGAAAAACATTGCTATCTGTGCAGATTTTTTTCAATTTTTTAACGTTATTTTACTCGTTTTTTTTTACTTGTTTACATCGCAATTCAATTTTCTTGGGACATTGCATGCTGCAGACGACTGATAATTTTGATGATTAATATTTAAGCTCGATTCACAGCGTAGAACGTTCGAGCAACGTTATCACAAATTGAGTTCTACAATAATATTTTTTTCATGATAATTGTTTCCCAGCTAAATTTACCGTGAAGATCGAGGTACAGAGTTCATATTCTATATTTAGCCCAACTCAATGCTCTCTACATTCTCAGATACCACTAACACAATTCTCGTGCACAATAAAATAATGTTTACCGAATCATGTTTGATGCTACAACTAGTGTAAGATCGTCGGGTAGAATTTTACGTGAGAAAAATGATAAATAACATTTAATTCAATAAAATTCATTGAATTCAACGAATTGTTGGCAAACAAAGCCAAATAATTAAAAGCAATTTAGCACCAGAGAAACGTTTGTGAAAGATCTTCGTATCGTTGATAATAATTCACGACGTGAAACGCATGCCAAGTCCCAGAGACAAACTGTAATGTGGGAATGACGAAAAGAAAAACAGCAATAAAATAAATAAAAATATGTCACAGGGACTGAGCCAATTTAGCTGTCGAGAACACGATAAGAAACCTTAATCTCACTTTTTTTCGTCCGATGATTCAACGAATGATCGTTGATCCGGAGGGAGTGTCGTCGACAATCTCGAGTGCTTCGATGCCACTTCGGTGCAGTCAACCGTGCACTTGACGGGCCATCGCAGCGTAAGTACTTGGAGTGTCACAAAACGAGAAATTCACGTGTTGAACATTGAAATAACGACAGCAAAATTATCAATAAAATTCGTGCTTCAAAAAATATTTTACGTGTTAAAAATAATAAATGAATTTGGAATGAAAAAATGTTTTGAATGATCATAACAAAATAATAATAATGATAACGACAATTAGGATCGGTGGAAGTGTTTCAGCTCTAAACAGTTGAGTAATCAAAAAACAACTCGAACAATAACAACCATCGAAATAATAATAAAATACCAATATTCGACTGAATTAATGAAAGTTTTGGTGAGAATTGTGTCACATGAACTCTCATTCAATTATTACTTATCATTTTATTATGAATTCAGTGTTCGGTGTAAAAATACAATCAACAGTTCTTGTGAGTTTAAAAAAATGTTAGTCGATCGAAAAGTTTTGGGGCGATCGTTGTCGAGTGGCAATGAATAAAAAAACGGAGCAAAAAGTTTGAGCGTTCGAGACCGTAACTGATTCCGTACATTAGCGAATTTTCCACGCTTTTCAACCGGTTCTTCTCCGCCACGTGGGGGAACGTTTGGGTCCGAGAATTATGCAAGACGCGCGGAGCAAGCGAATGTCCGAAGCACCAGAAGCAGCACCGGCATTGTCAAGGTCCCGGTAAAAAAAAAACGACACGCTTCGCGCACCGCTCGTTCGGTTCCGTTAAAATTGCGGTTGATGAAGAAAAATTCCGTGGAATGAAAATCGTTCGAACCGCAATTTCACCCATGCTATTCTGAAAGAGATAAAAATAAGAGAAACATAATTAACGTAGCTATGCCACAAACGGAGATTCAGCCAAAAACCAAGTCGATGAACTTGTCAGGTGATTGTGAACTTTGAAAAAAGAAAAAAAAAGTATTCTTCGATCATTAAATTTTTTTTTAATTGGCGAAAAAGAAACCAACTCGCTTTCTGAAGCACTTGATCGAGGTAAGATTTTAGATTTATCATCGATATTATTATTTTTGAATGTTAATTATTTGTACAATTGTTTACAGATTATTAACATTTTTTTAAAAAATGATTTGACTATTTGAATAGCTCGTACGAATATGAACAACTATGAAAATATTCATGACAGTGTTTAACAATAAAAAATTACATTCTACTTTTTTTTTCATCGTACTTACTTATGACTCGGAATATTTTAACGCATGAATGAGGACCACGTTGACCGCGACACGCGAGTGACTCGTAAACGAGTGAATGACGATCTCTCGATGACCGTAAAATAAAAATATATAAATTAGAAACAAACAAGCGAAGAACGTTCAATTAAAATTCTTCTGAATCTCATTTCGGCCGAGTGACCTCACTTGACTCGGAGGGAATTTTTGATTGACGAGAAAAAAGAACATTTGACCTACTTGAATCCTTGCTTGTCCTCATCTCATGACAGCTAAAACTTTCGTGATAAAATTCATAACATAGATCACAAACATTCAATTTTCTAAAAAATCAAACTGCATCATTAAATATAAATGAATTTAAAAAAAACGAAAATAATTCAAACAATTTGAAGTGATGTATTTAGAGCCATCGAATTATTATTAATTTTTGTCGTCTTAACCGTACAGCGAATATTGAATATATGTATCAATATGTTTTTTGTGTCTATAGACAAAATGCAATAATATCGCGAAAACCGATCCATCGGACTCCAGTTTCGTTTTTTTTTTATTTCTTCTTTTTTTTCAAATTCTCACGTGGCGTGAGCTTGATGAATGTCAAGGTACCAGCTGGCTTCTGGTACTAGATAATACACCTACTATCGTAACAGATCTCTTCACCTTGTTCCACGAAGGTGTAAGGCCACGTTGTCGAGGGTAACGTGAGCCAGCATTTCCCGTGACTCGGTTATTTATTTTATTTTTTTTTATTTTATTTTTTTTTATTCCCACTGGACAAAAAAAAAATACACAAGAGCGAGCGCACGTCGAAAAATGTTACACATGCATATTTAATACAAATACGGATATATATATATTTTTACGACACCGGCAATTCAGGACACGCACGAACAAACGGATTTGATATGTATTGTTTTTTTTTTATCCTCATTACGAACGTTCGTCAATGTTACGCAATATCTGATCTCACGTAACGCAATCTGTAATGCCACGAGCGCATGTCGAGTATCGACACAAATACTCGACGAATCCGAGCATTTGTCAGTCAATATTAACATTTTTTTATCGAATCTTCAGTATCAAATTACCGTAACAGTTATCAATTTACTAATAACAGATTTTTATCATCCTTATTACGCAGGTAACATTTTTCAATCACCATTTAATTCGTCTGCAACTAGTTTTGTGCTGGAAATCTTTTTTTTATTGATGAGTAAAAGAAACAATAAAGCTGCAAGTTAAAAATTTGCAAGTTTCTACTGTGTATCATTGGTAGTCGGCCATCTACTGGAAATGCGATTTCCGAATATTTTGAACAACATGTTCGAAACATATTGACATGAAAATCCCGATAAAAATTGTTCGGATCGTCACATAGCTTCCTTTATGCGGAAGCAAACATAACAAAAAAATCGATGATAAACTCAAAGGCCCGCATGTCGGTGCGTGTATCCGCGACCCTGAGAATAAGATTCGGGAATTACATATACAGGGTGACCAATAATATATGAACAACTGGTAAGCAGTTTTGTTTCTAAATTATACAATTTTCAATCCAATATGTTTTTTACGTGTGCCCCTATCTATTTATATAAAAGAAAGTGTTCTGAGTGACTGACTGAATGACTCATCAACGTAAAGCCTAAATCGTTTAATCTAGGAACGTTCTGAGAAAGAGTTTTTCGGATATTTCAGCCCTAAGTGTGTGAAAAGGGCTAATGAATTTTTTGTTTTAATTGACGATACCGATATCTCAAAAACCGGACATGAGGACATGTAACTTGGTATTTAGATTCTCCTCTAAAAATGATGGAACACGTGTCTTATAATTCCCCGAAAGTCAAGTCGAGTGGGGTGGTAAAAGTAAAAGGTTCGAGTGCGGTGAAAAAAACTTTTTAATGACGATACCGATATCTCAAAAACCAGACATGATATAGACGCGAAACTTGGTACTTAGATCCTCCTTTCAAATGATGGAACACGTGTCTTACCATTTCCTGGAAATCCAGTTGGAGGGGGTGGAAAAATGGCATTAGTTCACATTAGCATTTAAATTATGTTTAGTAGAGTTTGGGGAACAGCTAGTTGATGATATCGATAACTCCACATTGATAATATGACTTCACAAGAAAAATAAGGTTTTTTATCTCTCGTTAAGGTACTCATTGTTACAACACTAATCACAACATCTGACAGCACCGTTAAAAATTACACTAGTCCATTTTCTTCAAATGCATCTTTGGTCCATCAAAGCATGGCGCTTCACGATAATATAAAAAAAGATAAAAGTGTTTGACACATATTTTTGGTCACCCTGTATATAGTCACAACGTGATGTACACGTGCCTCGCGCACTCCATTCTTCTGTATACCGTTAGCCCGGTTCGCGATTACGGCTGCTCGAACCCTCAGAGCCGTTTCACTACCAAACTCGTTTTGTATTCTCGGAAAGAAGAGCGTAATAAAACAGTATTGCGTGCATGAAAGAAATTTCGAATAACAAAAATAATCCTCGAATTGTCTTCATCCCGAAAAACAATTTTCCCAATTTAACGAAAAATGATAGAAAAATGAATTATCGTTTAAAAATTATAATTCCTTTGCCCGCATTGTGTCTGATCGGTAATGATGGTCAACTGCATTTTTACATCGCTAATCAATAAACAAATGAAAAATAAGACCTCCAATTTTTATGTTAAAAAAAATTGACTAATATTTCGAACTACGAGAATTGGCTTTGAGATCGAAATAAAAATTGATCGGAGAATCACAGATTTCTCGTTTGTGGTTCAATGTCAAATACAAATACAGAGATACCTGAGAAGATAAAAAAAATGAAGATTTAATTGCACAACGCATCATCCGTGAACAATGAAAGAAAGAAAAAAAACGAAGAAAAGAAAAATAAAGCAACGAAGATGTTACGAGATCGTGTACGATGCGTGAGTTTATTCACGTAACGCACGTAGTTTATCATGATAAAGCCATAGCTAATTGCAACGAACAACAGCCGGTACGAGTTAAACTCGAAAATGATAAACAGAGAGACATAAATGACGTATTTTTCACTTGGCCGTATCTCGAGCGAACGAGTTTCGTTATCACTTGGACTCCTTTTCTCCGCCTTCTTTTTTTTAAATTATTATATCGGGCAACAGGATACCCCAAATTCGACCGTGAACCGTTATCACCCCATACTCATTACTGTTATTATTGTTTCTCACTGATTAACGAACCGCCATTTTTTTTCTTCACCGACATTCTTAAATTCACTGAAATTATAAGGGATCGTTAACATGGGGAAAAGAAACAAAATTTTGCTAATCATTCATATAGGGCGTGATTATCGGGTTGTTGCTGCTCTAATTATATGATTAAGCCACTAAAGATCATATATCATCCAAGAAAATAAGTATTAAAATATTTCGAAATTTATCACATATTATTTGTCGGTTCGTTCGATTTTTCATTAAAGGTTGACGCCAGTTCGTGGTCGCGAACAGTCTCCGCCGGTGCATGTGCATGCCACCTGTTGCTCAAGCTTAAATGCGCTTTGGGAACATTTCACATTGTGCCATATATCGCTCACTGCAAGGTATAAAAATTCTGTTGCTTCGAGGTTTCCTATATCATGAATAACGATAATCGAATCAATAATTTACTCATCACAAAATTACATTAAAGTCATCACGAATCATCGTTAACACCAATTCCATGAAAATAATTCAAAATCGTAGCACAGTGAACCCTGCAAGTGGTCTGATAAAAATTTACACGTCAAACTATGTACTCAAAGAAATTAGTAATTTTGAAACACGTTTGAGAGGAATAATTGTGCTAATTAATTCAATCGATGGAAAGTTTTATTGAGACTCGATGGAAAACTATTGTGTGTTTAATATTAAATAATTAAATATAATTTTTTGAAGGGTCGAATCACTCAGGTCGATGGCTCATCGATAAAACATTGTAGAAAAATAATCTAATGACTTACAATTAGTTATAGGAAAGAAAAAAAATAGTTATTCAATGTATTATCAATAAACGACTACCTACTAATACTATTTATAATAATATTTATTATTATTATAACTATTGTTGTTATTATTATTATTATTATTATTATTATTATTATTATTAAAACGATAGAATTATGAAATAGATAACTTCTGTGTCCCACGATTACCTTTATCTACAGCTGATTTCCATCGCTGCTACAGTCTCTACTGACTTCTGCGAGTAAGTTTCAACGTTCGATGATAGGTATACCCCTTCTACTTGGATAACTTCTGGCTGGCTGGTGGCTGATGGCTGTGGTCCCAGAAAGAGCGTCATGGCTCTGCCGCTAGATACCTATATGAGATTGGCAGCCTCTATAGCACAGCCCAGTTGTCGCCCAGGAACCCTGACGGTGAGACTGTTACCGCTCTGACACTCCTGTCATTACGTTCCCTTCTTCGACACATCGTGATCGCTAATTCTCATCGAGTGAAATCACGAAATCTCGCTCTCTCTTATCGCTTATTATCGAATATTCGTTTTAATTCACGAATTGTGAATTATTATACGATATTGTTTGATAACGGAACATTTTTTTTTTCATTCACGCGAAACAGTGCGACGATAGAAAAAATTCGAATCGAATTCACGCCGGTTTTTATAATTCGTATCTGGTGAACGGGTGAACGTTTTTTTTTTAATTCGAATTTTGAAAGTGAGAAATACCATCCAGGTGAGTCTTTGTTACATTTCTTATTTTTTTCACGAAAAACGGAAAAAAAATTGCAATTATCTTATTTGGAAAATTATAATTTTTTTTTAAATTTGGAAATTGTAAAGTTATTGACCATGACGTAAGATGTATCGTGGATGTGATACTTATTACTCAGATTTATCACGAGCAAATTGTTGCAACTGATAGAGCGAAATTTTTTCTTGGCTCATTGACTGATTTTGAATCTCAAGTGATCCACTTGACGTCGAGTTTGATATCTCTGCTCGCTATGATAAATTATCTTCTCGGTATTTTTTTATCGAGATTGACGGCGACACTAAAACGTCGTTTATTATTGCTTTTATCAATTTTCATAGTCTTGGACGAAGGACAATGTGTTGGGTTGCTTAAAAAAAGAAACGAAAATATAGTATGTAAATAATTATTTTGGTTATTATCATCAATTTGTCAATCGAGTGATTTCCAGGACAAGTAAAAATTCAGTAAAAAATGTCAACGTTAATAGAATGTTAGGAAGAATTAAAAAAAAGTTAAGTTGATAATTATTGTGTCAAATGGACTCCGCAAGGATCAGTCGATACAATAATCTTTCCGAAATGTTGTTAGGCGGAATTATTTTTTTTAAATATCGTTCGCTTTGGGGTAGCACGACAAAATAATAAATTCAACATTTAATTTTGGGTTTCGCCTGTACCGTGAAGGACCTCTTCACAATTATTTTCATTGTTAGTACAATTCACTGTGAACGTAATTTTTTACAATTGAATTTTTTGAACGTATTTTTTTAACATTTCATTCTTTTCACGGTTGGCATTTGACAACGGATCGTAGGAAAGGGCGTTCTAACAGAATCGTAGAGAAGGACGTTCTCAAAGAATCGTAGGGAAGGGTTGTGAGCGGTTGAATTTTGGGGGGAAAACAAAACCGGAATTTCGACAATGGATTTTTCGTCATTGTGCGATGTGTGTAGGTAGAAAAAAGGTAGTTCAGGCCGATTACCGGTCTTCAATCGTATCGAAGCCCTATCCGAATCCTCAGAAGATGGCCGTAATTGCCGTTAAAAAATAAAAAATAAAGATAAACATTTTTTATTCGTCAGTTTTCAATAATTTTTTCAAAAAACAAGTTGTTAATTTTTCTGTTAATTGAAAAACAATAAATTTCCCCATTTTAAATTACCTTAAAATTATGTATTGCACTTTGTATTCTCGGAAATTTTCATTTACCGGACAAATGAATTGCAACTGAAAAAAGAAAAAAAAACATTTATACAACAACAACAATGTTTCATTTGTTTTCGAAACTCGTGTGGAATAATCCGTTGAAACCGAGCAAAATATCTGCTGCGCCCTCTGGCGGTTTAGTTCCGAGCGGGGGGGGGGGCACATAATCAACTGCGTTTTGGCCTTGAAATCGAGGGGTTCGGATAGGGCTGGTATCGACCCATCGTGGTCCCCCAACAGCGAAACGCACGTTTCCCAACGTACGCATTTCGATTCTTTTGCTTTGGATGCTGCGATGGCTGTCTTATGTTTTCGAACGGAAGGCCGAACAACGAAGAACGAAAAAAAATACGATGCTACAGGACGTTGCAAAATGAATCGTTCTCGAATACAAATGTGGTACCTATATCTATCGATATGTATTTATTATTTTCAAGTACTGTCTTCCACCCACAAAAATTGAAAAATTGTCTTTCGTGGGAGATGTGCATATAGACTATGCATCAATACTAATATATCCAGCTTTATTTCTATAATAACCGCGGTGGATGATATTTAAAAATAAATTTTTATAAAAAATTTCACGTAAATTTTTTTTTCTGTTGCAATTTATTTTTCCGGTAAATGAAAAATTCCGGGGAGTTTGTTTCGCAATAAAACAAAGTTAACAATTTTCTTTCGTCAGTTTTCATTCTTTTTTTTTCTTTTTTTTTTTTTTTTTCAAAAAGTAAGTTAACTTTTTTTCAAATTGTAAAATAAAAAATATCCCCATTTTGAATGAGCTTAAATTCTTTACGTGTTAATCAAATCGAATTCGTTTTGGGATCGATTGAACCTCCAACATAATCAACATTCGCACATGACCCAAATAACAACCACCCTAATATACATATATATGTAATGTAAACATAGATTTTGCAACTCAGTGGGTTAATTCGTAAATGAGTTTTCCCAGTGACCTCGTAAAGCCACACGACGGCCTATCGTCATGCTTAATCGGTGAATTATTCGCGAATACTCGTTCGTCCGATGTGTACGAGGAAAGTTTGAAAATCCGTAAATAACGATTCTATGTGGAAACCGCATGCTCGTCGGCAAAGGAATGGTATCGAAACGAAGTTGAAAGGGGGCAAAAGGGAGGCGATCGAGCTTCGTACTTACCTCGATGGCCATATTCGGTTTTGAAACGATCGTTCGGAGTAGGTATACCGATCTCGTCGGTCTTGGCAACGTAACACACATACAACTTGGTTGTGCGATAAATCGTCGTTACAACGGTGGCACAAACGAAATGGCCAATTACGTGCGAAACGATGGAGAGAAGCCCCTTTCTCGTCGTTGCAACAACGCGTGGATTGAAATTTAGCGCTGGTGTCGACCGGAAACGGGCGCAAACGTTATAACTGACCAGAAATCGACAAATCCTGTTTCATCGTTATTCATCCATATTTCATTCGATCTCATATCGCATTGCACCATGATTTATTTTATGAAACAATTTTACGAATTTTTTTTATATCTATTTTTCTAATTTTATTTAAAAAAAAAACCAAATGATGAACATAAATATGTGTACGTAATATATGATCATGTTTTTGCATCGTAGAATATAAATAAAAAGATTTTGCCAAATTTCATTAGTCCAAAATTTTCTATTTTAATATTTTTCAATGTCATTTGGGATCTTTACTTATTTTTATTGGTGAGACTACATTAAATAATTCGTTGAAAGATATTGAACGTTCTAAAAGGCAAACCGCGTACAAAAATTCACTCATTTATGGGTGGTATATGTATATTGTATATATGTATATAAAAAAAAAGAATTCTCTAAAAATTCCAGCTCTCAATATTGATTTCAAGTGCTTCGCTTATCCTCTGGAAGTTTTGCCATTGAGAATGCACATAATGATCATACTTCTTTTTCAAATTCATTACTTATTATTTTAAGTACTGTATTTAAAATCAGCAGTTCTAATATTATTTTTTCTAAAAAGCAGCATTTTTTAGATAACAATGAGATTTGGACGTTATACATAAAATCGAACTCAAAAGTTACTTTTCCAACGAAAACGTTCCAAGGCTAGATAATATTCTACACCTATTTTCAGGATTTAAAGTAACATCGTCTAAAATGGCTGAATGGTTTTTTCACAAATTTTTTCTGTTAACTATGCTAATTACATGTATTTTGAAAAACCAAACTTTCCGAGGAGAAACGGATTACTTAAGATCAGTATTAACAGCTGAACATTTTAGAGAATTCCTTTTTTAATAGTTACAACGAAATTTCGATACGAGAGCAAGAAAAAGAAAGAAATGTTGGCTTAAAACGAACCCCCCTAATATAAATATATACATATATTGTATAATACACACATTGACACGAGCGTTTGTATAGAGTTGTACTTCCGGCTTACTCATCTCGCCCGGGCGTATCGGTCACGAGAAATGATTACGAACCTTGGTCACGAAAATATTATTACAACCACATATCTCCGGGCACATTGAACACACGTGGCGAAAAAAATACCCAAAGGGAATTTATTCCGAAGCATGGTGGGGGATGACATCATCGTCGTCTCTGAGTATTTGGTCCAGTTCACGTGGTCGCTACGCATCAGCTCCCGGTCCATGGGTCTGCCAATCTATTTTATCACTCGGTCGTTTCTGTTTTCGCCAGTCGACTGTTCTATCTTAAGTGACGGATAAAGATGAGCAACAATATTTTTTTTCGTCTTTTTCTACCGTCAAACGTAATTTCGTTCTCTCTCTCTCTCTCTCTCTCTTTCTTTCTCTCTTCCTCCCTGGCAAATCTCTCGGCTTTTTTTGATTCACCAATGACTGACACGTGATCATGAATACGTTTGATGGGTCACAACGCTTTGGGCGGTTGGGATTCATCGTCGTTTAATATGTATCAGTCGTTGAACATCAACATTTGCACAGCCTCGAAATAAATAACTCGCGTCGTTCATTCGACGAGCCTTTGTAAGGATTTTCGGTGTGCGCAACAAGTCGCAATCGAAAATAGTTCGCAATATATATATATGTATATTGTATACACATGAATAAACAATATTCTACATTTTATAACTGAAAAATAATAGCTGTTCGAAAATTTCAAATTAAAAAATTCAATATATCTCGAATTATTTTCAACTTTGACAAACTTTTTTTCAAAAACAATAACGACACGTAATATTATTCTAAAAACCTCACTATTGATAGTATCGAGATAAAAAATTGTAAAATTGTTTCATGAAATCGGTTGGCCTTGCTTCGAGTCACTGTGTTTGTACTATTTGTCGAATTTCACGTGATAAAATAATCATCGCACGTCCAAAACACAGCTGTTATGAGTTTGAAAAAAATAAAAAAACACAACGAAAAAAAAACGACGTGGGTCGCCACGCCCAGGCGGAGGGGAATTCGAATTCCAATGTCGTTGACATGTGACAGAATTTTTGTTAGTACGTGCAATTGACAAAATAGAATTTTGCCGGCTACTGCGTGGCGCCTTTTCAATGTTCTTTGATGGGTTCTGAACTTTGTATATAGCTTTTGAAGAATGAGTGAATCAATCGGTTCTAAAAAAAATGTACACTATCGCCAGATGGTATCAAACCACTTACCGCATGCCCAACAAAAAAACAAGTCGCGACTTTGAAGGATGGTAACTCTGTCAAAATTAAAGCTAACGATTTTTTACGATAACCGTTGGGAAGCTTATTAAATTCTATGTGAATTGAGCCCCGGTCGAATAAACTTGTACTATTCTGTATTGCGAATTGTCACGTGAGAAAGACAGAAAATTCATTCCGATTTTTACTGAATTTGATTTTTTATTTTGCTTAATTTTGACACTCGGCCAGAGCTGAGGATATATATTTTTTTTCAAAATTTGGCGTTTTCCAGAAAGAACCTTCAAATTCTTGACTGTTGATTGATGCAAAAAAAAATGGAAACATCCATTCCACACAGGTTCCGTGTCATTCGACTTTCCAACTGTTATTGTAAAAAAATCGGTAGTTCCATTTTTGACGGATCTATTTATCAAATTTCCCGGCTTGTTTTTGTTTAGGCGGGCGGTAAGTGGTCTGATATCATCTGGTGGTAGTGTATTTCGAATATATAGCAACTCAAAACGTATTTACGTTGAGTTTAAACAATTACTCGTAACTCTTCAGCTTTACGAGCCAATAAGAACATTTGACAAATATTCGAAAAAATAAGGAAAAATTCGGAATAATGTCAAAGAGGAACGAAAAATTGTAATTCATTTACTAACCTGGCAATAGTCAGCACCATTGATCAGAACGATTCTTCAGATCTTAGAAACAATATTTGATTTGACAATTGAATTTCAACAGGAATAGTTTTCTCCAAACAATTTTTCAACAACCTCTGCGACTATTTCGAGTATCATGAAAAATTATTCTCCTCCCCTTCCCTCCCCAAAATTCAGACGATCGACCTTTTTTCCCACGAAAAAGCATAAATAATACGAAAAAACACTTATCGTGGCGTAAACAACATTTTTTTTCACTATAATCCAGCCGACAGAATGAAAATCCTGTTAACCGACTACATTCTGTGAAATTTGTTTTTTTCTTGCAAAGGTTACGCAATGCGTTGACAACCATTGCGTGGATGTTATTAAACGGCTATTTTTGTATATTATAGGACGTAGCAAAAACAGACTGTAATCGCATTCCACTTGGCTTCCAAAAGCTCCGGTATTGCCATCGCAGAGCGATAAAAAGCCCACCAAAACCCCAAGAACTTATCACACACGTCTCGACCACATCGGACATTAAAAAAAGAATTTTGTTTTCTTTTTACAAAACCTCGTTATAGTCAAATCGGTTGGGTGAATCGATTATTTATAACGAGCCAATTTGGGACCGGATAAAGCGTTATCAGACGGTTGAATAATTTGCCAACGAATTCGTGTGTGACATCAAACGGACAAACGGCAATAAAAAAACACCTTCTCGCATCGCGAAGCCATGACCAAGTCACACACTCCCGGGCGACATTAATCTAAATTTATTTTAATACGCCCACATTTGATGTTCCCGCGCGTTGCGGTGGGACATTAACCCGTGTGGCAGATGGTTCTTTCGGTCACAAACATAATCAAATGGTCGTCATCGAGTCGACATTTCGAATTTTCAAACCATTGACGAAATTAAAAAAAAAAACTATTTAACAAGTATTTCTATTTTTTTTAATCAAAATTTTGCATGAAAAAAAACACATACATGAATGTTTTTCTGTATTTTCATTGTATAAAAAAATATCGATTGCGATAGATAAAAATGTTGAACAGAAATAATTGTTTTTTTTTTATTTTTTTTTTTATTTTTTTTTACAATAGTCACGGCAAGTGCAATTGGAATTTTCAAGGCAAAGATCGCAAACCGCGATAATTATATTTTTCTGCAACACACGACGGAGCTATAAGGCTTTCCATCGGCTGAATTGACCCACTTTTTTTTTTTCGTCTCTCAAGTACACGCTCTCGTTGCACCTGGCAAAGGTGCAACGCAACGACGGAAACATCGCGAGAGATACGATGCAACAAGCCGTCCCGAGGCTGTGAAACGAGCGGCAAAAGCTTTCCAAAAGTTCAAACGATCGAAACGATACTTTCTTACCGCGTCTTCTTTTCTCTCTTCCTTTTAAGATTGACACGTTCGACCTACTTATCCATCGCGATGAGAAATGTTTATTGATAACAAAAAAAAAAACCAATAAAACAAAAAAAGAAACCGACTTGTGATCCAGAAAATCGAGCAAACTTTCAACGTTGAAAAAAACAATGAAAAAAAAATTATCATTAATAATGTTGAAACACACGATCCAATAAAATTTCATCGATTTCAAACGTTAAGACAAGTGAGAATTATAATAGTTTTTGTATCGTAAAACACGAATCTGGATTCGAAAATAGAAGATTGGCTCGAGTTTTCGAGATGAACAAACAAACGAAAAGAAAAAAGTTTTCACGAACATTTTTTAAGACTTGTAGAGAAATAACTCGAGCCTATAAAACCTTCTGATTGGGGATGAAATCTAAAATCTTAGACCTTGCTCTTTTCGTCCTTGAAGCATCTCGACTTTTTTAAAATTTGTTTTTGCCTGTTTTACTTCATTGTGAATAATTGATCGGTCGATTATTCGAGTTGCGATGGTTTATCAATGAAATATTATGGAAAAGTGCAATGGCACGAAATTTTACGGACGTGACAAACGGTGCGTTCATCCGACGGACGTTGCAGTCAATCAAGTACACAGAACCAGAACGAACGGACGTTACAGTTAACGCCGTACGATATGACTCGCGTAAAAAGGTGTACGTGGGCCGGACGTGTGTTTCAGCGATGGAACATCGCGATTAGCGAAGCTTCGCGGGCGGATTAAATTATTCGTCGTGATGGTCCACGATCGAGACGGAACGACGGGCTCATTATATTTCGCGATGTTGTCATACGTCGTGGGTCGAAGTTGATTGGCATTATTTCTCACTGATTCTGACTGTTTTGCGTTACAGCGAAGGGTTCAATTCACACAAATGAATCATTTGCTGCTTCTGCGGTTGAAATCGTCGAGGCTTCGATGAGCTTTCAGGGGGTCAAGGACGATTTTTGTGTTTTAAGAGGGTCTTCTCATGTGTATACCCATTTTCGAGGTAATTTTTTGGAAAGGAAATTTCGAAAAACATTTGAACGTATAGTGTTGGTATTTTACAGTTACATTTGAACGTCTTACATTTTTTCAAAACAATTTATTCGAAATTGTACAAGATTTTTGATTTGGCGCAGGTCATGTCCCAAAAATTCTTCAAACTTCTTTGATTTAATTCTATTATTTACGAATGTAATCAATCTTATCGTCATCGTTCGACCATTAAGATTCGAAGTCTCAAGATATTTCATATCATTATTAATTTTTTGATATCACTATAGGTTCCTTATTATATTATTCAATTGAAATATAAGAAAGCCAAGCTGATAGAAAGCTCTATGAATGACCTAATAACTTGCAAATTAACACAATGCAACTTCTCTTGCATCGCCAAATACAATATCATAAATTAGAGGACAAGACTTAATGAACAATAAAATTCCAAATCGTATATAATAAAAGATAATATTGCAATGAATAAATCTATGCTCAGAAAAAAATCTTACCAACCCATTTTCAAGTCAAAAATATTTTTAAAAAAGCATTCAACCGAGAATCGTCAGAACATCTAAAGCCACGATCGGTTCCCAAATGATACTCGAAGCTATTTGAAAATAAAAAAATTATACATTCGTAGATTTCAAATGTTGTGCTTTGATGTTAAAAATTTGGTCGTTGAGCTTGGTCCACGTGCTTTGTGACGTTCTCATCGTGAAAAAAAAATGACGAACCGGATTATGCCATCGTGGTCGTCACCGCGTTGTTTCGTTCGTAACGGCGCTTCACGTATACTGTCCTCGATCTAAATACTCGACGCAAATCAACGTAACACGCTAAACGAAGACACGCTCAGCCAGACGAGCGAACATCTTGCAGCCTCTTTTTCCATGTGGTCGACGAACTGTCTGTCAGTCACGATAAAGATCTCACACCCGATCATCCATCTGTCGTTCGTGTATATTATTATCATGGATATTTATTTATTCATCCCCCTGATTCCTCTACGACGTGGTAACTCAGCACCTAGGTACACAGCACACTACTTTTGTCAATAAATCGTTGAAACAATATGTATATACATATATACAAATGTCACACAAATGCATATCAACGTTAGTGATTATATAAATAATCACTAACCATTACAGGTATATTTTTTTTTCAAAAAATTTGTTTGAAAAAAAAAAACGTAATTTCATAAATATATGATTGTTGAATAAATGCCCAACCCGTTCTATCGTTAGCAAATTAATTATCCATAGACCATCGACATTGTAACTTACGTGCGGGATTAATTTATCCGTTCATATCTCTTTTTTCTTGGGCGACCGATGGAAATGTGGGAGCGGTGATTGCGAGGGTTGTGGCCGCGCGGCGCACCCCCTTTCACGAACCCCTAACACGCGAAACTGAAAATATTCTATCGGCGTATTTTGACATTAACTGAGAATAAACCCCGATGGGAGGTCGGGGACGTACGAGTTTTTTTATTTCCACCTGACCAGGCCCTTTAATGATTATCCCCGAGCGACTGTGAAAGGCTGTGTGTTATCGCTTCCCAATAGACCTGATACGGTCAGCTCGGTGTACGGCGGTGGATGGAGCATATACACCACATCGCCTAATCATTGATTACCGGAAATAACGTGCGTTCTTTATAATTTCGACTAAAATTAGATATTCCTCCAACGACGAAAAAAATCTATCGAACATCGGAATATCCGATATTTGGATTTTTTTTCTTTACATTTCGTTTTTTGTGTTCCTTCTTTGGCCTTTCGGGTTTTTACGTTTGACATTTCGCAGTACACATGTTTTTTTTGGTTTTGTGCCTCCATTTCGAAAGAATAATTTAATGAATATTATTTATAATTTACATATATTATATATAATTAATATTTTAATTAATAACACAATAATTTGATTTAAAATCATGAAGAAAATGGTAAATTGTGAATTACTAATTATCTAATTAGTTACTCTTGTTGCAAAATATTTTCCAGTTGGTATAAAAAATTTGAAATATTTACAATAAATTATTAAGGAAATATCCGAGCTGAAGTGTATCATGACTCGCTATTTTTCCAAGCCCATAGATATATCTTCACTCTGCTCGATTCCTTTCGAGTTTGCACGTTAACTTCGAGTTTCTAACGTAAAAGTCAAACGTCGTCGAATTATCGAAAAACCTTCGAAAGTGTCAAGTTCAATATTACGAAAAATTGAAAATTCCAAAGAACATATTGCATGGAATTTACATCGTGGATTCAAATCACAAAGCAAACGCCTGAGTCCAATTAATGGTTGATAATCAGTTTTTCAAATTTGGCTTATCACGACGTATTATCGCATCGACGAAAACAAACAAGTTGCACGTGAAGCGAAGATTTTTCAATTTTTTTCCGTTCGTGATATTCAATTCGCATGAAATATGTGTCAATGTTTTTTACCGATAAAGGAAAATTTGTTGCAGAAATGGGTAGTTTAAAAGCAGCGTTGGGAGTTCACGAGTTGAAGGACAAAAAAGCTGGTTTGTATCGGGCGTTGATCGGAGAATTTTTGGGCACGATGATTTTGAATTTCTTCGGTTGCGGTGCCGTCGTGACCGGAAATGTCGTGGCCATCAGTTTGGCGTTCGGTCTTGCTGTCGCCGGAGCCATCCAGTGCGTCGGTCATGTGTCCGGCGGTCACGTTAATCCCGCGGTCACCGTCGGTTTGGCCGTGATCGGAAAGGTAAATTTATATTTCAATTTATGTGAATACACGAACGATTGTTTCTCACGCCCTTTTTATAGGGTTTTTCATAGGGTCAAGGTACAACGATCGAATTAGATACAATCGCACTAGAATTATATATTACAATTTATTTATAATATTTATAAGAGTTATAAATATATATATATATTTTTTTTATAGATTTATTTATTTATTGTTTTCCAAATTTATTTGTCATTTGTTAACCCGCATTTATTTTGAAAGTAGTTGTGGAGTTAATTTTACATGAAAATCGACCGTCAGATTCGTAATCTTCACTCTAGCATTAGAAAGAAAAAAAAGTTTGCAGCCTGTTCTTTTTTTTTGCAAGTTGAAACTTTGCTTTTGCTCTCGCAGCAATTTGCGTTTTCCAAATCCAAGATCGTGCACAAATGTTCTGTATGAGAATGTATCTTCATCGATTTTTGGTCTCTTCATAGCCGAAACTTTTTTTTAATGATGTTTTTTTTTTGTTTTCCAAAGGTGCCGATCGTTCGAGCAATTTTCTACATAATAGCACAGGGTGCTGGTGCGATTGCCGGATCGGCAATTTTGAGAGCTTTGTCAGCCCCATACACCGAACAAGGTTAATCATACGAGTCAATGTTAATCACGAAAATTAATCTATAAAATAAATATTCATATTTATGTAATGGAGTTTAACAAATTGCAGAAATAGCGGGAAAACTTGGAAACGTTTCATTGGCTATCGGAATGACGCCGGTTCAGGGATTGGGAATCGAATTCTTTCTCGGTTTGATTTTGGTTCTGGTCGTTTGCGGAGCTTGCGACGGTGCTAAATCGGAAAGCAAGGGTATCGCTCCTCTCATCATTGGACTCGCCGTCACCGTTGGTCACATCGTTGCGGTAACGATCATTTTTTAAAAACTAAATTCTAGTGAATTTTTTTTTCTTTTATTTAAAAAAAAAATAATTTCCATAATTTTCTTTGATATAAAAAATCGAAGATTCCCCGAACTGGATCTGGAATGAATCCTGCTCGTGCGCTGGGAACCTCGGTCGTGATGGGAATGTACCAGGATCACTGGATCTACTGGGTCGGTCCTATTCTCGGTGGAATGACCGGTGCTCTGCTCTACACCCACGCGATCGGACCGGCCAAAGAGGTTGAACTGCCAAAATCTTACAATCCCGTTGCCAACGAAGACAAAGAGGTGAATAATTATTTTTCGAGTATACATTGATATCAAATTAAGTTGCCAAGTTGTATCACAACTTCCTCCATAATTCGAAAACTCGGACAATAAGTAAATAAATAAATATAAAATACCGTATCGGTATTTGAAATATTTAAAAAAAAATCGAACCAATTATATTATTCAATTGAAACATAAATAGAGTTTTTAATTTGAAATTTGATGAATCCGAGTTTGATTTTTTCTTTTCGAGTTTAGTCATTAATGATAATTGGGTCGTGCGGGATAATTTGTAAAAGCTTGTAAAAGTCCAAAAACGTCTTTGCCCCACAGCAGTTCGAGTACATAGACAGTGGACGGGGTGGCCTCTGAGCGAAACAAACTAAACAAATGAAACCGGAAATGTGATAACGATGCGCGAAGAACAATCACGATTTTCCACTATCTTTCCTCCCCCGCCCCCCCCTCGCGAGTTGCGTGCCAAACGATCGTGGATCAATTTATTTTCACGAACAACGTTTTTCCAGCTCCAACGGCTCACGGGCAGAAAGGGCGCGCATCCGGCTTGATTCTTTAACATCCGGTTAACCGACACGAGACACATCTCGACTTCGGCTATAACCACAGCATGATGCGCAATTTTTATCCTCACTATGCTTTCCCATCGTCTGTGAATTTTTTTTTCATGGTAAAATGGCTTTGCTGATTATCAGAAAAAAATACCGAAAAATTCATCCACCATTCAAATATATCATCGTTCATCGTTAAAAGAAAAATCTACTTTTAAATAAAAAAAAAAAAAAAAAAAAAAAACTGAAACATATTCAAATGAAATAGAATATCTGTTGAAACAGTTTCAATTAACTGCCAAATATTCAGTGAACTTTGACACATTGCCTATAGTTTTCTATGACAAATCGTAATTATCAGAATGCAACAGCAAAAAACGAAAAAAGAAATAAAATATAAATATAAATATATATAGTATCATTAAGTACGACACGATGTATACGATACATCGAAAACCAATGAAAAAGCGCCCGATATTACATCAAATAGCGCTATTACAATTATTTTTATATAAAAAAATGCGTGCATATCTACAGTACACTGAGATTAATAATAATACGTCAAAACGAATGAATGTATTTTTTTTTTAATATAAGATTCTACATGTAACGTAAATTTGTGTATTCGTATAAATGTAAAAGTGCGATACTCTGTCAAATGTTCAATAAAGCGAACGTTTTATATTTATTCCCCTCGGGTCAATTACATTTAAAATTAATACGGGCTAAGGTCAAAATAATATATCTGGTTAAATTGACGCACAGTTGTGACACTTACACACCACACGTTGTATTTTGATACATACATCTTGATTTTTATTTCAATAATCGTGTTTTTAATAATTTTTTTTAGTTTTTCATCTTTTTTATCTTCAAAGTTTTTTCTTTAAATCCTCAATCGTCGACTATCGTTCGTAATTTTCATCGCCGTCGATGCCCGCTAAATGCATAGTAATTGCTGTGTCTACAATTACAACGTTATTCATATATTAGATGTAAACCGAAAACACACGTACCATCACGGTAAGTTATCATTGTGACAATCAGCAGAATTTATTCGGAACCACGTTTACACGTTATTTTTGCATGAATCTATAAAATTGTTCGAAAAGTTGCAAATGTAATTCATATAGAAATAACACATACAACACAAAGTCGATTTCCGAAAAAATAAAACAAAGTTCTCATCTCAATTTTTGAAAAAAATGGAAAAAAAAATTAACAAAGCATGATCACTGCAATCCACACGGCAGCTTATTTACATACAAAGTTTTACGTTCGAAAAATTCTTGACAATTATTGTTGTTGTTATTGTTTTTCTTTTTTAATATATATATTTTAATACAGTATATATTATAGCAGAACAGCTGAATCGTTCGTCTAAAACCGGTATTAATATTTACACATTGTTTACAGGTGCCAGATTAAATCCTTACAGGTTTGTCTTTTTATGTAATGTTTCTTTCTTCTATTTAATTTATTTAATTTTTTTTTTTTTCAACGTTCCATGGATTGTGGTAATTGGACCGAATATCCAAAAGTCGACGTGACGAAATTTTTCGTAACAACAAAAATTTTTATTCTTATTTTTCAATGTCGCCATTACCGATACATATTTTTATTTTTTTTGTCGTCATTTTCATTTTTGCGATTCGTATTTGTAAAATCGTCGACGAAATATCGCGTCCAAGGTGCGACGCGAATATCCGTTAATCGTTATTATTCAAAGTTATAAGATAAGAATTATCTTTAATTTATCATAAGAAAGAAAAAGAAGAAAATTATAACCGACTCGTCCATTGATATAATGATAATAACTATGGTGATATCAATGACAATAATAATAATAATAATATACCTTAAATACATGTTTTTTTTTAACTGCGATAATCGTATCATCGGTGCATTCTTTGTTGATCTAAGGAAGAGCGGAAAATGCAAAAAGGGATCATTCGAGTCTCGAAATCTAATGAAAACACGTTTATTCGACGTTAACGAAATATTCGTTAAAATATTTGTTTTTTTTTTTCGCTTGAGAAATATTCGTAAAAGCTCTCAAAAGGTGAAAATAAGATGGTCGTCAAACACCGCTAATTCCAACCGTTCCCTTTGATTTCGAACAAATGTTTCAAATCGCGCTCCATGCAGCGGTTCGGAGTTTCGTAATATAATCGACAAATTCGCGGATGGAAAAAAAAAAAATAATAAAATAGTCGTCAATTTACGTGGCAAATTCGTAAAAATGCGTGTGTAAATTCTTACAAACGTTTGAGAAAATCTCGCGCGGATCATTTGTTCCGACAATCCATTATGCTGGAGATGTCGACATAATTGGTTCGAAAGAAAAAAACCGGAATGAAGAAGAAAAAAACCAATTTTCATTTTTATTATGTATGAAACTTTGTCGAAGTTCCACCAATTTTTTTAGCTAAATTCTCGAGTCTCCTATATTCAACCGTTGGTTAAAGTCAAAGAGATTCCTACATTACCGATGTTGCTGAATAGCAAATGTTTTATATTTTTCATCATTTCTTTCGGAAATAATTTATATCGATTATACCTTGTTGAAGGTATAACATATACATATATTTGATTTCTTCATTATTAAATATATTTTTTCCCTTAATTTCCAAAAGAAATAAAAGACAAAAAAATATATCACCCATCCAATAAAATCGGTAATGTAGGACTCTCTCCACCTCCAACCGAGAGAATTGAATATAAAAGTCTCAAAAGCTGAAAAAAAACAGTAGGTCGCACTTAGCCAAAGCTTCATAAAACACAAAAATTTAAAAAACGGCCGAATCACACCCAAAAACAATGTTTCGTGGCCAAAAACCCAGAAAAGTGATGCTAAACTTTTTTCGTCTGTTTCGCAACAGTAAAAATTTTACGGTGAGTAAAAACAAAAAAAAACAAAAGTATTTTTGAATTTAGCCTTCCATTTGTGAAAGTTTGTCCTCGAGACTATCCTGACTCTCGTTGGTGTCGTTCAAATTGATCGTTTCATCGCGCGAAATTTCGATGACAGATTCGTTTAGTGTCGCGTCGGGTTTCGCGCACATAAGTGGCGAACCCGTGCCCTCGAAAATATCGGAAGCCGACATATCTTGTTGCACGAGAACGAGACTCGAATCTTCCTCGTTAGTCTCGATCTCCTGTTCGGCCACGGCCACCGCAATGTCGATGATACCGGTGCTATCGACGATATCCTCGTGCTTGTGAGTATCCTCGATTCTCGTTGAATTATCATCGTCGATGGTGCTGTCGTCCTGTTCCATGGGTTCGTCAATCGTTTCCATCGTTTGCGTCGGATTATCGATCACCTCGTCGTCCTTGTTGTTATCATCGTTATCGTTCAAAACCGATATTTGACTCAAATTCGTCAAAACATTTTCCTGCATCTTCACAACATTGTCCGATGAATTGAGAATGCTGCTTATCTCACGACTCATTTCCTCAACTTCCGACGGATCTTCCGTCTTCACGAATATAACTTTTTTATTCGTATAAACCTTCGAACTGGTGATGGCCAATTGTTTGTTACGCGCAACCACCGGTGACTCGACCTCCGTCGCAATTTCTTTCTCCGGTTCTGGTTCCACGACGGTTTCTTGCTGACTCTCCAATTCCTGCTTCACATTTATTTCTTTATCATCGTTTTCCGAATATTCTTGTTCCTCGTCGTAAATGCTTTGCTTTCTCTTCACGAAAACCCGTTTCAGAGGCAATTGCTGTTGCTCGTCCTCGGATTCGTCGTGACGATCGGGCAAAGATTCGTCCATGGGTTCGGTTTCCTGTTGTTTACGCGCTTGCAACTCTTCGATCTTAATACGTTGCTGTTCCACGCGTTTTTCCAATTGTTCCAATTTTTCTTTCGTCTCGCGATCGCCCGTGGATTCGGGACGCGATTTTTCCGCATCCACGTGAACATTCGTCACGTTCATGGGTTGACTCGATGGTTGCGATGTTTTCAATTCGAATTTTATCGACGCATCGTCGATCGTGGAATCCACGGTTTTCGGTTGATTGGCAGTCGTCGTGGTCGCGGAAGTGGCAACGGTCGTCATCGGCGCAGGCGCCGCAGTCGTCAAGGTCGTCATGGTCGTCGTGGTCGTCGCCGTACCCACGAGTCTCGTGTCCGTCAATGGTTTCAAAACTTGTTGTACAAAATTGGCATTTTTGTTGTCCAAAGCTTTTTTCACGACAACGCGTTTAACGACATTGCCCGTTGGCAATTTGGCCAATTCCGCGGGATCGATTATCGTACCGTCCGGATTCATTATAACCTCGCGCGTTGTATCGCCCTGACGTATGATACGTCGAACGATAACGCGTTTGGTTACTTTTGTGGCCGAACCGGATGGGCTCGGTGTGGCAACGGTGTCGCCATCTTTGACCGTCGGGGTTGTTGTGACCGTCGTTGATTCGTTATTACCCTGACCAATGGATTTTCTCATGACAATACGTTTTATTACCTTAACCGTGTTACCGGATTTGGCTTGCGGAGTCGCCGAATTAACGTTTTCCGGAATTTTATCATCCTTCTGGGACGTCGAAGCCGCGGCAATTTGGGCCCTCGTGTGCACCTGATTGGACGGGCTCATCGACGCTCCACCCTCCTTCGGCTGTGTTTCCTGTGGAATGTTCGTATGTTTCAGTGGGATTTTATGTTTTTTGAATACCGAAGCTACGATCTTCTGTACCTCGGCTTCGGTGTCGTCCACACGTGTTATCTTCGCCATTGAATCGTCCGTGTCGCGGGTCGATGGTTTTTTCGAACTCGATGGTTGTGGATTGATTTTTTCGGATTTAGGTGATTCCGATACTTCGCGACGTTGTATGGGCATCAATGTTTTTATGGTTTTTTTCACGATGTTGCCGTCTTTGTTGCGCACGAATACAATTTGTTCCTTGCGTTCTTCTTTGTCGGCGCGTTCGTCGATTTCCTCGTCTTCCTCGGTGTCGGCCGGTTGGGTCTTTACTTTGGGCATTTTTTTGACAACGTAAGCCGGTGGCTCGTAATCGTCGTCACCGTCCGTGTAAGCTTCTTCCTCCTCCTCCTCCTCCTCGGACTCGGTCTCCATCTTGTCCTTGTCCGGTTGCAAACCGTCCGGACCCATTTTCTCACCCGCTTCGATGTGTTGTTTTATGTGGGTCACGTAATCCGCACGATTGCGACAAGATTCTTGACAAACGTCGCAAGTCAAACCCATTCCCGAACGTTTGCTGTGAGTCAATTGATGCACCTCCAGACTTTCTTTGCGTTTGAACGCTTTTCCGCAATCCTCGCAGACGTGACGTTTTTCCACGGAGTGCGAACGCATGTGACGGGTCAGATGATGGGACAGCAAAAATTTACGGGGACACAGTTTGCAAAGATACGGACGATGTCCCGAATGAGTCGATAGATGACGCGCGAGTTTGGTGGACGTGCGAAAAGCTTCTTTGCAATATTCGCAGACGAATGTTTTGTCCTCGTTGTGAAGCAATTCGTGACGTTCGAGACCCTGCTTGTAGGTGAAACGTTTGTTGCAAATGTTGCACTGATAGGGCTTGGTGGTTTTGTGGGACGTGTCCTCGTGCTTTTCGAGATCCTCGGGCGTGAAGAACTCGCGATTGCAGTGTTGACAACCGTAACGCATGTCTTCGCGATGTACTTTTTCGTGACGTTGCAACAGATTGGCTCGGGAGAAGCTTTTGCTGCACACAGTGCAGGAAAATGGTTTTTCACCGGAATGCGTGGTCATGTGCTTGCCCAGATCGTATTTGGAGAAGAACATGCGATCGCATTCGGGGCATTTGCAACTGCGATCGCGATGAAATCGTTGAACGTGCAATTGCAGGGATTGACGAAGCGGAAACGTACGATCGCACTGGTCGCAAGCGTGAACACGTATCTCGCCGGGTTCCAATTTTCTGTCGTCCTTCTCGTTGGCCGTGTCCTGATCGGCGTCGCTGTCGACTTCCTGATCCTCCTTGTACAAATCGTTGCGTTCGACTTTGAGATTTTGCTTGTCGTGCTGACGCTCGCGATCACGCTGACGATCGCGATCGCCGTTGTCGACGCGCGGCTTCTTCGCCGAATCGGTTTGCATGCGTTGTTCGTTGCTGCGCTTGTTGCCGGAATCCTGGTGGTCCGACGATATGGGGGGAAACGGTCGAGGGAGGACGCCCGTCATTGGATAAGATCGCAAAGCCTCGTCCGCCTTCTTGCACTGCAACTTGAACTTGTAAGAACGATCCAAGTTTCTGCGACATCCGCCGCATATCATCTGGGGCATTCCATCCGCCGCGTACACCTTGAATTAAGGATGATTTTTTTTTGGTTAGGTCGTGAGCGATTTAGATTTTTCAGGGTTTTTTTCTTAAGCTCTAGTTTGACGAAGATTCCTTGTCGATAGAGCTAGGAGAGAGGGAAATGTGGTGTATCGGTTAACATCTTAATGTTTCTCATTACTTTTTGTATCAACTGTACATAAAAGTGAATTTCTGAAATATCGACGACCGAACAAGACTTAGGTTAGAGTGCTGTGAGTTTGGTATTGCGTCGACAAACTAAATTATGCTTCTAGATCTTTGAGTCTAGCCTCGTCTTGATATTATTTCGAAGCTAATTCGCCTATGCAATCTTGAAATTTGGTATTTTTTTATTTACTTCCAAATATATGCGAATTATAAAATTTCACATAACCCATAAAATCCATTGATTCAAGTTTACTTTGTCAACTGCATAGCCAAAGGCTGCTGACAAATACAAAAAAAAAAAAAAAATCATTTCTGTCTCTCTACAATAAATTTTCAAATTCCCTTCCTCAATTGCTGCGGCTTGGAAAAAAGTGCATTGACCCTGGGTAGGCGTCTCTGTATGTGTGACCACTATATACCTAACTACTAGACTCAAAAAAAATATCAAAATAAACTAGAAATGCGATAATATAAAAATTAAAAATAATATAAAAATTTTTTTTTTTTTTTTTTTTTTTTTTCAAATCGAGACAAAAGCACCGAACAGCGATAAGACCCTAAACACACACGTTGCAAAATACATATGTGTGTGTGGGTCTTTACAGACGGTGTGTATGCATATGTTGCATGGAAACCCGCGCATTTAACATAACGTTGCGTGTCGTACGTGCGTTCAATGGCCGGCGTGGAACACCCAAACTCTACCGTAAAACCCGATTCCTACATTATCGACCTCGCGTTCGATGTTCCATTGACTCGTCAGCAGGCACTCGGGCCCATCGCGTATCAACCGATACAAATGAGAATCATCGTGATCAATCGATGAATAACTCAACGAACGTTACCATAATCTAGTATTGAAAAAAAAAAAAAAAAAAAAAAAAAATCACGAAAAATCAATTTGTTCGGTATTACCTCGATGGCGACGCACGACATGATCTGCAGGGTAAGCGGCACTTGGAACGGCTTGCTGTTATCCCTCTCGTAGATGAAGTTGAGCGGTTCGGTTTCCGTGAGACAAAAACGGCAAACCCGCCTCGAACGTAACGGCGCCGGTCTGTTCTCCATGTTTTTCTCGTTCAGCCCAAACGGCTAACCCCAAAAAATTTCGATAACAAATTTTCACGTATCAATAATCAAAAAACAAACAAACGAAAACACCTTCGCACAACGAAACAAAGTTGTGTTCGATTATCACGTTTTGTTTTTGCGGTTATTTAGTTTTCTTTTTTTTTTTCTCGAACCCAGCTAACCGACAAGAGACAAGACGCTTGGGATGCCGTTAGTACCGCGGGCGCGCGCACACTCCTTTCGCGGTTGTGTGTATTACCCCGAACGAGGGTGTCGCATCAATGGATGAAACGACGCCGAGCGTCGGTAAGCGTCTCGTCGCGTCAACCGAGAGAAACGTTTTGGAATCGCGGACGATGTATGTTACGACGCTATGGCGGAACTAAATATCTACGGTGAATCGCTTGGCTCGTTTTCCAACGCTCTCCGGTCGACCGTTTTTTCGACTAACCACACTAGCGCCGCTGCTGGCTGCTGCGGCGGTCGTCGAGCCCTTGGCCACGATGGACCTTGCACCCCAGCGCCACAGCGTCGACCGCACGTACCTTGTGACTGCGTGGCGTGCGCGCGCGCTTCCTCGACGTCCGACCAACGCTTTCCGCGTTTTTTTTTCGCCTCGGATTTTTCGATCGATCGCCTTACCGTGATAATACAGATGGTTTGTCTGGTTGCTGTTGGAACATGCCGCGCCCACGTTCGCCTCGAATTACCAGCGTAGATGAAGCTTCGATATTGTCCCGTCGGCGCCACTTGATTTTTTCACTTCCGAAATTTGTTGGATCGATAATTTATATCACGTTATTTACGCGTGATTGATTTTATTTTTTCATTGGGTTTGACATTTTTTCTATTAGTTGAAGATTATTTTTTGGGATTTTTTTTCCTGTGCTCCGATGGGAATCGGGTTTTCCTTGTTGTTAATTTATCGATGAGGGAGGAAATGTACTGTTGGCAATGGCTAGTTGCTACTTTGACTTTCGTAGGTCTCGGTTGGTCATCGTCGGAATTATTTATCTTGGTCTAATAACACATTTTTTTATCAATGTATTATTGATAAATGTTTTTTATTACGATAACGAATACGATAATGCTTATGTTTTTCGTTAGAATTGAAGGAAATAAATTCGTTAATTTAATTATTTGGATGAATACATCTGGCGCCATCTAGCGGCGATTTGAGATACTGTGTCGTACGAACGATTTTTCATTATTATGATACAACATGGTACATCAGATCCAAGAGACGATGTGCATGGAGAATTTTATGGATTTCACATGTACAGGATATTCCATGTCGCGCATGGGAATCGTGATTATTGGTGACGCAACGTGAATTCGTAGATATAAATGCATTTCGTTGTAGTTGTTGAATACCGTAAGATTGTGGCTAACACGATGACGCGGCTAAAAAGCTACTCCTAGCGCCACACCCTCTCAACCGGTCGGTACAGTAGGCATTTTATTTATTTTCGGTGGCTAACGCGTTTCTCATTGTGTTGCCACGAATCTCCGCTAGGACGAGTTCAACGAACCTCCCTGCTTTCCAACCAAGCAAACGACAGAAATAATCATGAAAAATTACAATCGACTGCCGAACAATTGTATGCCGAACAATTATTACCGCATAATTGATGGCTGTTAAATTACATGATTATATTTGAATATCATTATAGATTTCATTGCCTGAATGCTGTAATCGATAGAGATACGTTAATGCGTTTATTTCGATTGAAAACATACAAAGAAAAACTGCAATGGCCGACAATGCCGTAAAACGTTTCGTCGCCGTCGTCTCCGTCGGCCATTACGAAGAAATGTACTATAGCACGCTATAGTAACCATCGGCTAACTTCGCACTGCATGTGACCTCTGTGTCAATTTTAATACAACCTATATTACATTTTTCATAGCAATCAGAGCGTTTTTGTTCATACTTTTTTTTGTTCACGTCGAGAAAATAATTTTTCACAAAGTCTCGTGATAATAATTATTATGAATGGCCCTGAAGAAGATGGCCCTTGCGTGGGGCAGGCGGCGTACGACCGTCGCGGCGAGTTTGGATCAGGCACCGCCGAACGACATCGACACGGACGTTCACACGCTATCACTCGATGAATTATTGCAGAATCTCAATGTCGATCCGAAACGCGGTCTCGCGACTTCGAGAGCGAAGGAATTGTTGCGCGATAATGGTCCCAACGCTCTCACCCCACCGAAAAAATCACCGGAAATTCTCAAACTCGGTCGATGCTGCTGCGGCGGATTTTCACTCCTGATATGGGTGATCTGTTCAATTTTTAGAATTACAAAAATTTGCGATAACTTTAAAAAAAAAAAATTTTCTTTAAGCTTAATTAAAATTCTTACATTCATCGAAATTAATTTATTTCTCCTGGGAATTGTCAACACATTGAAAAATAAGTCTACTTAGTTTTCTCCAATCATATGAACATCAATGAGTATATCTTTCGAATAATTTACTTTGGAGCATAACCAAGAAAATGTTGGAATATTTGATCGAGTTAATTATTCAATTATCCTCAGTTCTAATTTCGTTCATGAATCTGTGTGACCAAATCCAATGAGAAATTCGAATTTCATGATATTTTGAATTTTTCGAAAAATCAATAACGTCGCTCTGACTGACGTTAACTTCAACCAATCGCACCCTAATTCTCTACAAGTATGAAATACCATTGAGCCAGGATACACATGAAATTTGGCAAAGATCGGCCAGAAGGATCGGATTTTAGATCAATTCTAGTTTTTCAATTTCGAACCTCTGCCGATTTAGAAATATTTGACTTACCGTGCAAAATCTTCTGGATACACATGAATCAACAATCAGGGTTGCTTGATATAAAATTTGGTAAAATACCACTAACGCGTTTAAATTTGAGGAGACATTGAAATTTTCATCACTCACTGATCAATATTAAAATATCAAAACAAGCTTGAAACTTACAATTTGCATCTTCCGAATCGTAAATAGTGAACGAAAATTCCTCTGTGAGGAAGCCAAAGACTAAAAAAAATATGAAAATGCTTCTTCACAGAATAATTTTGTGAACTGTATCTACGATTCACAGCAAGCAAATTGCGACTTTCAAATTGCAGCTTTCTTGTTTGTTTTTCAAATCAGGTAGGTTCGTTCTTGTGCTTCGGCAGTTACATACTGGAATACAGTACCCAAGGCGAAGCGTCCCAGGATCACTTGTGGCTGGGAACGGTTCTCGTCGTATTGATAATGGTCACCGGAATGTTCAGCTACTATCAACAATCGAAAAGTTCGAAAATCATGGAATCGTTTCAACAGATGCTGCCACAGAGCACGAAAGTTCTGAGAGATTCCGAGAAGAAGGAATTGCACGTGACCGAATTGGTCGTCGGGGACATCGTCCTCGTAGAAACCGGTGACCGAGTACCCGCTGACATTAGGATCCTGGAATGTCAAGGTGAATCTTCCCGCGTCTTCCACTATCTTTCGCTCGCATCTTTTGCTCGCTCGTTGCAATTCACTGGCTTCGAGTTTTCGCAAACTCGAACCTTCCACGCCTTTCTCTCCCACGCTTTCTCGACCTCTCACCCATTAACGTCGCATCTTGCAATATCTTTTCCATACTTTATTTATTTTTTTTCAAGCGTGTTTTAATTTGATCGTCGCAAAATACTTTTTTTTTACATATTATTCTTATTATCGGACAATCTTGCGTTTTTTTTATTATTTATTACAGGCTATTATTATGTTGTTGTGCTATCTTTATGATTTTTTTATTTCATCGTTAAAACACTTTGTCCGATTGATGATAATTTTTCTTATTATTATTATTTTGTATTTCATAATATTATCGTCACACGATCTCGCGTTATTTTTTTTAAATTTATTATTCGCTTTCGTCGTGTTATTGTCGCATTGTCTCGATGATTGTTTTTTCCATGGAGAAAAGAATTTTTTTCAGCCTCGTGACTTTTTAGCTATGTTGGATTTCTTTATCGTGAATATTACTTGACATTTTATAACGGTGAGGACATTTTAAAAGGTCTGAAAGTCGATAACGCCTCGATAACCGGAGAATCTATACCCCTGCTACGATCCGTACAGACGTCCGAAGGAAATATACTCGAAGCGAAGAATATGGCTTTCTTTTCCACCAATGCTGTTGAAGGTACGTTAACACATTTGCAACATTTTTTATCGCATTTCAAAGTTGCTGCGATAAATTTTATTCGTCGTGACTGAACCGTAATTGTACTGAAGTGTGACTGAAGAGAGTTGGATTTAAAAAACTCACAAAAATTGTTCATAAATGTAATTTATATATTAAACATTTTGCGTCACAAAAAATATGTCCCATATGACTCCTATAAGTTTTATACATTTCGCATTCCACTGACGAATAAAAAAAAATGTGTCCCGTCGAATCGTTTGCTTCGTTGAACAAAAAAAAAATATTGCACCATTTCATCGCCAATATTGTGTAAAAAAAAACATGATAAACCAGTTATCTTGAAATCGTTGGTCAATGATTATTATTTTTCTTTCGCGTGGCGCACGCACAGGAACCGGAAAAGGCGTGGTGGTAGCCTGTGGCGATCAAACCGTGATGGGAAGAGTAGCGAAGCTCACATCAAGATTGTCGGCAAGACCCACACCGCTGTCCCGGGAAATTCACACGTTCATGCGTTACATATCGTGCTGGGCGATATTTCTCGGCGTGTCCTTCTTCTCAACGTCCTTGGCTATGGGTTACGATTGGGTGGATTCGGCCGTTTTTCTCATCGGCATTATCGTGGCCAACGTGCCGGAGGGTCTTCTCGCCACGGTCACCGTCAGCCTCACTCTCACAGCCAAGAGGATGGCCAGCAAAAATTGTCTCGTTAAGAATCTCGAGGCTATCGAAACCCTCGGTTGCACCTCCGTCATTTGCAGCGACAAGACTGGCACTTTGACGCAAAATAAAATGACCGTACGTCTGTATCTCTTTCTCTCTTTCTGTTTTTTTTTAAATCGTCGATATGGCGAATCTGTTATTGCGAAATAACAGGAAAGTAACATTTCCAGTCGCTTCGAAGATAAATTCGTCAGTCAATTCCATCTTTGGGATAAATTTGAATGTTTATTAGAATATTGACAGTAATGGGAATTTATTTGATTTTAATGCATTTAAAATACTTATTTCCTCGAAAATTGTGAATAATCTGGATCAATTATTATTTTACAATTAATTTCCTTATCGGAATTAATTTCCAAACCTTTTTATACGAGGACAAATTGTTATAATATCTAAAATGTAATTTTTAATATCCTGAAAAAGGTCTTTGGCAAAAAAAAATGTTAAATTACTTTTTTTTCACTGAAATTGCTATAACTTCTAAAATTTTTAAGACATTTAATTTTCTTTGAGTGACGTATTTCAGGTTGAAACATCTCTGGGGTTAAATTTAGTCAGTGTGACTGAGAAAGGGTCATTGGATAATTTTATAATTATATACCCACTTGTAAATGTCCATAAGACGGTTCTTTTTTAAAAAATTTTATTTCGTAGGAAATTAAAAAAAAATTGTTGATGTGTGGGTGAAAAAAAAATGTATATATAATGACAAAAGGTTCGTCACATGTGGTACGACGGTCAACTGAGAGAAATCATGGCTTCCGATACCTGGCGAAAATATTCCAGCAGTCGTGGATTTTACAATTTAACGAGAATCGCGAGTCTCTGTAATCGTGCGGAGTGGGCGCCGCATTCTTCGGAGGATAATCTGCATCCGACACCGTTGAACAAGAGAAAAGTTCTGGGTGATGCATCGGACACGGCTCTGCTGAAATGCATGGAACTGCTTGTGAGAGGAGGTGCTGAGACATTCAGGATTCAGTACACGAAAGTTCGTCGCTCCCCCAATCTAATTGTTTCATTAAAAAATCCACATTTATCAATCGTTTATAATGAAAAGTCATGATTGTAAGATCAATACATATGGTTTTTTAAATTTGTCCAACAGGTTTTTGAGATACCTTTCAATTCGACCGACAAATTTCAAGCAAACGTTCACATGAGACACGGAAATTATTTGGTATCTCTGAAGGGCGCACCCGAAAGAGTATTGCAACGTTGTACGACGATAGCGTACGGCAATGAAACCCGAGAACTGACGGAAGAAATGCGAAAAGCTTACACCGAATCTTGTTACGATCTCGCGAACAATGGCGAACGTGTATTGGGATTCGCCGATTTGGAATTGTCTTTCAACGATTTTCCCAAAGACATGATTTTCAAAGCCGATCCACCGAATTTTCCGGTGGAAAATTTGCGATTGGTACATTTTTTAAATTACATATTAATTTGAGACAACAAATTTTGCACTTTGATTTACGATTTTTAAAGAAATTACATTTTTTTCAATTTTGTTACAAATTCTGTTATACGAGAAAAGAACGTTTGATTGAATTTTAAATCAACAAGTAACAAGATTATCAAACAAAACTTTCTTTATGAGAAAAGAAAAAAATAATAATATGTGACAATAAATAATTTGATAGATTTTCGTTTTCAATTTTGTCACACTGTCTGATTCATGACAAAAGTCCATTTGATCAAATTTACGATCAACGAGATAATTCAACAAAGCTTTCTGTCTAAAGAAAGGAAAGAAAACAATTTTTTTTCCTGTAAATGATTTTTTTTATTCTGTTGAAAATTCGTTTATTTCGTCGACGATCAGGTCGGTCTGATCTCGATGATGGATCCTCCGAGGCCGAGCGTTCCCGACGCGGTTTACAACTGTCGTTGCGCCGGAATCAAGGTGATCATGGTCACGGGCGATCATCCGGACACCGCAAGGGCCATCGCCAAATACGTCGGAATAATAACCGACGATCTCGAAAACGACAATGGAAATCGTCAACGTTCGATCGTTCTGACCGGAGACGCGCTTCGCGATTTCGAGGCCGATCAGTTGGACGAATTGATTCGCAGCTATCCGGAAATTGTGTTCGCGAGAACTTCACCGGTGCAAAAATTGCAGATTGTCGAGAGTTGTCAGAGATTGCACATGATAACCGCTGTCACCGGTGACGGTGTCAACGATTCTCCGGCTCTGAAGAAAGCCGATATTGGAATCGCAATGGGAATCGCTGGTGAGCAGTAAAAAAAAACAAAAAAAAATGCAAACGAAAGCAGCTCAATTTTTACGAAAGTTCGTGTAATTAATTTTCAACAAATTCGTTGCTCCTGCTAAGAATTGAATAATTTTCTTAACTATTGTGCAAAACAGTTCAAGTATTTTCAACGAACGTGTAATTGATTAAATTTCAACGAATTCGTTGCTCCTGCTGATAATTTTATAATTTTCGTAACTATTATGCAAAACAGTTCAGTTATTTTGAAGGAACGTGTAATTATTTTTTGTAATTAGTTATCGTTGCTCTCACTGAAAATCTAATAATTGTCGTAACTATCGTGCAAAACAGTTCAATTATTATTATTATTATTTTTTGCATCGTACGTAAAATTAATTTGTGACGAATTCGTTGTTCCTGCTGGAAATAAAATAATCGTCTTGACCATCGTTTGTCAAAATAGGATCAGACGTGAGCAGACAGGTGGCAGATCTCATACTGCTGGACGATAATTTCGCATCGATCGTGACCGGTATCGAGGAGGGTCGTAGAATCTTCGACAATCTGAAATCCAGCATAGCTTACACATTGGCCAGCAACGTTCCCGAAATAACTCCATTTCTCGCCTTCATCGTCCTGGGAATTCCTCTGCCCGTTGGTGTCATATGCGTTCTCTGCATCGACCTTGGCACCGACATGTGGCCTGCGATATCCTTGGCTTACGAAAAATCCGAGAGCGACATCATGTCAAGGTACGAAAACAAATTATTTTTCAATATTTATTTTACGAATAAAAAAACGGTTCTTTCAACTCTGAAATAAAAAAAAAATACTTCTTCAAGATCGTTAGACCCGAAAAAAATGTGTCTTTTGTTTTCAATAATCGATCAGACGTCCGAGAATTCCAAACAGCGATCATTTGGTGAGCAGAAAATTGATCTTCATGGCTTACGGACAAATTGGAATAATCGAAGCTGCAGCCGGATTTTTCACTTATCTCGTTGTCATGGCTGAACACGGTTTTTTCCCATCGAGACTCGTGGGTCTGCGGTCCCATTGGGACAGTCACGCGGTAAACGATTTGAAGGACAGTTACGAACAGGAATGGACGTACGAACAACGAAAAATATTGGAATACACGTGTCACACGGCTTTCTTCGTCAGCATCGTCATGGTACAATGGGCGGACGCGATGATATGCAAGACCCGACGCATATCGATATTGCGTCAGGGCATGAACAATTGGGTCTTGAATTTCGGTCTTCTGTTCGAGTTCGGAGCCGCTTGCGTTGTTTGCTACGCTCCTTACATGGACAACGTGCTCAAGACTTATCCGTTGTATTGGGAATGGTGGCTACCCGGTGTTCCATTCGCTTTTTACATACTCATTTACGACGAACTGAGAAAATCGTGGATCAGAAAACATCCTGGAGGATGGTGGGATCGCGAGACTTCCTATTAACTTTTTTTTTTTTTTTTTTTTGGACGTTTCACGAACTTCGGTCGACGACCGGTTTACGTCGATACTTTCACATGGGCACAACGAATAAATTTTCTTTGTATTTAAAAAAAAAAAATTCATTCGGTTTTATTTGTTTTTTTTTATCGCGAACAAGATATTAAAAAGTAAATGTTTCGCAGTTTTGGAAGTGCTTGTGCGGCTCATCGATCGAAATAGAACTGACTGTTCGTGACAACTCGTGTCTCGGTGGAATTATGATTTTAACATTTTACATTTTTTTTTTCAAATTTAATTTTTTTTAAATTTTCTTACTCGTGGAGGAAGCTATGTGATGGCCAAACCTTTTTTATCTTTGAGATTTTGATGTCAATATGTTTTGAATCATGTAAACATGTTTAAAAATCTAGACATCACGTTTTTAGAAAATATCTGGATGCATGTGTGTGTAACGACCCTGCAAAATTCAAACGTCTGTGACTCGAGAATGGTTTAAGCGACAGCCGTCAAATTTTGCACACGCATTTAGTGCTTGGTTATCATTGCATTTGGCCCGAATTCATCGAGAAGTTTTGATTTCATGATAATTTGGAATTTTTTTTCGAAAAATCAACCTTATCGCTATAACTCCCATCAACTTTGACCGATCGAGCTCCAACTATCCAAAAGTATAGAACATCGATCACCCGTGATGTGTATCAAATTTAGCAAACATCGGCTGAATGGTTTGTATTTGACAGAATATTCGAGTTTTTCAACTTTGAGCCTCTGAATAAAATTATTTTCAAATAACCATCTGCAATTTTTCACCAACAATGGACGATGAGTCAAGAATCTCTAAATGGTGTCACGTATAGAATACGTTTAATACAACATTGAAAGAGAAAGATATTCGACGGACCTTTCATCCAAGATGATCTGACAAATAATAAAAAAATAAATAAAAACCATTTTTTTTTCAAAACTACAACAACAGTCCAACCATCGTCACACATGGTATTGTATGTATTTTCCAACAAGAGCCACTGAACGATGTATCTCGTTTCTGGTGTATAGAGCTCACGAGTGTTGTAACTCGTCGCTGTACGGTCAGGGCCCCAAAGTGGGGGAGGCATATAAGATCCTGGGGGCCCCGTCGATGCCCCAGTAGTCTCTAGTCATCATCACGCATTGCAACCACCCATTTGTAGAACAGAGAAAGGAAGTTTAGAAATGAATATAACGAAATAAAAAAATATATATAAATAAAACAGGAAAAAAAGGAAAAAAAAACAACCAACGGCAAAAAGCGAGAGGTCGTGCCTATTACGCGGGGACCGAGACCAACGTTGCTGCCTCCTCATCCCCCGTCTACTAAGGACGCCATCGCTATTGCCAAGATGAAGTCCGGAATTCTTATTTGCCTTCTCATTTGTCTCGGTAAGTTTTTTTGTTGCTGTTTTTTTTTTATTCTTCCTCATTCTCACGTTTCACTTTCTCATCGGTTGTGTGTTTTTTTCTATTAACTATTGTTTCGCTTTTTCTGATGTTTTTTGTTTGTTTTGCGTTTTGATTGAGTCGAGGGGAATTTGAGTGTTTCGATACGATGACCTGCTTCTCTCGTACCATTGTTTCTGTCACAGAAACATTGAATTGGATTGTCGTTACAATTATTCGTCAATTCGTGATCAATATTGTTTTTTAACTTTGAATTTCTGTAATGCTATTTTCTAGAATTTAAGTAGTACAGCTGTACGCTCGATCGGACATTCATAATTTGGGCAAGTTAAAAGTGAGCCAAGTGAATAATCAGTCAGTCTCATAATCAGCAATAATTCCATTAATAATTTAATAATATAATATAATTTTCAAATATAATCAAATAAAATACGAAATAATTATTATCCAAATCCTTATTCAAATAAATAAACAAATTAATCAAAATCGAGTAGCATTTCTACATCTTTTAAAAAAAACTTCAAAGTAATTGAAAAATATACATTTTTTATTTTAAAACATTTGAAGTTTATTTTTATTTATTGGCAGGAAAAATAATTTTGCATATATTTGTTGGATGCAATTGTGAGCTCGATATTGAATTCGTTTTGGAATGTGTATTGTGATTTTTTTTTTGTTGATCGGTTTTTTCGAATGATGGAAATTAATCGGAAAACTTGGAAAGCTGACGATGGCCGTCGCGATGATCGAGCATAACGCGGCTCACGGTTGTCGGACATACGGGTGTTGTTTGTCGTTCGTTCGCTCGACGATTTGACCGTCGCGCACATACACTCGGGCGCCCGGACACTTTCACGCTTTCTTCCGTGGCGCACCGGAGCAAAAGCTACGACGCTACGGGAGGGAAACGTGAGACCGCGCGAGGTCAACCGGCATCTCTATCCGCGTTCGATTCGTAATTCACGCGCTCGTGGCTTCGTTCGTTCAGGGACGGCGGACAAGCCACTGCCTTGAAAAACTATATATGGGTGGTTATCGAAATCGAAGAATTTTCGTATTCCCACAACTCGCCGGCTCTTTCATCTTTCGTTTTATTTTCGGGTGAAGCTTTGAGAAAGTGCGACCTTTTTTTTTCTAGCTAGATTCTTATGAGACTTCTTTATTCAAATTTTGGTTGAATACAGAAAATGGATATGGACTCTCCGAGTCCGAGAGAGTCCTACATTACCGATGTCATTGAATAGCAAATATATATTTTTTCTTCTATTTCTTTTTTTTTTTTTTTTTGAAAGTTTTGATGGAACAAAGTACAATCAATGATTTTTAATCTTTTTAGATTAATTAAATAGTGAAAAGAAATTTACCACTCTTTTGTTTTTCAATAGAAGTCATTCGTTCTAAATCTGAATAAGAGTTCCAATTCGTATCTACCTGGGCATTGAAAATCAAATTGCTCGAACAAAAATGTCTTGGATAAAGAATACCTCGAAATATCCAAAATTCTTACCTTCCTGTGTGACGATTTCTCATAATGCAAGACTTAAGTCGAAATAATAACGTCTGACAATTTTATTGGTCGAAAACATCGGAATGATGGCAGCAACGATTAGTGCAACTTTAATACAATTCGAATGAACATTCGAAAGATTCCCATTTTACACCAATTTTTTCGTCGATGAAGAGGGACGACTCAAATTGCCACCTCAAATTACGTTCAAATCGCCCGCTAAAATTAGTCCCACAAAGTAATTGATTTCTCTGTGGGTTGGAAACTTATGTAGTTACTTATATGAAGGTTCTTGGACTGTGATCTCGTCACCTTCCTCCGGTGGCATTCATACATAATATAGCGGTTGGCACGATTGAAAAGAAAAAATAGTTATTTCATGTCCGCATTGCACGAACCACTCCCTTTCGTTCGTGTCACATGCAACAATACTTATCTCAATTCACACGATTTCTCCTATTCGAGCCGATTGGGAAAAAACAATCTATTTGTTATTTATTATTTCAACGAAAGATGCCAGTAAAAAAATGCATGTACACCGTAATTTCACGTGACGACGAAATCTTTCGTGCAATTATTTTTCGATGCAACTTATGAATCATCGTATCGCGAATGAAAAATAAGTTCACGAGTTTTCAACCATTGCCTGAAGTCCATAATTTATCGAAAGGTCAAACATTCACGGAAAATTCTACGATAAATTCATGTAACCTTACTGAAAACCTGTTTGAATTCACTCAGATCGTATGATCGAAAGTAGCAGTCAGTTCCACGAGTTCTCATTTCACCTACGAACATCTCAAATATTTGCAATTATTTCGTAAACCCAATTGAACTCGGTGATAGGTCAGATTTATATTTTTCAACATCGTCAAATTCCAAAATCTCTCAAAAATTTAATAAAGTAATCAATTGCAAACAGAAAAAGTATTAAATATTATATTAAATATTAATTACATTATATTGAATGCAAATATTATTTTTTTATAGTGTGAGAAAAAAAAGTTTACTGTAAATTGTTAAGTTTGTTATACGCATCGAAATTAATTGTCGAGTTATAATTATTATTAAATAATGCGTATTGATTCGATATTTTCAATCAATTAAGAAATCGTTAATTAATTAACCCAATTTTTTAATGTAATTTACAGGCGTCGCGAGTGCTCTGACACGAAAGCAAGAGGCGGTCGAACAAAATCGACGCAAATTGGCTTTGCCGGGTCGTCGAAGTCCGCGACCAACGACTGAGGCACCGGTCGCCGAAGATTCTGAGGAATACGACGAAGAAATCGTGCCCTCGAAAGAATGCCCGGAACCAAACGGTTACTTTCCCGATTCCGAACAATGCGACAAGTACTACGACTGCAGAGATGGTAAATTCACCGAAAAATTGTGCCCCGATGGTATGGTTTTCAACGACTACAGCCCGGAGGTCGAGAAATGCGATTTGCCGTTCGGCATCGATTGCTCCAAACGTCCGAAACTTCGTAAGTTCAATTCTGAACAAATGAATTGAATCATTATAATTTATCGAGTAAAGAATAATTATTATTTTCATTGTGAAAATGAAAAAAAAAATGAATAAAAAATCCATCGACCAAAGTGCAACTGTTGAAATTGTTGTTAATAACTTGATAATTGTTATATTATCTGATTGCTACATTTGAGGTCTGGCGAAATGGAACAATTATTCGATTATTCCTGACATAGTTTTTTTCTTTTTCGAAAAATTCATAACTTAAAAATTTATTAAAATCTCATAAGAAAAAATTATTAATTACCAGTTTCGATCTGCATCATCTAGCAAACTGTTCGGTTAAGTTACTTCTCATGAGTCTCAATTAATGAACGAAGAAAAGTGTAAACTCGTGATAAAGAAATTGAACAAACTGTTTTTTTTTTCTTCAAAATTTTTTTCATCGCACGAATTAATTTTAAAAAAAAAGTTCATCACTAATTTCAGTCTTCACAAATACGATAGAGCGTTTCGAGTGCATTTTGCAAATTATTAATTTAATAAATCGTCTAAATATGTTATTTATTATTCGCACAGAGACGCCCCAACCGACGGAAAATTGTCCCAGATTGCACGGTTATTTCGCCCACAAGGACGCAAACGTTTGTGACACTTTTTACTACTGCGTCGAGGGTAAATTCAACATGATCAAGTGTCCGGACGGTTTGGTATTTTCCCCGAAAACTGGAATCTGCAACTGGCCCGACGAGGCCCAGAAAAAGGGTTGCGGTTCTCGCGAGCTCTTCAACTTCACGTGTCCGAAAGTGGACGAATCCGTGGCAGCCACTCATCCACGTTATCCCGATGTCGAGGACTGTCAATTTTTTTACGTTTGCGTGAACGGCGAGATTCCGCGTAGAAGCGGATGCAAACTCGGACAAGCCTTCGACGAGAGGACGAAGAATTGCGATTGGGCCAGAAAAATTCCCGAATGGTAATTATTATTTTGCATTTTAATTCTCTCTCACATCAAACCATACAATAAATGAATAAATAAATAAATAAATAAATAAATAAATAAATAAATGAATGAATGAATGAATGAATGAATAAATAAATAAATAAATAAATAAATAAATAATTACGATAATAAAGGTAACTGCTCAATGAATTTGTCATTATCGAGATTTTTGTTCGAAAGTAAATATTCGAAGAAAAAACCAAATTGAATTTAGGCCAAACTTTTTTTTCAATTTTTTTCATACATAAATAATCGACAAATGATTTACACAAGATTGCTGTTATATTTATTATTAAAAACAAAAATTTCAATTTAATTGTCTCAAAATGCTGGACCAAGTAAAGTTTTTTCCGGTTGGTGGCATTATTAAAAGAATGAAAGTTTTTTTTCATTTTTTTGAGATAGAATTGAAAATATGAGAATTTTTTGATACGGCCCTGAATCGAAAGCCACGATAACGATAATTATCGTCGAGGGATGCATCGACGTCCCACGCATAATAATAATAACGTGAAGAGACTCAGCGAATACCCGTTTTCATCCTTTCACTTTTTTTCCGTTGTTCCACAGCAAAGACTGGTACAAGGGTCAACTGACCGACGCGCAGCTCGATGCTCTGGAGAACCCACCGCCCAAACCAAAACCAACCGGCGGACCCAGCAGGCGGAAGTCATCGAGACCACCGAAAAACTGACCAACAAACGTCCTCGATACCTCCTAATTATTATTTTTTTTTCACTCGAAATTGTATTTCATTATTTGGTTACATAATTTGTATAATAAATTTTGTTCACCACAAAACAATCCGGATGATCGAAATTTATTCCATTCTATTCAATAAAAATTGTCATCGTAGAACCGAAAATTCGAAAAAAAAGTTCATCATATTATTTTGTTGAATGTCGAATTACGGAAAACAATTCGACAATTATTTGATGTGTAGTCATAAACAAATTCTTGTACAAAAAATGCGATATAAATGTACAAATTTATGTTCATTTTGATCTTCAATTGAGATTGAATAATCAATCGTTCGACTTACTTGCAACGTCGAGAGATAATAAAATACCAACGTGCTCGAAAATTCTGACCCAAAACTTTTAAGGCCTTCGAAGAAAATTTTTTTTTAAATATATAAAATTTAATATTATCACGTTCCTGATCAAATAATTACTGAAAAACCATCACGATGATTCGAGTATGACTGACACAACCAAAAATACGATCTATTTTTTTTTTACTCACGAAGTTCAGGGTTATCTGTCTTTCGGTGCTACTATGAAAAAAAAATTTCTCGTCACCGAACGTAAAAAAAAGGGTTTGAACGAACTAGAGAAGTCGAAATGGTCACGATGAAAAACTAAGAACAACGTTCGTTGAGCAATACCGACTATCATCATGATCCGCCTTTCTCCAATTTGAAACTCACTGCTGATATTGAGATCGATTTCTTTTATCTCCATCTCTCTCTCTCTCTTACTCTCGCCTATTTAACATTTACGGACGATTTTCACTCTGCTGCAACCTCAAACCATCGAACTGAATAAAAATTTCTATTCAATCAGTCATATTTTTTATCTCCAATTATTTCGTTATTCCCAATTATTTTTGAAACAATAAAATTTGACTTTAAATGTTTATTGTCTCCATTCAGCGATGAGTATGGCTATCGATGATCGTGACGATGTCCATCGTGAAATAATTCATCGAGTGCGTTCGCGTCTCGATGGTTTATCGACTATGCTCGAAGCATTCGATGTACTTCCCGTTTAAAAGGCTAACGGGTAACGTCTGACAGATTGTTCAACGATAAACCGTTATTTCAAGAACGCACACAGGAATCTTTAGTTATTTCCATGAATAACAATTGAATCCTCCCGAGGCCAAACCTTTTATTGTTTCGTTTCAACTAACTATTTCTTCATTTTTCTTCGACATTTTTCATTGCTTGGAACACGGATGAGAAAAATGTCACAATCTTTGTAACACCACTTTTCTTCTATATTTTACGATTTTATCTATTTTGTTAATCTTGGAATCATTACTTATTTTATAAATATATTTTTTTATTTATTTTTTCATTAGGGAGAGGATAATCACGTTCATTTCTATATTTCTATGAAATCGACCTCTCAAGCGATTTTACCTTCATTCAACTTGTTATAATCTGAAATTGGCTCGAATAATAATAATAATAATAATAATAATAATAATAATAATAATAACAATAATATAAACAATAACAACGACAACAATAATAATAATAAACGATAAACCTCGCAATGGGTGTAATTTTGAACATTTCCTATAAATTTGAATAGTGAAACATTTCATGCAGTGGGCACGGCAGCTATTGCATGAATCTATTGTTATAAGGCACACGTGTTCTGAAGTAAGGAATACAGATAGGAAGTACGAGAGAGGGATGATTGGAGTCATGCATGCATTCGCGTAGGCCCAACAACTACGCTATACTTACTACAGGATGTGGGAGAATTTAGAATTTCAAAAGTCGACAGCATTGAAGGCAAAAAAAGATATTGAATTTTATTTCTGGGATGATCAAAGATACAATATCTTACAGTTGAATTATGACAGGTCATTGATCAAAAGGATACTTTTAATCAATGACCTGTATGTGTTTTTCCTTTTGGTTGATACCAAAAGATTTTTTCTTCCCTTTTAGTTGATACCAAAAGAATTTTTCTTCCCTTTTGGTTGATACCAAAAAGAGAAACAAGTTGTCCATGAATATTGATCACCATACGTGCACTATTTCAACCAGTATGATTATGGGTCCTCGTATTGATTGATCGTTAAATGTCCAATGATGACACTTCGATCAGCCAGACTCCAAAATTTTTAGAGACTATTTGATTATTAATTTTCGTCCTTTACCGTACACGTACCATTTTTGTTTCCTATCGATAAAGTATAAAAAATTCACAGATATTGAAAAAATGACAAATTACCAAACCACTTTTTTTTACCAAACATTTTTTCGTTCACGCTCAATGAGAACCATCGAAAGTTCATTCCGTTATTATTGAAATGTTGTAAAACTTTCCGCGTGAGAAATGTATACGAGTGAGAACTGAGAAAGTATATGGTTGATGGTGAAATAATTCGATGTGTATCACAGAAAAAAAATATCTGTCAAAGTGTAAAATTCGTTCGACTGACTTTCGTAAATTGTTGGTCACCCTGTAGTGAATGTGCGAAGAGGACAGCGTTGAGGAGGGGGGGGGAGAAAGGGAGGGACTTGGTTGGGACATGGTAAAAGTGCGTGGTTGAATCTTGGATACGTTGGCTGAGAATACAGTGCACGATCGAATAAGTTAATACGAGACAAGTCAGTGAAGATTCAATCGTATAAATTAAGTTTGACCCTTTTCGAAGGTCTCGCTACCTGCTCGGTGAGAAAAAAAAATTATTCTTATCATTGTTATACCTGTATCGTAATTGCCAATGTTGCAACGCCCAAAACACTCAATATGGGTTTTACTAAAAAGCTACTTTTACGTTAAAAAAAAGATAAACAGATAGAAGGATGAAGTCAACTGGTGACGTCCAATGATCATTAGCCTCCACGATTACAACTTATCCGATCGTGTGGTGTAACGGACTGTCGTGAAACAAGAAAAATAAAAGTGTCGGCGAAAGTGGGGAAAGGGTTCGATAGTGGGGGCTGACAGGGTATACCCGATGGAGAGCCATCGATGGAGCAGTATCGCTCGACGAGACGTCATTCCAAAGTGCGACCAAAAATCTTTTCTCCTTATAAAGCTGCATCAGTGAAATTAATTGATTACAGTTATTTTTTTTTTAATTCTTCGTCGACGACACTTTTGTGTTTCCCATCCAAAATGGTCAGAGTGTGCTTTCTGGTGATTGCATTCGCGTCGATCGCTTGTGAGTATGATTTTCATTTTATCTAAATTAATTTGATAAAATTAATGAGAACATGTTTTTATTTTATTTTGCTGATTTTTATGCGAAAAAAAATTGAAACGGTCTCCATTTTCTTTTGGAAAATAATAATGCATCATGACAACAGATAATTTGATTGGGATTGAAGTTTCATACTCAATTGCATATTTCGAACAAGATGGTGAAATTGACGAGAAAAAAAAATGTCAAAGCATCAGTGAAATTGTTTTAAAAAAATTTTGGGTGGAAATTTTCCGTTAGCTGAATTCGTTATCACTCGAATAAGGTGAATGCGAAGCTGGAGTTCGTTAACCTCGTGAAGAAACAAAACTTTACGGTTAAAACTAGTACTTAATAGTAAACTCGTTATCGCAGGCGTTGAATCATTTTTTTTCTTCTTCTTAATTTCGTATGGTCCGTGGTACGCGTGTTAGCGACTACCGGATAATCGTGGTTAGATCAGGGTGAATTTACAAGCGTCAGATACGAGAAACATACGGAAAGCCGGGTGTGGACGAGAAACATAGTCTCAGAGCCGAACTTTCTAAAGTGTAAATGTCAGTGCGCGGTGACTCTCTCGTGTCTCTCACGGTTGCATAATCAGCAGAGGGACTCTCCCAATCCTTCACGACGACGAGCCGACAGCTCCTTCGTCTGCACGATTCCAATCTTATTTTACGAAAAATAAATAAATTATAATTAATTTCATAGCCGGCTTTGGGGAAAAATATATATATATATATATTACTCTCATAACGAAAAAGAAAAAATATCACAAACACAAGGAAAACATTATAACCATCATAAATTATCAAATATATAAAATCAATCGAATAAATGATCGATTTGTTGCAATCAAATTATATTATCAAGAAATATATGATTTAAACAATTTTGTGATATCTATTATATAATAAATCATTTGGGTAATACCAAAATAATAATAACTTCGGATGAGATTTTTTTAAATGTTCTATCTCTCTATAAATTATTTAAATTGCGATGTATTATCGAATATAATGTAACAATTAAATAAATTAACGATTTCCCGAATTCGTATGAAAAATAATTGGATAATTAATACTTGAGGTCTAACAATAATTGTAAAAATATTCAATGATAGATTTTTTTCAACTTTTCTATTTCCCGATAAATCATTTCAATCGCTATGAATTATTGAATAGAATTAAACAAATAAACGATTTATTGCATCAGAATAATATTATCACGAACTATGATTGAAACAATTTACAAAAAAATTAGTTACACAATAAAAATGATTTAGGTATGACAATGATTGTAAAAATTTAAAGATAACAATTCTTGGTATTTTCAAAACTTTCCATTTGTAAATAATTAATTTATAAATGCCAACTGTATGATGTTTTTTTGTCTTTCAAGATGCGGCCTTCACTTGTCCGAAGAAAGATGGACAGTACGAGGATCCGATACAGTGTGACAAATTTTATGATTGTCGCGACGGCGTAGCCACGGAAAAATTGTGTCCGGACGGTCTCGTGTTCGATCCTCTCAATCGCAAGATCAACAAGTGCGACCACATATTCAACGTCGAGTGTGGCGATCGTTTAGAATTACGTAAGTACGATACACGGGTAAACAACGTTCGATCAACGTTTCCGCAAATTCCTTTCCAAAAAAAAAAAAAAAAAAAAAAAATTCTCTCGCATTAGTCACGCGACTGAGAAATGTGCGCGAGGCACTTCAGGTTCCCGAGATTCGCCGATAAACGATCGCCGTGCGTGTGTATCGGATGCTGGAGACATGGGTGATTCATTCTTTAATCTCGTGTTTAATTTCGTCTACCGTAGAACCGCCTCAAGAGTCGAAAAACTGTCCGAGACGCAACGGATTCTTCGCCCATCCGGATCCAACTGTGTGCAACATATTCTACAATTGCATCGACGGTCAATTCGTCGAAAATGTATGCACGACCGGTCTTCATTTCGATGAATTCAGCGGCATCTGCGTCTGGCCTGCGACCGCCGGTCGTGAGGTAAATAACTCGCAAAAAAAAAAAAAAAAAAATAGAGACTATTGTTATTTGTTATTAAAAACTCGCCATTCATCAATTCATAATAGACTCACACAACAATTTTATAATAAATTCCTTTAAAATATTCTGACAAATTATTTTTCAATTATTTTATAAAATGATTGACAAATTTTTCTCAAATATTTTATAAACTATTTTGACAAATTATTTTTCAAATATTCTATGAATTATTATGAAAAATTATTTCTCAATTATTTTATAAAATACTTTGACAAAATATTTCTCAAATACTTTCTAAAAAATGTTGATAAATTATTTTCCAAAAATATTTTATGAATTATTTTGACAAATTATTTGTAAAATATTTCATCGAATATTTTCAAAAATAATATCGTTCAATTATTCAATAATATATTTATTTATTTTATGATGTATATCTGTGTATAAATATATTTTATTTTTACATTTCAGGGTTGCGTCGATCCGGACAAGCGACTGAAGGATGGATTCGTGTGCCCGAAGGAACGTCAGACAAACGAGGACGGATCCCAAGTCGATCATCCGAAATACGCTCATCCCACAGACTGCAGATCGTTCTACATATGTTTGAGCGGCGTGACCCCGAGGGAGCAGGGTTGCAACGAGGGTGAGGTCTACAACGAGAAGACACAAAAGTGCGACGCTCCCGAAAATGTTCCGGGATGGTACGTACATAATTACACACACACACACACTTACAAACGCTTCGATTAACGCGTTTCGACCGCATTTTTCGTTCAAGATAATTATTTTCGTTGCCTGTAATTCGTTCAACCATTAATCGTTATTTTCATTGCAGCGAGGATTGGTACAAGACGGACGCGGATCGCTAAACTCACCATTGAAGCACACATGTCCCGCATCGGGATGCCAAATACACATGGCTTTCGTACTTTTATACATTGCGTGTTATGTATTATATTGCGTATGAAATTTAGCCACGTAACAATACTTTTTTAAATAATAAATTACACGTTAGATTCTGTAAAAAAGAAGAAGAAAAAAACGAAAATGTTGAAAATGAGTGAATTGTTGTATTCTTTATTTTTATATGGCCGAGATGATTTTTTAAGGCTTGTGGGAGATGATTACGTTTCTATTTTGGTTTTATGTTTATTCGAAGCCAAAGTGATGATGGAAATTGTGGAAAATGTGATTCGTGGGAATGTAAGCTCATAGTTGAGTTGAAATTAAAAAGTTTATAAATGGCTCCCAGGAATAATAGTCGAGTCTTTGATCATTCTTATGGAACATTCCATTGTGATCATTGAAACATGTGCTTTAATGTGCCTTCAGTCAATTGAACTAAAATGAATTGTTTTTAATCGATGAAAATGTATTTTACGTAAAATTTTATGTGTTTTCGAATTTCCGTGCAACTCGATTATATAAATGCATAATTGACGACTGCGACAGCAGCTGTTTAAATTCAAGGTAATACATCATCAACGCAGTTTCGAATGAGATTAACAGTTTGCGAATAACGGAAGCTGTTCTACAAGTTCTATAATTATCACTATCGTTCCTTTCAGATAACATTTTTAATCGTCAAGAGTTAGGTCTCCATGAATTTAATTTCATTTCCGGTTATGTCAATGCGCAAAAAAATATAAATATTAAATGAATGTCTTAGTATTCAGCTTCGATAAATACAAATCTCAAGTATGAGAATACGTAATTCCCAAAAAAAAGATTTTTTTTAAACGCCTTCGTAAACCAATAATAGTAATAAAAAAAAACTAGTATCGATACTTAGCTTCTTACAAAATCAATAATTCAGTAATCAAATGAAACCCGACACGATATTACAAATTGCACGTCATACAAAAATACCAATAAATAGTCTCAGAATTTTTCAATATTACCCAACCAAAACGTAAATATATCATACCTATTTTTTTTAATTGCATCTACCATTGCATCAGCTGTACCTTAAAATGTAAAAAAAAAAAAAATTTTGAGCCAAACATTAATTTACCACTGCCCGGATAATTAATCCGAAACAGCCAGAGGGGCGGTGAAAAAAATTATTATTATCGTTCCATCGATATTCCGTTTCCTTTGATATTCGTCGTGTAACACGATAAACCATTGGTTTCCGGAGAACGGAAGTGTCCTTCTTATCCACTCAGGTGCTCAGGGTTCAGTCAAGTAAATCGTTTCGATGGCTTTCTCCTGGCCTCGCGACTCGGTCGCTCTCGATAAAAGGTCGACACGACGATTTGCCCGATATAAAAATACATATATACAAATACAAACGTACACATACATATATATGTATTGGGGTGGTCCTTATTTTAGCTTTTACTTAATTTTGGCGCTCCCGGAGGATAACATTACTCGAAATTCGTTTTAAAGAATATTCTTGAGATTTGAAGTTCTTATCTCAATTCTTAACTCTGCCACCAGCCTCCTGAAGTTTGCCATTTAAATAACATAGTACTCTTGCATATTTCAGAGTTTTTTTTATTACGACTGAAGTTCCACACTGTAGATAATACTGAAGACTAGAATAATTATTTATTTCGAGTTATATTACATTGAAAATCGGTTTTTTTCTATTTTGACCAACGTCAAAGAAGTAATTGTTCGGTATCTATAACGAATTCTCAGTATTGCTACTAGAGTTAGTAGAAAACTCACTCAAGTTACAAACTTTTAGGTACAATACTTCAGACACAATGAAAAAATTCTAAGATATGGAAAACATTAAGCTTACGACTGACGTACTCCACCAAAAAATGTCAAACTTGGCTAGCGGCAGAGTTTAGAATTGAGATAAGGATCTCAAATTTTAAGAATATTTTTATTCATTTATCTTAAACCGTCTCATCCTCTGCAAGCGTCAAAATAAATGAAAAACCGTCGAAATGAGGACCACCCTCATTTATATACATATATATCCTTATACAGCTCGTGGTATACATCTCGATATCCCGTTTTTCGTTCTCCAACTTCGATGTTCGTTTTTTCGTGTTATATATACGTATATATATAGATACGAACTTTCTGTATAAGTCGTCGGGCAGGTTGCTTCATGGTCCGATTCATCGGTCCGAGTAAAAGGCGACAGCTCGAATCTCCAGGACGCGGCTCCACTTTCCTCCGGTCTCCGGCGGGGTCAGTGGCGGACCTTGAAGTCCCGGTACCCCGGGTACTTGTCCCACGTAGACAGCTCGGACTGTGCTTCCCCCGACCCGTCCGGATACACGTTTTCAAGGCTGTCACGGAATTAAAAAAAAATAATAATTCCTCGATTGAGAATCTTGAGGTGATCTTTTTTTTAAATAAAAAAGAAGACATTTTTTTTAACAGTCAAGTCTGGCCGATATCGTGGCTTCGGTTCCATGGATCTCGTTTCAGATCCAAGGGCTTATGGGGTTGACCGAATTTTTTTTCCGATATAGGATTAACGTATGCACATTTTTTTTTTGTTATGGAAAATATTTTCATGATTTTGTTTTTATTATTATTTTTGATAATTTGAGAGTCATCGTGAAGTGAATGTTTGGGTTTCACAGATTTGAATGACGTAGAGAGAGAGAGAGACAGAGAGAATTTTATGGTGATTGTAGTTTGTTTCTGTGATAGTGCGGTACTCGCACCAATTTTTATAACTATACGCAATCGCTTCCGCATTCTAAAACTGGTGTGCATAACGCGAACGTAAAATCTTTTGCATACGAGGTCAATTTTTTTTTTTAATTTTTTTTTTTGCATCACTCGTCAAATATTGTTCTCTTCTGGACCTTTGTGTGTCGTTCGCAATCATTGCAACCCACTAAAACGTAATCTTTCGACAAATTGCTCTCTTTCGAGACGTGTACCTACTTCTATGATAACATTATAAGATTTGAAAAAAAAAATCATACCACAAAAAAATGTATCGTTTTCGGATTTAAGCACAATTTAAGAAATTCTTGAAAAGGTACGTATGCATATGTGTCCTTCTATAACAACTTTGAAACATTTTTTGAAAAATTTACAACAAAAAATGTATCGTGTTTGAATTTGAACAAATTTTTTGAATTTTTTTCCAATTTGATATTCGAAAAAAAATGTGAATGATCAGTTAATACGTCGACTGATGAGCTGCTATGTGGTGCAATTGTGGAAAGTCTTTTAAATGTGAAAAATCATTTCTGAAAATGATTTTTCACAACTGTTCGAATTTTAATTTTTTTTTTATTTTAATTTTTTATTTTTTTGAAATCGAAGTTTCGTCGTTCGAAGCTTTCACGAACGTATATCCTGTACCAAGAGCTCGTGGGGAATGTCACGAAGCAAACGAAATGCCGGTGCGTAGAGTACTTGGAAAGTACATAGCGATCGCTCACGTTGTGAATATTCCATCCGTCAGTCTGGACGCATACCATTCGCCACCCGCGTGAACCGTTGAGACGAGACAAAAGTGAATGATCGAGTAGGCGACGAAAGCCACGGAGCATACGAGATAGATTCGTCGAAAGAGCCGGAGAGTACATGTCATTACACAAAACAGGAACGAGAGAACGCAACGAAGATAATCCGACCATAGTTTTATTTTTCAATTCTTAAAATTCAAGTAACGTTGATCCTTCGAGATCACTAAGGGGTCAAAGTGACCCCAAGCGCAATTTCGAGCAAAAACAATAATAAAATAAATTAACAATTCAAATTTAAAAAAAAAAACAACATTTAAAATAAACAATAATAAAAAAAAATTCGAATCAGGACCCCACAAATACCAACACAACAAAAGTGTATAATAAGAATATCAATATATCAATTCAACAATAATAATAATTAATTCCTCTTAACATCAGAATCTACAACCCAAACCATCCAAAAATCAATCCCTAACCTTCCAATCGTAATTCAATGCTGCAAAATCTCTGAAAAAAATTACCCAATTTTTTATTCATCATTACAAATTCATTTACTGATAAATTTTCGATCAAAATCTGTTTTTCATTTTTCCACACACACACAAAAGAATCTGTGTGCCATCTGTTGAGTCGAAAAGCGATCTGTTGATTAAGAAACAAAAAAAAAGAAAAGTGGAGCAGACCAGTGAAACGTGGACCGGTGGTCTAGCTGCCCCACGTGCAGCACCAGCGAGCGATAGGGGCGAGGGGGGGGGGGGGGGGCACAACCGCAGGAAGCAAGTATGGATAATGCACTGAAACGTATAAAACGATATCGAACGAAAGTGTAGCTATTTTTCTTCGTCGATGGCGGGGAGGGGGAGGGTGGGGGGGGGGAGGGGGGCTCGAGTTGGACAGTCAGAGGCTCTCCCGAAGAGCGAGAGGAGTTTCGGTGAAAGGGGTGGGGGCGGGGTGGTGGTGTGGTTGTAAAATGCAACCGATGGCGCAAAAGTGGCGATGTGGATAGCACTCGAGTGAAACGAGACCAGTATAGCGAGGACTCACAGTAACGTATCGTCACTTCTACCGCCCGCAACAAACGACAATAAATAAAAATTAATTAAACATTTTTTTCATCCCCCCTCCGGAATTCCATCCATCCGTCCTTGTCGAGACAACCCCCAACGTTTCAACGACATCCATTAGGTTATTATTATTTTATTTTATTTGGTTTTTTTTTCTAATTATTTTCGCGATTCAACGTCGAGGAATCTTCATTACCAATCGACAATGACGAGATACGGTATTACGGTTATTGTCGGTCTCGCACTGGGCGTGACAATGTCCGCTGGACAATTTCGTTGTCCGGAAAATAAAGGCTTCTTCGCTGATCCGGAACAGTGCGATCTTTATTATTCCTGCGTCGATGGACAACCCGAGGAAAAATTGTGCAAGGACGGCCTCGTGTTCCGTGACGACAATCCGAAGAAAGATTTTTGCGATATACCGGCTAACGTGCCCTGTGGCGATCGTACTCTTCGTCGTAAGTTTGATTTATTTTTTTTCTTTTATTGCTGTATTTTTATAGTTGCTGGTTTTATATTTGATACTCGTTTGTTTTGAGTACTGATGATTGTTGAGGAGTTGAGTTTGTGTGAGGATCGATGGGTTCAATGATCATGGGAAATGTAAAGCATCGAGTATGTGTGATTGTGGCTCGGCTGATTGTGAAATAAAAAAAATGGTGTACTTAGATTGAAAAATAGGAGGAATCAAGAAAAATATTTTATCAATTCTAATCAACGAACAGATATTTCGATAATTGTAGTGGTAACATTTTGTGTCAATCATGGATGTCTGTGTCTTGTGATTGAATTGATTTGCAATTAAGAGACAATTAAATTAATTTTCTTTGATGTTCATTCGATTTTTTTGGCACTAAGTAAAATCGATCAATTTCACTTCACATATTGATAACTTACGTTTGAAAGTTTGAGAAATAATTGTGAGGGTTATCCTCAATTTTATATGTGCATATATATATATATATATATATATATATATATACATTTTCAAGTTATGTGAAGATGAAATTTTTAGCAACGCGAAGTGGTAGGATGATCTGGTTGCAGGGTATATATTTATAGTATGTATAGAAAACAGGTTTGTCGATGAATGTGCATAAGCAACGGGTTTTGGGTGCTACATCGGTATATATATATATATATATATATATATATCTATATCTATATGAAAAAATAGAGGTTTTTCGGCTCAAGTTTTGACAATGAAACCGGTTTATCAATAGCCTGGGTCTATTTTTAGGTTTTACCCCATGAATTTGATACTCTGGGGCTTAAGAATCCTGTTTCATTGTTATTTTTTTAGGAGCTCTGGCGAAATCTCTGTCGATTCTAAATTATTCCAACCATAGTGGCTAGTAAACATCCTGCGCTTCTATGAACATCAACCAATCTTTGAATTTTCAATTTTTCAATTATCATTCGTTCAGTCAATAATAATTAAAAAAAAAACATAACAATTCAATCATTTTCGTTTAAATAAGCAAATTATCTGAATTTTGTTGAAAACCAAAAATCTACCGAAAATTTCGAATACTTCAAGTCACAAAAGTAACCAAAATAATATTAGCCACAATTACGATTCATTCGTTCGATCAGTAATGATTGAAAAAAAAAACAATCATTCAAATACTTTGGAATAAATAAACAAATTATCCCAATTTCGATGAAAACCTAAAATTTACTGAACAATTCGAATATAATTGAAATTATGAAAGTATCAATATTGATGTAATTTATTTATTTGAATTTTTTACAAACACAGAGGAACCTCAGCCGAGCAAAGGTTGTCCCCGTGCGAACGGTTACTTCAAGCACGAGGATCCAACCGCTTGCGATCGTTTTGTTAATTGCATCGACGGAGTTGCTTCGGTAATGCCGTGTCCACCCGGACTCATTTACGAGGACGCGATGTCGAGTTGCGTGTGGCCCGTGGACGCATCGACGAGCTGCATCGTCAGACGCGATTCGCTGGACGATGGTTTCGTATGTCCGACCGAGAATGTTCTCGGACCGGGTGGCCGATTGCTTCCCCATCCGACTTATCCGCATCCCGAGGATTGTGCCAAATTTTACATCTGCCGAAATGGCGTACAACCCCAGAAGGGACAGTGCGAAGACGGCACTGTTTACAACGAGGAGAGCTTCATGTGCACCGATCCCGAAAATGTTTCCGGATGGTGTGTATTTTTTTTCATTATTATTTTTCTTTTTTCTTTAAATAATCTCATTAATATAAATGAAGACATATATACATATGTATAAAGAGATGTCCTAAATCGCCAGATTGGAACCCTTATATCTCCCGATGTGGTTGATGATATTTTTTTTTAGTATCTTTTAGATGCTGCGACCTCATTAATTTTTTCTAAAGAATTTTTAGACCCCCCTTACCCTCGCCTCAAACCCTTTTTTTTTAATCAAGAAGTAGAATGGTATTTCGACCGTTTTTAATCAGATCACATTTTTTCTCCGGATACTTTATTGAAATCGAGGAACTTTTTTCACAAAATTGGAGTGGGCATCGTGTCTCTAATAGTTTTTTTTTTTTTTTTCAATTTTGAAAAAATTCGAGTTTTTTCGAAATTCCAATATATGAGAATGGTTTCCTATTGAAAGAAAAAAAGGAAAACTGAAATGTATCTTCCGAAAAAATCGATATTTCCATTATTTTCGTTAGAAAATCGATTTTTGATTATTTTTCATGAGAAAATCAAGTTTGATTATTTTTTATGAGAAAAAAATGATTTTTTATCCATTTTCTATCGAAGGGTTTCAATCCAGCGATATGGAACGTCCTTGTTTATATAAAAAAAATATTAAAAATCGATGAATATATATATTTTAAATGGTTTTTCGTAACGTTTCGTGTGTTTTATTTTTTTTTCAGCGAGGATTACTACAAGGGCAAGAACTGATTTAGTGCCACATTGACAAAAAAAAAACAATAATAATAATGATAAGAACAATATTTGTACTTTGTTGGTGATGTATTTCAACGAAACACGCATAGTACGCAATGCTTGACTTTTTAATCGTAAGGAACAATAAATGTGTTTGTTTTTTTAATCTTACGTAACATCAACCGGTTTCCACGCACTTATTGTTCGCGATGGATGGCTGCGCACCTTTCCCATTATGTAAATCCACGATATTAGGAAAAAGTTTTGAGGTATGTAATAACTCGACTTAGTAGCCAAAATACGATTCAAATTTATATATTTTTTTTCGATACATTTGAGTGAAATTCTTGTTAATTGATTTCGTGTTTTTTTTTTCAACCAAATTATTATTGAATGTGACCGATCGGAATGTCGGTCAATATACGCCGATGCGCTTCCCGATCCGTACATAATTTCACCTTTTCTCATCTACCTAATTGCGACCTTTCACTTTATGCAATATCATTCGACGTGGTATCTGCGTGTTGTTTGGCAGACCGGGCTCTATAAGGTGTAAATGCAGTACGAAAACTTTTCGAGACGACTTTGAAACGTCATTTTGCATTCCCAAGAAATTTTTGATGAATTTTGGAAGAAATTGGATTTCCACGACAAGGTGGAAATTTTTTATGTACGAAACGTAATTACGCAATGTTTCATCACACGTCATCAAATCCAACTGATATATAAAATATTGCAATCTTAAGTTATACCAAGACCACTAAATTTATACAAAAAAATCATTCATTCTATACTTAAAAAATAATTTTAAAAAATAGTCTTTACGGTCGACTGTAAACATTTATTGGTTAATTTTTCAAAAGTTTCCATGGAAACATAACAATTTTATTCAGTGAAAATATATTTTTATTTATATTCATTTAAAATTTTTCGACAAATAAATGTTTTTTTTTCTCCTTTTTTTTCTATTCTTCGATGGACCAGTACGTGCAGAGTTCATTGATATATCGAGCACTTTCACTAAACCGCCACGTGTCGAGTTATAGGTTCTGGGCAGAACGATATTTCTCAACGTTAGTATTGTGAATCGAGTCTCTGCATTCATTACGTTTTTTTTTTTTTTTTCATTTTTTTTTTTTCGGTGTAACATAATGTATCTCGGAGGATTTTCAGAATCGTGAGCCTCAGGCATCGCGAATCAATTATCATACGGCGGGACGAATATTATTGTGCAAGAAAACGACGAAATACCGGGCTGCAACATTGGATTGACTGCTTTCACTATCCGTAACTTTACGAGGATCTGGTTCCCTCCTCGGGGCTCGATCGGCTTCTTGCGCAACGTCGCACGAGGCCCTCGATGCCTTCATTCACGCACGTTCTATAACTGTATATATAATATATATATATATATATATATATATATATATACATGTCTGTACGTCTGCTTTATAAAACGTTATCACAATACGTTGCCATGAAATACTCATACAATACCATTTATAAACGATGAAATAATCAAAGATGTTTGAATTAGTAAAAAATTGGTACACGAAATTACTTTTCTTTTTTTTCTTTTTTTTTTTTATCGACAAATAAATCCCTGAGATGTCGTATAAATTTATCAACGACAGATCAAAAAATAGGATTGTCGATTACGAATTTTTAGCGGTACTTGTCATTGAAAATTAGAATTATTGCTTGCTCGTGAAGAACATATTGATTTTTATTTATCCTCTGAGTGGGTGTACAAAATAAATTCATGTGAACCATTTAAAAGGCTTTATGAAAGAAAACCAATCATAGAAAAAATCTTAATTAAATGAATCATAGAAAAATACAATCAAAAATAAATTTTAGAAAGACCATTCAAGACCATCGACGACAAAAAAAAATGTTACAATTTTTTCGTCACAAGCTGGTTATATTTTATTTAAAAAATTGAGAAACACGTAATAACTCATCACAGAAGGCACGTTGAATTTAAAAAAAACGAAAAAATAACCAAACCCACATCATATCCATAATTTTTATAATTGACACAATACAATCAACTAAATCAGTCAATGAAATCCATTTCGACAGTTTCAATAATTCCATCGAAAACTTTCCAATAAAAAAAAAAAATTAAGAAAAACCGTCTCGAACAGACGGACAAAGCGTATTACCGACGCATGTTCCTCCCCAGTGTCTTCTCTCGCACCTTCACCAAAGTCCCTACAGCGTAATTTTCTGCCGTTCGCAGGAACGAATAAGAGAGAAGACGAAAAAAAAAAAAAAACACTACGACTTAAACGATGAAAAAAAATGGGGTGGGGATTGACGCAGAAAGGCCCGAACGGGTGTACACAGAGTCGTGTGAATTGCGTTGGAAGTTGGGTGTTGGAGCTGGGTTTGCCGGTGCGGTTGAGTGAAGGGAGAGCCCCCGAAGTAGTTCTCGAGGCCGAGAGTAACGTTCGAACGTTTGCTCCAATGCGTACGCCAGTGTTCTAAGTTCAGTAGTCACAGTCCGTTACCGAGCAGACGCGACTAGACGAGTCAGCCGACGATGAGGCACCACGCGACAGCTTACCTGATCCTGGGTGCACTGGTGGGGATTTCAACCCCTGGTGAGTAATTCCAATCATATACGAAGAAACGAAGAGAAACATTTTTTTCTTTTTTTTCAATTAAAAAATAGTTGTTGAAAAAAAAAATTTGATATGGTTCAAAATCATTCGACTGTGAAACATGAAACGTTTGTTTTGAGCATCGTTGAGTTATTTAACGCTTGCACGTTTTTTTATCGTTGATTTTTATCGTCTGCTAACAATAGAAGTCTTCGGTTTACGTGTTGCATATATATATATATAGCAATCGCCAACAGCAATTGCTCTTTCGTTGCATATTATGTATATATATAGATAAATGTATATATGTATGTAGTACTAGTTCTTGAATCGTGTTGGACACAGACTCAAAGTCACCTTCGTGAAGCCTATGAACCACTGGGGTACTAACCGCTTTCACTGTTTCACTATGGCTTTGTATATATGTGTATATGTGATGTATACATCGATATGTGTGTATAGATAAATAAATACATCATAATGTACATATCGTGTATACATATATATGTGTGTATAGATATATATACATGCATCATAATGTATATATAACTATATGTGTGTACATGTAATTCTCGTAACGAAGCATATGGTCACTTCGATGGTGGTCTTTCGAGATTGTAATGATATAACGTCGAGTCCCGATGTGCGTGTGACGTGCATACGCGAAATTAATGTTCGATAAGCTCTTTCAGCGATGTTTCAGAGGCGCAGGGCACGCGCTTCCTCATTTATTATTCGATAATATGCAAATATTACATCGCGGCGCACCTCTTCCTCGCGTTTATTCCGTGACGTGGTTCGGGATATCGTGTACGACTGTCAGCGAGTGGTTTCGTGTATGCGCACAGTCGCTCAACTCGTTTTTCGCTCGTCCATGATTTTTGCAGGATTTTTTATTATTTTTTTGTGGTGGATTATTCGATCTTAATGATTTTGTAGCAGTACATTGTTTTTGAGATTGCATAATAATATTTTTTTGCCATCGATACCGCGTTATGGGGTTGTGGGAATATTTATGAGGGTAGTCCCGTGTCTTGGTGCTTGTCAATATCACAGACAAGAGGTTCAATAATTTTATTCGGTTCTATAATATACTTTTTTTGTGTATAATTTTTTATATTTTTTAAATCCTATCAAATAATTGTATTTGATGTCAACAACGGTGATTTATGGTTTGTGACATTTTGTTTCATTTATATTGTAATCTCGGTTCAAGAATATATATAATAATACTTACTAAAAAAATATCTCAATTACTATTTTATATAGAAAAAAAAGTTAATCAAAGCACCAGAAATCAATTCGTTATAATCTTCTACGATACAATAAATCACATTGCTTCAATTTTATTGCGAAAGTTAATTTTTTTTTCGGACGAATAAACTATTTCAGCAATGAAGCTTGCGATCAATGAATACGATGAATATTGGATTTTTAATTATTGTAAACTTTTTCAACAATACATTCATGATTCAATCAAAGTTGACTTCACCAACTTTTTTTCTCCCAACTCTCAGCAATTATCACAGAATGTTCTGATTACATTGTTTTGGATTCTGTTCAATTGCCTCGAATTGTTTCTATTTCTGTGTTTTCTTTTCGTTTGTACAAAATATCGGAAAGTATTTTCGTGAAAATTTGTCACGATCGTTAGTCTCTTTCGTTGGGCATTGTGGCGCAACATCGTACACCGAAAGTTCATTGAGACGGGAACGGGTTGGACTTTCGAGACTTGATGCCTCCGGGGCACGCACTCACGGGGACCCACCGTTTCAAATTACCAACAGTTGGGATAAATTGTCGACGTTTCTCGAAGTTTTTCAGTGAAAGTTGATAGTCATCGTAAAGAAAAACGAATAACCGCACATCCATTTACACCAATCACGAATCATCAAACAGCGAAACAATACGATACGAAATTCGTATTGTTTGCCTCGATGCCGATGAATCGTAGTTCGTGACAGTCTATTGAATACTTTCTCCATTATTGCTTCATCGTAACAATCATCGGAAAAACACTGACGTAAATTGTCAACGTGTCTTCGTTCAGCAAATAATGTTGTAAAAATAATCGTTATTCATATGAATGATTATTATTATTTGTATAAATTATATGAACTATTATATTATATATTTTCACAAGCATTCAAGGTTATTATCTTCATCCACTTATTTTTATTTTCTTAGGTAATCCACAATCATAAGAGATTTATTTGAGATTGTAAATAATAAATGAATAGTATCATTATTATTTTTTATTACCTAAGATTCTATATTCGATTCGAGATTTGAGATATCAGGATTCCTAAATTAGCGATGTTAGTGAAAAGCACATATTTTCATTTTATTTCTTTTGAGAATAATTCATATTTGTGGATCATAATTTAACTTGAATTTTGGATTAATTTCGTCGCAATCGCCAAAGCTTAAAAAATAATGCAAATTAACTTATTCCAATTAAAGTAAAAATTGTAATAATTATTATTATTATTATAATTACTGGAATGATAATCATTATTTTTTTTTAGCACTGGGAGCTTTTCTCCATGGGGCACCCAATTGCCCAGAACCATGGGGCGAGCAGGCTTATCCTCACCCCGAAGATTGCAATTCGTTTTTCTTGTGCACCAATGGCACCCTGACCCTCGAACGTTGCGAGAACGGTCTCCTCTTTGACGGCCATGGGGCCATACACAACCACTGCAACTATCACTGGGCCGTCCATTGCGGAGAACGCAAGGCTGATCGTAAGTATTTTATATTTATATCATAACCGTATATAACCCTCGTATGTCGCTCGTGCAACCCACGAGCTGCACGATCATATTGTATTGCGTTCACGCTCCGATGAATATCATCTCGAACGCGATCGTAATTATTACGTGTCAGTCGGATTGAAAATAATTTTTGTTCTTCTCGAAGGTTTGGCGATTACGACCAAAATTTTTCATTGCTACATTCTCAAGACTTCCATATTCAATTCTTGGTTCCAATTCTAGAGAGTCCTGCATTACCGACCTTTTTTTGCAAATCATTTATATCAATCATAATTTGTTCCATACATTTATAGATAATTGATGAAACGAAATACAATTACCGATTGAATTTTCTAAAATTTATTATTGAAAATTAAAATTGTTTAAAATTAATTAAATAATTTAATTAAATTCAAAAATTAATAAATTACAAAAAAAAAATATCGCCGAAGCCATGGATAATATAAATAAATCGGCGGCTCAATTTTTCAAAGATGATTCTGGAAGGGCATGATTTTTTGAAATTTCGTACTTAAGTTTCGCGATGATTGGACATTTTCAATGGTTTTTTTGTCAATTATCATTTTTTTCGCCAGTTACACCGATCAGCACTCCCCACTGCGAGTACCAGTTCGGTTTGTATCCGGACAGCGACGCATGCAGCACTTCGTACCTAAAGTGCATTCACGGCGAGCCGCATCAGGAACCTTGCACCCCGGGTCTCGTTTACGACCACAAGAGTCACACTTGCGTGTGGCCCGATCAGCTCATACCCTATTGCGACCCTCAACAGGTCGTTGGTTTCAAATGCCCGACGAAAGTTCCTAGCCGCACTGCTGCCGCTCGCTTCTGGCCCTTCCCAAGGTATGCTGATCAATTTAAACCGATCGATATCAAAATTTGGCGAATTATTTTTTTCCTACCTCTATTAAAAATCCAAAATTTGGCGCTATTTTTACATCTCGGCGACTTTTGTGGTCTATCTAGAACGACGCAATACTGCATGAAATTCTCGAATCTTATTTTATTTTATCTCATTTCGTTTTAATTAATTTTTCATTCATTTTTTGAATTATTATTTTTTTTTTCAAATGTTTTATTTTTCAATTTGGACTTTTTTCTCTCGACAAAGCTTAAAAGTACTATCGAAGGTTATAAGCAGGGTGAATTAAAAAGTGGTTGTTACGAAAGAAAGTAAAATTTGTCGACCTAAAACTAAATATTGTAACTAATGGTTTTTAAATTTATTTTGCAATGGTCAGCGATTCTTATTAATCCGATTACTTTTGTACTTTGATAGATACCCCGTTCCCGGCGACTGTGGAAGACTCATCACCTGCGTCGAAGGTCACCCACGTCTTATCACTTGCGGAGATGGCAAACTTTTCGACTCGATTAGCTTGAGCTGCGTGGATCCCGAGGACGCACCTCACTGGTCAGTCACAAAAATCATTTGCAACAAAAATTCAATTCTTTCATTGAACTTAACTCGACTCCACTTGAATTATATTATAATACTCATTTCGGGTTTTTTTATTTCTGATTCCAGCGAAAACTAGAGGTTACGAAAAGAATCGAAATTCATCAGAGAAGTGAAAGTTCACTTCTTCCAACGTTCTTAGAATTATTATGTTCCAGTGATCGCAAAATTATCAAAAAATCCGGTCAATTGCTAGCCAAAAATGTCCATCAACGCGAAAAATGTCCGTTCTGTTTACCACTCGCGTCTAGCCCACATAAAAATGTGGACTGAATTGTACGAATAAAATTTAACTGAAATTATAAAAATCATTTTTTTAAACATTATTATTGAGGCCTCACTGCTGTTATAATTATTACGTCTTCTTATGAATCCTATTCGAAGAACTTCGTACTTGTGATTATCGAAATGAAACTTCAACAGGTTTTCTTAATACGGAGATGAATACGTTCAACTAAATTTGATTTTTCTGGTAGCAGAATTAATTTCAAAGACTCCGAAACAATGAATTTTCATTAATTGTATAAAAAAATTTAAGGTGGCTCAAAAAATTGTCCTGTTTGGGAACTGTGATGTTACCTGACAGATGATACACACTAAATTTACGATACTCAATTTAATTAAGTGGCTTTAGCATATAATAATTGAAGAAAAAAATAAAAAATAAATGGAATGATCAATGCATGAAAATTTAAATTTGTCATTAAAAATATAAATAGTTGTAGTTAATATTTAGTTAATATTTTTCTTCATTCATGCCATATATTCAATTGAGTTTGTTGTCCCAGTACAACGTATCTGACTCAGCCCAAAGTCCATTAATGAAAAAACTAAGCTCGGAAAAAATTCATCGAATAATCAATAAAAGAATAATTTGAATCATTCAAAAAATATATATTTATGTATTTGTATCTCAAATTATAATTTCATTGCGTCAAAATTATTTACACCGATGCTTAACTGGCATAATAACACAATGTGATATCGGGTCAGGTGTACAGTAGCTCGAATAATAATTATTGTGCTATATCGAGTACGTATAAAAAATATACAACGTAGACTTTATTCCACGAAATCTACAATACAAACAATCATGAAAATTCGTATTACGATAAGTCTCACTTGTATTGGGAAGGAAGGGGACGAGGGTATAAGAGGAAATTCTTTTTTTTTTTTTTTTGGGAAAATATTTACATTTTGATCGAGGATGAAAAAGGAACACAAGGGGTGCACGTAAACGCAACTGTGCCGTTCTAAGAGCTACGATATAGTATGAATTGCTCAACGATAATAACCGAATATAAAAAAAAATCGTACCGTTAAATCAAACGACATAAAAAATTGTAAAATCTTTTAAACAATTTTCGACGAAACTTTTGAATATTTCCAAAACGTAAAAAATTAATAAAAAGTTTCAAATTCGTCACTATGAGGTGAAACAAATGATATTCAACCTCACATGGTAAAAAAATAGTTTCAAAAAAAAAATATTGTTAATTTTAATAAATTTTATGACACAATGGTCTGTCAAATTTCGAAAAGAAATTCAATTTTTTTTTGTGAGTAACTGTTTGTTGCTCGTTAAATGTTGTATTATCGTTTTGCTGTATGAAAATGTGTGAAATCTAGTTCCTGGGTCTTGACCTCAGGGAAATGGGTACAGCGCCAGCTGGCAATGAGGGAACACCGGGGGGAAGATTTTCCTCTTCGGGTTCCTGCTCGTTATTTCCGTCGGGAATGTCGCCCTCGAGGGTGGCCGGTGTCGTCGGTACGTCGCAGTCCTCCGTCGGGGGCACGACGCATCTCAACGACCTTCTGTCGAATACAAGCATGGCCGGACATCTCTGGAGACGAGGATAACCACCTTGGCACTGCCAATAACGGTTGCAAGATTTTCCCAGAGGCACATTACCGTTGGCATCGTCGTTGCAGAGAGCTGCGAAAAAATTGAATAAATAAAAAAATAAATAAATAAATGAATAAATAAATAAATAAACAAATAAATAGATAAATAATTGTTCTTATAACGTGAAAAATGACATTATATAAATATCTAAATTAATAATGTTGAATATTTTGGATTGTTTCCTATTCTTTGGATCACTCATAAGCTTCTCTCTTAAAGTTTGAATTTAATGTTTTCATTGCTACGAGTTCTCCATAAAATTTTTGAAATGTATATTTTTATTTTATTTTTTTTGTCTTACATTTTGCCAAAATATTTGATGCTTGCATAGGAAAAAAAATGTTAATTTAATGGAAATGGATTGTTAAGAGTGTTTGAGTAGAGAGAAACGATGAAATTATGAAATTTAATTAAACAGAAGCTAACAGGAGGCGTTTCTACGTGATGGTACATGGGATGGGCAAAGGTGGCAGTTTGCCGCACATTTTCTCAGCCATGTACGAAAATACGAAACGTTTCGTTCGATGAATGTCAAGTCGTATTGTGAAAAAAAAAGAAACCGGTAGATTCCTCGATTGTAGCGAAGAAGGATAGAAGCGTGTGTAACAATCGTGTGTCTGGTGGAATAAATAATGATAATGGCAACACGTAAGTAAATGAGATGGAGAGGAAGGCGCGTCGTGAACGTGTGTGAATGTTAATAAGAACGCCTCGGCGACTCGTCGATTCGTCGACGTGGGTGCACTGACTTCCACATTTCAGCTTACTTGGCAACATGAGAGATCATTTATAATTATCGACATTTCCAAAGAAACAAATGAATAATATTTTTCGAAATAAAAAAAAAATAAGTACAATTTATAAATTTCGTTTATTATTTTGATTAATGTTTGACGATGAAAAAAAAAGTATCAAAAATTCATGTTTGAAGAAAAAAATATGAAAGGGCATTTTCGTGGACATGGATTGTAATAAATATAAATAAAAATCCAAAAATGTTATTTTTTATTTTGATAAATGTTTGAAAATGAGAAAAAGAATAAAAATATGATATTTGAACAAATATATATATATAAAAGAATATTTTCGTGGGCATTGGATTGCAAAATCATCTTCGAGTTTTAGTCGTCGTGTGTGAAGAGTGGAAATAGAAAGGCAAGATTGTAATCCGAGAACAAACAATTCGAATAGTCACGCAATGTGTATTTATGGATACGCAAGAATTTCTTCGATTCCGTACGGAGCGAATGAGAATGAATTTTTTTTTCATGAATACGATATCTTATACGAAAGTGAAAATTACGATCGTCCGAAGACGGGTGTGCACTAAAGCGCGTGGGCATTATGAAAGATTGAACGTTCGAAGATTATCGTGGTCCAAATGTGAGTGTACCCAGCACGATGTTGCAGAAGCTTCGGTTAGAAAGTAAAAACTAATTGTTTTGAGAAATTTGGGGATGGGAGGTTGATAAAAATCTGCAAGATATTCTTTCGGTCGAGTGATTCGAACACTACGATAACATGATAACGAATTAAAATATGTATCTTCGTAAAAAAATTGTTAATTAGCTATCAACTGATCGTAGATTCATCCGATGATTAATTTGATGAATAAATTTATCGTAAGAATCATCATAATATAATCACGAAATAATTAGACTATTTTTCTACCATATCAATGCGTTTAAATATTTTCTTTCGACGGGAAATTGAAAAAAAAAATTATTAATTATTTTGGAAACCGAAAAAAAATTAATCAATCATTTTGTAAATAAATTAATTGAATCATTTTTGTGATAAATTGATCGAACCTAATTCCGACTGTGATCACAAATTCCAAAAATAAAAAATAAAAACACATGCTATAGGTTCATTAATTAATTAATTCAATGAATGCTTACGATGTTTTTGGCATCCCTCGACATTCTCGGGCCAATCGCACGATCGTGCCTTTTCGTTGTAAAGAAGTCCACCGATGCACAGTTGTTCAGTCGCGGTACCGTTCCAGCACGTCCAGTACCTCGTGCACGAAGTCTCGTGACCGAATATACCGTACAGCCAGTCGCAGTGTTCGGCTCCTATGGGACCATTGGCACAACTCTTGCCGTCGCAATAATTCGCTCGCCAGGGGTAGTCGCAACCCTCGGTCACACCGCGATGCTTGCCGGCGAAAACCAAACCGTTCGGACAATCGAAAAGCTCGGCTCGTCCGTTAACGCATTCCCAATAACGATCGCAATAATCTCTGTCACCGATTACACGAGCTTTCGTCTGACACGGATCCTCGTGCGCCTGTTGCTGGGCAAAAATGCCTGAAAAAATTGAAACAACACATCATAACGTTATTCGGTTCAATTAATAATATTACATATTATTTTTTTTTGCCTAATCATAATAATAATAAAATTTATATGAATTATTTAAAAATCATCATTGAATTAATTATTTTGAATGTTCATATTTAATAGTTTCGTAGTTCTCATAGTATGAGACATCAATTATCGTATTTACGTTATGTATATTATTGTTATTCGTGATGTATATATTATATTGTCAATGGACCATCGATCATAGTTATTCACTCCTCAATAGTTTATTCGTAAAAATTTGAAGCATTCAAAAAAAAAATCTTCGGTCGCTTTGTAAAGAAAACAAAAAAGATGATTAAAATCGATGGTAATCATCGTGTTTACGAGCTATTTTTGTCATTCGTTTTGCGTCTTACAAATTCCAGAAGGACGACGACATTGGAAATTCGCGATGTAACACCATTGATCGACGACACAATAACGCCGACGTTCACACCAACCTTCTTCCACTGCCTACAAATTATTCCAAGCTTCTGACTGTCTGCATGACAATTCGATTTCTCATCGACCAGCCATTCGAACATTACAATTTAATTCGATCATCGATGAATATTTGTTTCTCGTCGTCGTCGATTGTTTCGATATATTCAGGTTCGTGATTTGTGAGTGACGTTTGACTCGTGTGAATTATGTTATGGGAAAAATTCGTCGAGCACGTTCCCATCGAAAAGGAACGAGATCGAGGGACGTACGAACGTTTGTTTGCCGAGTGAAAGTCAATGTTTGGCTTAGCCTTGACTCGTAACCTTCTGATCTGTACTTCTCGCAGCGTCCCCTCATCCTCCGACAATTTTTTTCAATGCAATATACATATATACATGGCCCACGAATTATTCGATCAAGCCTGAGTCGTTGAATCTCAAAATCTCTATGAAGAAATTCTCGAAAGTTTTGTGAGAGTCGTGAAGAAAAATCGCGTGCTAGACTCGCGTGAAAAATTCTTCACGAGACAACGCCCCAATCGCGTCTGACCACGCACGTCTCGTTACAACAGATCAATGATATTGCATTGGCCATTGTGCGTGTGAGAATGAGAGATAACGAATTAATTGAAAAAGTCGTGTAGCTGAATTTATAATTAATTCGATGGAAAATTTTTCATAAAAATTTTCGACGAATTAGTCGAGCCACTCTTGCGGCACGCTGTCCGTCTGTCTGTCCGAAGTTCATTGGACGAAAAAGTACTCAGAAAAATGCGTAGTTTCAATGAACGGATGAGAAAGGCAGGACTATATATTTTTTTCTATCTTTCTGGACTTCGGATATCGCGACAGGTAAATTTCTGTCCATCGCGTCTGACCAAACGCAGTCTTTCACTACTGGAGGAAACGTTAATAGTGACAATTGACGTTGGAGCTCGGAAGATAATGGAGTTCAAAAGCTAATTCACCAATGAAAGTGGATGCTGAGTTCGAAATACGACTGTAACGATATTGGGATGAAATTAAAGTATCAGGCTTTGTGCAAAACGTGACTAGTTTTCAACGTTTACTTCCATGCACGATTCTGCGACGTTGTTCAGCGTCGTTACAAAATGGAGCGGTCGATTGTAAAGTCGTGAGGAAGTAACGAAGCTTCGTACAAAGTCATTGCAGCCTTTCTAATTATAAGAATGATATACGATCGAGTCATGAGAACACAGTTCTCGTTATCGAAATTACAAATACCTGAGAAAACCATTTCAATAATAATGCAACGTTTATAAAAAAAATATTATCATAACATTTTATTAAATATAAATTCAAACGAATGACTTACGTACATTATTAGAAAATTACACGAACTCATTTAAACATTTATTAACGTTACGAAAATTATTATTTAATTAATACAAAAAAATTGCAACTAAATGTGAATATAATAATATCATATAAAAAATTATGTAAAAAAGGGATGAATTCTATTATTCTCGTTATGGATGTTAAATCAAAGTCAAAAGTTAATTGTCAGGAAATATGTGCTCGATAATCCGGGACCGATGAGTGAAACGAAATAAAAAAAGAAACATTCGATTTCATTCAATTAATTTTCTCGTCCAACGTCGAGAAACGACAAAGTGACGACTAGCGGCGATCAATTTCGTTTTCATCGTTGGATGAATCTCGAGACCCTGAAAATGATTCGCGCGGGTCTCTGGATCCAAGCCGATTATCGTTTGGATACACCGTTAATCGATTTGAGCGTGACTGCGCGTGGCAACTCGTGCGCGACAATAAGAAGATTGTCCAGCGACACCAGCCTCGGGCGGTCGGAGACATTGAAGACGAATGGGAAGAAATAAAAACCAGACACACACGATGGAAAGTATGTTTCATCTCTTTGCGGTGGAATTTGTGAGAATGTTACCTAACCATAATAATGATAACTGGAAGGACTTGGAATTCTCCGAGTGATGTTGCGGATCAATCATGATGCTGTTCATTCATTAATGAGGAGAAGAAATAAGAACCAGACGGACACACACACACACACATGATGAAAGTAAAGGTTGTGATATTCAGTGGATTCTACTGCTTGATAAATAACATATTACTTACTAAATAGATAAATCGTATTGAAGAATTTTTAATATTCTGAAAAAATTATTTCCATTAGCAACGAACTGATCTCGAGGGGAAAAAAATATATGTATAAAGTATACATAGTTTCTATATGGAATTCTCCTTATATATTTTCTATACAGACTGTACACAAATTAGAGAAAATAAAAATATATATGATATTTATATATAAATTGTATGTAATTTATACATAAGCTTACTATATTCAAACTTTTTATAGGTTGTATACATTCTATACATTTTCGACGATACTAAAAATTTTAAAAAAATCGAAGCCGAGAATTACATTGAATTTTCATATCGTGATAAAAAAAATGACGAGTTGGAAAAAATGTAGTAAAATATAATTTTATATTCAAATTGTTTCAATAATATTTTTTCAAATGGAATTCTCCTTATGTATTTTCTATACAGACTGTACACAATTTAGAGATCATCAAAATATGTATATATATATATATATATATATATATATATATATATATATATATAGTGTTTATATAGAAATTATATATCATTTCTACATAAATTTCATATGTTTGAACTTTCTATAGATTGTATGCAGTCTATATCCAATTTATTATATACATTTATATGTTTTTTACTCCAGATACCATGAAAAACCTATTGATTAATAATTCGATAACAATAACATTTTTCTTGAACAAAATCTAATTCCCAATTTTTTTAATATTCACAATTACGTTAAAAAATATATTTAAAATTAATCTGACTTTTGGAACTGACTGTCTGTGATTTTTTTTTCTTGTCGCATGTCTTTTTATTCGAATTCACACGAACGTGAGCACACGAAGACAGCGTGGAATGGGGAATCTAACGTTGAAAGCAAACACGATTCTCATGCCGGTCTATGACGTCCGTGCGGTGGTTGGGTACAGTGAGAGTCCGATATACCCGTTACTGCGTACGTGTACGGCTTGTTTGCGAAGTCGTAAAGGAAGGGAAAGTGAGCCGCTGCGAAGAGCGCTGTCTAACTGAAACACTCGGGCCGGGTCTTGCGTAACGTCTTCTCGGGACCTCACCCTGCTTGTCGCGAAGGTACTCACGCGGTGGTAGGACTGCACCGAGATGTTCGACATGACTACTGCATACACGTACCAACTACCACCGCCGAGATAACGGTCTCTTGCAATATTACTCTTCGCTTCATACGCGCCGATAAAAAAGATTCCTTTTTTTTTGGTTTCATTTTTTTCATCGGCCTCACGTGTGCCGATAAAAAAAATGAATTCTTTTTTCTACTCGAAGAACGTGTCTGCATCATTTTTCCTGCTCGAGAATTTATTGGAGATTGTTTTTTATGTTGTCATTCGTCTCAATTTAATTAATGATAGTTTTTGTCAATGATGGTTGGTTGTGTCATTTATTCAATGGCACAATTCAATTTAACGATTAGCAATTCAGATGAACCAGAAAATGATGAATTTCGCAAATGCAGTATGGGACAGTGTGTATGATAATTTTTTTTCTTCCCCCATACAATTGAAATGAAATTTTCTACATTTCTTGTTCCAAAAAATCGTTTTAACGTTTGTTATCGATTATCAATTGTGATTATCGTTATTTTTCAAATAGTTCAGCAGCTTGGAGCTGTCGTGACATTTATTATAATTTTTTTCCATACAATTGAAATTAAATTTTTTACAATTTTTGTTCCAAAGAATCTTTTCACCGTTTGTTATCGATTATCAATGCTAGTTATCGTTATTTTTCAAATATTTCGGTAGTTTGCAGCTATCGTGACATGTTGGATAAGATTTCGCAATTAATATTCTCAATTTTTTCAATTGATCGGATCTCGAACGCAATAAAAATAAATTCAAGTGTAAAATCAAATGTAACAATTTAAAAAACAGAGGAGAAAAAATTCTTCTTCTTCTTTTGTTTTTCATGAACATAGAAAACGAATGCTAAAAAAAATAGGGGCTTGGATAGAAATGTAGTGTGTGTTTGTGTCTGTTTCATCGTGCGGGCAAAAGGCCTGGCCCCGCCTTCGATTCCTTCCGTAAAGTCCAATGCTCCCGCGTCTCTTGGACTATAATATCGCGACAAGCGAGCACCGGTGCGGCCGTCGCCTTTGGGCCTTTTACGAGGCTGCGATCTCTCGGATACAGCGGCCACCGACGGTTTCGACTTTCTTGCATTTCGGTTTTTTATTGTCCGTATTTTACAAGCTATCGACTATTTCCGCTATCAGGCTCGAGGTACACATACATATAATATATATATATTGGATATGTATGTAAGTACGAAGCTATAATGTCGAATTGCATGCCTCGCACAAACCAAGGTAAAAGTGATCTAGTGAGAGTTACCGGCCGGCTCGCACAACACGCTCGATCCACGGATGATTAGATCTCCGGCTTTGTACTCTGATATACCGTAATTTTTTATTCGTTACAATCTGGTCGAAGTTCCAGCTCCATGAGACGAACATTTGTTCGGAAGATTGATTCCGAACCTTATCAATTCTTCAATAAGGGGACGTGAATTTATTTAATTACATTAGATATATATATATATAGATATATTATGAAATATTCAAAATTGTTATTAGTAGATTATATTAGATTATTATTAGAAAAATATATATTTTTATATATTCTTAGTTATGTTTGGTATCTCCAATCCAAATACATCCACACCTTCCATGGAATAGATTTTCTGTTACGATAATTAAGTGTCAAATTCGATCGTCCTCCTTTGGATGAAATTTCAAAATAAATAAATAATGTCGGATGAATGTGAAGAAGAAAAATTTAATCAGCTCGAAATGGTAGTGAAATAAAGAAAGCTTCTATTGAAATAACATTGAAATGGAAAGAGCTGGTATTGAAATTTTATTGAAATTTAAACAAACTGATATTCAAATGATGATAAAATGAAAAAGCGAACAAGTAGCTTGAAAAGCCGAAATTTAGCATCAGAAAATAAAAAAAAAATTATATTTTCGACGATAATTAAAATTTAAAAAAATGAAACCAAGAATTATATTAAATTTCCATATCGTGATAAAAAATTTGACGATTTGGAAAGAATGTAGTAAAATATAATTTCATATTTAAATTGTCTCAATGATGTTTGTTTTCTCTTTCATCGTTAATTAATCACAACGTTAATTCAATTGGGAGAAATATACAAGCGAGGAAACGTTGATTAGCCGTTCCGCAGCTTGAAAGAGGGAAAGATTGGTAATTGTCGTATTATCGAACGAACTGGAATAACCACCCTGGTTACGCACGCACTAAGTGCGAATATAGGTAGACGGAGTGTGGTGTATCGCGCGGGTGTGCGCGTGTTTCACCAGTCTCGTTGAAGGTGAGAACGAGAAAGATAAGCAACGAGGGAGAGATAGAGAGAGCGAGTGAATGAGTGAACCGGCAGTTGAGCTACTTTCATATTTTCACTCGTGCTGGGACGCGGGAGAAAGTGTGCGCGCGAGCGCGCACACGAGATGTGTGAAACTCGACGACGTCGGGGCCACGTTCGCCATTTTTTTTTCATCGAAGATGCATACGATCGAGAGTGACAAAACGGGGTACAGGTGCCTTCACGCGACCACGAAAAACGATCGTCTTATGATTATAATGATTAATAAAAGTAACGTTGGTCGTGGTGAAAATATTATTATTTCTAATTGAGTGGCAATCAAATCACAAATTTATTCATATAAATTATTATCATTATTGTAATTATGAAAATTCTAATGAATTAATGGACTTGGATGAAAATAAAAATGTACGCTTCCTTCTTATGCTGAAAATAATTTAAAAAAAAATAATCGACAGCAAGCTTGTGAGCTTTTTAATGAATTGATAAAGAAGTGAAATTTAACGATTCAATATCAACTTGTATTAATCGTTGTCATGTATTTTTGCAAGTTGCAAAGGAATTGTTCGAGACCTGCGAAAAATTTTGTAAATTGAAAAAAGAAAAATCAATGAATATTCAAATTTTAAACAATCACAGTTTTTGACAGCGATTAATATTTTTTTCTTCATTCAACTAAAGAGAATTTAAAAAATGTTCTCAAATTTATTTTCTTTCTGACGTTGATGATTCGACTATCCAATTTCACTTTCTCTATTTCCTTTACTTGAGAATAATCAATACTCATTACGACGAAAGAATCGCACGACGAAGGAATCGCATGTACATCAAAGTCCACACGAAAAAAAAATCAATCGATCGTGCATACAATAACAACAACAAAAAAAGCAACAGTCGAAGTTGTGCATCGTATGACACAATCAACCCGTAAATATTCATTCCACGTTCGTACGTTACGGGAGCATCGACCGAATCCCACGAATACAAATGAACGTTATTCATTTTGTAAAACACAATCGTCGACTTTTCATCCATGGATACCATTGAAATTAAATTCAAATAAAAGTAACTGTGTCATCTAATTAAAAAAATTATAAAGACACGTAGCACACCTCCAAACACATCTTCAAAAATAACCCATTAGATTTTCAAAACTGGTAACACACCATCAACACCGAGCTGACAATCAACATTCCCCAAAAATAATAAAAAATTCAAAACCCATAACACACTAAATGAAATACAAATTTTACCGTCCAAACGCTTGGAATTAATTTTACAAAAAGACCAAAGATCGCACGAAGACGAAAAGAAAGAAAAAAGAAAAAAAAAACGACTTACCTTGAGCAACGACGAGGACCAGGAAGAACGATATAGCTTGAGACGATCCCATTCTGCAGGTCGTTTATGGCCTTGACGAACGGATCTGGTTTGCGAATTTGTCAAAAAAACGTCTTCACCATCAAAGTATCGGCCGCGATGAAAAAAAAAAAAAATTGAACAAGAAAAAAACAACAAAAACAAATTAAATTTATTGTTGCGGCGGTAGCAGCGTGAGAGAAGACCGAAGAAGCTTTGCTGATGGGTTTTCGTGTCGGGACTGGTCACTGGGAGAGGCGTTTGGTTACGGGTCTTATATGAGCTCCCCACTCTTCGGTCCCGGTCGCTGCTCGGGCTCCTGGTGCTGTTGCCGTTGTGCCACTAGGAAGGCCCCCATGGCTCGTTCCAACGTACGTAGCTAAACGACTTCTTCTATTCTGGAACCTGCCACATCTACGCCCAATAACCCAAAGCCAGATATTTCCCATTGATTATCCACTAATTCTAATGTATTCATATGAAATTCCAATTAAAATTTGTAAACGACGAAAATTAATTACAATTATTCAAAATTAACTTTTCTAGTTTTCATTTTCCACCATTGAGCTGTACTATTTTTTTTAAAACACAAATTGGATGAAAATGGAGTTCCTGAAATGTTGAAACGAGCCATTTTTGGTTGTTGTTACTCACACTTGAAGTACCGAATAAAAAGGGACAAGTGAATGATGGAAAAAAAAAAAGAATTGAAAAACGAAGATTCTGCGATAATCATCGACACTGGGGACTACTTTTTTGTTGTTATTTCTAGCGTCTTATTTTTATTCATAACATTTTTGCGGCCATTTTTATTAATTTTTTTTTTTCATTTCTCGCCTCAACGAGAAATTCGTTCGTTGGTTTATCTCGACATTCTGATCGGGCCCGGGGCTTCGGCACGCTGACTCCGACGTGGACTAACAGCCACGAAACGTCGACCAGTGAAAAAAGTCAATATGCGTCAGACACGCAAGGCCCAATACTCCGAATTATCGGGCGTAACCGAACGCCCATTCGCACGAATCAATTATATATTTTCATTCATTTTTGGAAGACTTATTTTTTACCTTTCATGAGTTCTTCGGATTTTTGTTTGCAGTTTGATTGCTGTCGTTATCATGACTGATTCATTTTTAGAAAATATTTTTTTTTTGCATTTAATTCTGTTAGTGGAATTCTCCAAGCATTAAAAAATTGATCGAAACGAATGAATTATCGAAACTCACATTAACATTATTTATTTAATTTCTCCAGGGCTTATCAAAATTTCATACATCACAATTTTTTTATTTAAAAAAATATGGAATTACATTTTTCAAATTACGAATTTCATTTCAACAATTTCAATGAAACGTTTCTAAAAATTTGCATTAAATCAAAATTCAAGCTATAATTGTCTGTAGGAAAATCAAATGCGGAACAACGAAAAAAAAACATGAGATCAAAAAAAGTTTGTAAATCACTGACAATTATGACGTGCAGGAAAATTACGAAAAAAACACAAAACCAAACGCCATATGAATGAATGCAATAAAATCAATCAAATTTTTCGAAGCTCGCGTTTCTCATTCCATCGTGAAATAACTCGGAGAAGCTGAGTCGCTGCTGGGAAACGAAAAAAAAAGAAAAAAAAAAAGAAATTACGGAATAAAAAACCGAGAAGCGAAGTTTAGGCGGAGCACCGTGACTAAATCCAAGCGCCAAGTTGGTTATCGTTGACCGCGTTTGCCCGACAGGAATGGCGGTGCAATTAATTTTTGTTGCCGACAAATTGCCAGTGGCACTTCCCAAAGGGTTGGGGGAGCAGTTATTTTTTTTTTTTTGTCGTCGTTGATTCTCAACGGTGAGGAATTGCGACGCTGATGTTCGGTAAAAAAAACTCGTTCGATACGAGATTGCCATCGTGCAACAGCTAAAGACGTTGAAACGATGGATGAGGCTCGTCGTGCTGCACCTAAAAAAAGGTGGGCCTTTGCGGTTTCTTTCGTCTCGGGCGGTGACCGAAGATCGCATCTTCACACGATGAGTCGGTGAAAATAACGATGAAATAAACGGTTCAGCGCGGAATATCCGGATAAATACGACTTCAGCATCACGAACGTCCCAATCACTGACTCGTACCAATGAATATCTTGTTTTCAACCTTTCTCATTTTATCCCCATTAATCTAACTCTCAATCACAAAAAATTTCTTCGAAACAATTAATTTTTCATATCAGTATCCAACATTTTTCAATTTTATTATCAATAAGTTTACAGTAATAAAATAAGCGGTTAACAGTTTGTCACGTCTGAAGAATTTATTTCTCAACAATTAAAATGCTATTGAATAATGTAAAAGCTGGGAATAAATATATATTTAAATTTTTCATCGATCAAATAAATAAAAATTTAGTTGTAATCTTGAACTTTATTTTTCAGAGTCGTCATAGTCAAACTTTCATTTCCCCTTTCGCTTATCTTGTTGACCATCAAGATCGAGAGTGCTCGTGTGTCATCTATCACAAAGCAATCATTGTCTTCCCTCATCTCGTTCACCTTTATTTTTTACTGACTCACAATGCCAGACGATGAAAAAATAACGAAAATCAAACTTCAGCTCTGTAAAAAAAATAATAATAATAATAATAAACTCAGTCGAACAACAGAACCGCCGCTAGGAGTCGCCCCGAAAAATTCGTTCCCCAGCATACAGACTCGTTGCTCACCGACTCCATCAATCCCAATTCCCCGGCTCCTCCAAAATTAAACCACAAAATAACTGGCGCCTCAAAACCAAATTGCAATTGTTGTTACACCGCAAGTACATGATCGCCGACCGGTTAGGCTCATCACGATCCCACCGAGGAATTACTCCGTAATCTCGGCAACTGTGGTAAATCGATCGTCTTGCCCGTGAAGTTCCAACATATTTTACTGACAATCGACTTCGAGCATGATAAACCATTTGCACGAGCAAACCGCGTAATTGGAGCGACGAGAAAACCACACGGTTGGTTCGCAACGCTACACTGAACGACGCAACTCGTGATGGACGGTTGATTATTTATAGACGTGAAATAAAATCATGGTGTGGACTTGAATCGCGAGATGATGCTACCGGTGTTCACGTACAAATTTGTACAATCATCCAATCTCACTTGCATAGAAATCTTGGATTTTCTCTTCTTTCGGATGACTAATCTTAGTTACAATCGATTTTTTCATTATTTACTTCTTTTCTTTATTCAAATGGATTATTATTGTTATTATTATTATTATTATCATTATTATTTATTTATTAGTAGTATTATTATCAATTATTGATTATTTATAATAATAATAAAATAAATAATATTTTATGACTAATTAATAATTATTACTAGTCACGAGAATTTTTTAATTTAAATTAAATTATATTTGAAAATGATGTATGATGAATGTTCCATTGATATAAAATTAATAGAGAATATATTTCAAAAGCATAATGCGTCCGGAAATCGATTGATGGTTGTAGCCTTTCGAGATGCTCGAAAATTATCGAATTTCACAATTTCACAGCCTCAGCTGGGTGCCACTGAGCCGATGGAAGAATTCTACGTAATGAGCGTGTGTGTGTGTGTGTGTGGATAGAGTGACCGGATCGTTGATCGTCACCGCTTGTCCGGTATCACAGTTCGTCGGTGAGTATATTAGACGTTTGTAACATCTCACGTGAGTGGAACGTGTAACGCGAGCCACGAAATATTAATTATTTACTTTCGATTTCTCTTGATTGGATTCCCAATGCAAATTCCATTGGTCTTACGTCTGTGAAAATATGTCGTTTGATATTATTCAACATTGTGTCACGACTGCATCATGTATTTTATTTTTTCCAAACTGAACAGGAAACGAAAAACTTTTTTTAGAGCTGAATAAAAATGATGAAAATTTTAATCGATTGGGTTTTGGACGGAATTGGATTAGAAAAAAAATGATCCCTCGACCTGCAACAACGTTACGACGTAAATACTTTGATTTGTTTTCTGTCAAATGTTTTGATAAACCAAAATATTTATCGTTGTATCTTAGGACAGAGTCGACTTTTCGTTGACGAATGACGTCGGTGAATGTTTTTTTTCCGGTTGCCAAGTCATTTTTATCGGCACATCGATGACTCAATACCATGAAACATGTTGGATTATTACTTTTTTTACTTTTCATAACGCAAATAACGATTCAATTATTTATACATCGTCGTTAATTAGAGTTTCGTATTTCTTTTTTTACGTAAAATAATGAACGACGAAAGCAATGTAACAATGCTGTGTAATTCGGTCTCGCTCGTTACTCGACTTGATAATCTTTTCACCGTCGTTTTTTTTTCTTTCTTTTTTTTTTCTTCCTACATCTCAAACTGTGAGAACGGTCACAAGAGGAAATACAATTTATGAACGAAACAATGCCACTCGTGGTTTCGAAATCCTCAAAGCGCGGCGCGCACAATCGCGTCTTCAACGGACTGTAGTGCTGTATGCCAGCATCGAGCTTGATACAATTAACCGTATTTTTGTTTCTCCGCCTGTCCATCGAGTAAGCTTAATTTTCCAGAAAAATCAATAAAACTCTATCAATTGACAATTTTTGCAAAAAATTGGATTAACAGTGAAAAAGAAATATCTGAAAAATTTCATTCACTCAAATTTCAAGGCCTCCACTCAATGACCACCGATCTTTTACATTTTATGACTCGTCGTGAAATTCCGGTTGCGTTGATGAATCAAATTAATTCATGACAGGTTTTGATATGTCCGCTAATGATAAATTCCTCTGCGTTCGTGATTCAGCTGTTTGTTTTTTTACAATCTACCTTTGAAAGAAAATATGAATGTTCAATCGAATTAAAATGCTTGGGGTACATTTTTGTATTATTATGAAAATGTCGTTCAGTAAAAGGGCACAGTCGAAAATGTAGTTATTTTCATTCCTAAAAACTGAACTTTAGTTCAGTCAGTTCAGTTTTTAGGAAAGTTATTCTGAAATTTAAATATATGATAATGGTTTGCTATCTAAAAACAAATAAAAATATAATCTATTGAAAAAAATCGATATTTAGATTATTTTCAATCGAAAATCAATTATTCGAATACAAATTATTAAGAAATCATTGAAAATTATTTGTAAGAAGATTTTCTATCGAAAATAATCGAAATATCGAGACTAAAGTAACTAAAAAAAATTGTGAGATCGCACGATCCAAACGATGGTAAAAAAAATCATCGACACCATCAGGGGATTCAATCCAGTGATTTAGGACGCCCCTCCCCATATATATATACGCAATGCAATGAAACCTTATTTAACTGGCAACGATCTCCGCAGCATCTCCATACATTTGAGGATCCATTCTGCATAATGGGATCTAATATAATTAATCATCGGTCCGAAGCTCTCGAGTGGGTTACCCTGCTCGATCTCAGTGCAATCTAATTCTCACTCGCGTAAATTCTTGCGGTCAGAATTAATAGAGAAGTACTGCGAATTATTCAACGAAGGGCAAAAAATAGTGTTTGGAAAGTGAAATTTACTTTGCTGCTGTTGATAATTCCGTGGTTAATTACACGTTCGATATTAACACGGACGTTTGTATCCACGGTGATTATCGATACAAATAAGCGTCATTTTATTAATTGCATCGCTTCTGTGTTAGCTGCAGAGCCTTGTAATTGGGTATTTAAACGGAGCATTTCCCATCAGATTTTTATTCCGCTTCGGAATAATTTCAGCCTGATTATTTATTACGATACGCTTGTAAGGCAAATAATAATCGGCATTTCTGACATCATGTGCTTAGTTTTATCCGTGATACTCATATTTCCGGAAATTAATCGTGATTCATATCTTTTAATTTTTCTTGTTATCACCTGATGTTATCTCCCTTATATTTCAAACTTTATTCATTGGTTCGACAGCAGTGAATTGCTTGTGGCTGAGCATTACACGAAAAAACTTTGTCGTGGACACATTTGTCAATATAATTTCCAATCGAGGTGAAACGAGATATCGGTAATGATTTTTCTTAATAATATCTATTACCACGAATTAAAAGTATTTCGAACCGATGACAATTCAGAGAAGTTTGAATTATTCAATTCCTCGATTATTCAAATTTCTCTCAACTTCGTAAAACAATTTTTCAACAAGGATACACCGTAGAATCCTGAATATTTTTTCCTCGTTATTCGCCACCTTCAACGAAACTTCCTCCACAAGGAAGCAGGAATCGATCTTTCGTGCTTCCTCATGGAGCTGATGGCTTCGTGAAAGCCAGACAATAAGGAAGTTCATGATTATAATTTTCATCGTTCTTTAATTCTTAATAAAAAAATACAAATAAACAAATAAATAACTCCAGCAACACGATGCGTATATTTTTGCATGTCAGAATGGAAAAAAAAATGTGTTATTACATATTATAATACTGAAAAGAAGATTTTAAAAAAATATTGTTTATTTTTAAAAACATAAAATTCAAAAAACACAAATTACATATATTCTACAAACCATTAAACTGCATATCACAAAAACTAAACCATATTGTAACACACATGAAAGAATAAATGCAAGTACAATAAAAATGATATTAGTACAAAAAAAAGAAATATAAAATAATCTTTCGAAGAAGTCCCAAACTTCTAAAGAAAGTAGAATACAAAAAAGTCGTGCATCACCAACAATGTAATTATACTAATCAACCGGATAATCATAATTGCCGTCCAATTATGGTGACGAAAAAGTGTTCCGGAAAAACATTGTCCCGTATACTTCGCCACCTTCGACCGTTGGAGTTGGTTCATATAACGAAACGTAGTCTTCTCGGTGCGAAAGGTAATACACACACACGCACACACATAAATGCACGTGAATGTATATTATTCACGAAAAGTGAGAGCGCATGAAGCGAACAAGCCCGCGGGGGATCTCGCGCGAGGAGATAGCAACCAGTGGAGTTCAGAACTCCGCGGTTTCGCTGTTTTGCCTGACCATATTAAATGCACGGTCGTAAAGAATTTTCGAATGGCTGACCATGAATCCGTCTTGGTGGCGTGGCCGAACAACAGCCACGAGCCGACGCCTCGGTTAACGTTGAAGAAAACCCATCGGATGAAACGTTCGTGCAAATCACCGACCCCGCATGTTTGTCTGCGTGTGTTTATGTGTGTATGAGAACCCATGTATCAAAGCGCGCATTCAAACCAACCTGTTAAATGTTACAATGAAAGTAAAAGTGTATGGGAAACAGCAATGGTGACTGCTTCGTTTCAACTACGTCAACTAAGGACTCGCCACGCGAGAGAACGTGGTAACGATGTAGATAATGTCACTCTCACGCTTACCCGGTGATCTCGTGATAAATGTACCACCCAAGATATTCCACTCGGTGTATGGGTACGAACGCGGCGCCTTGAACACCGCAACCCGCTCAACACGAGTGCACGACTGGTCGCTGTTCTTCGGGCGTTCGGATACATTTTATTTTTTGTTTGGAATTTATTTTTACAATTGAATTTAATTTTTTTTAGTTTTCATCAAAGATTTTTTACCACTTGCAATTATATATTGATGATTCTTTCGGAGATTATGTGTTAATGTTGTGTTAATAATAAAAATTATAACCAAAAGATTGTGTTTTTGGTGGCTTAGAAATTTGTTAGAAGATTGGGTTTCTAGGAAATTGCATCGTCGATTCGTAAAAAAAATTTTGATAATTCATCAGATAAAACATCTAAGGCTATCAATGGAAACCATTTATTTGCAATTAGTAGGTGATGTTTTCGAAATTATGTATTGATGTTGTGTCAATGATAAAAATTATAACAAGAACATTTTGTTTCAATGGATGAGCTTCTAAAAAATTTCAATCATACATTCGTAAAAAAAAGGTCAATAATTAATTTCGACTTTTCAGAGAAAACTTCATAGACTATCAATAAAAATCATTTATCTGATGTGTGCGAAAAGAAAATTTCTAGACGGGCGAAAGCCTGAAGTGCAGAAACTTGCCATTTTTAATAATTTTTTTCATCATTAAAGTTGCTTGTAATAATACCGTCAAAAAATATTACTCAATATTATTATCCTTCTGCTTTTCTCCCAGCTTCCCCATACTTTTGCGGATTATAAGACGATCAATTTTTTTTATTTTTCCATGTTCGTTAAAGAGTTGAGAAAAAAAAAATATTGCCGACCGGAGTTGGGACGAGAGGTTACAATGCATCGCGGTTCGTACGGACTGCTTAGCCGCAAAGATGCTGCAACGCGATCCTTCGGTGTCACGCAACATTTCACAGGACGCAAGGTCGACAGCCCCGCGAAAGATACATGGCCGCTAAAATTGCCACAGGAATTTCAAACTCGTTGGAAACGAAACGTACCGCGAGGAGAGCCGCCTTCATCTCGTTTCTGCGCCACGTCTCATTTTCTTATTTTTTTATTTGTTATTTTCTTCTTTTTTTTGGGTTTTTCGAACTACCCGTTTGCTCGGCGGTCGCGGTAACGTTCAACGCAAAGCACTGACATCGGTGAATAAAAAATGGCGATAACTTATTTATCATCAACAAGTTGTCTCGCTAGATTTTTTTTCGTTGAAACGTGAGACATATACGAGCGGAGAATTATATCAGTGATCAGGTTGAAAGAAGAATCATGGAAAAATGATAAAACCTGAAAGCCATTGCGCCGAGCGAATTATTAGCATTACTAGTTTTATGAGAAACTACGGTTTGGTGTTCGACGATGTATCGAAGTGAATGTATTTCATCTGAAGCATGTATATATGTGTGTATAGGTTTGAGATTAAATATCTTTGTATTTGTATATATATTAATACGAATGGGATAACAGACACGAGCAACGTGGCTGACTGTGTACTTGTCAGCTTTCTAATATGAATATAATTGAGTGAGAGGTACCGGAACTTATCACTAAAATAGACCCAATTAATATCCTACCTGCATGCAATATCCGATTATTCAAAGTCCCTGCATTGCGATTTCAGTCTTGTTTTTTTTGAGCCGTCAATTACAACCATGCAATTCCTCAAGGAGATCTTAACTAAAAAAAAATCGGATTCAACAATGACCCATCTGTAAATGTTTGATTTATTCAATTGAATTAAAGTCTCGCTGGTTTTGTTTAATTTTACGCAGTTCTGGAGTTAAAATATTTATTTTCCAATGATAAAGTCGATCGATCGTGAATTGAAAACCAAGCCTCGGATAATAATTAACTAGATTTTGAATCTCGAATGAAAAATTTAATCATACGCAAAGAGGAAATTAATATTGTTCAAGGAATATTATTTTTCGAGAAGGCTTCCCAAGTGGAAAAAAAATATATAAACAATTGATAGATTATATATAGAAGTGGCCATATGTTTTTTTATATGCAAACTATACAAAATCTGCATAGATACCATAGATACTTATGGTATCTATGCTGATTATTTACCATAGATACGTATTGTATCTATGCAGGTTATGTATAGTTTGCATATAAAAAATATATGTCCAGTTCTGAATATAATCTATCAATTGTTTATATATTTTTTTTCCACTTGGGATTGGATCAAATAAAAAAAAATTACCCACTTTTTTCCAGCTACAAAATTATTTTTCAAAAAATTCGTGTTGAATCGGAAATTAAACCATTTGAGAAAAAAGAAGCACTGCAATCTAAAATTTGCGAGCAAGAAATAATCAAATTCGAGCAAAGTTGTCTGATCGAATCGCGACGATCACGTTTTAGAAATACGAAACTCGTTCGCGATATGTAAAGTCGAGAAATTTGTCTGCCAGGTTATTTACGTGGTTCGGAAGTGTTATCGCGAAAGGTAAAAATGATTTGGTAGGATCTTCGGCTTGTTTTTGGGTTTGGGGTGCGGGCGAGTCGGTAGCTCTGCCCGGGCGGGTGTCTTATGGAGTCTCCGCACCGAACGGAACGGCATTTGACCCACGAGATCAAAGACCCTTGGGACCTTGACGGTCGTTCGCGAAGCCCTCACCAGTCCTCGCCACCCCACCCCTCCGCTTCTTACTTTCTTCCTCCCCTTTCTACCCCCATTCTTCTTTCCTTCTGCGGTCCAGCCAATACCTTTCACGTTCCTTCGCCAATCTCGATTCTTCCACACCACAATCCTTCTCTCGCTCTTCCTTTCGCATTTACTTCTGTCTCTTATTTCGTCCGTTTCTCTTCTGTCTCACTCCTTGGTCCTTACACGGTCCTTCCATCCAATTTGTAACCCTTTTTGTAATCCCTAAACAGACACCGAAGCTGCTGATTTGCTGCCAATTGACTCAGATTTTGACCTCTTGATTAAAAAATGTACAAACTTCAGCTGAACAATAGGATCATCAACCCAATTTTCAAAATGTTGGTTTTCTTCATCGTAATTTCTTTCGAGACCATTCGAAAAAAGATAAAAATTCGAAATTATTTTGTGGCGAAATCAATGAAGATATCATTGAAACATTTTTTTAAAAACTATTTTTGCTATTCATCGACGCTCTCATATTTTTTTATGTAAAAAAAATTCTAGAAAAAAATCCTAGAAGAGGAAATACAGAACATGATGGGAGGGAAGTAGTTTTTCTTTTTTTAGGCAAGTTGGAAGGTTTATAAATTGTTTAAATTCGTATTTTTAACAAATCACCTATTTGCAATCGATTAAAAAATGTTGAGTTATGATTTCAGAAAACTTGCAATATCACGAAACCATATAAAAAACAATGGGTGAAAAAAATCCGTTAGTTTTTATCCGGACTCTTCACACACCATATAAGGGTCCAAGATTTATTGCAACAAAATTCATACACTCCTCAAATAATTCCAAATGTCATTGTGAATAAAAATTCAGAACTTATTACGATATAATTTCCTTCCCCTCATTCACCCTCATAACTCACCACCCCCAGAACGTATAATTCTTTGCACATCACTGAAGAAACTGAAAATCAAATTGTTTTCTAGATCATCAGAATAAAAAATCCGACCGATTCGTACCAGCCATCACTTTGAAAAAAATCCACAGAGGGCTGTAGTCCCCAGAGGAAAGATCTTTCACCCTTTGGAGGATCTTCAATTGAAGATCCATTGTCTCCAATGATCATCCCAGTCAACCGTCCACACGGTTCAACGACCTTGATGGAATTCTTCTTAACAGATGCTCGTGCTCTTATTGGCTTCCCTCGTCGTTCACCAAACACATTCGCTTCATTAGGCCGTTTAGTCTGGACAATATATACCCACCGGTGTGCACACTGGGAGCTACCGGCCTTGTACCAAGAAGCCCGGGAGATCGCGAATTATCTTCGCGGGTATCGAGAGTTACGCGCTCCACGAGTCATTTCGTATTTAAAGTTGGTGCACGTAAGTGGACTTGCATCCTCGGCCACGGTGTACCAAACGCGCAAGCAAAATTTTTATTTTTTTCCGTTCGTTTTTGTTTTATTTTATTTTTTCGTTCGTTCCATCTCCATTCTTCCATCTCATTAGTCTGGTACCTCGTCCCTCTTTTCTCTGTTAATTGTTTTTTTTTTATGGTTTTATTTCATTTTATTTTCTTTCATCTCATTTTTTATCGACCACTCGATGCCGTAAGATTGGACCGCGAGTGGCTCGGTTGGAACGAACGAGGACCCAACGTTCGGCATTTCCTACGTCAGCATCTCGAGTTTCGTTGAATAAATTCAACGCAACCCTGTAATTGCCAACTCCCTTGTCGAACAACCGTTTTCATGACGTCAGAATTTTTATTTCTTTACAACGATCGTCGATGTTAATTGTTACTCGTGTGATGATCGTAATTCGAGACGGGTGAACGGTTTTTGTGGAATGTGATTCGTGATCATGCAGCATTATGAGATCAACTGATTTCTCATTACATTTTTTTTATCGACATAGTGACTTCTAAGTGCTATGAAAAATTGAAGAATCCATTTTGAAACAAATCGACCTTGTTATCTGCAGAAACTTATCAATTAACATAATCACTTTGGTTTTTTGATTTCAGATGATCCGGTGATGAGTCATGAGGGACACCACGATGAAACTTTTTTTTTGGAGACGTTCGCGGAGATTCGCTGTCAATGGCTCATTTCTTCATTAAAAATAATGAAAATTTCATAGAATATTCTTCAAATGTTACTTTATTACGTAGTAATTATAGAAATAAATATATCTATCCACTGTGTCGTAAAAAAAAATTATCAAATATCCTTTTTTTATCGAAATAACCTTACTTCCCCCTTAATTGAGGAGTAAATTCATAAAAAAAATCTCCGTCTCGATAATTAATTAACGTACTAATTTTTTACAGTCAGACTCAATATCGTTCGCTTGGGCACGTCATTGCACCTCAGTCCATCTGTCCGTCCATCACGATATTCGTCACACGTTCATGCGAGCGTCAAAAAAATGTGGCGAATGTCCGACCAAACCGTAACCAAAAAAATCTGGGAAATTCGACCTTCGCCCGTTCCTCGTCTCTGATTTCCTTCGATTCATTTATCCTCTCACGGACTCTCTCGAATTTATTCCACGGTCACAGAAGTGTCCCAGAGTTCACATCTCTCGCCCGAACAATGACCCGCAAACGAACGGGTCGAGCGCACTCGGTGAATTTTTTTTTCGGGCCCCACTTTGGCCGACGACGGCCGAACGATGCATTTCTGCATCGTGACCATAAGCGTTACGATATTTGTGCATACTCACCGTAACCCTGCGACGCAGTGCAATTGAATAGAGCTTACGGTACTTGCGGGGTCCGGCCTCCCACCAACATGAGCGACGAATTCGTCGGCGACAACGAGAGACTCGCTCGCGCCGGTCGAATGCATTTTTGGGCCCAAAGACCCGTTGTTCTCGAGCACCCACGATGGGCGCTATATTGAATTCCGATCAGAAATAACCGAAAATAAAAACCGTTCTCCGGTCTGCTCGATAAGAAGCGAAAAGAAAAAAAGATTCAGTTATTATTCTTCTCACGTTTTTACAGAAAAGTTGTTGGGTGTGTTGGTGAGGTTGTCGTTGTGATTCTGATTCGGAGAGATGACTGAAACACTTGTGACTATACACAATCTAGTTTCCGGATAGTTTTCCGTACCTCTAGAGGAAAAAAAATGGAATCCTCATAAGAATCTTCGCGTGTCTGTCGGTCCGTCCGTCTGTCTGACAGCGGCGATTTTCTCAGAAGCCATATGACGTAGAAACTTGGAATTTGACAAATTTGACATTCGGCTTATTGATCCAAATATTTTGCACCAGTTGACACTTAAAAATATTCATATAAAAATTGTAACAGTGGACGAATTAGGTACTTGAATTTTGTTTTTCATAAATTTTATATACCATGTGGGGTATCATTTGAAAAGGCTCGTTATATGGAATACGAAAATATTATACAAGTTCCAAGTCTTATAGATTACTAGAAATTAATTTGGCGAATTTATCATTTTATTTGCGGTCGACTACGATAATGTGATAAACACCCGGTAGGTGACCATGTGTTGTGTCGCGCATTTAACCAGTTTTCATCTGAATTTCTTCTTCCAATTCGCAGCTTACTGCATAGATTGTTTGTATATTTAAATGAGATATATATTTCGGTAGAGAAGATCCAAACAGTACACGAATGACAAGATTGAAGTATCCGACGACAAATTGTCATTGAAAAACAAATTTCGTAAATATTTGACGGTTTTTAGAACCCTCAAAGCGAAAGGAATCATAATTATTATTTTTATGAGATAACTAAAATATTTACCCTAGATCTAATAATAAATTCACGAATATGAATTTGTTTTAGTATTCAAGATAATTATAAGGACCGATAAACTTGTCCACAGATCAGGAGATCCAGAACTTTACACACATGCACATCTTCGCCGGTAGCAAAACGACTACTTCACCCTTATAAATATTTTTGTTTGTCTTCGCCATTCGGCAATTTGTTTTCTTTTTTCGCCATAATTAATTGAAGCAGCTATACATAAATAAATGTTTATCAAAAACGAGTTCTGTCATAATTGTGGATGCTAACTTGTGAATTGAAACGTTAAAACTGGTTATTTCATTATTCCAGAAGGGGTGACACTTGCGTGCACACGGCATTAGCTATATATATAAACGCGAGACTCGATCGGAAGACGTACCGCAGCGAAGTAAAAAGTTTGACAAGCTTGTCCGGTATCTCCGGGCGGCAAGCCGACAACCTTCGATGTATTACGTACATATCGCCACGTGCGGTATATCGTGAGACAAGCTAAGTGCCGCGCCGTGTAAACGCGTCGAATTTATTGAAAGATAGAGGGCGCTGACGTGCAAGGCGCGCGCCTATAATCTATAATCCCTTATCCCTTATCCAGCATCCCGTTTCTGCACGCGAGGATCCTCCTTCGCTTCGGCTCTTTGGCCTTTCATGTCGACTTTGATTATTCCAACGCGACATGTCGTGGCCAATAATAACCCAGGTCTAGATTCAGATTTTTTTTCGATCATCTTTTTCGATTTATTATATATTTCCAGCGATGTTTTTTTTTTTTTTTTTGCATTACAATAATTCATTGGATTTTTTATTGTGACGTTAACATTGTATTTTTATCGGCATAAACATTGCAAATCGATTACTACGATTTATTCCTTCGTTGATTTTACATTTTTATTTCAATACGAATTTCAAGTGAATAAAAACTTTAATTGAATAAACATTTTATTGAATAAAAATTTTATTTCAATGAAAACTTAAATTGAATAAAAAAATGTATTTCAATTGAAATTTTAGTGAATAAAAAAATATCTTGAATGAAAACTTTATTTGAACAAAAAAATGTCATCTTATCGTTCAGAGATTAAATATAATATTTCGAGGTTATTATGAGTATAAGCCCATGCATAAGATAACGCAACAACAAATAATACTGATCTCGAACAGCAAAAAAAAAAAAATCAGGAGACTCGTCCCTCGTTGGCTTACGAAATCAAATGTTCCGAATAATGGTTTCCGATTCCTTAATTTCCAACGGGTGCATATTTTACGTAATCCTCAAAAAAAATGTATCTTAAAAATTAAATATCCGCTGGTTACATTCCTAATCGTCACATTATTTGCACTTATATCAACCGCTTCGGTGCGTCTCATTCGCGAGTATTAACTTCCACCGCAGCTTTTCGAGTCTCGCGGGTTCGAAAAAGTGTTTTTTTTAATTCCCGTTTGCATCGTTTTCTCGAGCCCCTTTCGGGGGTCCGACGATACCGGACCCCGGGCCCTAAACGGAGACGGCGAGGAATTTCCAACCGTGGCCCGTGCGCGCCGAAGCCTTCCTAGACCCGTCCCGACAGTTCGGCCCGTTGTAAACAGAACCCCACGAAAAGCAACGAAGAAGATGCCAGGGACCCAGTCGGAGAAGAAGATGAAGAAAAAAACAAAAAAGAAAATTAAAAAATAAAAAAATTTGTAAAATTCGAAAAGGAAGAAGATTCGGTCCGAAGGTTTCGCGGAATTGCAAAGAGATAAATATGCGGATCCCCCGGCGATTGGACACGGCAGATTCTTATGAGATTCTCACTATCTTTTTCCCCCTCGGGTTCGCGAGGAACCCTCTCGAATTGCGCACCGCCTGAACGTCAATCCTTATATTCGTGACAATGAATACCTCTTACCCACCCCGCCCCCCTCCTCTCACCCACCCATGGCTTGGCCCACGAAGATTCACACCCCGATGAATATACCGTATGATGAACGAACTTTAGTCACGATCCTAGCTCATTATATCAATGTCATGTATATAAATATAATTTTTACAAAAGGATTAAAAAAATATCAGAAACGATTTTGTGATCTTTAGAGATAATTTTTGTATTAATCTATTTAATATGCTAATAACAATTATTATTATCATACAATTACTCAATATCATTATAATAACATTAAATCATTATTTATGATTAATTGACGATTATTTCGTCCTTCGCCAAAGCTCATATTTACCAGAATCTATCAACTGCCAAACTCTTTAATTAAAATTAGAATTTTTATTTTATTGAATAGATAAATTTAAAAATTATCTATAAAAACCACGCCACCAGTAATTTTTTTTTTTCAAAATTAATATTAGTTATAGAAAAATATATATAAAGTTAAAGGTAATTGTGGTTGTTTCGTTACTCTTGTTATTTTTTCAATAATAATTATAATTTCAATCATGTTACTTACGTTAATTATAGTTGTTATTTCTTTTTTTTTTTCAAGTTAAAATTATATAACCATCAAGACAAAATTAAAAAATGGTGCATACTTATAATCTTCATTACTCACTTCCACATTTAATATACCTCTTCGTAATTAATCTTCTCGAACAATTGAATTAACACGAATTGCTCGTGATACAGGCGTTCGAACGAGGTAGTGGATTGCGTGCATGCTAATTGCGAGAAGATGTTTCTCTTCGGAGGCCTATGCGCTTTCGGAATGCATTCATAGCAGTGCGGTGGAACACGTGAAATCCTGAGCAGAAGGCAAAGACCTCTCTACTCTGGCGTGAGTGATTGAAATACAATTTCTCGATTATTTATTAAGACCGTGCCGAATAATACGACGTGCGTCCCTCCGTTTAATTTAATGTTCGGAATTTAAGATAATGAAAGACCATAAGCATAATTCACGATGAAAAATAGGAGAGCATTGTTGAATATGGGAAATATTTTTTCAAGCCTCAACAACTTTAATAAAATTCGAATTTTCATTTTATTTTCAGCATTGATGTTCATCCAATGGTACAGATATAAATTCTCATGCCTGTATCATTTTTATGAATTTCCATTTCGCAGCTTACTCGAGCAACGACGGTTCATTCGAGGGGTCGTCGTGCGTCGAAAAAAAGAGCGACTCGAGGATGGCCCCCAGGGCAACGTCTCAGCAGGGACCAGCTGACGGAAGAATTCAAGTCACGAACGTTGCCTAGAACGTGTGTTTTAAACGTTCTTACCATTCGTTTCATTAAAACGCAAAGTTGACGTTCATTCTTTGACCCGACTATGGCTTGTCCTCCGCGCTTCTTGATTACCAATGCTCGGCTCCGTAGACATTCAGCAGCCAGTTGACCCACGTTTATTTATTTATTATTTTTTTATTTTTTTTTCAGGGTTCTTGAGAATAAATAATCAAAATATTCTTTCAAATGTACAAATGAACATTTGGACCAGCCCAAATATGAAGTAAAGTGAGCGATGAGTGACTGGAACTAAAGTGAAGTGAGCGTTCCAGTAACTATGAGAAGTTCAGTCCCCGGAATTTTTACACACTTCCGCAAACGTTTTTCTAGCAATGCGTTCGGACTCCTCAACTCCAGTTTCCGCAATTTTCACCTACAATTGTTTCAAAGTACTTTGAAGGTTATGCACACAAATACATTTACGTCTGTTCAAAGACCGAACACTCATTTGTATCGCTACACTCATTAGCCCCACCATTTTATTGTCAGAATTAGCATCGTCATCAATGTGAGATGTAACAAACGAGAAACCGTTGTTCCCGCGTTTGTCGAAGGTTGGGTCAAGGTGACGATCGCCACGTGACTCACTTGGTGCCCTCCAACCGTTGCCGCAAAAATTCCAATGAGAATGATTCCGTTGTTGTTGGGGGGGGGGGGCCAAACGTTGAAACTCGTGGGGTTTCGGGTTCGGATGGAGATGCAGTTTGGAGGCCATTCCCATCGCGGTTGAATTTCGGGATTACGTGTTTTCGAGGATAACGCGCGGTCGGATGACCACACCGGCTATTCCGAAAAAAACCCGCGAGGACCGGTCGTTGCTTCCTCATTGCCGCCTTCGAGACCCACACAGACGTTATTTTCTTTTTTCGCCTTTCTCGCTTATCGACGCTGATTTCCCATTGGTCGTCAATGAATCTGGATAATAAAAAAATATATATGTATATATATATTTCAAGTACGTTACTTAACGCAGTCCCGTTGGAATTGCTGTTACCGACAAAAAAATAAAAAAATAACTTCCAGCAGGCCCTCTTCCGAATTGTTTTTCTTCAACCTCTTTATCCCGTCGAATTTTCGTCCGGACCAACGTTGGCCAACGAGGCGAACGCCTTACACGGCTGTCATGTGTGGGCAACGCATGAGATGCAAATTTCGTTCACACACCTGCATCTCTTGGCGCATTGAACTTTGTATAAGTCAGTCAGGACGCTGATGCGTCCTGAATGATTGTCGTGGGAGTTTTAGACTTTTTTTGGGGAATACCAATAATGGTGGTCGCATGAAGCTTTCTAAGCATCCTTTTAGGGTTTTATGAGAGTGTAGGAAACCTTATGGATTATAAGATTTATTAAGTATCGAGATGCATCTAGATTGATGCATTATTGATATTTCTAGAAATTGGACAAGAGTTGTTGCTCTTGGGATTCACTCCAATTCAACTGATCCAACGTTTTCTGCAAGGACTCCACCCATTAATTGTGATTTAGCATCGTTAGTAGAATTCTGATCATTTTTATTTTACCTTGTGAGTAAACAACTGCCTAGGACGACAAAATCTTACCCTGAGAGATTTTTTTATCGATGCAATCGTCGTTAAAGAATCGCAAAAGTTGTCAACTAAAAATCACATTCGAAGATATAATTTTCAACGAAATGTCGTTACTGCGCGAAAAAACAAAAATTATTGTTATAGTAAATTTTATCTCACGATATGCGATCTCGAGGGTGAACAAATGAAACAATCCAGACGCTGAATATATCGAAGCTGGCGAAGCAAGGTAATGAAATGTTAGTGGCAACATCTCTGTGACTACCAGTAACCACAATCACGCGGTCACGAACTTCATAATAATTAATTAAGCGCGAGAACCTGTTTTGCAATTTTTTTCTCATCTATTTATATTACGAACAAGTACATTTATCATAAATACAAAAAATCAGATATAGCATGTAAAAAAAATATATTCACATGTAATTCAAAATGTTTACCAGTGAGAGCACTTTTTACATATTCGGCAACGGGTTGTAGACAAATTTTTTTTAGTGCACTTACGTAGAATGCATTTGTAAATTATTGTACACATCTACGGCATCTACGGCTAACCATAATAAAAGACACTTGTCGAATCATGAATGGCACTCGGGCCATTCCGTTACCACTCGACTGTGGGCGAAAAAAAAAAATAAAAAACCGACTTCGCATATTTATACAGACAGCCTTGCGAACGTCATATCCTCATCCACGCAGCCTCTTTCGTTCCGAAATGATTACGCCTTCCCGTTCACCGGGACAGGATGGTTATCCTCAAGATTGCATCCCCTCGAAGACCTTCACTCCGACTCGACTCTTCTGCTACGCTCGCGTCTCTGCTTCCGCGTTAAAAAATTTCACCCAAAAAATAAAAAAGACAGAAGAAGAAAAAATACGCTCATCTCGCAATTTCTGCGATTTCGGTGTACAGGTGTCAAGGTCGTATTTTATTCCCCCTCGTTGCCACATTGTTCCGAATTTTTCGTGTTCAACCTGTGAGAATATAAATAGACAACGTATCAACGTTTTTATTGCAATAAAAAATTTGAAATGAATAAGTTTTTTCTGTATTTCTTGGGATTTTTTTAGTAAATACATTTTCAGTACATTAATTCGGCTTTCGACGAAAATTTCTCGCCACCGTATAAATTCCAACGACTTACCACATTTGTAATTATTATCCACTGATGAAGTCAATTCTAGTCGTTTTTGCGCGTTTATTTTATCAGATTATTCCAAAGACGTAATTTACAATTTCTTTTTAAATTCTACAAATTTATTTATATGTTTTCCTTTGTATTTCGGGCGCTTTACTCTTTTTTTCTTTCGTTTGCTTCACATCGCAGGAGTTTGGGAGTCGAGATTATCGCATGGGATCGCGAAGAAGGGTTTGCTAAAGGGCCCAAAACGTGACGCACGATCGTACGAAATTCTGGATGGACCGAACAACGTGGAAAATTCCACACCAACCCCGGGCTAACCGACTTTGGCGTTTGCTTCCTACTCACCATCTTACAACCACTCTCGTGTTTCGTTTCTTTCAATACCTTCGTGCAACGAGCTAATGAGCAGCCAACATTTTTTTGTTCCATTCGCGTCACGCCTACTCGACCACTTTGCAGATATAGACACGCATCTTTCAGAATCATTCCAGACGCACTCGTCCAAAATTCGAAGATCGAATTCGGAAGAAAATAATCGATGAAAATAATAACGAGCAAAGACGACTTCGAAAAATATCTTTCCACGACTGAAATTTTCACCAAACAAAAAAAAAAGACGATACTAGTCCGTATTTTCAGGATCCAGAAATAACTCCAAAAGTCATTCTCACCCAGCACCAATACCGCAAATAATCCATCGATCAAATATTCGAAAACAAATAGTTCATTAAAATTCAAACCAACTTCACACTCATCAGCCAGTCACTCCCGAACACTCTCCCAATTCTACGAAAGAGAAAAAGGAACCCCAACTAAACCATTTGCCCAACTCCACTCCGTCAACAATTACACCCCAAAACCAAAAAAACCATAAACCATCCTCCCCCCAACAAAAAAATCAATACCAGTGAAATATTAATTCCCCTCGTTCTTTTTTTTCAAATTCATTTCCTCTTCTTTCTTCTTCAAAACTTTTCAATCCCTCTCGTTAGTTCTTGGAAGACATGACTGCACTCCAACAAGCACGAGGCTCGTCTCTTTTTTCGTCCGGTGATCCGCGCATGAATTTTCGGGCCCCGAGTGTTTGTGCGTGTGCGTGTGTGGTGATCACGTGGCTCGTGGGGGCCAACTTTTCGAGGTAGAATGAGGCATGGAGGATCCTCCTCCTCCCCCGGCCTGCCCCTTGCTCCTCCGGTTGTCCGTTGCCTTTCCACCCTGGGAGAAGGAGCAACGGGGGCTATTGCTCAGGATGAGTGGCCGAGTGGTGTACTTCCTTCGAACGACCGAGCGAAGACCCCGCGAGGTCCTGGGGCGGGGGCCCCCTTCGGGTAATTGGGATCCTGCGGTCCTCCCCCTCCCCCCACCCCTTCCCGCGTGTTATCCTATCCTCGTCTTATCCCCAGCTCGTCGGTGGTTGCTCGTGTTGCGATGAGCCAGCTTCACGTCCAACTGGTGGGGGACTGCCCTATGTAAGCCCTCGGACCGCCGTGGTCCAGACCATCCAGCAGCATCAGGAGATGAGCCAAGGACACGCGCGAGTCTTCCTCGTGTTGCAACATTTTACATCGAAACCAACGTTTTTGAAATAACAAAAAAGAGTCAGATAACTCCCGACAGGATTACGCATTCAATTGTCGTTTCACAACAATTTGTGCGATCACGGTTTATTATCGAAAGACAATCCTCGACATATCGTTCACTGGCAATCGGAGAATTTATTCATTTTCGCGATAACGAATCGGCAACGATTATTCGGTAGAATGAAGTTCGTTCACGTGGTTATCGTGATTTCGGTATTTTGCGGAATCGACGGGGCTGACAGAGGACGAACGAGGTATCGAGGACGACAGTTGCCCTTCGACGAAAATATCGATGGTAAGTCGTTTTATTGATTCTATTTGTTTGCTCGTTTCATTTATTTTATTTATGTATTGATAACTGGATTTTACGAAATTCTAATTCGACGAGACCATATATTTTTTTTTATCAAGCGTTCAAATCATCGATTCGACAATTTTTTTCATGACACATGAAAAAATTAATACAGAAATATTTTTATTTGTACAAACATTTTAGATTCTTAGAAAGTAAAAATAATAAACTCGCCGAAAAATGAAAAATTCTATGCAAACCTAGAAGACTAGAAGATCGATAGATCATAAATAATAATTAGCATTCAGACGTAAAACGATCCACTTCAACGAAATTCCGGTAAACGTCCAAAAAAAAATATATCAAACAAGATTTTTTACATTTTGTTTTTTTTTTTATCTTTTTCGTTTTTAGATACGGAAAATCCGTCGGCTCATGCGGATCTGCAGAAGGTGGAACGCAGACAGGACGTTTTGGAGGCTTCGGACGGAGTGGAAAATCTAGACGAGGAGGTTGCGGGAACCGACGATGAAACGTCTATGTCCGAATCGGGCAATGGAGTAAGACAGTATCAGGGATTGTGGAATCAGGAGTCGATGGACGAACCTGTTCAATCGATCAAAACGACGACCGGTCCACCGCAGCAGCCACAGCCACCTCAGTCACCTCAGTCGCGATATCATTCGCGTCCGACTCAACGACCCCTGACTCAACCCCCGCTGCAACCCCAACCGCAATACCAACCACAACCGCATTACCAACCCCAACCGCAATACCAACCCCAACCGCAATACCAACCACAACCCCAGCCACCGATCCAACCGATTCAACCGATCCAACCGATCCAACCGATCCAACCGATCCAACCGATTGAACCGATCCAACCGGTCCAACCGATTCAACCGGTCCAACCGATTCAACCGATTGAACCGATCCAACCGATTGAACCGATCCAACCGATCCAACCGGTCGATCCAATGCAACCGATTCAACCGATTCAACCTATCCGACCGATTCCACCTGTCACACCAATCCTACCGCATCCCCCAATGCCGTCCGGATGTTTGAATCCACGCGGACAATTTCCCAGTCAAAATAGTTGCGCCAACTATCTCAATTGTTGGGATGACGTCGTGATCGAGCAACAGTGTCCCAATTCGCTTCTCTTCAATGACGTCACCGGTCTGTGCGACTTTGATTACAACGTAAACTGCGGCAGCCGACCAGCTGCTACACCAAGTAAGTCTTACACGCTACAGACTTGAATTTCCAGTTCAATTTTATCATCAATCGGTGCATTTGACGAGAAAGAACAAATTGGCGCAATGGCTGATAATATTAGTGCAATTATTTGGAGTTTGCTGTTCGTTGAGAAAAGAATATAGCCGGAATTTCGATTTTGTTTATTTGAGTTACATCTGCGAATATCAAAAATAAAAGGAACGTTTTCTTTTTTATTAAATTAAAAACGGTCTCTTAAATAATTATTCATTTTCAGAGTTGAATGTAATAATGATATTTTTAGTAGCATGTCGTCGTAACGAATTGTTCATATTTTATATTATTATTTTTATAATAATAATATATCATATATTTATATACGTTTTATTGATGGCATATACTTTTTTATCGATGACTATCGCGTAATAATTGTGATGAGGTGAAACTAATTGATCCAATTGATATTCGATCGTGAAACATTTCGAGAAAATCAGGTGTGAATGATGAATTAAAAATGATTCGGAGTTTCATTGAGTCTGAATAAATCTCATGGTATTTCATATTTTGATGCGTAGCTTGGTCGACTGGAGAGTGCAAATTACTTTGATTCATGCAGTCGATGGTATACCTACATGGTTTAAAATATTCATAATATGAATGTGCAAAAAAAAAAATGTTGAATTATTATACGCGTTCAATCTCGTGTTACACGATGCATTAAGGGATGTTCGAGATATTAGGGCGAAGATAATTTGAATACGAGTCAGGGCCTCGAAAGATCGATGCTCGCGATTAGAATTCATTCATTATGCAGCGGGTTGCGAGTCACGGCGCCAACCACGACCGAAATAAACGCAACAGGAACGAAAGATATAAAAAAAAATGAAAAATATATAACTCTCAGAAAGAAATTTGTAAAAAAAAAAAAGATCAAGACACGATGCTCACAGTAGGAATGAAGAATCGAGGGGGAGATGAGCTTGAGGCGAGGTGATTCGGGACATTGCAACAGAAAAAAAATAACTCGAAAATACGTAGCGAGAGATAAAAATAGAATCGACCAATCGTGCGAAGCTGCACAGCTAGAAATTTATTTGCCGATGGATCGGTCGATTGTATTGTGATTATTATCTCTGTTTAATTTTTTCAATTATGTACGTTGTGATGATTATCCGAAATCGGGTTCGTTATCGATAATGAATCAATACTTTTCGCAGAACCTCCGCTGCCCAATGGTTCGAAGAGATGCCCGGATCCGAACGGACGTTACCGAAGTGCCACCAATTGTTCAGTATTTTTCGTTTGCCTATCGGGCAGTCCGATCAAGTTCAATTGTCCTCGTGGATTGGTCTACAACGACGTGAGTGGCCATTTTTGTAATTTACTATTTTTATATTTTTGCGTCTTTTTATATTCACAAAATTCACGTTGAATATATGTGACACGAGTCGGAATGTGTGAATATATAACGAAAAATACGTGATCCCGTTGTCACTGTTTTGTCTTTCTTTCGTGAGAATCCACGGTCGTTCAACCCGCCCGGGGATCATCCATTCGAAATACCGTTTTCGCATACACGACCAGAATAATTTGGCAATGTGAAGTCACGTTACCAATTTGACGGTACATTGGCCAGGATTTAACAAAACAAGTTTTTGAAAAAGTAGTTTGATAAGTGATTTGTGCAATTTATACGATAAATGACCACGAATGCTATTTTAAAACGATGAACTGAGTTTTCACGTTTTTTAAAATCAAAAGTAGTATTAATATATTTTATTATTTCAATATTTCTCATCAACTTTATATTCCATTATTTTATGGAACTTTATGACTGAAAATTGAATAAGAAATATTGTTCGGCAATTTCACTAGTAGGCTATACGATTTAGTTGGTATGTGATTTATTTGACTTATGGACCATGCCACAGATTCGTATTGTGACTCAAATTACGAGTTCCAGCCGAATTAAAATAAAAGCAAAATTATCTTCGAGCTTATAAAAATGCTCTGCCATGGTCGATCGATCGAAAACAATTTAAGACTGACAATTTAAAATGATCCTCTATGAGGAAGTATTTCCATATTTTTTTTCGCAAATAAGACATTTTCTGCAAATGAAATTTTTGAATATTTTAGAAAATTTCGACACATTTCGATATCAAAATTCCAATGAAAATTGTTTGAATGATCGCATAGCTTCCTGTATGAGGAAGTAAAAATTGAATAATTTTTATTGAACGATTGCAGGATTATGGTGTGTGCGACTACGTCTACAACGTGGATTGTCAAGGTGCAGCGACACCGAGACCGGAACCCCTTACTCTGCCAACGCTACCCCCGCAGCCTCCGACCCCGAGATCCGAACCGACTTTCGCCCCCAATTCCTACCCCGACATCCCTTGGATGGCAAAATCTTCGAAACCCGACGCCTGGCACCAGAGACCCGTCGGTTCTCAAGTGGAAGTCGACAAGGTGGAAGCGTTGCAAAGCCAACCTAACGGTTCCGTGATAATCGATGCAACGGAACACCCAACGATTTTGAGTCCTTGGGAATCGATGCACACGGTTCCCGCTGAATTGACGAAAGTACCGTGCGAAAATGGGGCCGTACACAGACTCAACGACGCTTGCAGCAGCGTCGTCGTTTGCAGGGACAATCATCCCCAGCTCGTTCAGTGCTCACAGGGCCAGACCTACGACAGACCTTCCGACTCTTGCCAGCACTTTACCGTCGCGAAATGGTAATTATCTGAGACACAAAGTCAAGACCTATTTTTTGTAATTTGGTTTTTATTATTCTTCTTACAACATTTTTTTTAGTCGATTTAAACGATGAAGTATTTTTTTTTCTGATAATCGAAACTTGTTGCATATTTTATCTTATTTTATTTATTTGTTTACAGCTAATCAACCAGCCACACTAGATCCACATACGCTTCGTACTACCTACTAGCTAATTATACGATACGATAAGTCATTTTTCTGTATCTTACTGTAACAACTGTAATAATTATAATAAACTCGAATCTTTTTTTGTACCATTTTTTGACTTGTCTATATAATAGCCTCGAGTCTTCAGATGACTGCGAGGGTTGAAAATGAAATCTGAATCAAAACGTCGATATAATGTGGGACGAAAAATGGGAAGAGAGCTCGAGAACTCTTTCGTGATGGAAAAAAAATTATTTTAAGCCTTCGAAGCCAATCGCCAGGATGAACTTTGTATAGTTATTATTAATATTATTATTATTATTATTATTATTATTATTATTATTATTATTATTATTATTATTATTATTATTATTATTATTATTATTTTTATTATTATTATTATTAAACTTTCATATAGTGATGGAATCAACCTCATCAATTTTCCGATCGCGTCACGACGACGTCGGTAACACAGATCAGAATCACAACTGGCAAGGATGATAAAGTAGATCATCTTACGATCGAACCTTTCGTCTTAGCAGTAGGTAATTTCTGCAAATGGAACCGTTCTAATTTTTTTTAATATGAATCTGCGTTGATAATTTGTCGGAAAAGTTTTGAAATATGTTGCAGCTGGTAAGCGAGAAAACCTTTCTCATTCAGCGCTCGCGAATTTGTAAAGTTTCGAAGGACCTCCGCGAGAGAACAGCACGTCGCTTGAGTCGCCAAGGACGTTCGAGTGACCTGATTATTTTTTTTTAGCCAGCAGATGCTATTCGTGGCTCCTGTTGAGATTTGTCGAGGCTTATCGATGTCAGGTTGAATGAACCTACCGTCTTGAAATACGGAATATGGTTTTTTTCTAACTATAATGAAAAAAAAAACGTCGCCCGGAGGGTTCCTGCATTGCCTGCACGATACCAACGGGACCAATGTTCTCCACTCTGTGGGCAAGTGGAGCGAAACGGACAAACAACGAAACTGCTCATGGATGCGTGCAGGCTTGCACGGTTTCGGAATTCACGTAGAAGAATCTGGAGAGAAATGATTCTGCTATATATATATATATATATATATATATATATATATATATATATATATATATTTGATTCGAAATTAACCCTAGACCCCTGTAGTCGGGTCACTCGTGTCCATTGGATTTTTTAGCTACTTACTGTATACCAAACATTTTATAAAAATTCTGAAATATTGTATGTCTATTCGATATTATGATACAATCATTATTTTATATTTTTTTAAAATGTGTATGGCATAAAAAATTCAAAATGGCGGTAAAATGTGGTTATAGCATGGCGTTATAAAAAATGGAAGACATTAATGACCCCACGACAGGGATCTAGAGTTAATTCTGTACACTCGAGTTTGTGGGATTAAAAACAATTTTTTTTTATTAATCCCATAAAACTCATGGTTCGAACATCATTTTTCAGCTTGAGATACACTTTTTCGTTCCCTCAACTAAAACATAGCAGGTCAAAAGATGGAATAATAGTTAGATGAATAATTGATGCTAATTATTAAAAAATCATCATTGTTCAATTGTTAGTAAATGATTATTGGAAAAATTCGATGAAATAAAATGGTAAATTAGTGCAATCAATACCTCCAAATCTGAACCCAGAATTTCAGAATCCTCAATCCGAAAACAAAATGGTCCTTCAATGCCCAATTAAAAACCTTCATACCCCTCGACTGTTCCAAAATGCAATCTGGAATGAAAAAAATAAATGTTTCAAAAATTTAATAAAAGAATGAAACTCCCGAATATTCGTAAAATTATAGAGTGTTGATAGCAATAAAAAAAAATCAGTATAGTCCGAAGCAAGCGATTGCTCGAACGATCATCGTCAAGAATATCAGCGACCGCAAAGCGATATCACACTTTCCCGGCTTTCATGAGGGGCGGGCGGACGGGGGTGGGGGACCACGCCCGCCGTCTGCACTTTTGTGCACCAAAGTAAATCGTTGTGTATACGATTGCCGACTGAGAAAGGGTGCTCGCCGGTGCGTGTAAATTGCGGATCGTATATTAGTCTCGCTGCGCGCCCGGTAAACTCGAATGCCAGATGTCTGATACATAGTATACGATACACACGAATTAATTAAAACAAAAAAGGAGGTCGACGTGATAAAGGCAATAGGCATGTGGCACGAGGAATGAGCTACTGTTCATGATAAAAAAATATATATATATCTATATCAATTGTTTTCACTTTGTATCAGATTGAACCCATATATAACATATAACAACCATATATGACATTGAAACGCGATATTATCGTCACGATTGTTAGCCATCTTCTTATCACACTCAATATTCCTACTCAGAAAACACAAATATCTCGAATCATCGAAATCACGATTTTTTAATTTTTCGTATTATTCAAAATGAAATAAATTATATGATGCGATTAAATTCACGACGTTTGAATTTTGGAGGGTCCATACACATCCACACACACACACATACATTTTAAGCAACGGGACATTTTGAAGAGGTTGACATCAAAATACCGATCAAAATTTTTCCGAACGTTACGTACAAATTTTCTTATTTTTGCTTTCTCGATGACAAAGCGATAAAATGATGGTGTCGTCGATGAATGTTCCCGGACCTATCAGTCAGCGAGTGCCATTGCGAAAAGTGCGGTGGGCAATCGGGGTGACGCGATTTTAAGGGGGAATAGGCGCAACAACGATCGAAGCGAAAGAAGGAGAGAGCTAAACGTTTCGCGAGATCGTGAGGCGCTTACGCACCGTCTTTCCTCGTCTCCTTCCTCGGCGAAAGTTACCCGGCCTATCCCACCCTGCCTTATTGCACCTCGATGGGTTGAGTAAACGCGATCTGGCCTGGGTTGCGAAGAAAAAAAATTATCGCGGAATCTTCGTAGGCCAATAAGGCGCGATGATGCTTATGGAAATAATTCGATTGTAATCGACAGGTCGGAAAAAAATACGGTTTCGTGCCGTTCGAGTCATCCGAGAATCATGAAAATGCAGCTTCGCTATGGGATTCCAAGTGTGGAATATTGCAGATTAGAGAATTTGAGTGCAAAAGGCGTAATCTGAAAATTCAGATCTGAATCATCGGGAATTATTTGATAGGATGTTTTTATTACGTAGCGTTCCAGTGCATGTGAACTGGAAGCCATTGATCCGCGACAGTAGTTGGAGCTCGTGTCAGTGCACGGATCAGCCGCTAGATGGCCGAGGCGTGAAACGTTTCTTGCAGGCAGTGGGACGTCATTGATGTTATATATACGGAGTCTGGATGATGGTTCGACATCGCTTCTTGGCATAATTGCTTAGATCAAAGTGTAGTATCTGTTCTTATCAGCTTAATATCTGGTACATTCCCCATTGGGGAATCCGAATATTAAAATGATTTTTGCATAACGTCTGTCTTTCGGGCTCGCTCGGGACAGACACGGGCCAAACCGGCACTGCAGTGCCGCCGGTGTTGACTCTATAATACCTTAACAAACTCAATTAGTAATAAGTTTTCCCAATAACGGAATACCTGGGAGAACTGTCGTATTATGACTCATAACCCTCAACCACCCCCTACGTACCCTTTGAAATACGTGCAGGCACGAAATTTTAAGCGTACGCTTCAAAATTTGAACAAAAATTGGTATTCTCTTCTTGTCAATTCTGTTCGAATTTATGAAAATCTATATTGAAATAGGGGAAATAATATCTTCCTACAATAATAAACAATTTAAACTCATTTTTAATATGAATGCTTGTAGAGATCCGACCGCATCGTGTTTTTAATAGAAATATCAATAAACCAATTGAATCCCTTTTAAACCATTCTATAAATACGCAATTCAATCATAAATTTCTAACAAATTCTCATTTTTCAACCCAAATATTTGTAGAACCAAACCAATGATGTTTTTCCATTTCAATTATTTATATTTCTATCAATATATAAACTTCGAAGTTTCGATCATGAGATAATCAAGAAACGTGCAATTTATTCATAAATTTCCATTTTTCTTAAATTCCAATATTTCTAAATACAAGAAATTCGTGTTTCAAACAGAAATAGTGTACGACTAAAACCAAGTTGGATCACTTCCAATCATATCACGAACAGTCGACTCGATGTGCTGATCGTATACATAAACGTTATACGATAAGATGTAACGATACTGAAATTCATAGACGGGAGCATACGTAAGCGGGAGTGTGCGAGGTGAATACCAGTTAGTTAAGTATGCACGTATCGAGTGTTGTATGCGCGTAGCGCAATAATCGACGTCCGTGACACGAGGAGGGCGACGCGGAAGGCTGTCCGTTAATTTTTATCATCACCTGTCTGCAGTATACGCACAAATATGTCATTATACAGGTTTCGTCAAAACCTCGAACAAATTAATAGTTTCATACTCGACGATCAGAGAAAAAAAATTGATTTTCTTTTCATCCGTTGGAATTTTTTTTTTTGTTAGCCTTAAATCATTTCCTGCTCATTTGATATTTGATCCGAACGTTTTATCAATTTACCAACTTAATCTTGAAAGAAATGGTATGAAATTTTTTTTGTACACGTAAGATTACAATAAATCGATATGCCAAATTTTAAACCGATTCATTGTACAGTTTCTTCATTAAAAATTTTTCTAAAAAGCGTCTATTCTATTTAAAAAAAACGGATATTCCACTCAAGGCAGAATCCTGCTTTGGAAGGCACGAAAAATCGATTCTTTTATTACTTATGGATTCCTAATGTATCTAAGAATATTTATCCAAAGTTATAGAGGCTAATTCACAATATTTTCGAATGTACATCTTCCGAAAACGAAACAGTGACAAACAGTTAAAAATCCAGAACCTGAAACAATAAAAAATTCACGTGGTGCGGATTTTTTCAATCAACAAAATGTAGTCTTAATTGTAGAAGTGGATTCGTTGTCAATGAGTGTGATTACCGGTTTTGACGCGCCCTGTACAAAAGTGCGACATACCCCATATAGCATTTTGACATACATTTGATATCCATTGTATATACTCCTGAGGATATTGAATATCCTATGTATATACCGATATACCGCAGCGTATATCTAATGGATATCCATTGTATCAGCAAAGGAGACACTTTCTTATATCCATTGCATATACATTGTATATACTCGCGTATATGCATAGTATGTCCATCGGATATACGGTATATACGCGTATATCCGATGAACATACTCTGCATATACACGGGGACATCATATGTATATACAATGTACTAAAAAACTGTCTCGCAGGTATATAAAGAAAGGAAAAAAAAATAGGAGACGCGGGGACTCGATCCAGGGTTCTCGCGGTTACTAGTCCGACGCGCTGCTCACTGCGCTACGCCGACTTCGATGAATATAGTATTATTGATCTCTCATAAAAGCTAACCATTGTGACTTAGGAACTTCGCGAAGTAAAGTCGGAGTTCGCATGTACAAGTATGTATGGACTATATACAGACCATGTCGTCTATATATAGACTTTATATAGTCTATATATAGACTATATAGAGTCTATAAATAACCTATATATAAATTGTATTTTCCCAATTCCATATATAGTTTATATATAATTTTCTTACTTGGGTGTTGATAGCTTGATTTTTTTCATGGACATGTATAGATATACATTGGATATTATATGAATATGTCGATGAAACACGTTCACATAAGAGTATTTGGCGTATATCCATATAATGTGCAATGGACACCCGTGCAGGTATATACATGCATGTAAGTCGTATGGATATCCATAGAACACCTTTTCCGGTATGTCGACATAAGAGTTTTTGCCGCATGTCCATACAATATATTTTGAACGTTCGTGCATGTATATACATGTATGTAAGTCGTATGGATATCCATAGAACATCCGGTGCTGTATGTCCACATAAGGGTATTTTCCGTATATCCATACAATGTGCTTTAAACGTTCGTGCATGTACATACATGCATGTAAGTCGTATGGATATCCATGGAACATCTGGTGCTGTATGTCCACTTAAGGGTATTTTCCGTATATCCATACAATGTGCTTTAAACGTTCGTGCATGTACATACATGCATGTAAGTCGTATGGATATCCATAGGATATACAGGATATCTTTTTCACATTATGGATATCCAATGGATATACATGGAACATTTGGTGCTATATGGGACGGTACGCGAAGTCGAGACACTCGTTCCGGACGTAATACTCGTGCGGTCGCAACCGCAACTTAGACTCCGGTAGCCCATGCGCACGTCGGATACTCGCGAACCTTCGTGTAAATAAAGAGCTCGTTGACTTGTGCGAGCTGCCGGTATGAATCTGCGGATTATCAAAGTGTGCATTCGCGCGAACTCACGTTCGAAATAACCGATGACGTCACTCGCGTTTGTATCAAGATTTTATCGACATCAGGGCAGACACACTTTCATCATGTCCGTGAACCGATTGTTTCACAGGACTCGGAATGTTCTTTATTCGTTCATAAGCCTCACATGAGGGTCCATCACCCATTTTTTCGTTGACTCGAATTGTTTGACTTTGATTTTCGAAATTTCCTTGTCGTTTTATATTTCATGTTTTATATTTCCATGATTCATCAATTTTCGTACTATATTTTTAATATACACTTTGCAATCATTTTATGACGTTTCTGATGAGTCGTGAATATCGGATAATTTCTTATTTCACTGAACTCATTAATACCGACTTAACTCGTGACATCTGGAGTCGTTAATTTGAATTAAGAGTCACAAAATGACACGAGTGATAATAATTATTATTCAATGAGGAATAAAGATTATTTGTTATCGTCATGTCGACAACATTTTTTCCAATTCTTCTTCATCATCTGTCATTGCCCATTGGCAACATTGGCAACGGATAAATTCCAATTGCATTTACTCCATAATTGATTCAAGTAATTTTCATATTTTTCGATACATAAAATATACATTTTTAATATTTTGTATGTAAATATATACCACATTGCTTTATTCTTTTCCTGTGGAGACTTCAATCTTTAAAAGAGCGTGAATAATGTCTATCGATTTAAAAAAATCGATGCATTATCATTTTTCCACGTCATTGAGCTTTAAAGCGTCTGTTCCGGTGCCTCTATCAGCTTTCTCAAATAAATGATTCATCATTCAAGATCGCCAGTTTTTTTTTTCAAATTCCACATATTCGATCTTTATCTTATTTGATTTATTTATTATTATTTTCGTTGAAACAATATATGCACCGCCAGCTGCAGCAACTCGTCGTTGTTCGTCGAGCGAACGCGTAGGAAGTATAACTGCATTTCTCAAACGTGACACACCGGTCCCAGCCTCGGTAGTCACTACCCAATATCGTGTACATTGTTATCGCACGTATACCTATACGTTCATAGGTATATCCGATGCAAACGCATGAGTGTTTGCATCGGATTCCTCCGGGGTTTCCGAGGCAGAAACACGTGCTCCTCGTTGGTACGTGTGAGCCCTGACTAACGAGATTTTTTATCGACCATTGACCGAGCAACAGAGGCGAACAATGAGTAAATTCATTGAGAATTCAATTTGAAGAATAACCAAACAAGTAGATGACAAGGAATCCGAACGTTCACACACCTACGATAAAACCATCGTAGTTTTACGTTCGGTCATACATTTTAAAATGTGCGGTCAAAAGTCACGGAATCTTTTAAAAAAAAAAATTGTATAATCCTTTTCGAGCCCGTGTCAGTGCACGAATCAGCCGCTAGATGGCCGAGGCGTGAAACGTTTCTTGCAGGCAGTGGGACGTCATTGCTGTTATATATACGGAGCCTGGACGATGATTCGACATCGCTTCTTGGCATAATTGCTTAGATCAAAGTGTAGTATCTGTTCTTATCAGCTTAATATCTGGTACATTCCCCATCGGGGAATCCGAATATTAACATGATTTTTGGATAACGTCTGTCTTTCGGGCTCGCTCGGGACAGACACGAGCCAAACCGGCACTGCAGTGCCGCCGGTGTTGACTCTATAATACTTTAACAAACACAATTAGTAATAAGTTTTCCCCATAACGGAATACCCGGGAGAACTGTGGTATCATGACTCATGATCCTCAACCACCCCCTACGTACCTTTTGAAATACGTGCAGGCACAAAACTTTACACGTACGCTTCAAAATTTAAACGAAAATTGGTATTCTCTTTTTATCAATTCTGTTCGAACTGGAAAAAAATATATTGAAATATTAAAAAAATCATATCTTCCCTTAATAATGAACGAATGTTCTTGTAATGGACAAATACGATCACAAATTCTCGTTTTCGAATATGAATCTTTTCGAAAACATTTTATAATTCTTTTCGACGCTTCTCGACTCAAATATCAAATTCGACTTTGCTCTCCCTCATGGTACAAAAGAACGAGCCAAACTAGACTTTGAAAAAAATAAAAAATAAATGTACATAATCGGTCCATCATCGTCACAATATTCAAACCGTCCGTACCACATTCCCACAACTTTATCAAATTCACTGATTATACCTTTTTTCCTCCCACATTTACGCTGGCCATTTAACGAAAAATGTCCAACCATTAAATTATTTCCTGTTAACCAATGAAAAAAATACCATGATTTTTTGGTTTATGTCATTCGAATTTGTCAATTGCAAAAAAAAAAAAACTTGTTTCGAATGTTTATTCCAATAATGAATATTTTTCAGGACCTTTTGCAAAATTCTGCGTGTCTGCAGGTGTCTCTCGTAAAACTGGGTAACCTTGCCAGAAATTTCGCAATTGCGACCGTGAGGACGGCGGGGCGGGGAGGGGGGGGGGTATGTGAGAAAAATGTACTCGGAGCTTAGCTCATACATCGCAAGCATCCGTACCGGAGGCTACAAGCTGTTCCAAATTACATTCTACATGCCATAACTTCATACATCACACGGTACATAAGTATATATATATATACACATATGTAGGTTGCGTGTTTGTGCGTGTGTGTTATACGACGGCTATTGCATCGATTCGTCGGAGTGTTGAAAATCCGGTTTGTGAAAACCATGGCAACACGAGGGCGCGATAGGCCTCGGGGCTAATCGCAAAACATTTCATCGGGGTTCCTCTCTGCGTTCTGCAGCCCGAAGGGACACAAATTCAGTACCAGACCGGCGCGAACTTCGTTCCCGTATCGTCCTTCTCGGAACGCATTATAGTCACAACGTCAACCGATAAACGAGTTTTTCGATATCCCGAACAACGCATCGCGTCCATACATTTGCGGTTTCATTCACCGAGAACTCGTAAAATTCGAAATCTCATTTAATGGTTATTGCCTCACGCATTCTTTCATTTGGGATATATTTTTTACCACCCCCCCCCCCTCTCCAAGCTATTATACTGTATCATTGAATATTCTTTTTGTGTCATTATTTCAGTAATCGACATTTTAGATAATGACATTGAAAAAATTATTTCAGTATTGTGTTCTGTAATCGATCAATTTTTTAGGCAATCTTCTTGATTTCCCATTGTTCAAAATTCATAATATTCCTAAAACTCAAGAGAATGCGAAAATCCAAAATTATTTTTAATGTCATTTTAGTTTTCTAATTTCAGATATTTTTTTTACTTCATAGCTATTATACGATTTTCGTGGAAGCTCAAACAATTTCAATTATTTTTTATGATCATTTAAATATATTCACATCTTAGAAAACGCTATTAAAAATGTATCTCATTATGGTCCTCACTAATTCACAAATGCATTTGTGATATTTTCCGTAAGAAATTATTTTTCAAGTAACGGCTGATGAATAATCAAAAAAAACATTCGATTCGTGAAAAAGCAAAAGTCAGTAAATTCAAAACTCTAGAAGTTTCGTCACATACATAATTCAATCACCGCATTCCGGCTTAACATAAATATACAACGTATCGATGCCATAATCACTTCGGAAACTGACTGCGAATGAAAACTGAGACATCTTCGATAATTACACACGCATCGTCAGTCGCATAATGAGTCTTATCTAACTCGACGTTGAACCTTTTGCTCGATGAGAAAACTTTCCGTAAATATATATATATTTTTTTAAAATTTCATTGGCGAAAAAAGGAAAAAAAACAAAATATTAACGATCGAGACAGACGGAGTGACGATATTCGAAGACGACTATCACCTCTCGTCGTTGCAAAATCTTTCACTTTCTTGGGTTCGGTGAGAATGTCGCATGGATAAAATTCCGAATTAATGATAGTAAAGTTCAGACATTTTCGTTACACGATCGACGATCCCCGAGAAAATTCATCTTACGGTCTGGCTCACGAGGTCGACTGCCAAGAGATTACCAGAGTGTTGATGAACTCGTATTACATTTCCATTGTTCGAGTAGTCTTGGCAGTAGATATAACAATTTGCAAACGAATATACAAATAATTTCATTTATTTGTTAAACAATTTTATTATCAATTTAAGTCAATATACATATTGACTAGTAACGGTTAATAATTATATAATGAATTAATATTGTCTATGACAGATATGATAAATATACAACTGTAACTATATTGTAACTATACATGATTAATCGTACAACTATATTGTCTATACCAAAACGACCTGATAAATAAAAGTTCTAGAATCTATTTCAATAAAGATTTAGCTTTATTGAATTAAAAACAAGATTGCTACATATTTTTCGACGTCACCAATATGTCCTCGAATTTTTCCAGACCACAGAATAAGTAACAATAATAAATTACCAAAACTTTTTAAAAAACTACTCAGGGGTCATTTTGACCACGTGTGATCATCGTGTTCGTTCCAATATAATCCGATTGGAAAGGGTAATCGAACGGAACGTTTGCCAGAATGATAAATCGACATTTCAAATCGTCTCCAACCGCTGACTTTCTACATCCTCATCCTACGCGCTATCCGGGCAAGTTCAAAACCTTTCAACGAAGCAATTCAGAATGTAGGCTGCAATGCCGTGCAGCAAAAGCTTTATCGTGCCCGACACTCGGATCCATGCCGCAACTATGATGACACGTTTACGAGTGAAAATTCAGATTCGCTGCCGTGCCGCGTCGGAATGTTTTCACCATTACTGAAATATATAGATTATAAATAAAGATCGTCGATTCTAATCGCTCAAGTGACTTTCGTTGGATTGAGTAACGCCGTGAGAGCCGATTGATAATTCGTGAAAAAAAAATAAAAAGGACGACAAAACTAATCTATTCCTCATGAACAGATGCTTGTCGTGGAATGTCGGTAACGTAGGGATCTCTCCGAAATCAGAGGAACCGCTCTACAAACCGGTCAATAAAATTTTAAACTGGATGAACCTTCTCAACATACTTCCAGAATTTGTTTTTTTATCATCACCAAAGTACTGCACCAAAAAATGTTATTGTAGGAAACCGAGAATTCTTCATAAATTATAAACAATTTTTTTTCTGATTCAGTCTACATGAAAGATAGGTTCCTTCTGTTTTGACTTTCTCGACTTTCTTACTTCAGTCATTATTTGTATAGGAACCTCAACATTTGAAAATATATATTTTTTTTCACATATTTTAAGTCACTTTGAACCACCTAATCTTTTGGGAGCGCCCAAATAAAAGTAAAAACATCAAAATGAAGACCACTTTGATATATATATATAAAATCGGCAACTCTCGTAACTCCAATCCTATACAAGATCAACATCGAAACCATCATTCTCGCGACTGTTACACGTAATATTACACGTAATATTCTTCACTGTTACAGATCGTTCGGCAATGGTGTTACGGTAAGAAGTAAGTTGTTACGCAACATATCTTACGATCTCCGAACCGCGTACACAGAAGTATCTCGCGAAGGCATTCGCACACTGGCAAAAATAGTTTTCAGTAAGTTTTACTATGTACGTGGCATAACAGGGATCGTGAAACGTATATATACGTGTATTTGTAACCTGGCTCGGCAATGCGATAGACAGAACGACCGTGTGGCCACTCGCTCGAGGTGAAAGACTCTTGGAGCGTCGGGCTTAAGGTTAAAACCCTGTGACATTTTGGTTGATATGGACTTTCACCGAGGTTGCCACCGGCTGCCGCCACGCGGTTGCTTTCTTCGCGTTTTCGTTTCAATAACGTTGTGGCACGCCGATGTGCATATATAAATACGGATATATGTGTGTACAAGCATACCGAATGATTATTACACGATTCGTAACCGTGGGCCGGCTGGGATAGCCACAGGGCGCGGTCCATGCCTCTGCCTGGGCTTTCATCGGTCGCGACACAGCGCAACAACGTGTTCCGCGTCTACCAACCGAACCCGCAACGAGAAATCGCATACCGTTCGACGTACGGACCCTATACCGATCCAGAAAATATCAAATGATCATTTTTCTTATTATAATTTTCCAATTTTAAACTGTTTGTGATTTTTTTCTAATTTTATTTTAATCTTCTTTATCCTTGTAAATTTTTTTAAATGTTTTATTTTATTAGTTATCATCGAGCAAATATGACATAATCATTTTTTTATTATGATTTCTTTAATTATAAGCTGTTTGTGATTTTTTTCTGATTTTATTTTTATCTACTCAATTCTTACTTTTTATTTCTTTTATTCATTTATTTTCTGACTTATAATTTTTTTTTTAATGAGAATTATCATTCCCCATAATCGAGAAACATACATTACTCGAATAAAAAATAATAGAATAATTTCAAACCAGCAAAAATTATTTCGAAATTTCAGACATTCAAACGTTCGAAACTAAAATACAAAAATACAATTTTTAACAAACTTATAGTGTATAAAAAATATAATAAGATTTTCTAGCTGATAACGCAATTCAAAGAATTAAAAATCTATGAAATTTACGTGGAATCGAATATATTCGCTTGACGTTGAAACGAAAATTGCAACTCGATTAGCTCATTGTGGAAAACACAAAAAAATTCAAATATAATTTTCGGTCTATTTTGCGGGGACCGGCAAGTACCTCGTTAGGGTAACGACGAATAATCGGTGATTCAGGCATTTGCAACGACATCGATAATAAGACGCCGGAGGCGATCAAGCGCGGGACAATTATCGAGAGTCCCGTCCCGCCTCGTTCGCGAGCAATTATAACTGGCGCGATCGCCGGTCATCCGGTGGCCGATGACCATGACACGAATAAAATGATCGCTCCCCTTCAGCTCGACTTTTGCGATGCGGCATGGTCCGAGAAATTCTCGATCTCGTTTAAGGTTCTCGCGGATCAGGAACACGAGATATAAAAAAAGAAAGAAAAGTTGCATATACATAGTTATGTCGAGAGTTGCTGCGGGATACAAGCCCAGAGGGCGAGAATGGGTCAAAGAAGACCGCCAGGCTTCTCGATTTGATCATTCCTCGTTTCATGTGCTCGTCGATGGACTCGATTAATACTTTCAACAAAAAACTAACCGAGCTACGGAAGTTCCATAATCGTCCTCTTCGTCGTTTGTCACTTTCTTTCACACTATTCGCGATTAAAGTTGTGCAAATTTGCGTTATCATTGACGGGCCTTATTACTGTGGAAATATTGATAATTTCAGTGATTGAATAGTTTATCTAGGAATCTTGCTGAAAAAGAAATCAATAAGGAGAAAACATAATTCGTGTACCACAATTCAACTTCACACGACAGCTTTTTCAACATAAATTTTATTAACAACGAAGGCCAAGAATTTTTTGTGACCAAAGAAAAAGAGAAGAGCACTTTTATGTGATTATGAACTAAATTTCATATCTTGATGGATTATGGAGCCGGGTGTACAGCCGACAGATATTGAAGGTGCATTATGTTTGTTGAGGTATTATAGAGTCAACACCGGCGGCACTGCAGTGCCGGTTTGGCTCGTGTCTGTCCCGAGCGAGCCCGAAAGACAGACGTTATCCAAAAATCATTTTAATATTCGGATTCCCCGATGGGGAATGTACCAGATATTAAGCTGATAAGAACAGATACTACACTTTGATCTAAGCAATTATGCCAAGAAGCGATGTCGAATCATCGTCCAGGCTCCGTATATATAACAGCAATGACGTCCCACTGCCTGCAAGAAACGTTTCACGCCTCGGCCATCTAGCGGCTGATTCGCGCATTGACACTGGCTCCGACTGCAGTCGCGGATCGTGGCTCCCAGTCCACATGCACTCGAACGCTACGTAATAAAAACATCCCATCAATTATTTCCCGAAAATTCAAAATAAAGCACAATCGATTGTCCTTCTTGTCATGTATCGGTCGAGGAGCATTTTGTAATTACCGGATCATGATAAAATTTCCAAAAGTATAGGGACCACAAAATCATAAAAATAATATTTACGTATGAATAGTTTTTCTCAATTGATTTATGAACTATTTTCACGTTTCAATCACATCTTTCTTGTCATGGACAATAGAATGTTCGAAGCGTAACAAACGCTACTGTCCAATGTGGAGCACAAGTTAGCTTGAATAGCGCAATGCGAACTCGTTGGAAATCTGCGAAGATCGCTGATAGATCGTGCAGCAATCCGTTACGATGAATCGCTTCTCTCGAGTGTTGCAATTCCCACTTGCGTTATCCTGCCAGTCTATTGATACTGTTTCCACACACATGCGCTGTCTCCGTTTCTCCCGGAAGACTGCTGGGGGGCCCTAATCATCCTCATCTGAATATACTCATGCAGGCGCATCGTTATAGGAAGCCGCCGTTATTTGTAAGTACAATTACATAAACGTCTGTGGCCCACAGACAGCAACGGATTTACATTTATTTACACAAAACTATCGTCGCTCCTAGAACTTTCCTATTTTGCATCATTGGATAATCTGTACTCCTACAGGGTGACTGATAAAACCACTCAGCTCCTAAATTCCTACATATATATACTTTAGTATTATTGAAAAATATCCAATTCCACAATCTTCTCAATTGAAATAAATTTTCATTTACACATACAATTTTTTTCCTCAATCGCAATCTAAAATTAAACAAAATTACGAATTAGAAATTGCAATTGTATAGAAGCAAGACATTTATTCTCTATTGACATGCATTTTATGACAAAAGTTATTTTATATGCCTTCGAAAACATTGACATGATGAAACTCTTTCGAATTTTAGTTTATTGAAAATCGAATGACTACTTTTTGGTACGTATCGAATCGTCAGAAGTAGCTTCAAATAGTTTCAAGGACTTTCTTATCACCCTGTATCGATGTCAGCGATACCACCGAGAATTCAGGATGCATGGACCAGTGTTAGGTGTACACGTGTGTACTTGGAAGCGCGCGAATGCGACGTGTCGGTATGGTTTCCACGCGGATTAGACGAGTAAGAGCCCAAGCGTGTGTGCACACACACACACGTGACAGTTCGCTCGAATATGTAGGGTGCAGCTCTCGAAGTGGTTCTCCTTGGCTGATGCTCGATGTGCCGCATTCCGGTTCCTACATGCTGTGAATCTCCACCACTGCGCTTTCCTAATCCCACCATTCTCACCAGTTTTCCACTAAACAGATAACTCGCAGCCCATGCACAATTCGCCGAGTCTCTTGTTAACCACGAAATTTACATTCCACTAGTCGAATTTGTATTGAACAACATCTCCCATCTGCCTCTTCTTCTTCTCCCTCAGGGTAACGGACATTCGTCCCATGCGGGCCAAAGAAAGTTCCATTTCAAAAGTTCCAATAATATTTAAAATGGAATTTCAACCATGCAATCAATCCCGATTATTTAATTACATTTCGTATGCCCGATATGCATCTATTGAAAATAGAACAGAGATACAAATTCGTTATTTTCGTAACTCACTACTCGTACGAGATTAAATCTTCATTTTTATTCTCGAACCTGATCCATCACTCTCTTTTCGTTGGCTAAGAGAAACTGTATGTACACGCTGGAAACATCTATTAATAGTGTTGCTCCAGATGAGGTTAACATATCGACGATCGTGCATCGTGGATGATGCAATTGCCACGGTACTGTCGTGTTTACCGCTGCGTGCGGTAACCGTTGAGGACGTACGAGCGCCAGTCGATTTTTCCAATGGAAACTCCGGCGAGAGTGAATTCTGAATGATATGTTTGTGCTTGATTCGTCAGGCTCAATTCCACTGATTGCTGAATATTTTGTTTCGAAAGTAGTGGTCAATTTGGGACACAGTGTGCAAGTTGTCTATTCGTGTGCTGCTAGTGGAGCCTCAAAGTCAACGTCCCCTAAGGGCATATTAGTTCAGGCTCTTATTAAGAGTTGACTTTTATTCGGGCATTTTTTTAAAGACATTTTTTTTGGGTTTACAGCAATGAAACTAAGTGAATACCATTAGATGATGCTTCCATTTTTTTTACTTTTTAATGTCACTTCTACGACCCTGATATAAAGCAATAGTGACGTCCAGCCGCTTGCGAGAAAAATTTCACACGTCGGCCATCTAGCGGTGGGTCCTCCCACTAGAGTAGCCTCTGGCTAGCTATCAAGTCAGATGATCCCGAGACTCGGTCATTGTGTCGATGCAGCGGCAACTCGAACAAGATGTACGTTTTGCGATACGTGGCTGTAACGACTGTGCAACTGTGGGCACTCGAGCTTCACTTCTGGTACATTCAGAACGGAACCGATCTTTCTTAGACTCCTCCGCAACTATCATGTTCTTCGTCGCTGATCTGTGAAACACGTTTTTCCATCTTGCCAAAGTTTCATTCAACCGATCTTCCTGTCGATCGATCGATGTTTCGCCGTTGTTATCCACGAATCGCCGTTCGCCTATCATTTTGATCTTGCAACGATAGAAACAATAGCTGAAGTGACGAAATTACGTTGATGCATGAAAATCGTTATCGAAAAAAAAAAGTTATAAGGAAGTATAGAGAAAAAAATGTATTGAAATGAAAAAGTTGGTTGTAAGTAATTTAATCCGAATCTAACAACGTTGATTTAAAAATTATAATGGATTTGAAGAAAAAAACGTGAATTTCGATTATGCGATATTAAAATTAACAGATATTTATAGCTTAAGAAATTATGGATAGATTCATTGAATTATGCAATCGGCGTTTTTGTATAGTACAAAGATATTTGCACATCAATCATTTGAAAATGAATAATCAAGGATGAGGTGTTGGTAGGATTGAAAAAAATGTTAAAATATTTGCGCCTCCGGTAAGAAATGCATTGTCTGCAGCTTTTTTCTTTTGTCATCCTCTTTCATTCGTTTCTTTTTTTCCGCTGTTTTCTTTGCCCACAATCGAAGTACCCCGTCCTCATAGCCACTTCCCACCTGCGATTTAGCTCACGCATGCCGATATTGCTTCACAATTAATAAATCTTATGGGAATAAGGTGGGCGTGCATGAAATGACTCGTAACAATAAACGAAAGTCACGAGTGGTCCTTCTGCCGCAGTGAAATTGGAGAAAGGGCTCTAACGGTATACAAGTCTATATTTGGATGTCGAAGCATCTCCTCAAGACCTTCGGTGAAAGATTTCCACAGCCTAAATTATAATACTCAGACAATTCTGTTGGAGATAAAAAAAAATAAGCTGGAAATTAAAACTTGCAATGTGCTCCCTCTGAATCTTAGGAAGTGCACTAATTCCTTCAACGAGAAAGCACTTTCATATATTTTTCAAAATCTTAGGCTTCCTCATTGAGAAATCTTAATTCACTGCCTACGATTTTGAGGAATAAAGTTGGAAGAAAATACATTCGGAAGTTTCCTGTAAGTCGAATTTTTAGATGTTTCAAAACACTTTGAACACGTTGACCTCAAAATGAGAAAACAAGAACTATGATCATCATTCAAAGTTTTCAAAATTGGTCAGACATACAATTATTCGTGGTGGTCTTCCTACAACATTAATTCCATCTCCCTGCCTGATTACGTGAATGAAAAATATATTCCGGAAAAAACCATCGAACAACATTTTTCATCGAAATTTCGAAAACTTTCACTCTTCACAGTTTCCAACTTCCCAATATCACAATCGTTCCAAGTTTTCGCTTTCTTGAACTTTCTTCAACCTTTCTCAAACGTCCTTTATCGATTCCGAGGCTGTTGTCCCGCTGATCGAGCTTAATCGAGGTTTCGTGATCGTCCTGCAAAGTCCCGAGACATCAGGCGGGACCAGGAACATGTTGTGGGATCGACGGTCGGAGAACGTCGATCGGGTTGACCGTGCACAAACGTTGGCAACGGATCATCGAAAACTGGGCGTCACTTGGGAGTCGAGACGCGCGTAAAAATGCGAAATCCGGACGGGCACCTTCGCGGAATAAAATCCGGATCGTCGCGACCGTCTGGTTCGTCAACTTGGGCGAATGATGAAGAAAGAAAAAGAGACGGGAGTGAGACGGCCGCGAATGAAGACGAGACGCGAGGCGAGGCGAGAGACGTCAACGAAAAGAAGAATTCTCAAGGCGGAATTCCAAATCGCAAAACTGTTTTGTATTTCGCACGGCGTACGCTGACGCGCATGCTCGCCTACTCTCGACGGTCATTTTTTCTGGCCACTTTCTACCGCGTTTTGCATTCACGATGGAAAATAACAAAACGGATTGCCAATCAACCCTTCGTTGATTCAATGATGCTTGTGTCGCACCCCGAAGAGAATCGCCGCGCTTTTTTGGTTTTCGTACCTCGGAAGGTAAAACAAAAAGGAATCCTCATAAGATCACTCGCGAGTCTGTCGGTCTGTCCGTCTGTCCGTTTCTCACAGCCAATTTTTTTTTTTTAATGGTATAAACCATGAAGGGTATCATTTGAAAAGGCTTGTTAAGTAGAATACTAACATAGTTTTTAAATTATTTTTTAATAACATATTTAAAAAGATTTTTCTGAGAAATATGCGAAAATCGAGCTCCTCCCCCTCCCCCTCCCAATTACTTCCGAAGCTACTGGACCTAATTTTTTTTGCAAATCAGGGAATTTAACGCCTCTCTTAAAGTTAACCGAAAAATTATAACAAAACTAGTAGGTCTTTTAGATGTCTAGAAATTAATTTTACAAACTGATCATTTTATTTGTGATCGATAATGATAAGCACCTAAAACGCCTGGTAGGTGGTCATATGAGGTGTGGGAGAAGAGAGAAAAAACATGATACGGGACCCTCTGCACGCGAGTCGAACTTGCACTTAACTACGTTTTTTCTTAAATGTTTGCCGTCACTTTGGAAAATTGACGAAAAAAAAACCGACGAGAATTTACGGAAACTGAAATAGGGAAACTTTCGTCGAAAGGTAGTGTCAATTCGACGAGACGTGAAGGTGAATATCAGAACCGGCAACACGATCCACAGACCGTAGACTCTTTCGCAACGATGTGTATCGTGTTTACACCGCGGCTACGTCAAAACTTGGAGGAACGCCAAAAGGACACGCAAAATACGATTTCAATCGACGGCTCGTCGTGTTTCACACGATACCGCCGCACCGATATTCGAGGCCGCGAGACATCGTCCGTACAGTGCAGATTGGTAAAAATAACGAACGAGGCCAAAAAAAAATCACCTTCATTTTCTTCGAGAATTCTTATAATTCCTCAAAAACCGTCAAAAATACGTTGTTTGGATCTTCTGATCCTGTTTTCATCAAAAACTAGAGCCTATCAACTACATTCGAAGCCAGATTCGTGCTTCCTAGAAAGAACAAACCGATAAAAATCGATTGTCACTTGACTTGACTTGACCTGACCTGACCTGACCTGACTTGACTCGACTCGACTTGACTTGACTTGACTTGACTCGACTCGACTCGACTCGACTCGACTTGACTTGACTTGACTTGACTTGAAATGACTGATTTTGTGTTAGCTTGTGTTGTCCAGAAGACTGTCGTCGAGTGAATCATCAACGACTAACATTCTATTCGACTATTGACTCCTAGCACGTCCCGACCGTGCAGAACTCTGGCCACAATGATCCTCTCGCTGGAAAAATTGCAAAGAACGAAGCGATGACAAATGGATCCTGCTATTCGCGTGTGGTCCTGAAAAACGGCAGTTTTCTTTGTCAATCGTTCGATCGGATCGTTCGTAGCCCCGCGACCATGGGAAGGAAGTGACGAAGCCACGTGAATACGAATATTTTCACGAGTGTCTGGATCAACGGGGGTTCGTAAACGTCGGCGATGAACGGCAGTCGAACGCAACGGCTGAACGTGCTCAGAGGGGAAGTACCGAAGTCCCGAGAAGACCGAAGCTACGTACATACTCGTTTCACACTGTGGCATAATACGAATCCTCGTTGTTATGCGAAGACTCAAGTGCACGTATAACGCACGAGTATACGTTTCTGTATGTACTTCGTATACGTTTTCGGTCGCTTCGAATTCACCGCGAACAACGCCGGTTACTTTTTCAACGTCGTCGTCGTCGTTAGACCGGCTCGCCGGTTGTACCATTGAATAACCCGTGTCATCAACCTCGACTGGCCGACTAAATTACACATTCTTGAATTCTTAATTAGGGATGCATCCGGTCACTCTTTTTAACACGCGAAATTTTATGTAACGTTTTTTTTATTTTATGCCTTTGTATGAAATTTCGAAGAAATATTTATCGGTCGAGGTATATAATTATTTATTTCTTCATAATTGCATGGTGATTTGGCGGCTTTTTTTTAAATACATTTTATGAAAATGGGGACAGCGTGATTTGTAAATTCAATAAAAACTCTGGACAGTTCGATATGAAATGAGAAAATCTGATGCTTGACGGACTTCATGGACCCTTTCATGAACTTTATAATAATCTAATGCCTCGAATTTATGTTCAATTACATTTCTCCTGCATTAAATTAATTAAATTAATGTCCTCACTATTCGAACTTTGTGTCTGAATTAATTTTTTCTTCAATTTACGTTTCGTTGAACTAATAGGGAGAGTTACCTGTGTAAAAAAAAATGATTTTTCGATTTTCGTGAAATTCATAATCTTGGGAATAATTTTTCGAAAAATTATTAACGTATTCCAATTTGCAGGGAAATAATAAGACTTCCAAAAAACTGAAAAAACTCGATAATTTTCAAAATAGTTCCACCATTTAGTCAAACATTTTGTCTGTATCAAACAATATCCTAGTTCAATTCTTGAATCAATGGAAAATCAAAGATGCTGCAGTTGAGAACACGAATCGATGTTCATAGGAACGACGACGCTCGAATTTTGCGGTTTCGAACAACCTCGGTTTATTTTCAGACTCCAAAGAGAACGATGCAACTCCGGTTGTTCGTAAATCTTGAACAGCATAACTCGAATCTCCGAGCGTTGTCCGCTCATCACTTTCACTCGCGATTATAACCACCAGAAATACGTTATTGGCAACACGTTTCACTACCGCTTATAATCGTCATCGTCGAGCCGGTTTGCCCGTTTCATCGTTCATCGTCTTTCCATCGCTCTTCTTCATCCATTTATTCAAACTCGTGTCCTGTCAATCATTCTTCTGCCGCATCATCCATCATGAGGCACATCATGACTCTCTCTCTACAGGCTGCATCAAATTCAATGCCCAAACCCAAAAGCCAGCAAACAATTAATTCCTCAACCAAAACTATATCTCAAAATGAAATTTAAAATGGTAAATTTAATAAACCTTCAATTTCCAAATGCAGCCAAAGTTTATTTTTATTCAAATTAAATCTGAAATGCCACGTAATTAATTTATCAATCAAGCAAACGAAATTAACCAAGCAATGTGCAATAACTTGTTGACAATTGATTAATGACAAGTGATTGCATATTGCTCACTTTGGTGCAAAGTTTTAGATTTTAAAAGTTACAACTGGCAGTTTTTACAAATTTTGAAAAAGCCTGTAAAAGCCATCGATGCCGAAGGATCTGAAACAGCGTCTGCAGGATGAAAAAACCGTACCGTCCGGTCTATGGTTTTATGTCGCAACTATTGTTTACGGACTATGAGCGCATCTCATGGACAGAAGAATAGCTCGAGAGGAGGCGGACGTCGTGGACGCTCGGGCCGGAGATGCTCCGTTGCCGGCAGCATCTTTTGATTATTTTTCGTTGCGTAACTGAGGCTAAGCGTCGGCGATGCCGCAGCATGAAGACCGAGCCGATGAGTCTTAGCGTTTCATCGTTTCATTTCATCGCTGCGTCCTCGACTATGATAATGCTGCATAAACGTTGGTTGGCGCCTTGTGGCAATAACTGCGTGGGTACGCTTCAGCATATATACCACATTTCATCAATGTATCGTCACGATGACAATATATTTATATTACATATATATATTTATATCGATCAGTGGGTGTATAAACATTTCAATGTCTTCTCAAAATAATTGAAAGCGTCAGTGAATCTTCAACAAGTTTTATACAAAATATTTCTGAATCGGTAGACGTTGAAACTTCGCGCGAAATTTCGAATTGCTATAAAATCCGATCCGTTTGGCAAATTTCATGTTTATAACGACTATATGATAATTAATTTATTGATATTTATTTATCTATGAGGAAGCAAGAATAATAATAAATATTAGCAAATGAAAATAAATATTTTCTATTTTTTTCTTCGTTATATATTTATAAATATATAACGAAGGTTAAACGGCTTGTCATAAGTCGTATTATTGAAGCTTATCATTCGATACGGTTAGGTCCTTGATAAGACTGCCATCCGGTCGGCACTTGAGACAAGGCGCATGTGCAAATTGACACGCCTTGTACCCTTGATGAAGGCGACGTAGGAACGTGGTTGTGGGCCTCGGGCGCATCTAGGTAATTCCGCAGGTACAGTGCGATTGAAATTCCAATGATAGAATAATTATTATCCACGTTTACCCGTGGCTTATTATTTTTTAAGATGACAAATGTATTGAACATAATTTGGTAACTGCCAAATGGGTCAGCACGTGCAGGAAAGGATTTGTGTGAACATCCCTAAAAGGTATACCTGAAAATAATAAAACAACTATAATTAATAATTATGAAAAAATAAAAATCTTCACATTTATGCGACACTAAAAGCGCAACAAATTGTTCAAACAAAGAGAAATTATAATTCACGTTTTTTCGGTCGTAAAATTATTAAAAAATACATTCTTATTTCTGAATTGAATCTCGATTCCTGGAGTTCGGATTAGTTTTTTTTTTTTTTTTGTTTTTTTGGGATCGTTTGTCGAAATTTTGGGTGACATTGTCGAATGTCCGAACAATTTTGTATCGTACTACTGTCTACGTCACAGAAGCGATGCAATAAGTACCGTTTCGTCGAGTTGCAACGAAACGCAAGTCATACATCATCGGAGCGTTTGTCACGTGTATAGAACACTGTGCCTTATCGAGTAAACGCACACATAGACGGATGACGAATAAGAGCTCGGAGACGCAGAGGCCATTGCGATCGGCGTACCCGTTGCGTTGCAATATTACCGTTATCCGGAAGACGTTAATTATTCGAACATCCAACTTCCTCTCGTCGCGGTTTGACGCGTGCGCGGAACGCGACTGGGTGGCGATAGTTCATAACCACACCTTGAGACATTGTCGACGATCGAATTTGATCCAATACATCCACACCGGCCTCATCGGCGACTCGTGTTGTCTTTGATTGACAAAATCACCTGCTCGATAATTCACAGCGACTCAGAAATTGCCGCTCATTCAATCATATTCAATGACATTCAATGATGCCACGCTATCAATAGTTAAAAAGAATAATATTAATTACATTTGGGGTCCATATATACCCCAAGTACTTGGGGTATGTTCAGACCCTAAGTACTTGGGGTATGTATAGACCCCATGATATTCAATGACATTCAATGACATTCAATGATGCCACGCTATCAATAGTTAAAATGAATAATATTAATTGCACTTGGGGTCCATATAGACTCCAAGTACTTGGGGTATGTTCAGACCCCAATTACTTGGGATATGTATAGACTCTAAGTACTTGGGGTATGTATAGACTCTAAGTACTTGGGGTATGTATAGACCCCAAGTACTTGGGGTATGTATAGACCCCATGTGCTTGGGGTATTTATAGACCCCAAGTACTTGAGGTATGTATAGACCCCAAGTACTTGGGGTATATGCAACAAAAAAAAAATAAAAATAACACGAGAAAACAAATCACGTCGAAACTTTCGAAATTTGATGCTTCGATAATTCTGAGCATGTAAGAAGCCGCACACGGGTTTGTCGTGGTCAATAAATTCACATAGCCGATAGTAACTGATTCCGTATAGGCCTGAATAAAAAATGCCGCACGCAGCGTGCAGTCCGAAAGATGCACGCGAAAGTTGCGCAATGGGCAACACGATAGCCCGAAGAGGGGAAGGTGGCAGGGGGGTGGGGGAAGGGACCCTACGGGGGCCGTGAGTAATTTATGCATCGTCCGACTCCCGTACCCGCGGCATTTCTTTTGCAACGATGAATTAACGAGGCGACCGAGGACCTTGCGCACGGTGTCCGATTAATCGCGTTATTCCACAGCGCGCAGCGCCCCGAGTTTGCAAGGTGCCGTCGTGCGCAGCACTGCTAGACGCTTGTGGAACAAATTCCAAGGTTCTCCAATGAAAATTTGGCGTGCCAATACGAAAGGATCATCTTCGAAAGATTGTCGCTTGGCTCGTTTATTAATATTATTTTATTTTTTTAAATTGTATCATTCGAATAATGAGACAAATGTTGAGCAACTGTGCTGTGATGAGAATTCAATCTTGAATCAAAGTAACTGATCCGATTTGTTACACTGTCGATAAAAAAGTTAATCATGATGAAAAACTATTCGTCGGATCACAATGAACTAACGACTATGCAGCAAAACCAGTAAAAATTGGCAAGGTCCTGTGGCGCCATGCCAGTGCTATCGTGTGCACTACTATTGTTTTTTTTTTTTTTTTCAACTTTGCTGTTGAGCGATTTCAAGGCGATCGACACCGCGTCCTTCCGCGATCGCGATGCAGAGTCCACTCATCCACCCGGTATGCATATACAGCGGGGTCGCGTTATACCGTTGTTCGCATCTCGAGTCGATGATGGTATGTACATCGAGAGTGAACTGGATTAACGTTCAATCGAGAGAGAAAGTACCGTTCACGCCGGTGGAATCTCGGCGTGCGGGAACGTACGAGGCGTGGCTGATTTTATGGGCCAATTCGTGGAAAAAAAAATAGTAATAAAAAATATATGTTAAAAAAACAACACACAATTAATCTAACTGTATGAAAAAAAAAGATTGTTAGTCGCGTTATAGGCAATCATACCGATTTCACTATTTTTCCATTTATTTATTAACGCTCTCGTGGCTTGTTTTATTTTTTATTTCATTTTTTTTTTCACTTTCGTAAGGTCAGTGTCAAGCAGTGCTGCACTTTTATTTCATTCATCTTGTAATCACATTCTTTACACGGTTTTGAGTGACGAATGAATCATTGCGACTGTTGAAACATTTATTATTATAATGATTATTATAAAAATATTATCATCCAATGCAAAATTCCGATGTAAATTGTTTTAGCTGCTTCACTCGGATAAATAATTTCCTTCGATAATCACAGAATATGTATATTCCGATTGTTTATCGTGTGTTTGTGTAACTTGTAATGTCCACACTCACCTTCTGTCGTATGCAAAGTCGTCGGGAGTCCGTGTAGCACCGGATTTCCATACTGTACCAAATATCACGTTTTCACTTCCCAATGGATGGTGTCGAAAGAAAAGTTGGCAACACAAAATTTCCCACAGGCAATGGGACGTCCCGTTCGACTCTCGTCGAAGTGAAACTTTCAAAATTAACGTTTCTCGTTGAATTTCGTTATTTCGAAAATTCACGTATCGATGTAAAAATTAAACGTCTCGATATGACAATTATTCACATACGCTTATGATGACTCTGTGTTCAATTTTTTCAACTTCCACGCTTAGAAACTGACTGATACAAGAATATTAAAGAAATAATAATAATAATAATAATAATAATAATAATAATAATAATAATAATAATAATAATACGTACTATCATAAGTATATTATCATTAAATATATGTAATAATAACAATGATAACTAATACTTATCAATTAGTAAAAAGTTTCCCATCACAAGTGCATCTCCTTCAAAATTATTAATATGCATAATAAATTTTTTCCCACCACTCGAACTCCATTGTTCAACCATATTGTCAATTTCAGCTAGTCTGTCGATCGTCCAATCAACGCGCATCCCACGAACGAGCATTCCATGTGTCAGCTCGCGTGAAAGTTCGATTCATCATGAAAATCTATCAGCAAGTGATAACTACGAAATTCATGGATTCCATCTCTGGGAATTTTTTTGGGTTCGGATAATTGTCCCGGGAAAAGGATCCTTCGCGAGATTTTGCCACGCGCTGTTCCAAGGTCCCGACCGAACGAAATCTTTCCGCAAGCGGATGCGAACGATCGAGTCCCACTTATTCGTTCAGAGACGGAAACTCTGTGTGGTAGAGTCGTCGGGCGGTGTACGGGCGGTTGTGTGTACCCGGTCGGTACTCGAATTATTCATGGAAACTGGATCGCGCCCGAGAACGAACCTGGCGAGCGAGAAAGTTCCGTTGTCGCGCGGCGTGGCTGATCCACGCTTACTCCCACCAATCAAGCCCGGAAAGCCTCGCTCGTGCGGACAGAATTTACCTACGCGCATATGCTCACCAGACCCCACACGTCCTTGGATCACTTTTTCTCTATTTTTTTTACATTCTTTTATTTATTTATTTTTTTTTTATTTTGTTTTGTTATTTGAAAAAAAGTTTTTCCTTTGTTTTTTTTTTAAGTTTTTTCTTGTTGTTTCTTGAAAAAAGTTTTTTTGTGTTTTTTTTTTCAAGGTTTTTTTTGTTGTTTTTTGAAAAAAAAAAAAAATTTCGTTTTTTTTTCTTTTGCTTTTTTGTTTTTGTTTTCTTGAATTTGGTTGCTACTGCTTGACGCCATTATTGCAGATCCACCTGTGAATAGGTACCAGAATGGTTGAATGTCAAATATGAGTCGACATGATAATTTTCAACTTTTATTGGAGAAAGGTTCGATTTTTTATTTTTTTCATGATAGGAAATTTTGAGAAGGGCCGAGGAGGCTGCTGAAGAGGAGATGCGATAAATAATTTGGAAATTTGTGTTATTGTGATTTTTTAAGACCTTTCGAGAAATAAATTGTATGCACTGAATCTGGAATAAAATGTCTGTATGTAAAAATAATTATAGACTTACGAGGAAGGATTTTTTTTTTTCAGTTTTCAGTTCTTGAAAAGACCGAAAAAATGCTGATTTTTCGCCATTTTTTTACGCACGGTCCCAGACTTTTTTTTTTTTCGTTACAAATATGGGTTGAGCAATGAATTTATTGGTGCAATGTTGATATGTATTCCGTGAACGTTATTCGAGATTACATGTGAGATATGTTGTACAGGTAGAGAGGCACGTCGTTAGAAATTGACCTTCGGTCAGTTTGGGCCACCGGCATGCCGAATGCACCTGGCCGTTGTGGCTCAACATTTCACATTGCTCGATGAGTACACGAATCGTGATATATTCGATAAATATATATCCATATTGGTTTTTTTACATTTATATCTTAGAGAGGTCCTTAAAAAGAGTCATTTTAAAAAAATTTATGTTAGCCCGCCCCTGATAGGTTCTAAATAATTTTTAAAAAACTTTCCCAAAGCCCCCCCCCCAACCTATCTTGATATTAACACGTCCCTAGGGAATTACCATTTTTTGCAATAAAATAACATAGGATGTTTCTCGAGTTAATTTATTACATCTAAAATATCAACGGAATACTAATTTTTTATCTATACATTAGGGTGGTTCTTATTTTGGTTTTTCTTTTATTTGGGCTCTTCCAGAGGTTCAGATGGTTCGAAATGACCATAAGATAAATATCCTCAGAATTTAAGGTCCCTATAGAAATATTTTTCACCTTGCCGCCCACCTCCCATAGTTTCCCATTTAGATAACAAAGTGTTTTTCTTATTTCAGAATATTTTTTATTATGACTAAAGATATATATATATGTATATATATGTACATAAATGTTCGACACGTGTCGATACATTTCTTCGAGTTATTATTGTTCCCATCGATGGTTCAACGGTCAACGAAACGAAAAAAATAATGAATGACAATTTTTATTATCAATGAGATAAGAATATAATTATATACATATATATATATGTACATATATATATATATATATATATATATATATATATATATATATATATATATCTATTCTCAAAATATTTAATAAACATAGAATTGTTGATTAATTCAAAATAAATCTAGCATTCATGGTCTAGCGACTGATGCGCACTCGACAATCGTGGACGAAAGAAGAAAAAAAAAGCGATTCCAGCGACAAATGCACAGAATTGTTTTCTCACGATTCTCGAAGGTGCGAGAGCATCGGGTTATTTCCGACTGGTCATTGCTATGTATAAAGTCCGTTGAATTCTGCAGTCAGGTATTCGAAACCCGAAAAAAAAGAAAAAAAAAAAAAGTCTCCGCCCGCAAACACGGTCCCGATTTTCAGGTCCGAAATAACTCGTTTCCAAAACCGGCCCTATTATAAAACGAAATAATAAAATATACTAGCTTCGAGTTATTATACATGCATATACATATATGTATATATACTTATATGCGCAGAAATTCCCACTGAAATAATACACGAGGATACTTTTTTTTTTTTTTTTTAATTTGCGTCGTCGTTCGTGGCTGCTACGACGCACGATTAATTTTGAGACACGTATCCCTGGACATTGCGAGATTCGATGAATGAATCGTACAATTAGCACGCTTCTTGTTTCTGTTTATTTATTTTATTTCCATTTTTAGCTCTCGATGTCACGACTTTTGATAGCAATCGACGAGTTGATTTTGCAATTTCCCAATTGACTGGGAACTTTGTGAACTGATGCACTGGTGAATCGAAGACAATTTTTTTAAGAATTCTTCGACCATCGAAATTGATTTAGTGAAACGTCCAAACATGTTTGAAAAATGAATGATTTTTTTACTTCCACGATAGTCCGATTAATAAATTTATATCATCAACAATTATTTGGTTCATTATAATTAAGAACTGGCATTCGATTTTTCGTTTTCACGAAATTCAGAATCTTTATCGAAACCAGAAGAAAAAAAAGTCTATTGAGAAAAATAAAAAATACCGAGAATTAAAAAAAATCTTTTTTTTTTTTGGATTTTCCATCAGAAATGAATGTTCAGTTTTCCATCAGCCAATCAGATAACGGCTTGGAGCACTTATGAAGTTAATTAAGACGCATCGACTCGAATTTAAATATAATAATAATAATAATAATAATAGTAAAAAAAATGATTTCATCGATCCCATTCAAATTCACGCACAAGCTTGTACAAAAGAAATTGTGTGTAAAATCGTCGGATCTGCTTTCGTCGGTTCCTCGACGATGGGACGAAAAAGTTTTTATTCCTTCATTTTTTTCTTTTCATTTTTTAAAACTTTTTTTTGTCTCACAGCGAAACAGCGGAGAGGCTTTCGTGTGGCATTTTAAGGTGGCAACAACGATCTTCCGTCGCACTTCTGTACGATCGTGTCTCGTCCCCGTCGAAACCGACGAACGACGGGTTTGCCGTCTGTTGCTGCGTGAACGTTTTTCGTGTGCGTCCCCATCGAAAGAGAAAGAGACGACGATCGAACACGTAGGTGATGCGGGAAAGGGAAAGAGAGTGAGTCCCCGACGTGCGACTTCTTCTCGATGATCGGCGTAGTCCGCGGGGCCCCCGGTCGGGGCCATCCGGGTGGGGGAACGACACGTGACCAATGAGTTATATAAAGGTGGAGGACCGGCAGGGCGCTAACACAAGAGTTCTCATTTCCAGGGGATATTAGTGTCCGGTCCGAAAGTTAACATATACGTATAAACTTTTTTTTTTAATAGTTCTCGTTTGTTTTTGAATCATCGAGTATTAAACCTCGAGAGTTTGAAAGTTCGTCTGTACAGTCGGCTCGAGTTGTATTGTTAATTAAAACAACGAAAAGAAAAAAATAAATTTAAAAACGAAAAGAAAAGAAGCCGATAAACCATGAAGACGTACTTCGTGATCGCCGCCATCCTCGTCGTCGGTACGTAAATAAAAGCGTAGCAATCCGGGTTTTACGTCGTTGAATCGTTTATTTCGATTATCGATCAATTCGGATTACAATTCGTTATTTGTACGTGAAAAAAAAAAGAAATAATAATAATAATAATCACGTTTAACGGAATTATTTCGTAGGACAGCGATAACTCGCGTTTATAGTGCGACTAAGTGTGCCAGACAAAGTGTGTGAAATTAATATAAGATTATTTTAATTTAAAAAAAAAAAACATTTTTTTCTATTTTTTTTAAGATTATCATTATTGTTGTAATTTTTATTTGTATTCGAGACTGTGCCTCGGTTATTCTTTTCAATTTCACGAATGATAATCGAACGAGGAAGTGCATGTTTCTTTTTTTCTTCCTTTTTAAAATGTTTTATTCATTTATTGAATTTATTTCATTTTTTTTTTTTAATTAATCTGCATGCGAGAATTGTATCGGTCGTCGACTCGCGTTGACTTTTGTTCCGGTTCTATTAGCTTGGTGCAATGGTATAAGTACGCGATACATACTCGGCACGATCTACACGCTCTAGTTGCCGTTCTCACGGCCCAGAAAAACTTAACCGACCGTCGACCGCAGTCAACCCAACCTCGATCGAATCACCGCCCGTCGATCAATCGTCTATCTTTCCAAATCGTTTTTAATGGGTTAACCGGACTGCAATGAAACATCGTTGATTATTCGGCCTTTTTTCGAATTATTATCATTTGTGATTATCAATCAATCAAATCGAGTTTAATTTGCACAACTTTTAAAAAAGTTTCTCACGAAACATATGCATAAACTATTTAAGCCCAATCCCATACATAGTTCATATATAGAATATATGTAATTTGTTAACTTGGGATAACGCCAAATTCGAAAAAAATTGAATTAATCAAAAATATCCAATTATCATTAGATCAATCTAAAAATTAATTCAAGAATAAAAAATTAAAATAAAAAATATATCTGATTACTATTATATTACTCCAAGAAAATCCAATAAAAAAGAAGTCAATTCGAATGAATATTTCATCAAATAAATTTCTAAAATCAATTAAGTAAATCGAGTCAATTATTTTGTTTTCGTATTAACAAATATGAATTCAGATCGCATCTTGTATTGTAATTTATTGTCTAAAGCGACGTTCGCTCGATTAAATCGACTCGATAAAAAAGAAAATTTAAAAAAAACCGAAACTTGTGATGTTGGGTGAGAGGAGGGTACGCATGAGTCAAAACGTAGAGTTACCTCGGGGCCCGGGGGACCCGAAGAAAAATGAAAGTCATCGCCAGTTTGGTCCAGTTGACGGTGGGGGCAAGGGGGGGAGACTGGGGGCGAGGGATGGTTATAAAGCGACTCCCAAAAGTAGAGCTTCGATGAAAGAGTAACAAACCCATCGTGGCTCGGCGATTGGCTCGATTCGAGTGAACGGGAGGCTGGAGGACCTCGCCAGTGGACCCAATACGATGACGGTGGCTGCTGGCTGGGCCTTCTCGAGGCCCGCCAGCGCCGGTGGTCCCCGCGCTGAGTGAAAGTGTCGGGCGAAAGTCTTTGTACCCCTTACATAAGACGTTCGGTATTCGCTGCCACGCTATTCAGGGATCATATGGCTTTGCCTGATCTCCGGTTCACCATCAGATATATAGATATATAAATATATATATATATATACAATCGTTACACATAGATAAAAATATATTATTACGATTGGAAAATTGCTTATCAGCAACGTCCTGTAAAGGCTACAATTTACACGTAACCGTAAAATGGTTAGGAACATGTTTTTTTTTTTTTAATATTGCTCAAGAATAAAAAAAATGAAAATGAAACATTTTGTTTGCACCATGATTGATGTATTTATGGTGTAAATGTAATGTGAATGCGAGTCACGCGTGCGATAGACACGAATAATTTATACAACTTGGATCCTTCATCGTGGCGAAAAAAAAAAACAATAACAATAATAACTTCTATTTCGAAATGTTTTTTTTTTTTTTTTTTTTTTTTTTCGTGCATTATTCCGAACGCGATCGAAGATTTCGCAACGTGAAATGTTGTAATAGTTTTGATTTCATAACAAACAGTGCGATTGTAGTATGATATGGATTAGGTGAAAACAAAAATCGTAACCGGAAGAATATTGTTTATTATTTTTTTCATTGATTACAATTGAATTGCAATGTATATATAAATTCATGAATGGAGGAATGATATTTTTTTTTTTTGCTTCAACTAAAATTAAATTGCAATTTTTATATATATGTGAAATTCGAAAATAGTAAAATGGAATTTGGAGTAGAAATTTTTTTTCTTTTAAAATCGAAATTCAATAACATGAAAATATAAATTTTTATTGTTCTAATAAAACATCGTAAAGTTTCTATACAAATATAATTCCATCACAAAGGAGATTCGGATTTTTTTTTGTTATTTCCCAATTCGAAAATTCGAACGATAAAAAATTTGTGTTTTTTTTTTCTTATTATTATTTTCGCAGGAGCCCGAGCGCAGGACAGTTTCAAGTGTCCCGACGATTTTGGTTTTTATCCACATCACTTGTCTTGCGACAAATACTGGAAGTGCGACAACAATGTGGCCGAGCTCAAGACTTGCGGCAACGGTCTCGCCTTCGACGCGTCAGACGCGAAATTCTTGACCGAAAATTGCGATTACTTGCACAACGTCGAGTGCGGCGAGAGAACCCAACTCGAACCACCAATAACCACGCCCCATTGTACGCGTCTGTACGGTATCTTCGCGGACGAGAAGAAATGCGACGTTTTCTGGAACTGTTGGAACGGTGAAGCCTCGCGGTACCAGTGCAGTCCCGGACTCGCTTACGATCGCGAAGCTCGCGTATGCATGTGGGCCGATCAAGTTCCCGAATGCAGAAACGAAGGTAAAACATTGAGGAATCACGTCTAAATGAATTGTCAGGTTGCTTTGACCTCGTCAAAACAACGTGGTCGACAAAACTTGTTCAAAAACAACTCATTTCAAAAAAACTTCTTCAAAAACAACTCCTTTCAAAGATAATTCTTCAAAAACAACTCCTTTCAAAGATAATTCTTCAAAAACAACTCGTGTCAAAGCAGATTCCTCTCAGTTCCAGCCTGTGTTGTTGTTTTTAGATTTTGTTTTTAGAATTGTTTTTAGATTTTCTGGGTTCCTTCGGGCTCTTTTGGGTTCTTTGGGTTTTTAGGGGTTTGTCGGGGGTTGTTTTTTTTTAACTGAGTTGTTATGACGAGGTTTTTTTTGACGAAGTCGTTTTTAACGACGTTTTTTCAGACATACGTACCCCAAATTAATTTTATTCACCGACGATTAGAATTTTATTTAATTTTATTCATCGACGATTAGAATTTTATTTCATTTTATTCATCGACGATTAGAACATCGTTGATTATTATGAAATAACTAAAAAATGAAAATTGAACATAGTAATGAGACGAGTCAAAAATTGTCTACAAGATTTTCCTAAAAATTTTAAAAACCTCGTTTGCAATCTAAAAAATCGACCAATAATAATTCTCGCGATGTATATCAAATTTATAATTAATTTTTTGCAAGTTCAAAACTTCATATCTCTGGTTACAAATGATCAACAACCATTTCGACAAATTATACGTTGAGCCACGATAACAGAACATTTCACCCAATCATTTCCGCATTGACCTCAAAGTTATAAAAAAAAAAAAAAAAAACTTTTCCTACAGCTTTCGTTTTATCCGTTCAATTACGTGTCGAGTACACAAACTGGAAATTCGTCATCCTGTATCGATAGCAAAAACATTCACGCGCGACAACTTATCAACAACATCAACATAATTACCCCCGCAAAATAATCTTACTTGACTAATTCAACATTATCAAATCATTGCGAGCGTTCTCGCGAATCTTATATCAGTTTATTGAAAAAAAAAAACAACGTTTTTTAATGATCTCGTGTATCCGGTCATGTAGAATCAGGAAGTGTACCTTGAACGTGTCTCAATGGTCCGACAGTCGCAGTTGCGCAAGCGCAAATGAACGACAAAACGACTCAACCACTTCGCATATCTCTCGTTTGGATTAATCGATCCGAGTCCTCGAATATTCGTTTTCACCTTCAAAACTTTACTCCATGTGTGTTTTGATATGCATAACCGATAAGCAAGTTTTATCGGTTTTATTCAAACCTGCTTCAAACCCAACGGGCAAAATGCTCGAGTTTTATTCCCGGGCGAAATAATCAACTTCCTGCTTCGCGGCGAGTCCGAAAGTCTCGCTGTAACGGAAAGAAAGAGTTCGCGCGTTTAATTTCACCACGCAGATCCATAATCAAACCTACGCGTTTTGTATCGACAAAACCTGTGTTAACGAGCGTGAAAAACTTTCCGTCTCTCTTTATTTCTCGTCGACTTGCGTGTGTGTGGCGACGCTGTACACGAGATACATTTATCATTCGACCGCAACGATCCGCGACGAATATATTTGTCGGCACAAAACTTGACTCGACTACTTTTTTTTCATTTTATTTTCATTTTATTTTCATTTATTTGGTTTTTTTTCAATTTGTCCATGGGTTATGCAGTTAAACCGGTATCGAAACGTAACTGAATTTCTCACATGATCGATGGAGATGTGAAATATGGGTCAGGACTGTGTCAAGATGCCATTAAGGATGTATGACACAAAGATATTTCAAGAAAATTCGGAAATTTTTCATAACCAACAGCTTTTATCGTTTTGAACAAAAAAATTTGGATAATTTCAAAATGATTAATCTACTCTTTTGAAAGTTATGACATTGAAGATGTGTTCTCATGTAAAATAGAGGCATTGCATCAAATATCAACGATAAACGCATGGAAATAAAGTTTTTGAAAAATTGTAAAAAAATCTAGAATTACTCTAGCATTCACAAAACACTCATAATCGAGATTTTTCGGATTAGCGTACTTTTGTCTGGGATTGTATGTGCCATACATGAGTGAATTACAATTTCAGTTGCGTATTAAGGTCAATGATTCATCAAAGTCCTTTTGTTACCTTCGCATTTCGTTTGTTCCTTTTTGAAAGAAAAGAGAAAGGTAATTTTTTTTTTTTCAAGTCTGATTTATCGTTTGATCGGTTGCAGAGGTTGCAAATGGTTTCACGTGTCCGGCTGCGGGTGAGGTGAGCGGTGCATCCGGTAGCTTCTCGAGGCACGCGCACCCCGACGACTGCAGAAAGTACTACATCTGTCTCGAGGGTATCGCCCGAGAATACGGTTGTCCGATCGGTACCGTCTTCAAGATCGGCGATTCCGACGGTAGCGGAGCTTGCGAAGATCCCGAAGACGTTCCCGGATGGTAAGTTAATGTCAAACACATCTATTCAACTTTCATAACCGACAAACTTTTTTTTTTCTTCAATCATACATGCAACTCAGAATACACTGTAATAATGTAACTACTGAGAATAATCGATCTACATGTGGTGGCTGGCTAATTGGGTTCAATGTTTGGTGTTGATTGTGACTTTGAAAAATTATATTTTCTTTATTTACCCTTTTTTTAAGTTTCAATTATTTTTTTTTTTATTTATGATCTTTGAAAAATTCAATTAAAAAAAAATTGAAATTCTATTGAAAATTTTTTAAAATCCATGAATTTAGGAAGTGTCTATCGTCCGTAAAACTGATGAACACGATTAATCACGAATTTCTAGAACAACTTTGTAATTTGAAATTTCGAACGAACGTAAAATTGAATAACATTACAACGATTCACCGAGGCTTTCGATCACTTACGATCCTCCTTGTTCGAAGTAGATTCGTCCGAACAGAGCAGACGCACTATTATTTCGCTCATATTGTTATTGTTATTATTCGTCGACATTGCGAGAAAAATTATTAAAATTGTTGCTTCGGACGTACAATGTTCACCTGCACCAACTTTCGAGTACTTCGTTTATCGGTAATTATGTGTCGAGCACGACCCAGAAAAGCACGCGAAAAAATTGTGAGGCACCCAGACACACACACACACAAAAAAAAAACACGCACGAACACGGTGGCGCACTGGCATGCCCTGACCCCGGATTTTTCTCGTCTTTGCTTCACAGTGAGGATTATTACGGCGATCTGGATCTGAAGGGCATCAGGAAGAGCGAGTTGTTGGCCGGAATAAGCAGTTCCGGAGAATCGAGGAACGTCCCGAAACCCCACAGCAAACCGAGACCGTCGCCTGTGCCCGCGAGACCCACACCCATTCAGGAATAAATATTCCAAAATCGTCCCTCCAAAACTCATTTCCTCGTAAAAATTACGAAAAAAAAAAAAAAAACGAAAAAAGAAAAAAACATTAACAAAACAAAAATCCCACCGTCCGGGAACCAAGATGATCGTTCATCGAGTGAATTTCGTGGAAAACAAAGTTTTACCACGATTTTTTTCCACTCAATGATCGATTGTTCAAATTTTTCTATTCTTGGTCCCATGGACACTACAAGAACAATTTAAAAAGAAACAAAAAAAAAACGTTGCGAATCGGCTTTACGCACTTTTTTTTCTCACTGTTTCTTGTTGTTGTTTTTTTTTCTTTTTTAATTTTTCTTCCTTTATCCTGACCCCTCTCGATTTAAATTCAAGAAAAAAAATCAAAGCGTACCAAATTTCGAAAACCTTCGAATCCCTTCCCCGTCCTTCGTTCCCTCACCTTACTACTTAGTACGACAAAAAAACCCAAAAAAAAACGAAAACGATACAAAATAAAAAAAATCTTAAAAATAATCAGCCTCTTGTGATACGTCTTTATGCATTTTACCCTATTTTTTCTTTATCATCTCGTCGATGTTTATCATAAGTCTGTGTCTATTCTGTCCTGCACAACATAACTGCGCTTGCGACCAACGATTTTCATTCTTCTCACTGTGACTAGCTTGCCCATGCATGGATTGTATTATTTTTTTTCTCTAAAATACCATCTGTGTATTTTGTGTTTTAATCATTTGTGTTTGTGTGTGTGTTGTTCTTAACAAATATGTGCAACGTGAAATTTTCCGTCGGTGTTTTAATACGTTTGAGAAAGATCTTGACAACCTTCACGAGGCAACGATGTTGCTTCTGATAAATTTTTTTATGTGTCGAATACAAAAAAAAAAAAAGAAAACAGTGATAACCAATTTTTTTTTTTTTGCAACTGATACAATTTTTAATTGTTGTGCTTTGTCGATTAATCGAGAGTTTTTTAATTTTTGTGAATATAATTAAAATGATTGAGTGTAAATTTCTTAGCGAGGACTACTACGGTGACGTGGATCTCAAAGCTCTGCGAAAGTTGGGCTACAGGAAGTAGAAGCGAACGAAGACCGAATGGACGAAGGCGATGAATCGTTTTTCGTGGATCACTCGGACGTTCGTGGAAGCTCGCGAGTCGTTCGAAAACGTGGGAAAAAAATAATTGGAAGCTCGAAGCTCAACGAGGCAACATTGTACCTTAAAACTGACAAATCGAGCACAATTGTTCGACTCGAGCTAAAATAGCTCGTGATTATTTTTTTTGACTTCGATAGTCAGTGGATTTATTGCCAATTCGAATATTCCAATAAAATTAACGATATAGAAGAGATTCATAATATCTAATGGGTCTCTAATTAAGAATATTGCATTCTTTGGATGACCAATAGGTCATCCAAAGGAACAAAAAAAATTGGAAACAAAAAAAAACTAAATCAAAATATTTAATTGTAAGAAGAGAAAAAAATCGAGAATCATTTTTCCACTGACTATTTGGAGTTAATTTTTTTTTTTTTAATATCAACGTCTATCTCTGGTCAAGCTCTCCGAGTAGGAAAAAAATGAGAAATGGAGAGTTTCCAATCTACTCCTGGGAGATTTTATTCTCCGAAAAATAATATGTACACTACTATCATCATAAACTCAATTAGTTTATCGTGTAAATAAATAATGTTAAGCTACATGAACTGTGTCTTATAATTATGCGGATGTTTGCGAACGTGTTTGTCTGACTGTTGAGAAATTATTGGACTGTTTCAATTGTATATGTCGACGTTATAGTCACTTTGCATAATTGTTATTGGTCGAACGTTGCTGACGCCAAAACTCTTGACGATTTTCCAAAAAAGCTACTCCCTGCTCGGCGTGTGACATTATGTGATCGGCCGACGTCCGATGAGCTGTCTTGATATCTGCAAAAAAAAAAATACAAATTTGATTAAAAATTTGAAAAATTGCGGTCGTAAAATATTATTTGCTGCATTTTGGGAGACCTATACAAAGTCAACCCACTCGATGGAGTAAGTGGAAAAAAAATGTTGAGCACACTGTTCAATCTATGGAAGGGTGGGGGTCCAAAGCAATTATTAAAAAAAAAAACTCATAATTTATGTTTTTAGTCATAAATCTCCTTCGATATCCGAAATTTTATCTTAATAGGTATATAACTCGGAGAAGAAGAGGGCTGTGACATACGGACATTTAAAAAAAAAATGTTTTTCAAACAAAAAATAAATAAATAAATCAATGGCAAGTACAATTCGAACGAAACAATTCCAACGAAGTCAATGGGGCAAATTGGAAAACGCTCGTTGCATATCCTCGGCGAGTTTGTCAAAAGTCTCGACGATGCAATCCTCCCCATCTTTGATGGGATCCATGAATTTCATATAACTCAAACGATAAATAATCTCCCCCATGGAATTTCGAATAGCCAGCCACGTAATTTTGTTGTCATTCAACGCCGTGGTTTCCACGATTTTCCGTGCAAGATCGTGAAACATCATCATGTTCCTCAACATTCCCACGGTCTTGTAAAACGGACAAAACCTGTCGTAAGCCGAATAGCTGTTCTGTTGAAGAAAATCGTCCTTCAACAATTTCGCAACTTCCATCACAATTTTGTCACTCTCGGACAACGATCCACGTCCGACCAATTGTACAATCTCATTCAATTCGTCTTCCTCCTGAAGTATCTCTTTCGCGCGATTTCGCAGATTCACAAAACCCGGAAAATGTTTGTCATAAAAATCATCTAGACACTTGTGACATTTGCTGTAACTGACCAACCAATTTATCGCCGGAAAATGTTTTCTCTGTGCCAATTTTTTGTCGAGAGCCCAAAAAACTTGGGTTATTCCGAGAGTGGCGCTAGTCACGGGATCGGAGAAGTCGCCGCCAGGTGGCGACACGGCTCCTAAAATGCTGACGGAACCTTCTCGCTTTTTGCTTCCCAGACAAACGACTCGACCGGCTCTTTCGTAAAAACTCGCCAATCGGGCTCCCAGATAGGCCGGATAACCCGAATCCGCGGGCATTTCTCCCAAACGTCCGCTTATCTCTCTCAGAGCTTCGGCCCATCTTGAAGTCGAATCTGCCATCATGGAAACGTTGTAACCCTGATCGCGAAAATATTCCGACAGTGTTATTCCCGTGTATATCGAAGCTTCTCGGGCAGCCACAGGCATGTTCGAAGTGTTTGCCACCAAAACGGTTCTCTTCATGATGGATTCGGCATGCCCATCGATTTCAACGGATAATTCCGGAAAATCTCGAAGTACTTCGGACATCTCGTTGCCACGTTCTCCACAACCGACGTAAACGATCACGTCCGAATTCGAGTATTTCGACAGTGCCTGAGATATGACAGTCTTGCCACAACCAAACCCACCGGGTATGGCTGTGGTACCGCCCTGAGTGCACGGAAACAGCGCGTCGATGACTCGTTGACCGGTAAGCAACGGATGATTGGCCGGAAGCTTTTCAGCCACCGGTCTTGGCTTCCTGACCGGCCAAATTTGCAACATCGTGTGTTTAGTTATCGTACCGTCGAATTCCGTTTCCAAAACCACGTCGTTGACGTTGTAATTGCCCACTGGTGCGATGTAAGTCACCGTGCCGTAACATTTGGGTTTCAGGACTATCGAATGTTTGACCAGTGTGTTCTCGTGAACAAAACCGTAGATATCGCCACCGGTCAATGGGGCACCAAGACGAATGTTCTTTGGTATGAATTCCCAAGTTTTCGTGCGATCGATGGATGGCACGTCGATGCCTTTGGGAATGAATATGGAACCGGAAATTTTTGATATGTCCTGCAGGGGACGTTGTATGCCGTCATAGATGCTCTGCAGGATTCCAGGACCCAGTTCCACGGACAGAGGGATTCCGGTTCGTAGGACCGGATCACCCACCGTCAATCCATTCGTGTCCTCGTAGACTTGTATCGTCGCTTCGTCGTTGTAAAGGCGTATTATCTCACCCACGAGTTTTTCGTGACCTATGTTCACCAATTCGTACATCGCTGAGCCTCTCATGTTGGCCGCTGTTATCACCGGACCGGATACACCCTGCACGTAACCGCATGACGATTCTTTCGGGTCTTCGGGCTTTCGCGACATCACGGTGATTATTCGAATTGGATTCTTTTTTATTTTTTAAAAGTCTTTCTTTTAGGTTTTGTATTCTTTTTGAGGAATTAACCGAAGTTCGTCGAGAGTTGTCAATTGTTATTTGTTTGGGATGAATAATTTGAATCGACGTGTGGATATGTCTTCAGACTTGTCGATCCGATCAATATCGCGAGGTTCTGGTTATTTTTAATTTTTTACGATTGAGATATACGAGATAAAGGGTTTTTCACATATATTTTATTACGACGCTGTCATAGGACAAAATTGTTTACTCATTGATTGTGGTCGATGTGGAATTTTGTTATAAGCTGGACAAATTATGTACTTGGAACGAACCGAGAGTCATAGTTTTTATATTTTTTTTAATACCAAACGAAAATCTAAAATCGTTTAGCTAAGGGCTATAGATCTAACAATAAGATTATTAGTTTATTAGTTATGATATAATAAATAGCGTTGACTGAAAAATAATTTAAAAATATGGGAAATCGATGAACAGTGTATTTGCGTGATGATTGAAAAATACCTGGACATTTCAAAAGATCCTGAAGGTACTTCTTGTCGACGTTCAATTGACCCAACAAATTCGGAGCCTTTGTCTTGCGCCTGGCCGGCACAGAATCCCGACGCTTCTCGATCACAACTTTTGGTTTCACCACTACAATCTTCTTCTTCTCATCGTCATTATTATTATTATTGTTATTATTATTATTATTATTAATATTATTATTTTCTCTGATTTGTTCGGAAGTCGGTTCCGTGTCTTCCGATTCATTTTCATGGATCGTGAGCTCTTCCGGCAATCGTGGCTTCTCTTCAGACTGAGACGAGACGTCGTTTGTAATCGGCATATTGCTGTCCAAAAGACAAAAATCTGAAAATGTCAAATTATTTATATACAACCGAAAAAAAATGTTTACTCGCTAAAAATGAAAAAAAAAATGTTTCGAACATGAAATAATCGTGATGAAGGATAAAAATAAAACGCTGACTTCAACGTTGAAGGTTTAACAACGTTGATGTTGGTGAAAAACAAATTCTGATGAATAAATGCTGCGAAATATTTGTCGTCTCACTTTTTAATATATTCTGTATAGCTTCCTTGGCTTTCTGCACGCCGAGACGAAATTGATCGAACTCGGGACGAATCCTCATTCCGCGGTAATAATACACCAGGCTCAGTTCGAACTCGCCGAGATGATAGAGCGCCTCCGCTTTGTAATACATGGCACGAGCATTGTTCGGATCCTTAATCTTTTCGTTGAGCGACGCCTCCGCGTCCTGCAGCGCTTTTTGCGGCTCACCGAGCATCAAGTAACACTTGCTTCTCGCTATCAATGCGTTTTTATCGTTTGGACTCAGCTCCAGTGCCTGTCGACATCGTAAGAAAAATGTTTTTATTGATTTTTTTCCTCAATAAAATGAATTATAAATTTGCAATTTGTTTTTTCAGAATCGTAGTTAGTGAACGGAGATTCTTTTCTATGAGGAAGTGTTTTTTATTTTAAATTCATTGACTTCCTCAATTTCAATATTTTTTTGTGCGACACATTTTTTACCCTAAATTTTGTTGATGAATGAAAAATTCAAGACCGAAATTCGACCACACCTGTCAAAAGCTCGAGAGGGACTTTTGGAGCAGATCGATAAAGTTATTAAACGCTTCGTGACTGAACCTGAAAAAAAGTGCATTGAAGGATGAAAAAAAGAGCAAAAAAACTATTAAACGCAATTACACGAACGTAAAAAGAGCAACGAGGACGACTCATAATTGATGGCACAAGTTTTTAGCGACATCGTGTCAGAATGTCGAGGCAATATATATCCATATATATATTCGGTGAACTCAAGACGACTTTACATAAGTTATCAGCGAGTTTAAACGCTCGTGGTTTGAACCCAGCCTCGGTGTATTACACGATTATTTTCTTGTCGTTATCTATTATTCGTTGCTCCTGCATTTTCTCATCTTTTATTTGTTTTGTTTTTGTTGTTTTATTTTTATTTTTAATTTTTTTTTTGCTCAATTGAAATAGGTTCGTGTTTTCTGGTGAAATTCAACAATACGAGGACGACGACGGTTTTTGTGGTATGCGCGTATAGATCAATGCTAATAACGGTAACGGATTCCGGTCCGTCCAACCGCCCCCCTTAATCGGGCCGGAGTCAGGCCGTGCCATGATATTCCCCCGAAGACATCGTAAATCATGATAGATTATCGGAATCGCGATGGTAAACCTATACCCATTTACTCCCGTTACTTCGAACCCATTTCTTCGGCCCTTCGCTGTGCTGTTTTTTTTTTCTCTCTTTTCCTTGAATTTTGCCATCGAATACCTCGTGCTCGCAAATTATAGGCACTCGGTTTTATCATTCCCGTTGATTGTCTATGTCAACGGTAATGTAACGTGCACCTTTATATATTTTTTAAAGTTAACAACTTTAATTCTACCAAAAATCATTCAAAACTGATTTCAAAAATTGTTAGTTGTACTTTTTTAATTATCGTAGGTAAAACAAAAAATCTTTTTGTTTTAAGTATATAACACGAGTACTCCGTTTGATACTCAAGCATCGAATTATGATGTACGAGTGCGGTGAATTATCTACATGATCATAATTGAAAACCATTTTTTGATAAAAAATAATAATTTCCATGAATTTAATCCCACGCACGTTACAAAATAAAAAATCATATCATAATTTAAAAACAATGCTTTCCCATCTGAGATTTCCGTCTCTCGACCTGAGTAAGAGGATCCCTTTCTTACCGACGTTTTTGGCTTGAGCATTCCTTATACCTATATCACATATAGAATATATGTTTTTTCGTTGAATCTTATGGCTTTGCTAATTGGTTAAGAATCATCAACGAAGCAGCCGAAGTCAACAATATCGACTGAAAAATTAATCGTGAAAAAAAATAATTATCATTCTCACCTGTCGGTTCATGATATATTGTTATCACGAACCGACAGGTGAGAATGATAATTTTTTTCTCTAATATCAATGAATAAAATAACCAAAAATTACTTATAATTTTTTTTTTAAATTCCTATTTAATTGAAATAATAGTTGTAACAATACTTATATATTTAAAAAAAAACCTTATTGATGCACTTAATGGCAATGCCAACGTCACCGGAACGCATCTCTCTGGCACCGAGGGCCAGCATGGCACTCGGTTCAGCTTCCTCCGGAATCTGCAATTCGCGATTTCGATCCTGTCGTTTTTTCATCTTCAACGATTGTATAATATCGTGAGTCCCCATATTGACCGCAGCCGCACGATCTTTGTCCGTGTAAACTTCTTCGAGACGAAAAGTCGAATTTTTCGGTCTCTTACGGCCCTTCAACGATTTTCGCATGTCCAACTCGTACTCGATCGATTTTTTCATCGGTTGCACACCGACGAAATCATTTCCACGTTTACCACGCGAATTATCGTTTCTGCTGCGTCTGCCGGACAATCCGGTTTCGCGATAATTTCCACACGTTCCAACTTTCGACGATTCATTGAACATTTTCGTGGGCGAACGATTACCATCGTCCTTGGACTTTTGACGATTGCTTCCTTTCGTTCTTTTCGCGTCTGTGCCATCGTCCAAACTCGTTCTGACGAAACTTTGCAAAAAGTCGATGTCCTGAAGCGTTGGCTTCAAAATATCCGAAGCTTGGACCGTCGCGTGATCCACACTCGGCTTTGGTGCGGATTCGACGGAATCCATTGTCACTTTTGAGGGTAGTTTTTTTTTTTGTTTTGATTTTTGGTCAATGAAAACAAACGCGAAATTCGATGAATTTTCACAATAATCACAATGTTGTATTATCACTACAGTCATGGGCAAAACATTTTTCGTTGACTTAATAACGTTAAACAAATGTGAAAAAGTTTATTGTAAAATATATTTCTTATCTCGCGATACGTGTGGATATCGACACCTTTTCGGGGGTTGGTTCGTTGCCTTGGTGACAGATCAACAATGCGCCACGTTTGGAAACGCCGTCGACGTCGGTTTTATCAACGTATTGCAGAATGACGACGACCATTGTCACATTTATTGCCATTAACATCAGTGAAAAAGGACATTGGTATGTAAATAATAATTTTATAAAAATAAAAGTTGAATATATCTATTTATTTGATTATTGTAATTTTGTAATTTGAATAATTGTGTTCGTGTTGTGCATCGTTGGGGTTGGATAAAGGTGGGTTGTGAGCGTCTGGAGAATGATACAGAAGCTACAAAGTTCTTATCTATAGATTGCACGTACGAGTATGGTCGGTTTATCGGTAACATCTTCGTAATGGCTTTATTTGTCGGTTCGCAACGTGTTTGTACTACTTGCGGAACGTATGAACTAGCGGAAGTTAAATTTAACATTAATTACTCACGCGTGAACACGAGTTTTGTATTCGTTAAGATCAATATAGATAAATTTTTTTATTAATAAAAAAATGAAATGATTATGAAAATATTTTATTTTTACTTTGTAACAAAATAATTATTTGTGGTAACGTTTAGTTGATTATTAGTCGTACAGTTTTTACTGTTCAAAAGGTTATATTTTTTTTACTTTCAATTATTGAAAGAAATATTATTTATAGGAGATGTTATAGTATTATAAATGTGGGGCACAACGTGGGGCTCATTCGATCTTCGAAAATGTCATTGAACAACTCCACTCCCCTCCCCCACCTCACCCCTCGCCATTGACGGGGTTCACTTATTCGCCAAAAAAATATGAGTACTTTATAAATAAAGTTGTGGAAACTGAACTTGGGAATTATTCAATGATTTTGTCCTTTTGTAAAGTGCATACAAGTTTTTCCATGGGGAACGACATTTCTCGAAATCAGTTTTGTTTTCCTCAATGTGGAAGTCTTCGATACTGATGATCGAAAGAACGAGCGTGTCATGTGTAATTTTTCTCATCGCAATGTTTTTTTTTTCTTATGCAAAGAATTTTTTCATATTTTGTACGACCTTTCAATCGAATTGTCGTGAAATTGAAAATGACTCTAAACAAGATAGCAGAACCAATTTTGGTATTTTGTTAATCACGAAAAAACAAAGTATTCTAAGTATTATAATAATATCTTATATTTTATTTACATAGCGAAGGCGTTCTTTAGGCATCCAGTTTTGAATTTTTCAAAAAACACATCTTCTACCCTCAAATTCCATAAAAAAATAATTAAGTGCAAGCTACTTGAATAATATCTAACAAACTTAATAACCATAATATGACATAATAATTTGCTTAATTCCCCACTTAAAGTGTGTTTTATCTAACTACAACAATAACGAAAACAAGAAGAGAAGATAAATATTTTTTCCCAACCTTGGTGGGCTCGATTATAATTCAGATGATTTAGTTAATTAATTGTCCAAAAGCAATTTTTCTTTTTAACAACAGAAGAAACGATATTAATTAATATTTTCAATATAAGCTCAATGAATTAAAAGAAATTTCAGTTAATTGCGCATCGTAGCAATCATATAAGCGAAATTTTCCCAGCTTGTGCCTGAAAATGGTTTTTCTTTTCTCAATTATTCCGAAGCATCCGAAAAACTCACTTGATTATAAAGATCCAAGGCATTGGTGTAATTTCCACTTTTTAAATGTCCACTAGCTTCATTGACCCTCAACTTTGTTTCCACAGCTAAAGGACTCTTTCTCGTCTTCTTATCCGGTTCAACCTTCCTTTGCGTTCCCATCCTCGTACGTATCTCACCTAAATCAACGAAAATTAAAACAACGACAGGAAAATAACGAAAACCAACCACCCCGAAATAATCAACGAATATAAAATAAAATATCAGGCACTTACAGTTTTTACAATAGACGTGAAAAAATACGATTGCGAAATCAGTGCACTCGATGGAGAACGATCGTATAGTTCATCTTCGGTTAACGTTGCAATTGCAACTAAACTCGTTGTAACTGAGTAAGGGGATGCCATTTGAGAAGACCGAAACGAAAGAGAATACCCCGCGCAAGTCCGTTTCTGATTCTCGTGATGTACGACAATGAGTTCGGCGGTCTGAACCGATTAAGAAGTGCTTCTCAATGTGATCGATGCACCTATACATGCACGTGGTAACATGCCAATATATACGTATGTATAATATACTAGGGTGTGTTAAAAAAAATAGCAAATTCTCTCGTGATTGTTCTGGCAGTTCCTCCATTTGAATTAGATACTATCAGGAGACATCTGTCAAAAATGGAGCCCAATCGGACTATATTTAGAGGTTCCGCTTTCACGAATTCGATTTTTTTGTCAGTAGCAGTTTATTTTTTCCGTAAATAAAAAATTCTGGGGATGGAAAGTGAGTGCAATACATAGTACCAAGGTGACTCAGTATGGAAATAATTTTTATTTTACAATATAATAAAAAGTTAACAACTTTCAAGACAAAATCATTAAAATCTGACGGGAAAAAAAATTGTTATGTTTTGAAAAATTGTAAAACAAAAGATATTCCTATTTTAAGATATCGTAATACTGTGTATTGCACTTACTTTCCATCCCTGGAATTTTTCTTTTACCTGGAAGATTAATTGCAGCTGTAAAAAAAATTTTTTTCGCGTGTTAATCAAAGGCAAAATCGAGTTCGTGAAAGCGGAACCTCTAAAAATCGTCCGAATGGGCTCAAATTTTGACAGAGGTCTCTTTACAGTATCTATTTCAAATGTAGGAACTGCGAGACGATTTGAAAAACTGTCTCCTTTTTAAACACACCCTAATATATATATACGCACAAGAAATAAATGTATGATCTGTACATTGGCGTGACTACGAGTCCCCAAGCACTACTTATTATTTTGTCATCTACATACACAAACTACGTTATAACAGCGAAAGTCAGCTACAATGCAGTGGGTTAAATAAGTATGTGATTTCGAAATTCAAATTATGCTTCACAAATTGCTATGAGTATACTCGAAACTTTCGGTGTCACGCATCGTTGTTAAATTCTCTGGTTACATTCGATGGTCTTTCATGACAATTTGCGAGGGTCTGCCAGAGCTTTGTACTCGACAGACTGTAATTATTAATCGATATACGTTGGATTATAGATGAAGAAACGAATGAAATTGCTGTGGTTGCGTGACGTTGTCTTTAAAATGCAACTCTTCAAACCCACCCCCTTAAACCGGTCTATCGAAGCAATATCGGTTTATACATAAATTTATTATTATCGTTTCGTGCTTAATAATTGTGTAACGTCACGGAATATTGGACAACTTGGCAGAGTCTTGAGGAACATTTAGCCAGATCTTAAAATATGCATCGATGAAGAGCATTATATATTTTTTTTCATTTATTGATTGAACGATAGGAAATTAAAGGGAAAGTTCGCTATGTTCAACCAAATTGAATTCCGTTTCAGGATTAAAGCGAAACAAAATCTTATACATTTTTGTTTAAAAAAAGCAAATCAAATACGCTACCCATTCAATGATTTATCAAAAGTCCCCCGATCGCAATAATCGAAAAATCGATAAAAACGATGCTTAAATATTTCGAAAATGTCCAAACAGTATTCAACGAAACAAATCATCATTTCGTTCATCCGTAGTCTCGAAAGAAAGAAATCAAAATCAAAACCGCGTCAATCACGAGTTCGAAACGTTTGAACTTCGCGGGGTGATAGCAGCGCCACCCGCCACCCGTGGCCAACACCGTGAGACACGGCCTCGAGCGTACGAAAAAAAGAAGCAGAAGAAAAAAACGCCGGCGCGAGGCATTGGCAGCATTGCCAGTCACGTAAAATCGTTCATTCGCGTGGCGTTGGCATCGCGAAATGACGATCGACTCGAACGAGCGTGCGCAGTGGTCTCATTCGTTCGGGCGACAATGGCGGCAGACCTCGATCAGTTTCAACAGCTTTTAAACACACTTTTGAGCACGGACAACGATGTCCGGACACAAGCTGAGGTACGTACGATATTCCCAAATTTTTACACAACAACATCCACGATAATTCGATCGCAAACATTGCTTCGTTAACGTGAAAATAATGATTTTGGGTTTGTGACGAACACGCTGGCAACGTGTTGTCAGAGCCTTCGGCACGCGGCTCCGTTCCTCTACTCGCAAATTTGTCATCGCTTCGTCACCGTCAATTCCTAATCAACCATCGTCAACTGTGTTACGGTTTTCCGTTTTCTTTCAATTTTTTAATTGTTCCTTCTATCATTACATTGACGAAGAACAAAGAAACGGAGAAAAAAAACGTACGTGTGACATTGCGTCGAAGAAAAATTTTCGGGTTGAGAGATGGCTGACAGGTGTTTGGAACAGCCAAAAGATAATGCCAAAATGGTGTCGTCGCGTGGCATGCACCACGCGCCCCCTCGAAATTTTTTTATTTTTTCTAGTCTTTTTGTTTTTTATTTTGTCGTTCTTCGTTCTTCGTCTTCGAATTGTTAATCTTTCTATTTTCTGTAGTTCTTTCGTCAATGTCGTTCGGGTAAAATGAAGGTTAACGTTGCGGGTAGACGGGCGTGAGTTGCATATATTTAGGAGTCATCCGGTCGGGCAGGAGGATGTGCGCGTTTCGTGGGTTAAACTCTGCCAAATGTGTGCATGACTGGGCTATATATCTGCGTTACGCCCGTCTGCTTCGCAGAATTTAACGCCCCGAATTTGTATGTCCTGCCTTCGATTGAACGTTCATCGTTTCATCCACAATGGATCACGGAACGTTCTATGTTTTTTTTCCATGAATTTTATTCCGGAAGCTGTCCATTATGCTGGACGAGCTCGAATTTACCCGCCAAAAATGATTTTTTTTTTTCGGTTTTTTTTTAAATTTTCTTAGGTAATTCCATTAGGCAGATATATTGAGTGTTTGGTCATGTTTCTTTTTTTTTCTTTTGTGTATTTGATTATTATTCGGTTGGCGAGGGGCGGTGAGGAGTGTGGGGGAGATTTATTCACTTTTGGCGAGTGCCATGTGGTTGGAGTTGTAGGTTATGTGAGCTGGCGCCGCAGTGGTATTTGGAAAATACACTGAAAATTAGTTAATCCCTATTTTGTTGGGATATTTTGACTTGTTTGTTGCTGAAACATTTGCTTCCTGCAAATCTCTCAGCGACAAATATTGTCGAACATGTATTTCGAAGTTGCGTTCGTCATCGGAGACGCGGAAAGTTGTTTGTTAGCGTAGAATATGGACGAGGATGACGAGGAAGCTTTTAACAAAGCACTCTTGTACGGGGGTGTTATTTGGTTTAGCTTATCATCTATGAATCACAGCGATAATTCCGAGCTTCGATATTTTTGTCTGAACTTGATACGATATGGGAAAGGGTAAACTTGGGGATATAAATAGTCTTATGAGTCATCATTGTAAACCACTTCCTTCCATGGTATAGTCATTGAGAATGCCGATTCGACAGTACTTGCTATATGATCCCAGCCATGAATGGACCCTGAACGCAGACTAATTTCAATGTAATCAAACATTTTATTATTTGATTAAGCAAATTTCTTTAAAAAAAAAAAAAAATCAATATAAAAAAAATATTTTTTATGCCGAACATTGCTAAGCGAATTGTATTGAATTTACAAGCTTTGTTCCAGAAATGTGAAACAACATTTTTTTTTCTTTATTCTTTTAGGAAACATACCGAAATATCCCCGTGGAGAGCAAGGTCACATTCTTGCTCAGATCCATCTGCAATGCCCTTCTCGCGGAAGACATGCGGGCGATGGCAGCGGTACTGCTTCGCCGGCTGTTCTCCTCAGAATTCATGGACTTCTATCCTAAGGTAAGACATTCTGACATATTCTACATGCAATTTTCGCTTCCGAATGATTTTTGCGACTGCGCCACAGATGGAGTCAGCGGTCGGATCAAAATATTGATCCCGAAAGCGTTACATTTGTGGCAGAGTAAACTGCTCGGATAAGGCTCATGTTGAACCGTCGTTCTGATGGCAAAACTTTCCGGACCCTCCGTCAGAAGTTTCTGAGAGTTGATTGCGCTGAAAGAACGCAATCATAGTATTGAAACACACAAATAACGACTTATTACCACTCCTAGAATTCATAAACAGTTCTTCAGTGAACTTCAACTTTTGTGACATAAAGATTTTTTTTTTCTTATTATTAATAATTTGCAGGAAAAAAAAAACATAATACCATGTTAGCATCAAAAACGGTATACATGTTGTTATTAATTATATTATTTTACTGTTTTACTGTTTAACTTTTTTTTTTTTTTTTTTTTGTAAAAGAAGAGTCTAGATTTATCAAGTTCATTTTTTAAATTAAAATAATGAAAAATGCGGAATTTTCGAACTTTTTGATGAAAATCGCCAATTTTCCATTTTTTTTCACCTTCAACATTTTTTTTCCCAAAGTAAATGTGAGAATTTTTCCAAGTAAAAAAAATAAAAAAATCAATGTGCAGCAAGCCTCTTTGTGCTCGGGGTCGAAAAAACCCTTATACGCCAGCTATGTTATATGCCGATAAGTGTACCAGCTAAGGGTTAAGATTGCAGAGTTAAAATAAGAAAAATTTTATTCAATTTTTTTTATCATGAACGAGATAAGATGTTACATAACTCGAGGATGTCTCACATTTATGCAGGTTTATAACAGTTTTTCCAATGTTCTTGTGTCGCAGATACCCCCAGAGGCTCAAACCGAGTTGAAAAAGCAAATTCTTCTTTCCGTACAAAACGAACAAACCGAAGCGATAAGACGCAAAGTTTGCGAAGTCGCTGCCGAAGTTGCGCGAAATCTCATAGACGACGAAGGCAACAATCAATGGCCAGAATTTCTCCAGTTCCTATTCCAGTGTGCGAACGGTCCCGTGCCAGCACTCAAAGAAAGTGCTCTCCGCATGTTCACGTGAGCATCCATCGAAACTACATTTTTCCAAATCTTTCCTTCAGATATTAAATTATATATTTTTTCAAAAATCCTAATTGATTTCAATTTTTTTTTTTATTAATACTCGTAGATCCGTCCCTGTTGTATTTGGAAACCAACAGGCAAACTACCTCGATGCAATCAAACAGATGCTGCAACAATCGATGATGGACGCCACAAATTACGAAGTACGTAAACAGAGTAAACTTTCTCATTAATTATTGAGAAAATAAAAAAACAATAATAACAAGGGAGATATGATACACGGGTTTGCAAGAGATTTCGTCTACTCGTCACGAAATCTCCCAAAAGCAAAGAAAAAAATCGCTTTCTGATGACTGTAACTTGTGACGTGATAATTTGCAGACAGATACGGAGCGAATATTTAAAAAAAAATTAATTCTGAAAAATTTATTAATTCTTCTCACGAATTGATAAAATGAAAAATATTGTTCTTGAAACTCTTTTTTTAAGGATTTAATTTTCATTGATAATGAAGGTACAAAAATTCGGTTGTAATCCCCAAAATTTCAAGAACAATAAAAATAATCGAACCAAATCAATTCGTAATAATAAAATAGAATAAGTAAAAAAAATGCAATAACGAAAAATTGTCACTCAGGTAAGATTTCAAGCAGTCCGAGCCCTGGGAGCGTTCATAACGCTTCACGAGAAGGAGGCGAATATTCAAAAACATTTTTGCGAATTATTGCCGGCCGTGGTACAAGTAACGGCGCAATCGGTCGAGAAGCAGGAAGACGAGGCGCTTCTCAAGGTTCTGATAGATCTGGCGGATTCGGCACCGAAATTTTTGAGGCCCCAGTTGGAAAGCATAATGGAGATGTGCATGAAGATATTTTCGGACGAAAAAATGGGCGATTCGTGGCGACAATTGTCGCTCGAAGTTTTGGTAACTCTCGCGGAAACCGCCCCGGCCATGGTTCGCAAAGTCGGTGGCAAATACATCGTCGCTCTGATACCGCTCGTGCTGAAAATGATGACCGACGTCGACGATGACGACGAATGGAGCTTCTCGGACGAGATAATCGACGAGGACAACGAGAGCAACAACGTCGTGGCCGAGACAGCTCTGGATCGTCTTGCTTGCGGTCTCGGTGGCAAAACTATGCTGCCCCAGATTGTCGTTAACATTCCTTCGATGTTGAACAACACCGATTGGAAATACAGGTACAAAAATTATTCCGTACGAAAATAATGCGTACGAAAAAAAAAAAAAATAATTGTCATAGTTATTTTTTGGTTTTAAAAAATGTACAGTTTTTTCATCACACCGTATTTTATTTATCTTCCCGTTGTGACAAATTGATATATTATCGGTCTTATTATTTTGATCGGACAATAATAGGATTTATTTTTTTACGATTAATTTTTCAATTATTTTTAAAAGAAAATAATTGACTGATTTTTTTAAAATTGGATTCTGCTCTGTCCATGAAAAACAGTAAACGATTGCAAACATCAATAGGAAGTAATACTGATTCATGCCATAGAAAGTCAGCGATCAGTTTATCCTCATAGACTTTTTCGCGTTACATCTGTGGCAGATTAACCAATGAGATTTTTCTCCGGTCTTTTCGCCGTTTTGGCGATTTCGACTGCGAGAATGCTCTATGGAGGTCCATAATGTTACAACGATCGTTACTTCATCGTAACGATCATGTTTCCATTGACAAACATTCACACACGCCGAATTACCTTAATTCTCAATTTCGCCATCCCAAATAGTAATGAATCCATTTTTTTTTATTTCGAAAAAAAATATTAAATTTTTATTTCTTTCTCAATTTCAGACACGCCGCACTTATGGCAATTTCCGCTGTGGGCGAAGGCTGTCACAAACAGATGGAAGCCATGCTGTCCCAAATAATGGGAGAAATCATAAAATATCTGCAAGATTCTGTGAGTATAAAAAAAATTGAGAAAAAATGATAATAATAAAAATTTAAAAAAATAATAATAATAATTCAAAATAAAATCGTTGCTCCAAATTGATTATGAGCGAAGGCTCAAGCGAATTATCGTCTTGGGTCGTCACTGATCGAGTCAGCGGTCAGATTCCATATCGCGATTCTGAAAGCGTTACGTCAGTGGCAAATTAAACCATCGAGTGTCGCGCTCTATTTCAGGCTATCGTTCTGATAGCAAGGATGTCGGAGTCGCCTCGGTGGAAGTTTCTGAGAGTCGATCGCGCTTCTTTTTTTTCCCATAACGCGATCATAGTGATGGAACGTACAAAAATAAATGTTAAAGACAAAAAAATTGCATCGAAATTCAATAAGACAATTTTTAAATTGAGAAAATAATTTAAAAAAAAAATAAAAAATGATTGACCGACGAATTTTCTAGCATCCACGCGTACGATACGCGGCTTGCAACGCCGTAGGCCAAATGTCCACCGATTTTGCGCCAACCTTCGAGAAGAAGTTCCACGATATCGTGATACCGGGATTGCTCATGGTCCTCGATGACAATGCAAATCCGAGAGTACAGGCTCACGCTGGCGCAGCTCTCGTTAATTTCAGCGAGGATTGTCCCAAGAACATACTTACGCCTTATCTGAACGCTATAATGGCCAAATTGGAATCCATTCTCACGGCCAAGTTTCAGGAACTCGTGGAGAAAGGCACCAAACTCGTGTTGGAACAGGTGGGTTTGTTTTTTGTTTTTTTTATTTTTTATTTCAGGTGCGAACCGAAAAAAGTTTCACATTATCTTAATTACACGAATTTTTTAAGAAAATAGAATTTCGAACTAAATAGCTAACATTGAATTAAAACAATATTACCGATATGTAACGAATTATAAAAAAGTTTTCGAGGGTATTAAAAGTCGATAAATGGTGATGAGGCATTCTCTTTGTATCGACGCGACCTTTTTTTTTCTTTTATTTATTTTTTCAATTTTTAATTATAATTCAGGTGGTGACGACGATCGCCTCGGTGGCAGACACCTGCGAGGAACAATTCATCACGTACTACGACAGGTTGATGCCCTGTCTGAAATACATTATTCAAAACGCCAATCAGCAGGAACACAAGATGCTTCGAGGAAAGACAATAGAATGCGTCAGTCTCATCGGTTTGGCTGTAGGACCGGAGAAGGTTCGTCGACACGTTCATTCAATATGAATCACGAACAAATGCTTCGTAATGTCGGATCTTATCGATTATTCAAATTCTTATCGCTTACAGTTTATCTCCGATGCAAGTGAAGTAATGGATATGTTGCTGAAAACTCACACCGAAGGCGATCTGCCGGACGACGATCCACAGACCAGTTATCTCATTTCCGCTTGGGCTCGAATTTGCAAGATTCTTGGTGAGCACTAGTTTTTTTTTTTTTTTTTTTTTTTTTTTTTTTTTTTTTTTTTTTTTTTTTTTTTTTATATCTACAAACATTCGATCATTTGAAAAATATTTTCAATACTTTTCAAAATTAAAAATAAATTAAAAAAATCATTCTGTGCAATTTCATTCTGGTTTCATTCGCAATAAAAAAAAATCAATCGACCTCTTCCATTTCCAAGTCGTGAAAATGACGTTCTTTGAGCTGTCAGATATTTTTATACGTATATTTTTTTTTTTTTTTTTCAATCTAACAGGCAAACAGTTCGAACAATATTTACCGTTGGTGATGGGTCCGGTGCTACGTACGGCAGCCATGAAACCCGAAGTCGCGTTGCTGGACAACGAGGATATGGAGGGAGTCGAGGGCGATCTGGATTGGCAATTCGTGTCGTTGGGAGAACAGCAAAATTTTGGCATAAAAACCGCCGGGCTCGAGGACAAAGCATCGGCCTGTGAGATGTTGGTTTGTTACGCTCGCGAGCTCAAAGAAGGTTTTGCCGATTACGCCGAGGAAGTCGTCAGGCTCATGGTTCCGATGCTCAAGTTTTATTTCCACGACGGAGTTAGAACCGCCGCCGCCGAGAGCTTACCGTGTCTTCTCGAATGTGCCAAGATCAAAGGTAACTCTCGTCCAATTGATGATAAGAAAAATAGATTAATGTTTGGAAAAAAAAATATTTTAAATGATTTTTTTTTTTTTTCTGTATTAATATTTTTGAGTGAAAAATTAATGAAATTTTGATCGATCAATAGGTCCGCAGTATCTGGAAGGCATGTGGGCATACATTTGTCCAGATTTGTTGAAGGCGATCGACACGGAGCCCGAATCCGACGTGTTGCTCGAACTTTTGTACTCGTTGGCGAAATGCATCGAGGCCCTTGGACCGGGTTGTCTGGCAGCGGCTCAGATGGCCGAACTTTTGCGCATTCTCGACAAACTCTTGAACGAACATTTCGAACGGGCGGTCGCGAGATTGGAAAAACGCAAGGACGAGGATTACGATGAGGTAAATACGTTTCTTTATTTGTTTTATTTTTTTTTATTTTTTGCTGCATAACTTTGATGAGTTGTCATTCGAAACATACGAGACCAATTGATCTGAAAAAATTCACTGATATACTTTCACTATTTCAGAACGTGATGATGTAGTTTAGAAGTGTAAATATTATCATAAGCTGAAAGATAAATTTTGCAAAGAAAAAAAAAATTGTTTTCGAAAATTTGTTTCGATCAAAATCGAGGTATGGGTCAAATTGACCCATCGTGTACTCGGCTGATTAAAAACACGTAAAACATAATAATATTCGAAAATATTATCCATTCGCTATGTTCTTTTATTTATTGTTTTTTAATTTTTTTTTTTTTATTCTCAATATAAATATGAAAATTGTAAAAGGCAAATACAAAATTGTTTTTTTTTTTTTTTTTTTTAATTTATCCAGGTGGTTGAGGAACAGCTGGCCGACGAAGACAACGAGGATATATACACATTGAACAAAATCGCCGATATTCTTCACGCTCTATTCATAACTCACAATTCGGCGTTTTTCCCGTTCTTCGATCAAATATGCGGTCACTTCGTGAAGCTTCTGGCTCCGGAACGCGCGTGGTCCGATCATCAATGGGCGCTTTGCGTGTTCGACGACGTGATCGAATACGGCGGTCCCGAATGCGCCAAGTATCAGGAATTCTTTTTGAGGCCGATGATACAGTATCTGACGGACGAGAGCGCGGAAGTACGTCAGGCGGCTGCTTACGGTTGTGGCGTATTGGGACAATTCGGCGGGGAGGCTTTCGCTCAGGCTTGCGCCGAAGCACTGCCCAGACTCATGGAAGTTATAAACAAACCTGACTCGAGACAACCGGAAAATATTAATCCAACCGAAAACGCAATATCCGCGGTTACGAAAATTCTTAAATACAACAACAAAGCTATCAACGTTGACGAAATTCTTCCACACTGGTGAGTACCATTTTTTATTTTATTTTTTTTTTTTTAAATTTCATTTAAAACATTTTTTTTTTGTGAAATTTATCGAATGCACTTTTTAAAAATTATTATTTAATTTCTTAAAGCAAAAAAGAGAAGTTGCATTTTTTTTTTCATAATGCAACGATTGTTTCATTTGACAATTTTATGTATTCAGAGGAAAATTTTACAAAAGGAACGAAATCTTGAAATTAATTTGCTGAGGTTTTAGATATTTTTCATAGCAATTGAATGTGATTATGATTATGTTTTTTCCCTCCGTTTCACAGGTTGTCTTGGCTACCAGTCGTGGAGGAAGAGGACGAGGCACCGCACGTATACGGATATCTCTGCGACTTGATAGAAGCCAATTATCCGGTAGTTTTAGGACAGAACAACGCTAATTTACCGCTACTGATAAGCTACTTTGCCGAGGCGATGTTCAAGGACGTTATACACACGGACAGCCCGGTTATGGGCAGAATTCTTAGTATTGTCAGACAAATTCAGGTAAATGGTCATCAAATTATTATTATTATTATTATTAATATTATTATTTTTTTTTTTTTTAATCGAATGGAAGAAACATTAGTCGACTTAGATAAGATATGTCGCGTGATTATTGAATTATTTTTCAATACCTAAATAATTTTTTACTTATTTATTTATTTATTTTAAAATTTTTTTTTGCAGAACAACGACTCCATGTTCCAGGCTTGTATAAGCACATTGACGGCAGATCAGCAACAGGCGTTGCACGAGGCATTGAGCAGTCAACCGGCGGTCGTGAATTAACCCGCGGTCAACATCTAAATTTGCAAATTTTTTCCAAATCGTAAGACGACGGAATGAGGAATGATAAAAAAAAAACGAAAAAAATAAAATAAAATAAAATAAAATAAATAAATAAATAAAAATAAAATAACGGTCGAAGAAAAAGAAACCAACACAAGTATCGTGCCCCGCAATCGCAAATTTTTTTCACGCGTGCGCGAGAATTGTCAGACGACTAGGTAGCTAAAACTTTACCTATATATAAAACTCGTTCACCTCAGCCTAATAATGTCCGTCGTACCGAAACAAAAGAGAGAGAGAGACAAGAAGATAAATAGAAAGAATAATGAAGAAGAAAAAAACAGAAAAACGAAAAAAAATCGTGACAAAACAAAAGATAAACGACGAAATATGGCGTATACTCGACTGGTTTTGCATGAACTGTTACTTGTTGATTAAATATTTTTTGTACCTCGCGCTAACAAGAGTTTCCCCCCGCCCCCCCCCCCTCCCCTCGCTCATACCTCGAGTAACTTCTTTATCGCCCAGAACTGTTACAAATCTATACCGATTTTCGTGTATTAATTATCGCCGAATACGATTATTATGTCCACGAGGGATGAATTATCGAATCGACGTCGTAGTGACGAAAAAGAAAATAAATAAACGTACTATCGAGCAGTTTCGACAGATTTTTCGTTGGCGAGCTGGTGACGACTTGAAACTTGAAAAAAAATATATATATATATATTTAAACTGACCGTCGTTGTACATTCGAAGCAACGAAAGAAGAAGAAAAACCGAGAAAAGAAACAATTGAGTGTTTGTGGGAAAAGATTTTGCATGCTTCTTCGACGATAAATAAATACCTCATTCCTGTCGTTAAAAAATAATCGATTTAAGTACGTAGTCACGTCTTATTATCATCGCGACGAAGAAGACTACTTACGACGCAAGTCTGTCGTTCGCGTTTTTTCAAACGAAAAAAAAAAAAAACAACAACAACTAAATATTATTTATTTAGATTTTCGATAAACGCGATAGACGACCGAGATTCAAAACCCGGAAGCTTTGCGACGACCGTTGAAGTTTGTCGACATCCGGCGTGCACCAGTGACACTCGACACGAGATGCATTATTCAATATCAAATCATGTTCAAGCTTTCGTCAATGCGATTCTACGTTTCAACGGACGTAACACGAACACGATGTGTGTGCATCGACTTAACAATGACGACGTTGGCAATAAACGATGAATGGCCAAATCAAAATCACCTTTTTTCATTGTCGAAATATAACTCGCGACAAAAAAAAAACATTTGTTCTCATTGGCAATCATGCTGCTCGGGTTGATTCATTCATTCATTCATTCATTTTTTTTTCTCTTTTGCTACGTTACGAACGATGCGAAAGCGATTAACGTAAATCTTTTTTTTTTCTTTCGATTTTGCGATTTGTTCAAAAAAATGTGGTGAAGCGTGTTCAAACGGAAATTAACACGCTCAATTTTTTTAAGTTAACATATTCATTGATGGTCGGACATTGATAATTTTAAAAAAATTAAAAATAGAAAAAGCAGAGACAAAAACCTGGAAATTATCATTCAGCTCATGAAACATTACGCGCGAACGGCATTACATTGTGATTTAGATATTTTTTTATTAATTAAAGTTAAGAATAAAAATAAATGTTATTTAATGATAATAACGAATCAATGATATTGCAGTGTTTAAAGGCTAAAAAAACGATTGTGAAATCTTATACAAATTTCGATGGCAAAACAACCGATCGTTGAGTTTTATACGAAACAGCGGCAGATAAAATTTCCAATCGATCCGTAAAACGTTGGACTATACTTTGGCGAGGTTCACGTTCTTTCCTCTACGTTTTTTCTTTTTGCGAACTCGATTGTTCGTCGGTGTAACCGCGAGCGCTCGGTATTATTGAAAAAAAAATAATTATGGTAATAATAATAATAATTTTTTAAATAAAAATTTCGTTTGACTACCGTCCTGCTTTTTAAATGTCGAAACATAATTGAGATGTTACAACAGAGTTGAATGCCCGACTGCGACGTGAAGTTTGAGTGAGATTGACTAAAAAAAAAAGGAGCAAACAGAATAATGATTGAAATTGACTACAAAAAAAAAGAAAAAGTTGCTATCATCGAAAGTCTCGTTTATGTTCATTCATATGCGATTGATACATTTTTGCAAATATACGTTACCCATTATAGACGACAGAATTTTTGAAAAACAAAAACTTGGGTTTAAAAAGAAATATAAAAATTGAGATGAAAAACTGAAAAATAAAATTAAAATAAAATAACGGTCGAAGACAAAAAAAAATAACATTAGCGTTATAAACGACAGGATTTAGGAAACATCGTGAGTTGGGAAATAAATATGAAAATAGCAACAAAAAAAATGGTCTAACCGGAATACTGAAAAAGAAAAAGAGGACAGAAAAAAAAACAAATCACACTGGCTGCTAACCCGTCCGAAACGAACTAAAGTTGTGCTTTTTCGTTAAAAAAAAAAAAAAAACTTGACAAACAAATGGACAACGGGTTCTTTACGATGCGGAATTTATTTCTTTGTACATATTTTGAAGTGCATATATATAACGCGTGGTAGCGAGAAAATTGTTTAGAGTTGGACTGTTCGTTGCGTTGGCGAATATCGAGGCAGGGCCCGCAAAAACGTCTCTCCCGCCTCTTCGCTCGCCCACAACGAGTTTCGAAATGCCATTGATACGTACGATATAAACCACACAGACACACGTAGGCCGAAACAAACGTTTTCACAAAGCGTTGAACCTACACTGCAACAGACTATCCAATGGAAATCGATTATTATTAATTTTTTTTCCCTTTTTTCTAATTTTTATTTCATACAAATCGTGTTTCGTGCGAAGATTATTTTTTTATTTCTTCTTTTTTTTTTTTTGTGTTTCGTGAACGATCGAATTACGAGTACGAGCTAAGATGAAAACGATGAGAAAACGAAGGAGAGAAGAAGAAGAATAAGAAAATAAAATATCCCCCCCCGAACACCGATATTAAATGAATTATAAATCTAATGATAATATTATTATAATATAGAGATTATTTTAAAGTTATTATTGATTAAAATAAATCTCAGCTTTGTAACCGGTTGGTTTTTTCTATATATACATATTTTTTTTCATCTTACGTTTCAAATGACCCATCACGAGATCCAACATTTTTTGTTGATTTTTTTTTCTATCAGCGTAAATAATTAATTATTTAAGCATTTTGTTTTATATTTGGACGAGCTATCGCGATAACTCAGTTGGTTAATCATCGTCGACGCGGTTCAGCCACCTACATTTCGTTATCGCCGTGTTTTTGACATTTCGTCTGGATTACATTTTTTTTTCTTTTTTTTTATTCTCGAAAATTGTTATCGCAATGGATTGCGACAGGAAATCCCAAAAGTCGGGGCCCACGAGTGGCACTTTTTTTTATCAGTTCTGTGACTCGTTTGTGTACAATGTACATGGTTTATAAATATATGTATCTATATATAGATATACACAAGCTGTGTGTGTGTGTCTATATTCGGATAGGCGCGGTTGGATTGAATATGAATTATTTATATCACTGAGTCGATTAATGAAAAAACCGTTTATCAATCGCGGTGCTAGTTTCTTGCGAGCGAAAGCGAGTCGGTAATAATTTTCAAGAAGCGAAGAGTAATGAAATTTTACAACATAAAACGTTTCGATAAAAATTAAATTAAATGGAAAATAAAACTAATCACGAAAATCTATTAAATTGCATTTTACCAAATTGACAATAGATTTTTAGCAATGTTTCATTATCATTTACGATACAATATTTAAATTTTGCAATTTGTTTTTCTAACTGCGCAATTTTTCAAGATTTATAGTGCGTTAATTATTATTATTTTTTATCATTATGAGATTATTCAAAATTGGAGTCAAACCCATTGCGATATATCGTTGGAATTAAAATGAACAATTTTCGATGGTTAAAAAGTATAAATAGAGTTTTTTGTCGACGGAAATGCGATACGTTCGTGAGAATGAAAAAAAATTTGCGCAATTTTGCATCTATTTCGTCGTGCAAATTGTTTTGCGCCGCGACGATGTTTACTGGGACGTATGTAGTACAGTACAGTTGCATACGCGAGTACATGCACATTCGCGTGTACAGGAAATTCCATGCTAAATCGACAGGGTCGTGAACCTCCTCAAAACCATTCCATTCAGTAATTACATTTTTTAAACATATTTTCAGCTTCTGTCTTATTTTCTTTTCCATTTTCTGAGTCACAAAAAAATTTTATTTAAAAATTTGAAAAATTATTGTTAAATAAGAAGAAAAAAGTAGTTTTTGTAATTTTTATTGTTTATGATAATCGAGTCACCAAACCAATTATCGAAAGAAAAATGTTTTAATTAAATGGATAGTGACTCATATTTTCTATTTATAACCCGCTTGAGACGAATAAAAAAATTATAAAAAAAAAAAAAAAATTCAAGTCACGATCGTGTAACATTCGTCGTGGAATGCCCCGTACATCCGTTATAAACGTTGCGCATTCGTGTGAGAAATAATTCCGCCACCCGGGGCGTGACGTCGCCGATCATCCGATATTACGTCATCCGACTTCACACACTGTGCAGTCTGCTATGAGTAACCGGCGTTCGCCGTTATCGAAACGTCAAAAAAACGATACGATCGCGAGACGCGAGTCCGTCTCTCTCACTCTCTCACGTTCGAACGAGGGCTACATCGTGCTTCGACCGATCGCACGTCTTTAGCGAAATATCGCGGTCTTTTTTTTGCTCTTCAATTCGACCATCGACTTTACAAATCTGCAAATCTATTGGTCGAGTTATTCGTACGATTAACACGGCATCATTGTTTAACATTGTTGTTCGGTTGCGCGGTGATATCTAACGTGGAGTGGCGTGGCTCGCGCGCGAGTGCGCATACGTCGTGTCGGAGGGCGCTACCGGGCATACCGCGAAAATTCGAAACAGGTAATGCAACCGTCTCGTTGTTTCAACGGTTGCGCTCGTTTGTGTTGATGAAATTGCACAGACGCCCGTGCGATTGTCGGCACAAATCATTGTGAACGTGTCAGGCTTGGCTGAAAGTTTTAAATCGTCGTTCAAACACTGCCCACAGCGATTTTTGCTACGAGCATAACCTAAATTAGACACAACGGAATGTAAACAGTTATCTATCTATATATAAATGTGTGTGTGTGTTTATATGTAGCGGAAAGGATAAATAGACGGAAGGAGTGTTTGTTAAAGCATTCGACGTCAACAAGTCGCATGACTCCACACACACACGCACACACTCGTATCCGTAATTATATACAATATTTTAAACACTACTGGTTTTTTTTCATCAATCGCGTCTATAATTTAATTCAATTGTTCGTATCATTGTCTTTGAGTGCACGACCGGATGTAACGCTATTGAAAAATGCCAAAAGAACAAGTGCGTCATAGACGAATGGAATTACAAATTTCAGAGATCTTTGATCGTCAAAGTTTGATTGTCAATCAAAACTAAATCCACCCATCAATATAATTCGACGATCAAAAAGTTTTCGGTTCTTTGACGATTTTTAACTGTTCCATTTTCCATCTATTTTTCGACAAACAAAGCAAAAAGCGTCTGATGCAAAGTCTGCCAAATTTTACGTTTCAAATTTTTTCACGAAAACAAATTGTTCGGCGTGACAAGCCAAAGTGCGTGCGCGCGCAACTTTGACTGCGAACAATGTGTGATCCAGTGCCGGATAGAGTCAGGGTGGGGCCCGTAGCAAATGTTATCAAAAGGCTCATGGTTTTATTTGGGATATGTATTTATACATATCCCATCTGTGTGGGTCATTTTAATGACCCACACAGTTTTTAGAAACATGTTTCAGACTTTTTTTTTTATTAAACGTGATTAAATTCAGAGATAACACTAGTCAAAAGGCTCTCCAAGTGAATCACATTCAATGTTCATTAAGTTGAGATCACTCAAAAGTCAAGTATAATGTCACTTGACTAATTTTTTTTATTAGCTTCAATATCCTAAAGACGTGCATGATCAGTGGCTCGCCGAGCGAAAACATTGGAATGTCCGCGCGAACGCGCGGGAAATTTGAATTCAATCTATGAAAATTAATTTTTATTCTGTCCGAGCGAAAGCCTGTAGCATTTGCTACTTCTGCTACATCGCTAATCCGGCACTGCGTACAAGCGCGAAATAATAAAATGTATAATTATCGCTATCGCGAAATTTGCGTTGAGCAATCGTATTTCCGGTTCGCACGATATGCCGAGAGGAAAGATTCGATCCACGTGTATATTTTTTTTTCTACTTGCACGGGTATGTATGTTAAACTATATAGAGAAAGAGCGAGAGAGAGAGAAAGAATAAATGAGACGAATGTACGGCGCATATGCGTGTGCGCATACTGTGCACTGCGTCGATCGACGGTGGCGTCGGTGGGACGACGACACAATCGGTAATCAGTGTCGTGGCGAGCGTCTGCCGGGTCAGCTGAGGACATGGCATGGAGCCTTTGGTCTCAGTCGTGAAACCTTTTTGTTTTTTTTTCTCTTCTTCGAATCCTCGGGCACCTATATACACACAAACGACACATACATAATACAGATATAAATGAAGTTTGCATATTTGTAGGTTAATTCGCAACGTCATACTCGTCACACGATCGTTTACACCTCTTCGAGTGTTTAAAAAAGAAACAATTTTTTTTTTGTTGTCGTTTTTTTTTTTTTCATCCGCAACGTCGTCTGCACTATGAGCCTCGCTGATTGTTAATTTATTTAATTTATTTACGAAAATTTCCTTTTTTTGTCGTTGAACATACGTCAGCGAGTGGCAGACGAGTTTTTTTTTTTTTGTGAAGGTTTTCTCGGGTGTGCACTCCGAAATTGTGGACGTAGACAGGTTTGTGATGACTATTTGTGATAAGAATTACGGGAAAGAATAAATTGGGTGATTATTGATTTTTTTTTTTTTATATAATTAAAAATTCATCAATGGGTGAATGAAAATTTCAAATTTTTTTTCTGGTTTCGGCGATAATAAGGTTTCGGATACACGTTTGCACGGCCGCGTGTACGGAAATGCCCGAAATAAACCGTACGGTTTGCTGGATCTGTGTCGCCCATAACGAGACTTTCTATTTATTGCTGTGAGAAAAACGGGAAAAAACTACCGGATAACGAGAATTTATAATGTTCAAAAGAAAAAAATAATGAAGTAACCTAACATTTCTCAACTTTGCTTTGTTTACGTTTTTTTTTTTTGTTATTTCTTTCGTTTTTTTTTTTTTTTCGGGTTAGCAAATCATTCCGCGAATGGACTTTTATCGACCGTTTCGTGACACGCGACTTTGAACTTTTACGAGATGTTGCTTCGAAAATTTCGTTGGATTGTGATTCATTAATTTTTTCTTAGTTTTTTTTTTTTTTTTTTTTCAATTGCTTTTCCTTTTCTATTTTTTTGTTGTTGTTTTTTTTTGTTCTTTTTTGGACATGTGACAATCGCCTGGTTTGTTGTCGTTACCCGTAGTTACCCGAATGAAAACTACACCCAGATCGAACAAACACAAACGTTTTTTTTCACACCGTCGCGAAGATCGACTGTGAAAAGTTTTAACATTTTCTAACGCCGCCAGAAGATAGAAATAGTGCATTTGTTGATTTTTAGTTAACGATTTATCGTCTCGTTTCGTGCCTTTTACCAGTCGTATATATCGATCGGAGATTTTCTAGTGATTTTTGGTTGGTTGTTATTATTATTATTTTTTTTTTATTGTAAAGTTAGTATACAGTGGCTTATTGCATCCTGAGGAAAAATTCTTCGATGTATGTATCGCGGTAACATGGTTCATGTATTATTTTTCAAGTGCCTGGGGTTTGAAAAAAATTGGTTCTCCTCTTTGCATTTTTGGACAATTTTATTTAATCTTTTAACTGCATAATTTTAACGTTTAAATTTTCCAAATTGTTTTGATGAATATTGTTGTAGATCTTTGAATCTTTAATTTGCGGTGGCATTCTATTTCCAAAGAGAAAAATCTGATATTTATACGCATTATGATTGCGATGATATGAGAATTTTATTGGGTTACTTCATCCTAAAATAGGACAACTTGGTTTTTTTCTTAAATTCTTCACAATCTGTGCTAATGACCTGAATTAATAAGAAGTTAGTAATCTTCACATTGGGACAATTAAAAAAAAAAAAAATAAAACATCTGCGACAAGATTCAAAGCAAAAACTGTCGAAGCAAATTCATTGTTTCGCACAAATTATGATAATTTGAAATTTCAAGTTCGTTCATGCGTATTGTCGATTTGCAGCTTTACAAAAATTCGTCAACATCCACGTTTTAAGAAGTGAAACATGCCGAGGAAGACAGCGAAGAGAGATACAACAATGATGGAGACGACGCCATCCGTCGATAGTCAAAACGGCGATGAGGCACCCTTTCATCGCGAAGACTCGCCCACACACCCGGTGCGTTAACTATAATTACAATATTATTTCGATTTTTTTTTTTTTTGCAAATTTTTCAACCTTCCCTTGAATTTTAGTGACAAAACTCTTCTCGAATTGATTATTTCATCTAGCTCAGCACATGTGCCTCTTTTATGATAAGTGTCGAAAATTGAACGCGCCTACTTGAAGTCGCTTTAATTAAATATTATTAACCTACTCGTTTAAAAGTTATAGATGGATGAAATTTAACATGTGTTCTTATGGAAAATAGGCACATTGCGGCAAATATTGACGATGAACGCATGGAAACAAGTTTTTAAAAAATTAAAAATAAAAATCCACAGTGTGGAATACAGATTGACAAATGTCCACAAAAAATGCAGATAGATCGACCTCCAATATTCAATATTCAATATTATCGATTGAAAAAAGTAAAAAAACATTATACAAGATGCAGCAACATTTATTCGACGATATTTGATAATTATCAATTTCTCCAGCATTCACAAAGCAGTTATGATCGAGATTTCTCAGATCACAGTACTTTTGTCTAGGATTGTCAATTTTCGTTGGTTAATTTTCGTTGGCCTACATTCTACCTTGTAACGAAGAGTCACGTCCTGAGGAAATGAATGCTGTCTGTAATCTGCAATTCTAAAATCGCTCCTAAACTTGTTAACAAAAAAATATATATACATAAAATTAGCTAACGAATAACTCGTCTCGGGTCCACCAAACTCAGAATAAAACGGAACACCGGTTATCTAGCGGCATGTCTCATAAAAATTGCTTCTCGTGTTATCACTGCAGTAGTAGTGGGGCCGGGAGAGGGGGGGGGGCACATTGCTGTATGGTATGTAATGTCGTACGAGCCGATAATTCTTCAGCGATACGCGAAACGAGTCTCGGATATCGGCATCACCCCGGTCGCGAGATTCCATATTGCCAGTCGCCTGTTCGATCTCAATGCAATGAGAACGTCGCTTCTCCCCGATCCTAGCACATCAATAATCATCGTGGAATTCCACCATTCATTAATTCCCCGAAAAATTCCGCTCCTCGATGTCGAGCCCATAAAAATTTTATCGATGCAAAGTTCAACCACAAATATCGTTTCAACACTTAATCTATAAAATTACAATTTTTGTATTTGTTTTTTTTTTTTTTTAAATCGTTTAACCGTCGAAAAATAAAAAATCTCATGATTTTAAATAATGACGTGGGGAAGCCAAAAAAACTTTAACCATAACGGTGTTACGGTGAGATCACGTCGTTTCCAGTCCAGGAATAATCAATCGAGACACATTAGTCTACCTGTAAGTTTACAAGACCAAGAAAGCCAAAAAAAAAAAAAAAAAATGAAGAAATGAAGAAATGAAAAAAACATTATCAGCATTGATTTTTGAAGTAAATTTTAATTTGCACAAACATGCAATGATAGCGATGTGATTCTACGTATTTAGGTCTGGTTTATTGAATTTTCGAATATTCTCAACTTATTCCATCGGTGACCCAATAATTATTATTCCGTTGATGATGTTGCGTAATCAGAGGCCCACTTAGCAACGACATTAATTTTCCACAAGCCACCGCCATACATCGCGAATATTTTGTGAATTTTTTTCACCCACAACTTTTTCGTTTCACATTGAGAAATTATAAAATTATTGTAACAACCACATTTTTTAAAATTAATTTACATGAGCTGGAAGTCAGGGGACTCACCAACGAATCTAATATTTATGTTTGTTTTTGTTGTTGTATTTATTGTTTTGAAATTATCCGAAAATAAATCTCATTCGCGTCTCAAGCACCGAGATTCAATCATCGCGTTATCAACGTCGCGCCACCGTCTGAACCTGATAGCCACGTTTGTGCATTCCGACAGTGTCGTACGATCGTCCTAATCTCGAGACCCTCCTTATCGATCACCATTTCGGATCTTGATTTGTTGCAGGTCGAATTTCCATTATCCGATATCTCATTCAAAGTGACATGTGATTCTACGATTCCAATTGAGACTTGAGATTTTTATTCCGGAAGCATTTGGATCAATCGACACGTGAAATAATTCAATTGTAATTTGACGTGCGATTGAAACGATAATTAAATAAATAAAAACGTCACGTAAACGTTTCTATTTATTTAACGTCAAATATTAACAACAAATTGTCGATCTATGTCCAAATGTCAATTCCCAAACAATAATTTAACGAAAATTAAGAAATAGTTTGAACAAATTTAAATATCGTGGTCGAATATTATTTGATGAATGAGTTTTATTTTCAAGTGCAATAAGACCAAGACCACATCGATGTACCGATCATTTATGTATTTATGAAATGGTCGTATGATTTTACAGCGTTATACGCAACTCATACACAAGTCAAACGATATATAGATGCTCGATGACTGATCGATAAAAAATAAAAAAATAAAAATAAAATCGTATCTTTTGCCAACTCGCCATTATGACATCGTCATCGAATTGTTTTGGCAACTTTCGTATGTTCTGCGAACAACTGCGAAGTTTGAAAATTTAACAATGACAAACATTAGTAAAACGTCGAAAAAGGAGAAGAAGAAAATAGTGTTCTGCAATATAAATATTAAAAACTGTTTAAAATTAAATAGTAATATATAATGGATGTTTTTTTGTTACAGTCGATTTGCAAGGAAGCACCGTTCAGCGATGATCCGGAAGCTCTTGCGGAACGCACAGCCTGCGATTACGATTCAAAGATCACGCTTAAGATGGCCAGAACCGGCAAAGGTACGATTTTTCGTCGGTTCATTGCCACAGAATTATTATTGCATTTTTTTTTTGTAATGAAAAAATTTCAAATATGGAGAATAAAAAAAATGTTTGACTTGCAGCACCCAGAAAAATAAGAGTATATGCCGATGGTATCTACGATCTCTTTCATCAGGGCCACGCGAGACAACTGATGCAGGCGAAAAATATATTTCCCAACGTTTACCTCATCGTCGGAGGTGAGTTTGATGATCGATGAAACGGTTTACGACCCGAAAGATGATAAGGAAAAAAAAAACAATGCACGAAAGTGCATCAAGGAGTGTTTTCGTCACGGAGGGGGGGGAGGGGTGACAAAAACATTGATGCGGTTGATGAGTTTGAGTTCCGCTTTCACTCCTATTACGTGAAAAAAAAATTGTACGTTGAATTCATATTAAATCGAGACTTCCTTGAATTTATATTAAATTGAAACTTCGACTTACCTTGCAGTACTATATTTACCTGATAAGCAACTCAATCGAAAGTAACTTTCATTTTTTTTCGAAATTCACAAACTTTGAAATTTTATAAAAAATTATGGATACGGTCATTATGGATTGGTCATTAATAATTTCGACGACTGTGCGTCATCGAATAAAATAATTCAGTGTGAAATACATTAATTTAGAAAGCCAGGAAACTCGGTGATGGAATAAAATTTGCGTCGACAAACTGTTTGACGATCAATCACGTCAGATTGCATATTTTAACATGGGTCAAATAATCGAATTATGCAAATTTATCATTTTTTGATTATTTTTGTTGTTTCAATAATTTCGAAAAAAATTACAGTATGCAACGACGAGTTGACGCACACGAAGAAAGGCCGAACCGTTATGACGGACTCGGAAAGATACGACGCCGTGAGACATTGTCGTTACGTCGATGAAGTGATAAGAGACGCTCCATGGGAGTTGGATGACGATTACATCGATAAACACAAGGTAATATAAAAATATAAGCGTTACACATTTATCGACATCCGGAATAACAAAAATTCGTAAAAATAATTAATGAGAAAGAGAAAGAAATATATATTCTTCATAAAAATATATGGAAAATATAAAATGATATATTTTTGAAACTTTTATTGGACTTAGATCGACTTTGTCGCTCACGACGAAATTCCATACACATCCGAAGACGCGGACGACGTTTACGCGGCGATAAAAGCACGAGGAATGTTCGTGGCGACACAGAGAACCGAAGGAGTATCGACCTCGGATATCGTGGCGAGAATAGTCAAAGATTATGACACTTATGTCAGAAGAAATTTAGCCCGAGGTTACAGTGCCAAGGAATTGAACGTGTCTTTTCTAAACGTATGTCAATAAAACTTATTAAGAACGTATGATACATACAATCCCAGCCAAAAGTACGCTAGTCTGGAAAAATTCGATTACATTTGCTTTGTGAATGCTAGAGAATTTTTTAATCATCAAATATCGTCAAATAGATGTTGTTACATCTTTTATCGAGTTTTTTTACCGTTTTTAATCGCTAATATTGAATATTGAATATTTATGGTCGATCGATGTGCATTTTTTGTGAACATTTATCAATTTGTATTCCACGCACTGGAATTTTTTCAATTAAAAAAAAACTTCATTCAAAACTTCCAAACTTTCAAGTTTATTCTTTTGAAACTTCGCAAACTTTTTCAGAATTATAAAAGCTGCTGGCTTTGAAAATTTCAAAATTTTCTTGGTTTTTTTTTAAACATTTGTCATAAACATGTTAAACTTTTATTCTAAAAATTTTGTTTTTTGCTGAGGAAAAAAAATGGTTACACCAACACCGCAAAATATTCTTCTCTATCTGTTCGCAGGAGAAAAAATTCCGTTTGCAGAACAAATTCGACGATTTGAAGGACAAGGGAAAACGAGTTATGGAAAATATCGGTGAACGAAGGATGGACATGATCAGCAAGTGGGAAGAAAAATCGCGCGATTTTATAGACGCGTTTCTATTGTTATTCGGACGGGAAGGCAGATTGGTGGGTAGCATGACGAATGTAGGAATATTTTTTTTACTAGCTTTCTACATCGCGATTATATTTGTGATTATATTCGTGAGTTTCGTGTACACGGCGAGCACGTGTCTGTCGGGCATCAAGTGCCTGTTACACTAGTAACATCGGATATTATTTTTCCCAATCACGAGCCTTGTGTACCATTTAAAGTCAAGATCTATAGGAACAAAATACATATTATTTTTTTTACAATCATTGTTATTTTCCCGTACTATTAATTGTAGAATTTATAACCAGAGGCGTATGATTTCCTCGATGATGAATAAAACAATTGATTTTTTTTAAGAACCATCGTGTCCCCCGTTGCTACTTGATTCGTAGACATTTTTTTTTTTTTTTTGCATTGCTTACGATAATTTTTTTATTTACTATCTAAGCACTTTTTTGTAGAATTTGTTTTTTTTTTTACCATCAGTCTTTTTTTAACCGATTATTTCAATTCTGTCCTTCATTTTCGATCTTCTGGAACTGTTTGAATGTTTTATATTCATGCACTCACTTTTAACAAAATAATTTTTTCAATTTTTTTTTTTTTTTAAATTCACCAAAGTACCATCCAACAAAAAACAGTCGGAAAAAATGCAGAAAACTGTGATAGGAACGAAACACCATATTGAAACAGTACACTTTTTTTTTTTGGAAACTTTTTGGTCGATCCATCTGTCATCGCTTGCCAAACGGAAGTTTGGGCGGAGACCCATTTCCGTTCTCGTTCTATTACTTCCCATTATATATTATTTATTAATATTATTAAGTAATTATATAAAATGATTTTATACAATAATAATAATTTACGTCGACACGCGAAACAGTGTTTTTCTTTTTTTTTTAAATTATGATTCACATTGCAGTCGACGATCTGGAACGAGAGTAAAGGACGGTTGATGCAGGCTTTGTCACCGCCGGCGAGCCCGAAAAGGGCCGGCAGTCCGAACGGCAGCAGTAGCAGCAACACCGACGACGATCATACAAGGTACATCGCGGCATTTGACACTATTGACTAATTCGTGTCTCGAACAACCCACACGTTCCACGTTCATGTTCCTCGTACATGACGTCGATACTTCTTCAAACTACTAACAACACACGATTATAACCGTTTAACTATTAACTATCGTTTGTAAAAAAACCAAAAACAGATAAGAAAAATATTCGCGTATCGTAATGCAACGAAAGAGCACTTTATGCAGTGCGTTGCCATCCATTTGATCAATTTGTTTCGTTCACTCGCATTATCGTGACCTCTCGATGCATTAACGTGTAAGATATCAATTGTTTACGAAGCTTTCAGAAAAATCGTCAAAGTATTACAAAGCAACTTCCCAATAGTCCAAAATTTCTATAAAAATACTATTGGGAGGTTGATCCATCGATCAATAGCCAAACTGCTCAGTGTATTTGCGTTAGTGTCAAATCACTTCGATTGGAGAATTACTCCAGTTTACAAAATATTCCGCGAGGGGCGCCACATTTCGGGCTATCGAACATTTGGCTATTGGGAGGTTTTACTGTATCAGCGTTTGAACAATTTTTCACGTTGGATCATAATGGGCAGGCGATGAAAAAAATGATCACACAATGTTCGTGTGATGGATAAATGGATAATGACAAATAACCACACTTTCAGGCTGTTTCGTGTATCGTGGTACCGAAATTTTTTTCTCAATTACCCAATAATTAAACTTGACGAATTTATTAATCATAAATTTTATTACATGTGTAAGTAGATTTTTAAATAAGATTCGGTACCAAATCCCACCGTAATGAACGTGCTGTGATTGGAACTTTTTTCCATTTAATTTGTTCACGGTTTTATCGTTTCGGTCATGACTTTTTTCATGTTTCATACTTATTCATTTTTTATCTTCCTATTCACTGATGTATGTACAAAAACAACAATAACAACAACAAAATCGGAATTTCGTCAGTCAAAGCCGAAATGACATTACATTCATTTAATTCAATCGATCTGTGGTTGATGAAGTTTTAATTTTTCGTTTAAATTTCACGTTTACAGTCCGCCCCCAAAAAAGTCTGGGCGCTACGAGTTTCCCCAGACTAATCACTATCTGAGCGACGACTACAGCGACGACGACGAGGCTAATCAACACTCCAAGTGATAAATCTCAGTTAATCAGCCTCCACCCCCTCCCCACTCCCGATTTCATAGACTATGACCAAATCTAGCGAGCTCCGAGCGAGCCATAGGCAAGTCTCTCGCAAAAAAAAAAAAACGGAATAATGAATAACCAATTATTCATTGCGATCTGTGGTTGAACGTGATAAGTCTGTCAGCAAGTTGGCTATTAGAAGTGAAACAATGTAATAGCGAACAAAAAACAAAAAACAAAAAAAAAACGACTGATCATACCGGAAAATCCGTTTAATCCATATGTATGTGAATATATTTTCCACACTCCGAAATTGTTGATAAGTCCGTGAAAGTTATTCCGCGTCATCGATTTTATGCGTAAAAGCGATGAGGGAATAATGACAATTCGGACGTATAATTAAACTGGAATCTGAAAATCACGATAATTCGTTGTTGTCATACGTAGATTATCGACTCATGACCGTCCTTTAAGGTGACGTATGAATATTGATAGTTGTTATTTTTTTATTTTATTTTATTTTATTATTTTTTTTTTTTTCAAATAACTTTGCAACACGAATCGTTGCTGCACTTGTGTATATTTTTCTTCCCTTTTTTCCGATGATGAATCAATTCAATTTAGTCGTTAAGATGAAATGATAATAATGAGCTTCACTTGGCAATTTTTTCCAACGATGAATCCTTTGTACGTATATATATATCGACAATTTACCTCGTTACGATCAGAATTGACTTAGAATTTTTTTATTTAACGTGTCGGAACATTGCAAAAAAGATTTTTTTTTTTCAAATCTCATAATAATCTAGCACCTTGGCCTTTTGCGGTGAATTAATTGAAATAAATGTGGCGATTGCCGAAATTTTAGTCGTGGTCGGAAAAAGAAAAAAAAATCCGATCAGAAACATGTACAATAAAAAATTGTGGTGTATCGTCGAAATGTCGCAAGAGAACAATAATCTATGTTAACGAAAAAAAAAACGTGCCTGGGTGCCTAGACATTTTTGTAGAATTGGATTGAACCAGCCAAATTTTTTCATAGATAGTTTGAGTAAATAAATTTAAAAAAAATAAAATAAACGTAATAATACTCGTCCTGCCACCTTGTATTATGTGAATTTTGTCCCATCACCCGCGGGACGATTGTATGATATGTATAATTTTTCGACTCGATGATTTTTATATAGAATCGTTTTTTATAGGACGAGTTACTCGTGCGACGATAAAGTCTCTCTCGATTTAGTCGAGTTTAACATTTTTCCAATTAAGACCGTCGATCGAATTTTTTGTAATAGCGACAAATTATCGAATTTTACTCATTAAAAGATGAAGAAGAAGAAGACAACCGAACCCGTTCTCTCCTCTTGCTCCTTGTTAACCCATAATTATTCGAATATACGAACGAGGCATTATTGTTAATAATATTTGCGATGGGATAGCGTCGTGACATTGTGAAAAGTCATTTCACCGTTTCAAGATTTGTTTTTTAAAAAAAATTTGTTATAAACGCTTGGAATGCACACAGTTGGAAATAAAATGTTAATCTCAACAATTACAAACGAAGACTGTCCTATTTAATTATCTTTTTTTTCTCTTTTTTGACAAAAGATTTTACTGACAACAATAGTGGTGAATTCACGGTTTTGTGAGTTTGGAGATTATTTTAAAATTTAATTTTCTTTTTTTCTTCAACGTATTAAACAAATTATTTGCGAATATTTACAACTTTGTACGCGGCAACCGATGAACGTTACTTAGAATGAAATTTATTTTGCAGAAAAAACAATTGATTGAAATTTCGTTATGTCCAGCTACGTGTCCGAAATGGATTTTTTTTTTTCGATAAGACGAGACGTGTGTGGCAAGCGTGAATGTACGTAAATACCGACACTTGGCTGATTGTCTCTTGCGAAACGTACCGAATGTGCCTGATTCGGATATTTCTATTAGGCGGCGAGCATAACAATACACCATACTGTATATACACATATATAGTGTATATATATATATTTAGGCCATTGAAAGAAAAGAAAAGAAAATATAAAATTAAAAAAAAAACAAAGCGAGGCGCGATGATCTCATTCAAAACGCTTCACCACTAAAACTTGTTTATACATATATATATACATAGATATTTATATTTTGCGTTGCTTCGGTTCAGCGTAGATGTTAATTAATAATACAGGGCTCATCGGTGAAGCAATGTCAAATTGCACGCGGAGCACGTTTGGAGAAATTTACTATAAAAAAAAAGAATCGTCCGTACTCGATCGAGAGTGGAAAAAATAATAATTATATCCTGCTTCATTCCCCCCCGCTGATGCATTGTTTTGTGTTATAATTTGTACATGTACAGCGTGGACACATTGATAAATCTTTTATTTATTTAAATCATCATTGTGCTTTTTAATTTGTATATGTTTGTCGAGTGTACCACTATCTTTCATGGAAAAAAAATAAAACATTCAGTGGGGAAAAAAGTCACACAGAGACACGGAGAAAATTAGAGGCGTGAGAATGTGCTAGTTGGTATGTATGATGGGTGTATCATACGGTGAATATGTATTTTTCTGCTAAATTATTATTGCGCATTTTTTCGTGCGAAAGAAACGAATTATAGATTGTACGATAATAAAAAGTTTAAGAAAAAGTAACGATTGCATTTTTTAAAATTTAATTTATTTGTTGTCAGATATATTTCTTGTTCCTTGGATCTCTCTTGAAAAAAAAAACCCCATTAATACATTTGCAATTTACAATCGCTAATAATGCAAAATTCTGGAATTCGAAGATTTAACTATTTCGAAATATATCATGGCAATTATAATTGCTATCGTCTGAGAAAAGCGATTCACCATCGAGAAAATAAAAAATCACTTCATTTCTTTCCAATTTAATATTATTATCACTCGTAAAACCTTGCAGATGCAATTGAGAAACGCAATTATTGTAAAAATATACAATATTTATCATAATAAAGTCTAAAAGTCGTCAAATCTACGTCACGGTGTAACAAAGTGATCCAAAATATTCAATCAGCCACATTAGAATTCACGTTCGTTAATTCGGGATTTAAAAATTCCCGCCACAATGGCCGCCGTCGACCGTTTGTTTTGTCGTTGCGGTCACGTGACAATGAGGGGGGGGGGGAAGCGAGCGGGCACATAGTTTATCGTCGGAGCCCGACCACGTGACTCGTGGGATTTGGATTGCGGACGAATGAGCGAGCGTCTTCGGACCAGTCATTTTCAAGGGTTTCGGCAAATACAGAAATCGAGCGTGCGAGAGAGAGAGAGAGAGAGAGAGAGAGAGAGAGAGGAAGAGAGTGCGCGCGCGCACACGCGTCAGAGCGTTGTCGAGGAGAGGAGGGGGGAGTCGAGTCGAGCGAGAAAAGCAAATGGCGCGGCGTTGGACCAAAGTGAAGCCTCGGAGGCCATGCGAATTGGCCGAGTCTAGCGCGACAAAAGCAGTGTCGCAGGACTAAAGCCCCACCAAATTGAGGGAAAAGGACAACGAACACGCCATAACACGGTGAACAAACGGCGCGTGGGACAGAGACGGGACTACAACGAGAGCGGTGCGGCGCGGCGCGCGGCCCGCGCGCGCACATCGCATTGCGGTGGGGGCAAAGAACGACGAAGACGTCGATAGACCGTTGAACGAGCGCGAGAGAGACGACGATAGATCGCGAGCGAGGTTCTCCTCTCCCTCCCCCGCCCGCCCGCTCGCCCGAGGAATCGCGCTGGTAAATACGAGTGCTGTGCGTGTGCGTTATTCCGTGACTTTCATGTTGAAATAAGAAGAGGAAGATAAAAAAAAAGAAACGTTCAAAAAATACGAAGAAAAAAAACAGAGAGAGAGAGAGAGAGAAGAAAAACAACGAGCGTTGTTAAATCAGTGGATTTAAGTGCGTCTGGTGGATGCACTATGGATTTTAAATGATATCGAGGGTTACGTCGTGGTCGGTGGGTGCACGGGGACGGGATTTATGTGGTAAATCCTGCGAGGAAGCGAGGCTAACGTACTGCGATCGGTGGTGGACCGATGTTGTAACGAACGGCCAAAATGGAAGAGCAAAGCGTTCATAGCAGTATCAGCGATATAAATAGTGAGGAGACGGTTAAGACCGAACGTAAGTCAATCTTTCGAATACATTTATTTCCCCACCCTTCCCCCTTGTTTGTTTGTTTGTTGATGTTTTTTTTTGTTCGCATTTTCTTTTTCTTTCTTTCATTCGGGAAAAAAAATTATATACATATATATATGTATGTATATATATATTTTCTTTCTCCGAATTCTCGGTCGGTCGAGCGTTGGAGTGTCCGATGAGGAGAACCCGACCGTTGGAAAGACACGGGAACTTTGGGTTTTGGCGAGTCGGGGGCGAGCGCGAGATTTGACGGTTTTTTTTTTATTCGGTGCAGGACAAAATCAAAATAGTCGAGCACCTGTCGGGATCTAACCCTACCATAACCCCCAACGCACCAACGGCCTATCCTTTTTTGAGTCGTCGTTGTCGATGTCTCAAACGCTTCCTGTCACTCGCCGCTGTCTCACACGCCGATGTAATTTCGATCTTTTTTTTTTTTTTTTCGATCGAATTGGATTTGGCATTCGAGAAACTGGGGACGATGCTCGAAATCGCTTGGTTCTGTGTTCGGAGGGGATTTTTTGTTTTTTCCTTCTTTTTTTTCCCCCTCAATTTTTATTTTATTTTGGTGTTTCCACAGAGTTGGCCTTGAAACGTTGGTTTGACGAAAATTACGTCAGCGTGATTCTGAGATTATTCGTGGCAATGCGAGGATTGTCGATGATTTATTGTCGGTTGTGATTGCGGGTTTTGCATTTTTGTTTTATTTTATTTTTATTTTTCGTTGCTTGGTCAGAGACGTCGTCGAGGCCAGGCGGTACGATGGCGCTCCGACGGTGCTCCGTTGTCTCTAGGTAGTTGGTGCGTGCGGTGCAATTGCGGTTTGCGCCGTTGTTCTGGTTCTGGTATCGGGCGACGAATGAATGTAGCGGAGTCTCGCGGCTTGTACCTGTTGCCACGGAGAATCGAAGTTTGACGTTTGGATTTTGCGTCTTTCGAGGTGGATTCAAAGTCCATCATGCGTTAGCGTTCCAATTTATGTTGCTTTGTGTCTAATTTTGGCAGATTCTGTTTCAACGAAAGGCAAAAATGGTTCATAGAAGTGAAATTCATTGAATGTTTGATATTAATGAGAGTGGCACTCGTCAGTTGCGACTTGTGTCGCACATAACCGCGTTCTTTCGAAATACAGAAATCCAAAGTCTTTCGGGCCACTTGCGTCGGAAGCGTATTTATATGCCAGTCTCGGCGGTTCACGACTACATAAATTTGTCAGGGTGAACACATGCGGATTGTCGAATTCCTCGATTATCCAAATTCCTGTTCTCGTTTTACCATATTTTGTAGGACATAGCCGAGCGAAAGATAAGCATCGAATTCCGATCCTTATCTCGCCGGTGAAAAAATGACAAAGTTTGTCACTTTTGTTTGGCATTCGTCGTTAATGAGTCACGACATAGGTTTGAAAATTTATTGGAATTTATGTAACAAAGGTGTACAAGCATTTGCGCACATTTCTTGAATTGAGCTTTAGATGAGTAATGAAGTCCGTTCCATCACTCTTGCAATCGCTAAATTTGGAAGACAATATCTATATTTATGTCTCATTCATCGAAGTCTCAATGTACTAATTATCATTGATAAGCAAGCGATCAGCCTTGATGTATTATTTATAGTTTTCTATTCTTTCTTACTTCAAATCATTTTTCACCACGATTCCATTCCCTGTAGACCTAACGAAAATGACTTCGATATAATTATAGCTCTTCAATAACAACAACATAGCAAAACTGTTGTATCGATGAACAAATATTCATGAAAAAAAAAACAAATTAATTTTGCAAGTGCTCCGACCTTGTACGATTGGATTCTTCAAACTTTTCTATCCTTCGTACTTAGCCGTTGTCGATAGAGTAACGTATATGTAATTAAAAAGATAAGCCTCGAATGCTTCACATTTCGTCTGCAAACACAGATAAGCTTGTGTGCAACGTCTGTTGTACCGAATTATTGCAAACAATAACCAAAGTCGAGCAGTCCTCGACAACTGGCATCATGAATGTTGTAATCCAGATTTTTCGATAACTACAAAAAAATTATATTCGAAAAAAAAAAATTTTGTTTGTAACTGGAAAATGTATAAAAAGTGAGTACTCGGAAAATTGTGATACTTTTCACACCTTTTGTTCTTTACATAGTAGTTCTCATGCTAGAACGAAGGGCGGGGGGGGAAAGAGGGGGCATCTGAGTCAACATTTTCCATCTAATTCCAGTTGTAAGAGGAAAATCGTGGATCTATCCAGTTGCATCCAAACGGAAGTGTACGAACTCGCGTATTTTTCCCATGGGTTGTTGAATTCCGGTTAATTGAATTCAACTATCCGCTGGACTGACGATATTAAACTCATTAAATGTAGTTTGGTCGCGCGCGTCTAAACAAGGTCATTTCCCTTGACGATTCAGCGCATAATTAACATCAGCAGAATCCCATGCATTCTACATCGCACTACTTGTGCTTCGTGCAAAAAGTAACGCAGTCATTATTTTCACGGCCTTAGCGCTATTTTTCTTTTATATCAAACTTTCTTGGTGGTTAAGCGTCTGTGGTGGTGAAAATTCATTTTTTCATTGCCTCTGAACGGCTTTCTTTTGTATGCCTCGCTGCCGTTTGATATGCAATGTAACAAAAATCTGCAGAAGCCTCTGTTTATATTTTTTTGATGCTTCAGATGATTATTGAAAGAACAACATAAAATGTGTTTTAAATTTTACATCGCTTTTGATTGATATTTTAGAATATTATTATGCGAGAATATTCACGATTGATTATAATAAAGTTATTTATGAGGTTAAAAAAGACGTATAGCATGCAATTTTTAAGACATCTGTTGTTATTTTTAATAAACTTAGTAATATTTTATTGTAATACTATTTTATACAAATAGTATTTTAATAAAGAATTCTACATAAATTTGATAAATGATAAGTTTTTATCAAGGATCCAACCAACATTTTCATTCCATTAAAGAAAACGATTATCTGATCGTGAAAACCATTAAAGTAAAATTTTCAAGAACCCAAAAACATTCATTTTACTCCAATATTTTTATTCGCGAAAAAAATATTTTCCAGTTTTGTGAAAATTGTAAATTCATTCATTTCCTTTCACCGAGAAAATCAAACTTGGCCGTTGAAGGGTTGAAGAAAGGGTGGCAACGATTTAGAATCTCTTTGGTACAAGAAATTTCGAATAGAATAAAAAAAATCGCGATAATTCACGAATTCAAAGATTCCAAAAGTTTCCTTTGCGTGGCGGGTTTATTCACGTAGCAACGGAGCAATGTGCATTCCATTGGGCGGTGGTTTATGCAATGTTTTCATTAATTTTTCCGTTGCAGCTCTGATTATACCACGGAAGAAACGAATATGTTTGGTCGGCGCTGCGGGCGAGGATCCTGCTCTCGGTGCAGCGGCCCAACACTTCAGCGTTCCTGTTCTCAAGTCTGAAAGCGGATTCGAATACATCGAGGACACCACGTACTGCACGTATTTCATACTCAAACAGTTCGAGGGACCCGAGTACGATGTATTGCACAAAAGTGCTCACAGGTAATTTTTTAAAATATATTTTTTTAATGCAATAAAAACAATAATTCACTCAAGAATTCTAAAAAAAAAAAATATATACTAATGTTACATAATTACGTTGCTATTTCCAAATTGCACATTTTTCACATACAAATGAATCTTTTTCCTCAATAATTATCATCGTAAAGGTCACAAAAAATATATTATTACAATATTTTTTTAAAATTAATATATACATTTTTTTTCATCTTTTAATGTTTTATGCAATGGAAATTTTTTCATTCTACAAATAAACGTGTAATAAAAAAATCTACATACGATCGTAAAAGTGGTAGCCGATATTTTAGTTTCAACTTTTTAAAAAATACTTTCATTTAATTATACATATTTTGTTAATTTTGTCAATTTTTATTTTTAAATATTACGTGAACGTGAAAGCGTGCATCCCACGCGTACAGTGAACATTCAAAAATCCGATTATTCGATGATTCAACGTTTCGTCGATTTAATTACGATTAACATATAATTTCCGTCGATCATTCGTCGAAACAACGACGATCGATCGATCGTCTCCTCGAAGCTTTATTAACATATTCCACAATCACGTTATTCCCACAGGATATTGGGACCCACGGCACTCCTGCAGCTGGCGGAGAAGAAAGATTCGTTGCCCAGTATAACACGTCCCATGTACACACAAGCGATGCTCGGTACGGTGGTCGTGTTTACCGGTTTTCGAAAAAAGGATGAATTGGTAAGCCCCGTCCGTCTTTACCGGCATTAGTCATCGATTAATTTGGCACCCCCGAATATACAAAATTTTCCAAAAAAAAAAAAAAGGATCCCGAAGTAAACAGAATCGTATAAATCGGATTGTCCCTTTTTTTTGTTCTTTCTTGTTTTGGTTTATTGATGATATTTGATGAATCACATTTTATGCGCTTGTCCGTCCAGACGAAACTCATCAACATGATCCACAGCATGGGCGGTAGTATTAGGAAGGAAATGGGCGTGAAGGTGACACACCTAATAGCGAATTGTTGCGGTGGTGAGAAGTACAAGTACGCTGTGACGTTTCGAGTTCCAATTATGTCGATGAATTGGGTCATGGCTCTATGGGATACGAAACACGAAACCAACAGCTACGGAAACAATGAAGAACTGGTGGGTCACGTTTACCTGAACTCGGTCGTTTGTTATTGTTGATGTTATTATTATTATTATTGTTATTATTTTTCTTTGGTTTCTTCTTCTTCATTCGAGCTGTGTAATCATCTTCAAACTACTATTGATAAGAATATTCTGTTTAGAAATTTACTGCCACAGATTATTTTTTTTTTCATTAATTCCAACGGGATTGTTGATCAAATTATAATGATCGTTATGTCGTTAGAATAATTTAATTAAATTTTATTTATCTGTGCAAATGGAAATAATTATCATGAATATTTTTTACATTGCTCATGATTTTAATTGAGCGCCAAAATGTAAGAAATTGAAAATTTATCGAATGAATCTTGTGTCGGTCGAATTTCGAATGAAAATTTCTATGTTTATTCATTTTTATTTTTATTTTACGAATTGCAGATCGCGAATTTCAAGCTCAAACCCTTCGTTGGTGCCAAAGTGTGTTTCTTCGGTTTTCCGGAGGAGGAGAAGAAACACATGTGCGAAGTGTTGCAGCAACAGGGCGGCGAACCCACGGAAATCGACGATCCCAACTGCACTCACGTGGTAAGCATTGAAAAAAATAATTAAAGATAAATGGTAATCGAAAAGAAATTAAAAATCGCGACTTTGAATATCGCGAGATACGAAACAAACCTCTCAACAGCACCTTAAATAACAACGAACACGTTGTACACCATTATCCCCCTTAATTCGAACAATTTCGTGCGACATTTTTTCCCCCCATTTATTGAGTGTATTTTTATTTTTTATTTTCAAAATTATTTTTTGTTAATCAACGAATTAACACTTTTGGGTTGTTGAAATTTAAAAAAAAAAAAAAAAAAAAAAAAAAAACGCAGGTTACGGATTTAGGTAATCGTCGGTGCAGAATATCCAACACCCACAACAACACGTTTACGTATTTCAAACAGCCGTTAAAAACGACCGATCTCGCAACGATAAAATCTCACGATACAAAGCCATTTTCCTTCACGTTTTACAATCCTTACACAAACACCATACCACGATCATTATCGACGAAACATTTGATTCAACATCCAAATTACGATAAAAGACGACAAAAACGTGCGGACAGATCGATGTCGATGTACGACGTGCCATCGTCATTGGGTTTCACGAGATTCAATGAGAATAGTTTGAAAAGCGTTTTTACGAAAAACATTAGTCACGATTCGGCGATATCGATGGATTACACGTGTTCGGAAGGTCCAAATTTAACGGACGACACGGACGCAATGTCCGAGTGTTATTCGTTGATGAACGATCACGAAATTGATTCGGGCATCGATATGTCGAGCACAATGGGATTGTCGTTCGAAACGATGAGCAGCATCGCTGTATCCAGATCATCGACGCGCATAAGTTTGCCCGTAAATTCGATAATCCGTGAAACTGAAGAATCAAACGAAACGTCAGATACAAATATGGAAATCGACAATGTATTTTGGCCACAAGCAACGAGCAACGATTTTTATTACAACACGAAAAATCATGAATTAACAACGGACAATAATAAAACAAAATTATCAAAATGGAACAATGTACTGTGCTCGAGTGCATCGCCACAAATGGAATCGGTGTGTTTCAAATTTTCACCCGATGTTAATCGCAGTTCGACGATATCGTCATTGACGAGCAAAAAAATTAACGCACCGAGACGTTACATGCGTTGGAAAAAATCAAAATCTTGTTACACAATACCCAGACTCGGAACAAACGACAATAATAAATTCGTGAAAATTTATTCACAACCGAATTTGTCGAAAAAACGTGATTTGCCATTGATTGATCCGACCAACGATTCACCGCCCATGTGTCGCAAAACGAACAATTATTCATTGAGCTCGTTGAAATTGGCGGTCAATATAATCAACAAATTGAGCGAAATAAATTTTCCACATAGTTTCAAACAATACATGCAAGTGAGTGAGATGTCGAAGAGTCCGGAAAAAATGCCACCAAAACAAAAATACACGCCTCTGTTGAGTCCCATGTGCGTTCCCACGAAAATTGCGCGATTCGGTGATAAGGATGACACAACGAGCACGAAAAGATTCGCGAGTTACGATACGAAGATGGGAGAAAAATTTGATCCGAGTTACGTTAAAATGCGGAACCAAGTTATGGCGGAAAATTTGAAATCGAGGAGGCAGGAGGACAAACCATTTGTTGTGGTATCGAAATTTTTCCGAACGTATTTATCAACACGTGGGGACGGTTGTCGGGTTATTGCGGTTTACGGGGGGCTATTTGTCATCGACGATCGTTCGTCGAAACTTTGTGATATTCGTGTTGTGGGTTGGGGAGTTGATAAACACGAAAATTCGAATACAATTGGATCGGTTGTGGCAATAGTTCGGGTACGATCGTCGATGGTGAATTGCCATCGTTTATACATATATATGGATATGTATATGTTTTGTGTCGTCGGATTATAATGTCCAGTTGATCGTAAAAATAGTTTTTTTTTTTTTTTTGGTTACCGAGTTCAATAAAACTTTGAACTCGTACTGGATAGTTCATAGATCGTAAATTAGGTTTAAATCTTTGTCCTTAATGATTTCTTTCGTTATTTTTACTCTGTAAACATGGATCACTTGTGCCTGGCGCTTTAAAAAACTTACTCCAAATTGCTCCAAAATGGTTTTTTAAAAAATTTTGAAATCTTATCGACGTTCCTGGTCTAAAGGACACAAATTGCTTCAATTTTTTTTTTATTTCGTGTAATCTGATCAATTATCTTGGTATAAGGATGAAAGATGCTCCAATTTTTTTTTTTAATTCCGGAACTCTTATAGATTATCCTGGTACAAGGATCAATCGTTATATTGCTGAAATTATCATTTGTTTGAATAATATAATCATATAAACTTTCTGAACTACCAAAGGGAGAAGATTTGGGCAAGGCACGTTGGATTACAAGTGACCCATATTTACAGATTAAAGGTTAACACAATAATGAGTTGTTCCCTTTTTGTTTTTTTTTCTTTGCCCTCAACGCAAGCCGTAGGATTTGACTCGTTGATTTCTCGTTGAATTTACGTAAATTTTCACACATTCCAAAGTTATTTCGAATTTCCATTAAAATAAACAATTCCGATAGATGTAAATATTTGGAACATTTGTGTAGTTTCTTTGTTAACAACTCTTTGGATCATGTAAACACTATAAGGGGTTTGGAAAAATGCATTGTCACAAATATCGAGCATTTTTGTGTTACATTATTATCATTGTCATTTGTCGTCTTGAACGAATTTTGCTTATGCAAAAGAAAAAAAAAGAAAACAAAACTGATACTTCGCTCGAGGGCTATTCTTACTCGTAAGCTCGGTCATGTGAGAGGTGTGGGTTCAAACGTCAGTAAAACAAATGCAACAGTGTTGCAATTGATACAAAAATTGGCTCCTACGAATGCGTGTACGATCCGTGTCTCTGTCCCTCCTAATCAAACACAATCGAATATATTTTCCCCGTCCAATTATTCGTAATCCGTTATAACCTTCGTTGTTGGTAATCTTAATTTTCATTATTATTGGTCGAATCAATCGACAATAACCGTTGAAAACAAGGAACAAGGATGTAGAAACGTGTCGTCCGGATAATTTGTTACGTCAAAAAATTTTTTTAAAAATAAACGCCAGTCGTTGAATATTTTTGCATGATATCTTACTCAAACGTTGTAATGTTTCTCAGGTAGTGGACGAGTCTAACGTGAATGCGTTACCTGACTTGGCCTCAGTGCGGGCCCATATTGTTAAAGCGGAATGGTTTTGGACCTCGGTACAGAACGAAGGGGCCGCCGATGAGAAGGAATATCTTTTCGAAGATGTGAGTACGATAAAAAAAACACGACCTTCACCATTCACGAACAACGATTTACGACCCGACAAATATTTTTTATTTTCATTGTTTTGCTTTTTTTTTTTTTTTTTTTTTCATTCGACGTCGTTGTCGCAGTATTTGGAATCAGTTTTATCGCCAACCGCATCGGCGCGAAGGGACAGCCAACAGGCTGCCACACCGAGTACAGCATCGACGAGACGCAAGCGCAAACGTCTCGCTGAAACCTTATCTAGTCTCGTGCAAAACGGTGCCGATTCGCCGGCTGTTCACAAGAGGCGATCGAGCATCAGCGATGCGGGTCATCTCAGTGTGAGCGGTAGCTTCTTGGATTGCACGGCGAGTCCTGACAAACAGTTATTAGATGGTGAGTAATTTTTTATTTTTTATTTTTAACAATTTGAAAAAAATTTTTTTTTGAGATCAGCCAATCCATATTACGCTTTATTCACTAAAATTAATTAATAAATTTGAGGAATTTCAATCTTGGAATTTTTGTTGCCTCTTTTTTTTTCTTTCTTTTTTTTCATTATTAAAATTATTGGATTTTCGCATTCTCGAGAAATTTGCATGTTAATACTGAATCTTCCTTCGTCTTATGGTTCATTCGATTCGACAAGGCGAGAGCTTGATAACGGTTGAGCTATTGCTATCAAATTATCGATTAACAACGGATTTTGGGTATTTTTTTTTCCTTTCCGGAATTTCGGTTTAACGCGAATCGTTTGGTTTATTTTTTTTGGGAATTTTTTGGGGTGACGCGAAAAATGACTCACACACGCCATTGGTTGCTGTTGTTAACGCTTTTCGAATCAGCGGGTTGTTTGTTTTGTTTTGTTTTTTTTTTTTTTTTTTTTTCGTTCGGCCACGAGAGTTTTTATTTTTCGTGAAACTAATCATGATCATGGACCATACGATAGGGAAGAGAGAGGATTATCAATAGAACTGTGTTCGTTAACTGACAGATATTCCAGAGGTGGAAGCCGTCAGTACAGAAACATCGAGAAAAAATCTTTCGCCTCGTCACCAAGTTTTTCTCGAACTTGTGCAAACAGAGTCGAATTACGTTGGCATACTCAGCACTATAATGACGGTACGTGCCACGGTCTTACGATCGATTCGGAAATATATATATATATATATAATTTTTCGTAATGACAACATTAATTTTATTTAGTAAAAAAAAAAATTGTCTTGAAGTAAATATGATTTTTGCGTTATTTTTCAGTTGTTCAAATCGCCATTGGAAGATCTGATAGAGACGACCGGTGAATTGTTGAACAGTACTGAAGCAAAAATAATATTTGGCAATTTTCCACCGATATACGAGGTTCACAAAAAAATGTTGGAAGAATTGCGTTACAGTGCAGCGCACTGGGCCGAGGACATAAGCATAGGAAACATATTTTTGAGATACGCACCCGATTTGGTTAAGGCCTATCCGCCTTACGTCAATTTCTTCGAGAATACGAAAGAAATGTTGGACCAGTGCGATCAGAACAAACCACGATTTCACGCTTTTCTCAAAATTTGTCAAACCAAACCCGAGTGCGGCCGGCAAAGTCTGAAGGAGTTACTGATCAAACCGGTGCAAAGACTACCCAGTATTAGCTTATTATTAAATGGTGAGTCGTAACCCCGACGATTATTACAATTTCTACAAATATCTATATATTTACATTCGTTTTTATTCAAATTATTTGTGCAGTAAAAAAATAATAATTGATAAGAGATTCAATAGAGAGAAATGTTGAATTATGTTTTTCATTTCTCTATAAATTTCAACACTGAGTTTTTATTGTAAATATTAATAATGATCGTTGAAATTGTCTAAATGTGTAAAATAATCGATCGTCTATTTTTTTTAAGTTAAAAAAAAATAGACGATCGATTATTTTACACATTTAGACAATTTCAACGATTATTATTTATATTTACAATGAAAATTGAGTATTGAGATTTATAGAGATTTATAGAAATTTATTAGAATTTATAGAAAAATTTATAAAAATTTTTTTAAAAACTTTAAAAAAAAAACTTTTATTATTTATTTTCTACAGATATTCTTAAGCATACGAATAAGAATAATCCAGACCATAGCGCCTTGGAACTGTCGATAAGCAGTATTAAGGAAGTTATGACGTACATAAACGAAGACAAGAGAAAAACGGAAGGACAGTTGGTGATGTTCGATATATTCAACGAGATCGACAATTGTCCGCCCCATCTGGTTTCGTCGCATCGGTCCTTCATCGGCAAGTGCGACGTGATGGAACTGAGCGAAGGACTGAGCGGTCGCGGTGATCATCTCGTGTTATTCTTGTTCACCGACACACTGGAGATTTGCAAAAAACGATCGAAAGCCTTCAACTCGCTGAAGAGTCCGAACACCGCGAACGGTCTGCACTCGGCGAAACTGAGCCAAGGCAAACCGTACAAACACATCAGAATGCTTTCGCTCAGCACGATAAAGAAAGTCGTTGACATTCGAGAAACGGACGGTAAGTCGACACGTCGATCACTTGGTTTAAAACGATTTTTGAAAAGGGGGGTCGTTTCGACCTGGTCAAGATTTCAACCTCTAGTCACTTGAAAAAAAATATTACATGTATTGCAATATTTTTTCCTTAAAAGGTACACTCTTGAGCTTGAATTTAAACTTTGGTTCAAGGAACTTTGTCGTTTCTTCGGGAAGTTATGAATTTTTTACTTTTTCGTTTAAAAGATTTTTTTGAACTTGTTTTATTATTACTAAAGTTCATTCATAAATGGGATAATCTATGATTTTATGATAAAGGCGATAGTTTAAGCATTGTGCATGAATTTTTTTGAGATTTTTGGCACCACACTAGACGCAACGATTAAAAGATATGAAAAACATTGTATATTTGTAGGTGATTTTCAGAAGGCTGTAACTTGGCGAAAAATTGTTGTAGAGCAATGATAAAAAGTGCAAATTGAAGCTCCGCCTTTTTAGTTTTGAGATCCTGGGGTAAAATATTTTTATCATTGATCGCGTCTGAGTAATCATGAAAAATCAGCGGTAAATTTTTTTTCTAATTTTTTGTTTTATTTTTTTCAAAAAAAAAAAAATCTCAAAAATTTACGATATTTTTCATATCCTTCATTTGTTGCGTCCAGTGTATATTTACCATATTTACTATGGAAATTTTAAAAAGGCAGGGTCGAGATGACCCCTTTATCAGGAATAAGGTCCAAAAAAAGAATCGTTTTAGAAATAGAGATAATAATCTATCAGTAAATAATGAAAATATTAATTTAAAAACAAAAAAAAAAAATTCTTCATCAGAATGTCAAAAAGTATTTGCCCTGATGGTACGGAGTAATCAAGAGTTGAAAGAAAAATTATTTTCCTTCACGATCACCGACGAGGACGTGAACAAGACGAATTATCTGCGTACATTGTGCAGACAGATGGCCAATACCGTTTGCAAAGCTGACGCGGTAAGTCACGGATAATAAAAAATAAAGCTAACGACGATCGTGTTCAAATACGTTTGCAAATCGACGTGCGCTGACGTTGTATTTTTTGTTATTTCGTCATTGTTTTGCAGGACACATTCTTGATCAGTCTCGATTCTCATCAACTCGAGATTGACACTAGTGATGTAGCGTTAGGAACTTTGAGCAAAGCATTTAAGTAAGTATCACGATAAAACAATTATATTTGCACAGTTATTAGAATCAATTAGGATTTTAGTTCAGGGATATTGCGGTTTGGTAGTTGCTCCATCTTTTGTAAATTTTTTTTTCTTTTTAATATTTTTTGAAACATTTACACAAAATTGTCTGCATCGTGCAGCACAAGCGATTGAACAGTCAATTTGTTGTTCAATGTTTAATCTTTAAACTTGGTTGAATTTTTCTAAAAATTTTATATAAATTTCTCAAGTTTAGCCGAAGAAGGCTTCGAATAATCTTGACTGTTCATTTGCTCGTTACTCTGAATAAATAAATTAAATGATCGTAGAAATAAAATTACGTGTTAAAAATATATCACGAGGAGGTGTTCACTTGTAGTTTCACAAAACGTCATAGATTAGTGCAGATAAACATTATAAATTTGAATTGATTACCTGATGCGAAGAATCATACTTTTTCATCGCTATTAATGAAAAATTTTCTTTCCGATTATTGCATGTGAAAACAAAACAATAATGGGGCGACATCACGTTTGGTTGCAGGAGCCTATTTCATAATTTTTACCTGGAGTATATGGACCCGTATGTGTTCCTACTCAATAGCATGTGTGAAACCACGTTACATGTCCCACTACCGTCAGTTTTACGCACCAGGCTGAATTACAGTTTTTTTTACACGCTTTTGTCACTCACCCACATACCTCGCTTTTTAGAATCCAATTTAAATTGTAATTTTTTTTTTTGACAATTTATTTTTGTTTTTTTTTTTTTTCGTTCACGGTTTACACACGAGAAAATAAATTTACTCGTTTCGACGATCGTTAACCAGTTCAAGAATCACGTCGCTCCAATCTAACGCATGTCGTTCTATTATTTTAGTATCCTGCAACTCGATATTTATCATCCTCGAAAGTTAATACGATAATTTTTTCAATGCGATGAAAATGCATGTGAAATGCACTCTATTATGTAGTTTGGATTGAAATTTTTATCTTCTTCACGTGGTTGTTTTTTTTGCACCTCCTCAATTGTCAAATTTTTAATTGAGAAACGAATTGTCGATTGAGTTTTGATTATTTGCTTTTAAACTTGAACTGGTTTTTTAGTTAGATTTGTTTGATTTTTTTTTTTGTTGCTTTTTTTTATTCAAATTGTTATTTTGATTTTTCGTATGCAAAACTCCTACTGTTTGTGGAAAGCTTTCGTTCCCTCGGTTGAATCGATGTCGGAATAAAACTTGTTTTTTTTTTTGTTTGTGTACATTTTTTGTCAATTTTATAAACATTTATTTAAATTCATTCTTAAAAAAAAAAAAAAATCAACTAAACTAAATTAAAAAAAAATTAATATTTTTGATAAAAGAATGAACACTCAACCACAAGTCTCAAATGCAAAGTTTATTTCGATTCATCGATTTTTCTCGGCGGAAGGACCGATTTCAATGCCAATTACACATTCGCAATGATATTGCGCTGACCTAAGAATGAAATTTACAACGAACAAAATTTGTTTTTTTTTTTCTTTCTGAACATTCAGGTTCGCATCACGAACGAGAATGAAAGTTGGTCGTGCGTTCAGCTTCAACAAGACGCCGAGTAAGTTGAAGAGGGCAATGTCGACGATGATGTCGCCTTTCGGCTCGACGAACAGTCTAACGCCGGCAAGTCAGCAGCTCGCCCAGATGCGGTTGGCCAGTTGCAACAACATTAACGTTAGTTGATTACCTCATTGCAAAGCGTACTGTTAAACATATTATCATTATTTTCATTTTTATTATTATTTTATTATTTTCTTTTTTTTTTTTTTGGGTTTATGCTTTTGCTTGCTTTATTTTGCTCGCTATAATTTCACGACAGGGGAGCGTTCTTGTCCCGTGATCATATCAAATCGAAGCTCACAACGATGGCTTCGATACAGAAAATGTTATTATTTAGCACATTGGAAAGAAAAAGATTATGCACGGTTTTTTTTTTTCGTTTTTCTTCTCGCCTTTTTCGTTTGACTTTCGACGGCAGAAATATAAATATATATATATTTTTTTTCGTTTCTTTCGTTTTACACACTTATCTTTTAATATCCATCGGATATTCTTATGTCACATCGAATGCCTCTATTTTTCTAGCTTGCGCCTCGTTAATTCGTTACTTCGGTCGAGGTCGTCGACTTTATCGAAGATAAACCTGTAAAGCTCCAACTTCTTCAGTTTCTGTAACGCGAATTACATATTATACCCTGTCTTTGCGACAACCGCATGTTATTTTTACGATTGAGGAAAAAAAAAATAAGAAACGCACGAAAAAAAAAGAGAAAAAAAATATTCGAACGGGGAATTTGCGTGGCAAACTGACAAAATTGCATTTTTTTGACGTTGACTATCACGATTATTTGTGTGTTCATGCGATACGTAAAACAAAAAAAAAAAAAAAAAAAAAAAAAAAAAAAAAAAAAAAAATGTGGATAAAAATTTCACCGCGCATCAACATGTAAGTACATAAAAATAAAAGACTAAGAGTAGAAGGTTTTATGGTTGCTTAGATGTGAGCTTTTTATGCACGCGACTCTTTGTAAGTCGGTCGAAAAACCACGAGGCACATCGTTTCGATGCATCTTCTCTCTCTCTCTCTATCTCGTTGAAGCGGGTCAACAGTCGATTAATTATCAAATGAGAATCATAGAGATCAAAAAATGCTGCAAAGACAAACGAAAAAAAAATAATATTAGAATTTAAAAAATATATATAATATATAGAAAAACAGGACGTTGAATTGTTTTTAGGAGTGCAACGTCTTGCAGTGTTTCGACTGGCTGAAAATACTTCGCGTCAACGATTCGAATTAGAATATAAGTGTCGCGCATCGTAATTCAATAATTACTTGCGAAATTTTCGATTCTTTTTTTTCTAATATAATTTTTTTTATTTTTTTTATTTTTTTTTCGTCGGAATAATCAAAACTCTGCCGGACCGGCCACTGAGTGGCGGTCGCTGCGGAAATAGTCATTTATTCTAAACAATTGTTATCTTGGAAAATCCGCGCTAGATAGAAAAAAAAAAAAAGAAATTTCTACGAAACTCTGTAGAATTATTGTTCATAGCGGGCGACCGGATATTTGGCTAAGATTTAGCTAGACAAAATTGAATTATCATTTTTTTTCTTTCAAATCCAGTGGTACGATAATCTTTTTTATTAAAAAAAAAAATTTTTTTTTTCCAAATTGCCAATTTTGTGAATAATGGACGAACCGATCGTTTTCCTTTTTTTTTCTTTTTTTTTATGTTCACATGCTTTATTCTGCTACACATTGGAAATATACATATTTTGCAAAGAAAAATTTACACAGCAACGTACAATCTTATTTGTTTATTTTTCGTGGTCGTTGCATCGTGTTGTGTGTATCTGTGTATCGAGAATTGCGAAATTCCTCACGTCGATGTATCTGTAGAAAATTTGGAAACAATAGTTTGCTCCTCACAAAAGACCCTTTTCCCAGGTAGTTTTTGTAGTTTCGTGTTGAACGAGATGTTGATTCATCATTTCCTTTATTTTATTCACGATTCAACGTTTAAGGATGTGTATGACACGTATAATCCCAGCCAAAAGTACGCTCATCTGAGAAATCTCGATTATAACTGCTTTATTTAATTTAATTAATTTTTTTTCGGGCCACTCTAAAGTGCCATACATCCTTAAAACATAACTGTTTAATAATAAATAAAATTTCGAATACTCGAATAAATTCCAACACGATAGAAAAAATGTTTAAATCTTCAATACGAGACTACAAATCTGCCTTCAATGTAGTTGGAATATTTTTTTTTCTCTTCTCTCAAAAATCTTCACAATCCACGTAGATTATCGGTGGCTTCGGATGAAATTCCATTGTACATTGTGTATTTCCAGGAGCTGGGCAATGGTGGTTCAGGCTCGCCCACGCGAGACGACGTTCTCGTAGCGCCAATGTCGGTCCAGCCGACGCGGAAGGCCAAATGCAGTTCCCTCAGTATGGCTTCGCTGCGAAGGTTGTAACCGATGTCAGAAACGCCTCACCATCATCATCACCATCATCACCGTCACGTCGTTTCATTGTCAATCATTCGTCACAAATCATTCGCACCTCCCACACCTACTCGACAAACCGTAACAAACACCATTGCTCAATCACTCAATGATTTTTTTTTCCCTCACCCAGCTTTTTTGCTAGAGTTTTTATATTGTCATTCTGTCGATCGTATGTATCATGTCATGTCATCTTCTCGTTGTTAATCCTCATTAACGGTACGGTTTTTTTTTCCTCCCTCTGTAACGTCAGTTCCAAGCTATCTGTCATTGTCCAACGAGTGTGTGCGTTCGTGTACATGATTATCTGTTTGTGTTTTTTTCTTGTTACTCAAAAAAACAAAAAAAAAAAAAAATCGTTAAAAATCGAAATTCGGAAGAAAAACCGAGAAGTTTCGTACGAAATTTTTTTCATCCACGTACAAAACTTCACGTTAATATTCCGTTAATGTTTTACGAGTAGAAAAAAAAAATTCACGGTGACGAATGATCGTTGAAGTCTTCGTTTCCCTGCCCCTCTCACCTTTCCTCTCTTTTCGTTTGTAAATAATTTTAATCTTTTTTTTTTTCACGCCCGGAAACAACGACACTAATAATTACCTGACTCGATCGAGCATCGAAATGTTTTTTTTTTTTTTTTATTTTTGTTTTTGACGAATTTCTCGATCGAGAGAAATTACGATCAGGATTTTTTGTTTTGCCCCGAGGAACATGAACGAGATCCGTTAACCGTCGTTGATTTAATTTATTGAAGAAAAAAAAAACAAAAAAAAAAAAAAAGAAAACAACGACGGAATAACGGATCCGACCCTCAGCCAACACCGAATCGTGCCTGAATGTGTTCCTGTTTTTTTTTATATGTTGCCGATGACGTTAACGATCAATGCGTCCCAACTTGTATGTATAATTATCGACTATATTCGTTAACGTCATCGTTCACATATATATCAATATACATATATATATATATTTGCGTATATTGTGTTTTCTATATCGTATTATAACGAAAAGAACAAATAAAAAAAAAAAACAAAATGGCTTTGTAATATTATATAAATGCTAATTTAACGTTCGCTGCTTATTATTTTTTAATTATTGCCATTCATGTATTAACGTTATCATGACTGTCGGCGGATGCCGGTCCACTTTGCCGACTTAGTCTTCTTTTATTATTATTATTATTATTATTATTATTATTATTATTATTATTATTATTATTATTGTAAATCTTCGTGGGACATCTCGATGTTCTGTCACTAAAAAAAAAACAGCAAACAAACAAACAAAAATACGTTTCACATGTGTAAAATATTTCGACATGACATTAAAGTTATCATATATTATTATAGAAAAAACAAACGAAAAAAAAACAAAACACGCGCTTCTGTGTAAAACCGCTCGCCTGTCTTACTTATTTTTTTTTTCTTTTCATTTTATTTCTTCTTTTCGTATCGTTGGTGCTAATAATTTGCCGTCCATCGTCGGGGCCGCTTGACTGTTGAGATAAATTGCATTGATTCACGAAATTCATTTTGGTACGTCTGGAAACGTTATCCAATGAACAATTTTCGATAAATTTGATTCCAAAAATTGGCACTTGTTTTAAAGTTGACAAGCTTTGATGTAAAAAAAATTATATTTTTCTTAATATTTATCTGAATTCTTGTTTGATTGAAAAATTGAATATGAATTTTTTTTACTTGAAAAAATGCTCATATTTTTTTTATACTCCCTTAGAGAGGTCCTATAGGTCATTTCGCTTAAATTCAATATTTGCTTTGCAAAAAAAAACCTTGAAGGTGAAAAAAACGCAAAATTGACGATTTTAACGAAAAAAAAAATCGAATCTTTCCCATTTTTCGTCAATTGTTAACAATCACGCGGTTCCCACAAATCGATAATTCGAAAGATATTCAACATCGTTTGCATACGATAAAAAAAATCGTTGATCACATCTTGTTGAAAATCCAACGTACCGAATTGAAAAAAAAAATGCAGTGCAAAGAATATTCACATGTCGTACACAAAATAAGTGCATTTACATTTAGTATTAAAATAAAATTAATTCGCTGTCGTTTTTTTTTTCAAACTTCGAATGAAGTTTCATTCATCTCGAGATATTACCGAGGCATGCGATAATTTCTATAACTATAACGAATGCTGCCCAAACGTTCACCCACACAGACACACACACGAAAATAATTGTTAAAAAAAAAAGCAAAAAAAAAAAAAAAGCACGAAACATTACGCATTAAATACAAATTAAATCTGAAATGAAAATTCAGTTATCAGTGTCCTCTGATTCACAGTCGTTCGTGGTTTTACCTTAGAGCGAGATGAATTTTCTCGAATTCATTTCTATATTTCTATCTCTATCTCTCTCTCTCTCTCTCCCTACTCATTAGAAACTGTTCGGAGGAGGTGGTTCAGGACAAGGCGAAGCTCTGAAACGTGGACTATCGTCTCGTGTGACAACGTTTAACGCATCATCGCGGCTTCGAGCTTTATCGGGCCTTCGTCGAAGATCGGCACGTCGATGAATTCCAGAAGAAATCGTACCGAGTCGTCCGACGAAGCTGAAAATATTTTTTATCGCCGACAACTGGCGACTGCGCCCACTGGCTTAAAAAAATTAAAAAAAAAAAAACATAAAAAAACCCGATTGTGATGAAAAATGTTCACGACATTTTTTTTAACAGTCAATTTACGGTCGTTCACGAATTCGTCTTTTGTGATTCGGCTGATGGAAAAAAAAAATTGGAAAAAAATTCTTATATTTCTATAAAGTTTGAGACTCAAAGATTGCAACTGAATTTTTCAACATTCATGACAACGACGGAATTTTGGTTCTTCGATCACTTTGAGATCTTTTATCACTAAAATAAATATTACTTTCAATATTTGCAAATGAAATTCAACGTTTTTTTTTTGGTTCAATTATTCGACATGCGCTCAAGAATTTCAATTTATAGATAGCGAATGTGACGAGAATTTCGATAAACCGAAAAATGTTAACTCGTCACTTGTAAGTGGCCGAGAAAGAGTGCGAAATAATTGCCGGAATCAGCGTACTTTGAATAATGCACTCTGAGCAGTTATTCGTGAAATAAAAAAAATTCGATTCGATTTGATTCGAATAATTTGATAATACGAAAAATAATTAAATAACGAGTACGTGCGAAACACCAATGTTCAGAATTTCGGCACTGCTCGAATAATTGGTGACGACGCAATTCTAACCCAAGTGCCATGATTAATTGCATCGAGCAAATTTCGTAACCTGGAAACATATTACTTGCCATATCAGAGTACAATTTGAATTCGACGACACTTTTGGCGATATATATGAACATATTTCGTTTTTTAATATACACAATTATAACTATTCGTGTATATAACTAAAAATATGATGATTCACCGTACTTTTGGTATACGCACAATATTTGTATCGTGAAACACGAAAATTTTTCGTCCACGATTATTCGAACGCCTGACAACGATGATCATGATTTGTATCGAAATATAATTTCTCGATCGTAACAACGTAATATCATAATAATTGTAATAACGATGATAATCGGGTCACGAATATCTCACAATCTCGTGTATCTCGTCAAGATGATTATCGTCCCAGCTACATACAATAACGATGCATACAATGATAATAAAAATAATCGTACGAGCGTAGATAAAAAAAAAAACAAAAAACAAACAAAATTTGTCGAAACTGTAAAGAAACGTTTTCGAAGGCATTCGGGCACATAAATGCAATGAACGTGTGAAATGTGTAATGTGTATGTGGGTTCTATGTGTTCGAGTGTGTAGATTCGATTCGCTGTAGATAAAAAAAAAATTTCGAATGAAACGAAAAGAAGACAAATAGATAAATGTCGATGAAAATGCGTTCATTAATTATCCATAAATATATATATCTATACATATATATTTTAAAAAATGCCTAAAGATGTACAATAATCGTTTATACGAAACATATCGTTATGATTACGACCATGGTGAAACCTTTTTTTTTTAATAGACAGAACCGTAAAAAAAAAATAAAATAAAAAAAATAAAAGTGCCCGATAAGAAATTTTAAAAAGTAAAGTAGGTCTTGTACTATTATGGGACGTAAAGTGTGCAAAGCAGAAATGGGCATTCACATCGAATGTAATTTGAAATAATTTTTTCAACGAAGCAACTATGATTTATTTTTTTTTTCAGCAAAGTATTTCAAATGGATTTTCATTGAATGAGTGCCCATTCATGATGCAGAGAGAAAGTTAGTGTGAGAAATGGAAGTGAGTGCTCGTGAGAATTGTTTAACCACGAAAATTGGCAAACGTATCATTCGTAAGATTTATGATGGATGGAAAACTAATTAGACATTTTTGTTAGTCATTTAATTGCAGTGTTGTGAATTTTCTTTGATTCCACGTTATTTTGTTATCCGATTACGTTTTCATCCGGTTACGTGGAAATTTCAAAATTTATGTTTTTCTCTGCATACTTTGTTCATAATCCGGTTGGCGTGAGGAACGAAACACGATTTTGTTTCCGGCTCAATTTTTTTTTCAGTCCTGCGAGACGCTGTCCGAGACGATTGTATTTATTGGATGGTCAGAATGTTTCAAAATTGTCACAAAAATATGTCCGGAGATGCAGAAGTTTTTCCTTTTTTCCCAGAATTGTTAAAAAACATTGTTGGCAATTTTTTTTCGATAAAATTCTCAATCATCACTCAGACGTGTGATGAAAAATAAAAAAATCAAAAAATCGACGTGCCAAACAATGTGTTAAAAAGAATTGAATTAACCATCCGATAATTTTGTAAAAGTTTCGAAATCGTAATTTCGAAGCGATTGAAATAATCGAATTTTGTTTATTCTATCGATGCATTGTTGGGATAAATTTGGAGCTCGAATCGAGTGTTGAAAACACTTTAATTCTTCTTGGTTGCACTTCGTCCTGCAATTGAGACGATTAAATTAAAAAAAAATAAAAAATAAAAAAAAAACAACGCACAAGTTCAACGTTGATCGAAATCAAAGATTATAACGAACCAAAACATCGACGAAAAAATTTGTGAGAAAAAACGAAAATCGTAATTTTATTTTTTCGCTCAAAGCGAAAATAAATTTATTGTCGAAACGAAAATTCGCATATACACATGCTTGTTACATCGTTACGAGTCTTGTCTGTCTGTGAGGACGTTTTGTGTCGCGTTGTTGCGATTTCAACGTATGTACTTCGAAATAGCGATTGGGGTGTACATATTTCATAATTCCATAGGGCCTTTCGTTAATATTAGATCTTCTTCGTGGAGGATGTTGAAAAAAAAAAAAAAAATTTCGTCGCGATAGTCAAATGCATATATCGTAGAACGGTGGAATACTATAGAACCCGATTTTTCGTGCAAGTCTTAATCATTTTCCCGATGCAAATATCAGGACCAAACGGATTAAATTACATGCAGCTATAAAATAACGATAATCCACGTGTCTTTTGCAAACTTGCACGAATCAAGCTCACACGGTTAAAATTCTGCATTATTGTAAATATTTATAATAATTTACTGGCTCGGCCGTTCACACACACACACACACACACACACACACACGCACACACACATACACACACATTTGGAGAATGAATATATTAATTATACTAAATAATATTTTTTATTAAAAACCTAAGAATTATGATAATGCATAGATATAATTTGTAACTCGAGATGTAATCGTAGAATCATTACTATTTATATTATTACGTTAATGATGGATTGTAAAAATCTGAAAAAAATCTTTAATATGTAAACCTGAAAGCACTACAGAATTTATTATTTTATTTCGTTTTCCTGGACTATAATGATATCTCAAAATCGAAATGGAAAAAAAATCAAAAAATAGGTAACTCTCCCGTAATTGTATTTTTTAAACAATTTTCGTATTTTTTAAGCCTTCCAGGAGGAAAACGTTGGAGCTTCATTTCGGTAAGTATTTTCCGTACAATCGGACGTGCGTTAACTTGAAAAATTATGTTTAGCCTTGCAAATCAAAACGAATCAAAACGACTATCAGCTATTTTTTTTCAAATAACTTTGATAATAAATTGAAATGGGAATCGAAATGACACGTATCCAACTTCAAGTCAACTTGATTTAAAGTCAACTCGGCTGTCCCTTCTGACACGTATTATTAAATGAAAATAATGTTCAGTAACTGCCTAAAGTGAATAATTGAGAAGTGATCGAGACCAAAAAATGGCTCACTTGATCACGTATCATGGATCGCGTGACTACACGATGCCTGCGATCGAGCAGCGCATCGTAGATCTTTTAAAACGAAGGATCGGTGCACAGGAAGGGTTACCCACCGAAAGCACGAAGGATCGTCTGGTCCGTCTTGCCTATTATTATCCATCAAAAACCCTTCGAAATAAATTTAATAAATTTTATAAAATAATTAACTCGATGAAGAAATTTAATAGGACACAGAATTAAAAAAAAAATAATTATATTTCGCATTTTTATTTTATCGAAATATAAATAATGATAATTATGGGAAAAAAATAGGCTAAATACAAAGAATATCGAAACGTTAGACTCGGATGTTTGAAAACGACCCATCGTCACGTGCTGGAAATGGTAGCTTACATTTTGAACACCGAGCCGGCTATTTTGGAAGAAGGTATTATAGACAAGGACGAATATGTACAAACCTTCGACAGTTTTTTCACCGAAGGCGGAAGACACGCTATAATTATCTATTATCAACCGATGGAACCACCTCCGTTCGGTACGTTGACCTATTATTTAAAAAATGAATAAGTAAATAAATAAATAAATAAATAATAATAATAAATAGATAAATAATCATAATAAAATACATTTTTTAACCTTTTTAAGTCACACTCGGTAAATTTCACCCGAGCGGTTTTTCAACTTAAGATATGTCACGTTAACTTAAAGAAAATAGGACCTTAGGACTTGAAAAAAATGATAGCAATTTTATTGAAAAAGTATTTTTTTTTTAAACTGATTTTTTTAGCATATCAAAATTACATTTTGGCTATTATAAAAATGTGAACTTGAAGAAAAAGGTTCGAAATATGCTCAAAATTAAAAAAAAATCATTTTGTTGATTGTAAAATATTTTTATTGCAATTCAAAGTCGCTGGGGTGAATTTTGTCCAGTGTGACTAAAACGCTAATTTATCTGAACTGTGACTAAAGAGGGTTGACGAATAAATGATAATGCAGAATCGGGACGTTGGTCATCGAACATTCCAAAGGAACAAGATTTCACTCGATGCTGCATAACCGACGGTTCGACCGAAAAATTTTCCGGAAAATGCGTCATCGTATATCGCTTGAGATCGAACGTTGGTTTCGAAACCAAACAATTGCTGGAAGTCAGTCGACAATTGAATAATTTACTATTTCATTTCCATTCGGAAATTATGATACAATTGATGATGAGACAAATTTCAATGATCGATGCTTACATTTGAAAAATGAGACTCATGGAAATTAGTTTTTTTTTTTTTCGATGGTATTTGAAGCGATTGTTATTTGATAATACTGCTAGGAAACGTATTACGCGTATGCTGAAGTGGATCCTGATTCGAAAAGTGCTCTGGCTGGAATATCGAGGCTCATATCGCGACTGAACGAATCAGCGATAACAGTCAACAGCCAGTGGGGCGAATTGTCGAAGACCGAGGCCGGACAGAAGATAAAACAAAATTTCATCGGCGACTTCAAAGATTTTTGCGAATTTCTCAGCAGTAATTGACCATCTTCAAAGTTATTTTTATAAAGAGAATTAACGTCCTGAATTTTTTTGATAAAAATAATTCCATTAAAATAAATGATGAAAATTCGAGTGACGAATGATAAATTTTAATTTCGAGAATTTATTTGGAAATTTGCACAGTGACAAAGATTGATCTCGAAGGAGCTATGAAATTTGACGTCGATTGGGATACCTACGGCAAATATTTGTCGAAACCCGAGAGCGTTATGATAAATTCGAAAAATCCGGACGTTCTTTGCGCGGTTGAAGATAACGTCAACGTTTGGTTAAAAGCTATCGAACGAGTGAGACATTTTTTTTTAAAGAAGAATTTTAATTAATCGTCGTTTTGTGTAAAATTGGTCTATCAATTTTTTAGGCGATAGTTGAGAGTCAACAATTGCGTAGAGAAACGGAAACTGTCGGTCCCACCGCGGAATTGACTTATTGGAGAAGATTGCTCGCACGTTTTTCATCGATCGTCGAACACATGAAATCTCATCATACGCAAATGTTCATTCAACTACTCGTTCAAGCTAAATCGAAACTCGTAAAGGCACGATTTTTCTTTTCATTTGATTCTCTAATTTTCATAGATTTTGAATTAAATAATTTTGATGAAATAATTTTCATGTCAATTATTATAATTTTTTTTTAATTACAATAATTTTCAAGTGTCAGTGAAATTAGAAATTTAAATAATTGTTCAGTGCATTATAACTTGCTTTTATTTCTACATTTAATCAATTGCTTCATTCACAATTTTCATTATATTTTCATTCCAATGAATTTGACGAAAATTTTGATTTTCATTTAATTTGATTTGATTTTGATAATTTTGGTTTGTGTCAAATTGAATTTCGTTTGGCTGAAATTTTTTTCCAGAAATGGAAGAGACTCGATAATCACGTGACGACGGTAAAAATATTGTCTCAAGACAATGTCAAGTACTTGTACGCTTTGGAACGTTTCACTCAACCTTTGTACCGATTGAGTCCCACGAAAATTGGCGATTACTTGCCGGCCCTCATGTACGCCATCAGAATGATTTACGCGACTTCTCGATTTTTCAATACTCGCCGAATGGTCACCGCTGTTTTTGTCAAAGTACGATAGAAAATTTTCTCACCCTATTTCGTTGGCAAAGTATTTTTTTTTTCAAATGTAATTACTTTTTGAAATCCTAATCGTTTGAATTTTTTTTTCAACGTAATTTTTATTTCTGCTTCTTCAATTTGTTTTTTTTTCTTTTCCATTGCAACAAATTATTTGCACAATTTCTTCAGATGACCAATCAATTGATATTATCGTGCAAATCGTACATCACGGAAAATGGCACGATCAGTGTTTGGCACGATGCCAAGTCAGCTGTGATATCTCGAATGCAGGTGCAATTTTGTTTTTCGAAATTTATTTTCAAGCAAATAATTGATTTTGTGAGTTTGTTCTACTTTTTAAAATTTATTTTAGGATTGCATAAAACTTTGCGAACAGTATCACGATTGTTACAACGAAATGCGTAAAAACGTAAACGACAATCCCGACGAAAAGCCATTTGAGGTGTCGGAGATGTACGTCTTTGGGAAATTCAATACATTCAAGACCAGAATAAACAAAGTAATTTTTCAAAATAAGAATAAATTTTAATCAACAAATATATCGAAAGTTTGTGAACCGAAAAAATAACTCGCGATATTTTCGTTATTATTTTTCGTTCGCAGCTGATCGATGTTTTACAAATAACCGTGACCTACTCGATACTTCACAGTTCGACGATCGAGGGAGTCGACGTGTTTGCCCAAAAATTCACGTCATTTTTCCAAAAAATATCCACGCAAACGTACGATCCGCTCGATCATCGTAAACCACATTTCGATCCTGATTACGACGAGTTCAAGAGAAACGTCAACGAAACCGAGTTGGAGCTGAGAATTTTTTTTTTCAAAATCGTCTCGGTTATTCCGAGCGTCGATTCTGCGTTGCAGCTTGTGTCGAGGTATTTCGAAAATATTTATTTAAAAAATACAAAGAGTTCTTCCTCAAAAAATAGTTGACTGTTGTTCGAGAATTTTCAGGTGGATTTCTAAAATTTTTTTTTCTTTGCAAAATGTTGGGTCTATTGCAATAAAACTAAGTGGATACGTTTAACAATACTATTAGATAATGCAGGAATTTTCTTTGTTACAAAATATTGAATCCTTAAGGTAATACAAACTGCATCGTAGAACTGCTGTTTTTCGATCTGGGCTAAGATTGCCACTGTTGTGGTGATCTGAAAAACAAAACCCATGCATATTCATAACCAAAATACGAGTCGCTATCCCCTGAGCTAGAATCGCATTTATAAAAAAAATTGACAAAATGGTGGAACTATTTCGATGATGTTTGAGTTATTCAAACTTTTTTCAAGTCTTATTATTCCCCTGCAAATCGTAATTTGCAATTTAGAAAAAATATCCTAAGTTCCGACGATAGCGAGATGTGGTCTCAATAGGCACTCCAAATTTAAAATCAATCGGTTTCATTGGTTGCTTACAATTCGATATCTTGGTCCTGAGTTGCAAGAAGTCAGTTTCGAGAAAAACGCTTTTAAAGTTTTTTCTTGCAATCTCGATACCATTGGTCGTGATTCTTCAAATCTGAATAACTCCGAAAATGTCTTGAATACGTTAATAATTTTTACATAGATTATTCTCAAAACTAGAAAACTTTATGAAAATGCAAAAATTGAAAAATCGAAGAATAAATTAGAAAAACCGGCAACTCTTCTTTCAACGACGTTGACGTACCCACAACATTTTTTTTTGTTTCTATATCAATCGTTGCAATCGATTCTGCGATAGGTTCAAGAAATTGGGATTCAAACGTTTGCGAATAGATCGCAAGTATCTCGAATTCGTGACGATGTATCAGCAGGAGCTGGAATCGATTCGCGACAGATACAACGAGGACAGATCGGATCCACCGTTGCCGCGAAACGTTCCACCGGTTGCCGGTAGAATTTTGTGGATAAGACAGCTCTACAGACGCGCCGAGGCTCCCATGGATATTTTCAAGACTCGCGAAAACGTCATAACTCACGAGCGAATGCAAAAATGCATCAAGATCTACAACGCTCTGATAAGCGTGTTCATTCATTACGAACGAATATATTACAAGGCTTGGTTCGATTCCGCGGAAATCGTTAGTCGCGTTTCCATTGAAATTGTTTTAATGATAATAACGAATAAATAGACCGATATAACATTTTTTTCAGGTTCGATTGGCTCTGTCGTCGCCTCTGTTGGTCCGTCATCCAAAGACCAACAGATACATACTTAACTTCGATCCCTACATAGCCGAGGTGATCGGGGAATCTGAACACATGTCCAGATTTGGACTCACGGTACCGGATTTCATTCAAATAATAACTTTCTGCAAAGACAAAATATTCGCTTCTCGTGAATTGGTAAAAAAATTGATCGAGGAGAACGATGCGATGAGGTAAACAAAATAAATGAAACAACAACAAAAAACCAATCATCAAATTACACAAGAAACTATATGAATTTGTAACAATTCTTTTTTTTCAGACGATCAGTACCGATATTATTTTTAAATCTAATGAAAACGGCTTTTGTGAAAATGGAAATAGCTTTTCAGCCTTGTCTGGCTGTGGTCACGTGGGTATCACTGAAAATTCCTCAGGTGTGCGAGGACATAAGCAAAACGATCGAGGAAGTTCAAACGTTTTCGAAGGAAGTCAAAGACATGAAGGAAGCTCGAGTCGACGAAGTTTTCGAATCCATAGCTCAAACCAAATTGATCAATCTCGCTGATAATCCGAAAATTCCTCAAGAATTTTCATCGGAAAATGAAACTTTCGGTCGTTCGATCGCCATTGAATTGGAAATCAAATCTTCGGCTGCTGAAAAAGCTGTTATAACGATAATCAACAAATTTTTGGGTCTCATCGTTGATCCGGATGTGGAGAACGTGAAATACAATTGGTTGGATCCTGACAAAGTGAACAAACCAGTTGGTTCGCAAACGAAACTCACGAAAGGTCCCTTCGAACCAGGTCAATTCAAATAAAGATTATGTATAATTGAATAATAATAATAATAATAATAATAATAATAATAATAATAATAATAATAATAATAATAATGATAATAATAATAATAATAATAATAATAATAATAATAATAATAATAATAATAATAATAATAATAATAATAGGTAGAATGATTGATATTTAATTTGATCCTAGGATTTGGTGTCATCGACAGGACCAACAAAGCAAACCTAATTCGGGTTCACAACGACTGCATGGAACTTTTTGCTTACTTCAATAGCAAACTCGTGGATAATCTAGTAAAGTGCACCAAGAGTTCATTCGATTTGTTGAAAAAGCGAATTGGAAATTCAAGGTTTGACGATGCAATTGTATACACGAGATGTAAAGTACAAATACCGATTATTTAACAATCTGGAACAATTATGTTGATTTTTTTCATCGAACTTTTTTTTTATTCTCACAGTGCTCTATTGCGAGAGAATATTAAGGACGGTGAGATTCCGTTAATGGTGACACAATTTGTTCTGCAAATACCAAACATAATAATCGTTCCGTCGATCGAGGAGTTGCAAAATCACTTTACGAAAGTGATCACGAGTTTGCTGGAGGTGCACAGAGGCATCGTAATGTGGGGTCAAAGATATTCCACCGTTCCAAGACGAAGAACTTCACTCGGTGGTGAAATTGACGATGACGGCAAGTATTTTTTTTTTTTTTCAATTTACTTTCGTAATTTCAATTTTTAAATGTGAATGAAAAAATATTGTCTTCTCTTTGCAGTCAATGGTAGTTCGAAAAATTATCACCAAACCATAGTCGATCACAAAGAAGTCGTTCGCAGTTCAATGAGCTTGCAAGGTGCCATTCTAATGCTGAAAGAAGACATCGGGACTCTGGGCAACGTAATTTAAAAAAAAATGATATATAAAAAAAAATAATAATTAAATAAAACTTGTCATAATATTAAACAAGGAAAAAAATTGTTTTCAGACTTATCTGAGATATTCGTTCGTCTGGGCGGAAGACAGAGACGAGCAGATTCGTAAATTCGTCGATTCAGAACCGATAACCCAGGAGATAAAAGAAAAAATGGTGGAGTACGAAAATCTAGCCATCGAGATAAAAAATCTTCCAGAACGTCACGTAGTTGGACCGATTGAAATAAATATGGGTTAGGAGTGCAACAAAAAATTACATTCTCTCTTTTTCTCCTTTTTTCTTATTTTATTATTATTATTATTATTATTATTTCAATAAAAAACTCAACATCAATTTCCGTAAATTTAACGATAGAAAAATTGAAATTGGCTCTGCTCGTCGAGGCCGAAGCTTGGAAAGGTTCATTGGGCGCGATTCTTTGCTCAACTTTCAAAGCCAAATTGAAACGCATCACCGATTACATCAACGACAAGAACAAAGTTTTGTCACGAACCATCAAAGATCTCGAAGACGTGAGAGTAGCGATGAAGTGTCTCGGGGAAATACGCGACGATTTCATAACGATGGACATGGAATTGATTCTCATCGAAGAGACTTACACGTTAATTGCCAAACACAATATCGATGTTTCCAAAGAAGAACAGGACACTGTCGATAGTCTTCGTTATAATTTCACAAATATGCTCCACACGGTAAAAATAACAATAAAAAAAATTTCAGCAATAACAAATAGGACGAAAATTGAAATACGAAAAATAATGAATAATTGAAAAATGTTGTTTCAAAATAATTCAGGCGAAACAAGTTCAGGCGACGATATGCGAGATGCAGGAACCACTGAAGAAACAATTGACGGACGGTGTGTCCGTTTTGAGGAGAGACGTTGAGGAATTCGATTTGGACTTTGAGTTCAATGGACCGATGGTCGAAGGAATACCGGCGAAAGAAGCCTGCGAAAGGTTTGGGGATGCAAAAAAATTAAGATTATCTTTGATTATGAGAATTGTGATGAATGGCATATTTTGGATGATGGTGTCTTGATTTGTTTTCCATGGATTATGGTTCAACTACATTTTGCCATAATTAAGAATTTGTTTTCAATTGGGCTCATGCTGTGAATAAAAAAAAAAAAAATACATTGGAGTCGAGTCTGAAAATGCTTTCTGTTCGGTTGAATCGGTAATATTATAACCGAACCATAAAAAACGTAATTTTCATCTTCATGGAAATATTTTGGTACACTTATTTCTTTTTTAATATTAAAAATCCAAAAATTAAAAACCTTTTTCGAATAATGATAAGTTAATATTTCATGTGATCAGTATAATAATGTATTGTTACCGATTTTAAAACGATCGATGAAGAGTCTCGAGATTGCTGGGATAGATTAAAATTTATTTTGAAACACATTTTGCAGATTGTTACTGGCCCAATCGCGTTTCGAGGAGCTTTGGGAACGCTACGAGACTTACAGCAGCGGCGAGAGCCTCTTCGGCATCGAGTTGACCGAATATCCGGCCCTGGAACAACGCAAGAGAGAGATAAATCTTTTGCAAAAGTTGTACGGTTTGTATACTCAAGTTATGCGGTCGATCGACGGTTATTACGAGATTCCATGGTCCGACATCGATACGGACGTCATTATCGCCGAACTCACGGAGTTTCAGAATAAGTCAGTCCACAATTTTTTATTTTTTTCATCAATTACTATTAATCGTTATTTAAAATTAATTTTTTTTCACTTGAATTCTTTTATTCGCCTGGTAATTCAAAAATGATGAATATTCGTTTCAAAATTGTCAAAGATGTCGAAAATTACCGAAAGCCATGCGAGAGTGGCCGGCTTACATAGATTTGAAAAAAAAAATCGACGACTTCAACGAAACTTGTCCACTTCTCGAACTCATGGCAAACAAATCGATGAAGGATCGTCACTGGGAGAGAATGTCCAAACTTTGCAATTACTCCTTCGACATCGAATCGGAGTCCTTTACGCTGGCCAATGTCATGGAAGCTCCGTTGTTAAAGCACAAAGACGACGTGGAGGTTGAACATTTTTTTTTCGACAATAATTTGTCTCACGAAAATTGTTTTTGGGAAAGATAATTAAGGTTTTGGGTTTCAGGACATTTGTATCAGCGCCGTGAAGGAAAAGGACATAGAGAGCAAATTGAAACAAGTGATTGCCGATTGGGCAATTGTGAATCTTCAATTCGCGAGTTTCAAACAACGTGGCGAATTGCAACTCAAAGGCGTCGAGACTGCGGAAATAATAGCGCAGCTTGAGGATAGTTTGATGATAATCAGCTCTTTAATGGCCAACCGGTATGATAAACATTAACAGATACTGCGATTTAATGGAAAATAAATAATTTAACGTGTAACTCCTAAAATTTCAGTTACAATGCCCATTTCAAAAAGGACATACAACTGTGGCAAAGCAAGCTCAGCAACACATCGGAAATTCTTGCCAAATGGTTGAACGTGCAAAATTTGTGGGCTTATTTGGAAGCGGTTTTCATCGGTGGTGACATATCACGGCAACTTCCGACCGAAGCAAAACGTTTCAACGTTGGTGATGTTTTTATAATTCACTAATTGCGATGTATAAAAAAAATTAAAGTTACAGAAAATATGTATATACATATATATGTAATTCGATGTGGAATAGGCCATCGACAAATCGTGGGTCAAGCTGATGTATCAAGCTCATGACAAATTGAACGCTGTCGAAACTTGCACCGGTGACGAAACTATGGGACAATTCTTGCCTCATTTGCTCGAACAATTGGAATCTTGTCAAAAATCCCTAAGCGGGTAACGCATAAGCATATATATATATATACAAATGTAGATGTGTTAATTTAATTTAATTTTTTTCGATTTTTTATGAATTTTTTTTTCCATTCAGATATTTGGAAACGAAGAGAGTTGTCTTTCCAAGATTTTGCTTCATATCCGATCCCAGTTTGCTGGAGATCCTTGGCCAGGCTGCGGACTGTCACACGATACAAAAGTATTTGGATGGATTTTTCGACAACGTGGCAAAGGTATTTGGCCTATTTTCTCCTCATTTTATTTTATCAATTGATTAAAAAATTAATTCAAAAAATGTGCAGTAATTCGATTTATTGACCCTCAGCTGGCACACTAGGCTCAAAAACGCCTCAAGTTAAAGCAACCCCTTGACCCATGACATTTATTATTCATTCCTCAGAATGAATACCTTTTTTTCCAAACAGCTGTTTTTTATTCTGGAAGTAGAGTATTTCGAGAAGATCCAGTTCAACTTTTGGATTCAAATAATAAAAAATAGGAAAGTTTCGTTTTTTCAATGACAATTGTCATTCTTGCGATTTATTTCACCTTCGATATTTTTTTTTTCAAAGTAAATACTGAATTCAAACCAAATAACTTATGGCACCTCTTGAAGGAAGTATCAAAGAATATATGATAATTTTTCCAAGTAAAAAAAGCAATCGGGCTAAGATAAAGCTAAAGGTTTTCCTCATGGAAAATAAAATCATCACCTCTTTCATGATTGTCAGCTGGATTTCGCGGAGAAAGAGTACGAAAAGATCGTGGCAATGTATTCGCGCGAGAACGAGAAGATTGTTTTCGAGAAGGAAGTTATGTGCACCGGAGGCGTGGAAAATTGGTTGAATTCGTTGTTGAAGATGCACCAGCAGTCTGTGGGCGCAGTTATATCGCAAGGTCTGCAGCAACTGGCCAATCCGGATATGGAAATGTTGAATCTGATCGACAATTCCGTGTTGCAGGTAACAAAAACATGTATTCAAGTAATCTTGTAATTAAATTCAATGTCCCAAAAATAAATTATAATTTTTTTTTTTTTCAATTTATTTGGTCAATACAACTGAATTTCTATTCCGTGTGATAATCCATAACGCAGGTGGGTTTGTTGGCCCTGCAAGTGTCCTGGACTCGTGATTCCGAAATTGCGATAATCGCATCGAGAAGAGACAAAACGATAATGAAAAAAACAAATCAATGGTTTTTGGATTTGTTGAATGGTCTCATAGAGGTCACGGTCAGAGACCTCACGAAATATGCTAGAGCCAAGTACGAGGCTCTCATAACAATTCATGTTCATCAAAGGTACAATTAAAATTTAAGCAAAAAAAAAATTCTTAATTGCTTTTTTTTTTAGTGTGATAATATTCGTGTTTGGGACGATCATTCGAAATGACACAATTGTATTGCAGGGATATATTCGACGAGCTGTATCGTCTGAAAATAAGATCGATACAAGATTTCGAGTGGCTGAAGCAAGCACGATTTTATTACGACGAAGAGACCGAGGACGTCCCGATAAAAATTACCGACGTCACTTTCGTCTATCAGAATGAATTTCTCGGTTGCACCGATCGACTTGCCATCACTCCTCTCACGGATCGATGTTACATCACACTTGCTCAAGCCATGGGTAATTATAATTTTTGACAACCGTATTAGAATCAATCAAAATTTTCTAGTAAAATAATCGTGACTGATGACGACCTTCAATTTAGGAATGAACTTTGGAGGTGCGCCAGCTGGTCCAGCGGGTACCGGAAAAACCGAGACCACCAAAGACATGGGAAAAGCTCTGGGAAAGTACGTCGTTGTCTTCAACTGCTCCGACCAAATGGACTTCAGAGGGCTCGGACGAATTTTCAAGGTTCGTCATTGACCTCTCACTTTTTATTTCTGAAAACTTGATATACCCTTTGTTCTTTATAAATTGCACGGCTTCTTGGCCGTATTTTTTTTATACAAAAATAATGCATTATCATTATTATTATTACTATTATTATTTTATAACAGAAATTTGTTATTATTAAGAAAAATATTTAATGAGATACATAAAATGTTCACAAATAATAATAATAATAATAATAATATAAATAACAATTACAGGGATTGGCACAAGCTGGTGCATGGGGATGCTTCGACGAGTTTAACAGAATCGATTTGCCGGTACTATCGGTTGCGGCTCAACAGATCGCCATCGTTCTGACAGCGAGAAAGGAAAAGAAAAGTAGTTTTCTCTTCAGGTATGATAAGACAATTTTTTTCGATAAAGCAAAATATTCCAATCCATTTATTGTTACAACACGGAAAATTACATCGAAAATTTAATTAATATTTAAGTGACGGTGAGACGTACAGCGTCGATTATGAGTTTGGTCTCTTTATCACGATGAATCCGGGTTATGCCGGACGACAGGAGCTACCGGAGAATCTGAAGATACAGTTTCGAAGCGTTGCCATGATGGTGCCCGATCGCCAGGTCAAATAATAATAAATTATCATAATAGATAATAAATTACAATCATATATGATCAATAACTATTATTTTTCAAATGATAATTTGTTGTATACAAGTACTCAATTTACCAATCGACTTATTTTTTATTCTTTTAAACTTCGTCTTATTCATTCAAAATTACGTGAAATTTTTGTTATGAAATAATAATAATAATAATATGAATATGTATTATTTCTTAAATCACAATTTGTTATATATAAAAACACTCGACTTATTTTTTTTTTTCTAAATATTTTTCTCAATAATTCAAAATGTCTATTACAAAATAATCAATAATAACTGTATGTGCAATTTTTTTCCCTTGTTCACAGATAATAATGCGAGTAAAATTGGCCGCCTGTGGTTTCAAAGAAAACGTATTATTATCCAGAAAATTTTTCACTCTATACAAATTGTGCGAGGAACAATTGAGCAAACAGGTGCATTACGATTTCGGATTGCGAAACATTTTGTCCTGTCTGCGAACTCTCGGTGCGCAAAAACGTGCGCATCCCGGTGATTCCGAGGAAACCACGCTCATGAGAGTGTTGCGTGACATGAATCTGTCAAAATTGGTGGACGAAGACGAGCCACTGTTTTTGTCACTGATCGACGACATGTTTCCGGGAATAAGGCTCACGACTCAGACTTATCGAGAACTTCAAAAAGGCATTGCCAACGCCACAACGTCATTGGGAATAATCAATCATCCGGCTTGGAATTTGAAAACCGTTCAATTGTACGAAACCTCGTTGGTTCGTCACGGTTTGATGGTACTGGGTCCAACGGGTTCCGGCAAAACTCGATGCATGTGGGCTCTCATGAAAGCCATGACGGAAATGGGAACGCCCCACAAGGAAGTACGCATGAATCCAAAAGCCATAACGGCCGCCCAAATGTTCGGAAGACTCGATGTCGCGACCAACGATTGGACCGATGGAATATTTTCCACATTATGGCGACGATCAACGCAGATAAAAAAAACCGAACATCTGTGGATCGTTCTCGATGGTCCTGTTGACGCTGTGTGGATCGAAAATTTGAATTCCGTACTCGATGACAACAAAACATTGACACTGGCCAATGGCGATCGTATTATCATGGCTGGAAACAGCAAATTGGTCTTCGAACCTGATAACATCGATAACGCCTCGCCTGCCACGGTTTCGCGGATGGGAATGGTTTTCATCAGTGCTTCGGTCCTCAGCTGGCAACCAATTTTGAAGGTGATTTTTCATCAGCGTTCGTTCAATGATTTTCAAATAATTTTCTGTATTATTTCGAATAATTTTCTGAATAAAGTTTATAGAATTCTGAAGTATTTCAAATAATTTTCTAAATGAATATTAATGGATTTAACTTTGATAATATTTAATATTCGATAAAACGTATTTATTAAATATTTTTATTTGTTGTAAAATAATAATTTACGTAAATTGATCCTGATTATTACATAAATGGGAAAATATTGATTCATGCACGATAATTTATGATAGTTTGAAGAGTATTTAAAATATATTTTTATTGAATGGATCCCTGTTGGTCATTGGGAATTATTCAATTATTTATCGCAACGAAATTTGGTATATAATTTTTTTTTTCAGTAAGTGCAGATTTATTTGCGTTTTTTTGGTTTTGTTAGATTGTCAGTTGATTTTTCAGGATGTTTGATTTTGATTGGATTGATTTTTAGGGATGGCTGCAAACGCGTTCGGATCACGAGGCCGATGTTTTTCGACCACTCTTCAACGTGATTTACGGAGATGCTCACACTTTCGTTCAGACTAAGCTCGTGGCGAAAATGTCGTTGCTGGAAGCCATGTATATCAGACAGTGCATCGATCTTTTGATCGGTTTGTTGTCTTTGGATTCCGATCCATCGAGTGAGTCATATTTTACCTTTTTTTTTTTTTTCATAATTTATTATAATACTCTTGTTCGTATTTTCCAAATTTATAATTATTTTGTATAATTTTTTTTTTTGCCTCTCAATGCTACAGAAACACGTTCGGACGTCCATTTGGAAAGATTGTTTCTGTTTTCGATGATGTGGAGCTTGGGAGCAGTGCTTGAATTGGAGGCGCGCAGCGCGTTGCAAGAATTTCTCGTTGGTCATCCTTCCAAGTGCAACTGGCCGAAATACGTCGTAAGTGCACTTTTAATCTAAATATTTTGTAATCGTGATTGGAACTTACGTTCTGAAGAATTCTTTTTTATTTTTCATTTTTTTCGTTTTTAATGATTTTTATATTGAAAAGAAAAATGTTTTTTTTTTTTTTTCAGGACGACGAGACGATTTTCGAGTATTTGGTGTCTGATTCGGGCGAATGGATTCATTGGAATCAAATGGTGCCTGTGTTCGAGTATCCGGACGATCGTGTTCTGGATTATTACAAAATTTTGGTACCCAACGTCGACAATACCAGAACGCTTTTTCTCATCGACGTAGTTGCCCGACAGGAAAAAGCTGTGCTTCTCATTGGTAAACGTTTCAGCAGCATTTTCCCTAAATTAAAGGTGTAATGACATTAATAATTAATTTCAGAAGATCACAATTTTTTTATTTTTTTTATAATGACACAAAAAATGGATTTCCAGGTGAACAGGGGACTGCAAAAACTGTCATGATAAAAAGTTTCATGTCGAGACACGATCCGGAACATCACTTGAACAAATCATTCAATTTCTCATCCGCCTCGACACCAAATATGGTTCAGGTGATAATTTTGACAAATTCGCAAATCAACATCGTGTCGGCAAACTTGAATTTTCATTTGTCGTCGGAATAATAATCATTTAAATAATAATGTCAATAATATTGTAGTAATATGGAAGTATGAAAAATTAGTATTCATTTAATTTAACATTTGAGTCAATTGAATTGTTTCCAATTTTGTATCAATGAAATTTAATTGAATTTGTCTATATTTGCCTTCAATCCTATCAGTGCATCGTCGTATCGGTTTAACCCAGGCAAAAATGTCAAAGTTTCCACATTTTCCATAATCTTATTTGCTTATCGTTTTTTTTATAATGAATAAATCTCGGAAACTTCATATTTAAAAATTCCATCGTAAAATAAAAACCCTGAGCTCCATTCGTAAATTTTCCCAGATTTTTAGCACGACATTTTCTATTTTTTCAATGCCTTGGGTCGATTCTAAGTCACGATGCACTTGAGTGGTGCAAAAAAAGCGATATACTGATAGATTGAATCTTTTGCAGAGAATTTTCGAGAGTTACGTGGAAAAACGTGTGGGAAGCACGTACGGACCGGCAGGCGGTAGAAAAATGTCCGTCTTCATTGACGACATAAACATGCCGGTGATAAACGAATGGGGCGATCAAGTCACGAACGAGATAGTTCGTCAATTGATGGAGTACAAGGGTTTCTATTCTCTCGACAAACCCGGCGAATTTTCCTACATCCAGGACATAATGCTACTCGCAGCGATGATTCATCCTGGTGGAGGAAGAAACGACATACCACCGCGACTCAAACGTCAATTCAACATTTTCAACTGCACATTACCGTCGAACAAATCCATGGACACTATATTCAGTTCGTAAAATATTTTAAATAACGAATTTTCAAAATTTTTCTTTCTCTTTTCAATATTCACTTTTGCCTTGGATAATTTTGTATAAAAAAAAAATAGGTTTCATACGATAAACTCGAATTTTTAGGTTCCATAGGTCGTGGATACTTCTGCGAGAGTCGATTTTCCGAGGAAATCGTTAATTTCTTGCCAAAACTCATTCCACTCACTCGAGTACTCTGGCAACAGACAAAAGTCAAGATGCTTCCGACACCCGCGAAATTTCATTATGTGTTTAATTTGCGTGATTTGTCGAGAATTTGGGAAGGAATACTCAGAATTGAGAACGCCGAGTGTGATTCGCCAATGACACTTTTGAAACTTTGGGATCACGAGTGTACTCGTGTTATTGCCGATCGGTAATAATAATAATAATAATAATAATAATAATAATAATAATAATAATAATAATAATAATAATAATAATAATAATAATAATAATAATAATAATAAAATATTATCATCACGTTACAATTTTACTTTTCATTTTATTCGAAGATTCACAAATTTCGCTGACAAGGAGTGGTTCAGAAACACGATGAAAAAAACTGCTGAGATATTGTTGGGCGAGGATTTCAAACATTACTCGCCGGTCGAAACGTATTTCGTTAATTTCTTGCGTGAGCCTCCCGAACCTACGGGATTGGAACCCGAGGATTTCGTGCTCGAGGCACCGAAAACTTACGAAGAAATACCGAGGTATCTTACAAGGATTGAATTTTTCACTCTCAGTTGACAACAAATATTTATTTGAGGCCAGTGAACGAAATGGAATCGATCTACTTTTTTTATATCTAAAAACCGCGATAAACTTTTTTTTAACCCTTCACATGGCCATCTCCACGAAAAAATCAAATTTGAAAAAAATAATTGAAAATAATAATAAAAATAATCGACACAGTTACGAAGCGGTGATAGCAAAAGTTCATCAGAACATGGAACAGTTCAACGAGTACGTGCGCGGTATGACTCTGGATTTGGTGTTCTTTCACGACGCTCTCGTGCATCTTATCAGAATATCGAGGATCCTCGGTGTACCGAGAGGAAATGCCATGCTTGTCGGTGTCGGAGGTTCCGGCAAACAGAGCTTGACCCGACTTGCTTCCTTCATCGCCGGTTACAACTTTTTCCAAATAGTATTGACAAGGTATTTTGGACTAAACATTTCGGCTCTGCAAACCAATTTATTTGTTCCAAATGAAAGATTATGATTTTTCAAAATTCGATCAACGATCCATGGTCCCATGGACTCATTTATGATCTATGATTATTTTGGTTTGATTTTTTTTTTTTCAAGCTTTGGCAATTACGAGTGAATTTTTATAGCTACATTCTGAAGACTTCTGTGTTAAAATACTTTTTTTCATTTATTACTTTTGAAAATAATTAATATTGATTACACTTTGCTCCATCAATTTATTATGAATTAATAGAGCAGAGAACGATTAATGATTTTTATTAATTTTTTTTTTATTAAATAAAAATTAAATCGTGTAAGAATTTTGTTTACATATGATTTTTGCAAATTATTCCTTTCGTTCTCAAACCGTGAAATTGAAATCACGTTTCAGGAGTTACAACGTCGGCAGTCTGATGGACGATTTACGAAAATTGTATCGCGAATCCGGAACCGGAAGTAAAGGATTGACATTCATATTCACCGACAACGAGATAAAGGACGAAGCGTTTTTGGAATTTTTGAACAACGTATTGAGCGTCGGCGAGGTGGCGAATCTTTTTGCCAAAGACGAACTCGACGAGATTCTCACGAACGTCGTTCCTCTGATGAAAAAGGACGAACCGAAAAGGCCACCCACTCAGGACAATCTGTACGATTATTTCATATCCAGAGCCAGAAATAATTTGCACGTCGTCCTCTGCTTCTCACCGGTAACGTTATCACGATTCAATGATTCTACATTATTATTTCTTTTAGTTGATATTTATATTTATGCAGAATTGCACATGGTTTTATTTGTTCTTAAATAATTATCTGCATAATCAATTCGTTCCCTTGATACGAACAAAAAATTGCAATAAAATTGAGAAATTGATGATAATTCAGGTGGGAGAAAAATTCAGATCGAGATCGTTGAAGTTCCCCGGATTGATATCCGGATGTACGATGAATTGGTTCACCCGTTGGCCCAAAGACGCTCTGTGCGCGGTCAGCGAACATTTTTTGGGAAATTATCGAGTTATCTGCACGAGCGAGATCAAGGAACAATTGATACAAGTGATGGGTGACGTGCAGGACGACGTTAACGACACTTGCGTCAAATATTACGACAGGTTTGTATCGCGACGTTCAAATTTGTTAATTCAAGATGTCAATTTTTTAATAATTATTTTTCATCCACTCTTGTCAATCTATTTTACATTACATATTTTAATTATTTTTAAATAATTTTTTTTAAAACAATTTTGATGTTTTTATTATACTGTTTGATATGTAGTATTTTTAATTTTGATGTCTCATCGGTGTAAAGCTTCGTGTCGTTAAATTTTGACCAAATCACTCAACGGCCAAATAAACTTCAATCAATGGAAACAATTTTTTTTTATTCGTTCGTATCAGATATCGACGTCCGTCTTACGTCACTCCGAAATCCTTCCTGTCGTTCATCGACGGCTACAAAGTAATCTACAAACAACGATTGGACGAAATAAACACAATGGCTTATCGAATGAGCAGCGGATTGAGCAAACTCGTCGATGCCGCGGCTCAGGTTGACGAATTGCGAAAGGTTCTCGAAAAGAATCAGGCTGAAATCGCGGTTAAAAATGTTCAAGTCGAAGCGGTGAGTCGCATCGAAGCTTTTCGTCACAATTCGATTTGTCAATCCAAAAATGTCTTACGTACATTGAAAAAAAAAAGAAAAAAAAAGATCAACAAAAATGTTATTACCGTCAAATGCGTCACGAAATAAATAAAAACAAATACAAATATTTTCAGATCCTCGTGACGGTAAACGAGAAAAAACGTGACGCCGAAGCTGTCAAAGAAACCGTGCAAAAGTCGAAAGACGAAGCTGAAGCTTTGTTGAAAATAATATCGAAGGAAAAAAGTTTTGCCGAAGGCAAATTGAAAGCAGCGGAACCGGCTTTGCTCGAGGCTGAAGCAGCTTTGCTTGTGCGTTTAATTACACAAAACTTTAATTTAACATTTTTAAGATTAAACAAAATTTTCAATTTAAGAAATAATTAATTTTTATTATTTTCCGTCTCCTTGTATAATGAATCATGTATATATATTACGATTTGTCAATTTAATTCTAGACCATCAAAGCCGCTGACATATCGACAGTCCGAAAGCTCGGAAAGCCACCCTATCTTATCACCTTGATTATGGACTGCGTTCTGATTCTCTTTGGCAAGAAGCTAGATTCTGTGAAACCGGATCCCGAGCGACAGTTTTTGATGGCTTCGTGGCCTGAAGCATTGAAGGTTCACATTATTCAAAAATTGTTTCATCGCAACTACATCCTCACATTTTAATGCACTTTGATCACATGGAATAGCAACCCACGTTTATTTGTGTATCGGTATGGCGCTCGGATTATGTGGTATCGTTTTTTTTTTTTTCAGGTCATGGCTGACACGAGATTTCTATATAATCTACAAAACTTTCCGAAAGACAATATAAACGGGGAAACCGTAGATCTCATGCGACCTTATTTGAATTATCATATGTACACTTACGAGGCGGCTAAACAAGCTTGTGGAAACGTTGCTGGTCTCATCCAATGGACAATTGCCATGGTTTCGTTCTACGCTATAAACAAGGACGTTCTACCACTGAAGGTACAACTCAAAGGATTGAATATAATTAATTCGGCAAAAATAAGAATAAAAATGAATAAATGTAGAATCCAAAAAATACGATATCAATATGACTATTACATAATAATAATAATAATAATAATAATAATAATAATAATAATAATAATAATAATAATAATAATAATAATAATAATAATAATAATAATAATGATAATAATGATAATAATAATAATAATAATGATAATAATATCGAAAATAATAATGATAACAATAATAAATACTAAAAATGGTAGTTCACGATATTAACAATGATATTAAAAATGTGGAAATTTTTTTATTCAATTCCACGATGCATAATATTTTTTAAAAAATGTTTAGGCAAATTTGGCTGTTCAACAAGGCAAACATGACAAAGCGAATAGGAATTTAGCTGAGGCCGAAGCGATGCTAAAAGAAAAGGACGACGATTTGAAAATAGTGCAGGAGGAGTTCGATGGAGTCATGAGCGAGCGTCAAGTAAATAATATTCAATTTATAAACGCAGATTCATAATTTGTTTTTTGTTCACATGAATTTGTTGTTCCATTTGTTGTTCTATGTACATGAATTATAAACGGAATTTTTTCGGGTAGTCACGGGAAATAATGTTTTTTTTTTCAACTTCTATGTAGAAAGTCGTTGATCTGGCAGATGCGTGCCAAGCAAAAATGGACACGGCAACGGCGATGATCGATGGGTTGTCGGGCGAGAGAGTCAGATGGACGAATCAATTGGCGACATTCAAATCCGAGACCGATCGTCTCGTCGGCGATGTTTTGATTTTGACCGGATTTTTGTCTTATTGCGGGCCTTTCAATCAGGAATTTCGCACGATACTTCAGCGACGATGGTTCGATTTTCTTCAGAATCGTAAGATTCCGGTTTCACCGAGCATCAATATCGTTGACTCTCTCACGGACACGGCGACGGTGAGAATCGATCAAACTTTCCGACGAAAATTTTTCAAATTCGATTATATTCCTCTTATTTGAATAATCTTCTCAAATTAATATTATTCATTAATTTGTCACTCTGTTAAAAAAAGAGAAACACGAAAACTATACTGACGGAAATTTGTCAGATTGATCAACATTTTGCTTATCTTATTACATTGTTTAAATTTATATTAATAATTCATTTGTGATTTTGTTGAAAAAAAAAAAATGTTAGACTGGAGAATGGAATTTGCAAGGCCTTCCCAACGACGAACTTTCAACCCAAAATGGTATCATAGTCACGAAAGCAACGAGGTATCCTCTTCTCATAGATCCGCAGTTGCAGGGAAAAACGTGGATAAAAAATAAGGAAAAGGAATTCGATTTACAGGTATAAAAACGATAACTTTACTTCCACGTGTGATATATTTCCCGTTTGTGTAATTGAACTTTTACATTCATTCTTTTGAATGCTACATTTCTGGGGGCTTTTTTTTTTTTTTTTTTTTTTTTTTTTTTTTTTTTTTTTTGAGAACAGTTGACTTTTCTTAGTCACAAATACTTCAGAAATCATCTCGAAGATTGCGTTTCTCTCGGACGTCCTATGCTCATCGAAGACGTTGCCGAGGAATTGGATCCCGTACTCGACAATCTGTTGGAGAAGAATTTCATAAAAATTGGCACATCGTTGAAGGTGCCTTTCGAATAATAATTTTTATTATGATAATAAAATGAATCGAATGATTATTTAAAACGCAACTCAATTTGTATTAACTAAATGTTCAACTCTGTTTCACAATGATGCAGGTAAAACTGGGTGACAAGGAAGTGGACGTGAACAAAGATTTCAGACTGTATATAACAACCAAACTGCCCAATCCGTCTTACACACCGGAAATATTCGCACGGACGTCGATAATTGATTTTACGGTGACCATGAAGGGTACGTCGATGAAAGATAAAAAAATTAATAAATCTTTACGTTTTTTGTTTTTATTTAAAATTTCAAATAAAAAAAAAACTTTCGTCCTTATGATCTGGGGCCTTCGAAAATCATTTTGTCATTCCGTCTCAAATTTTTCCACATCAACATTATTTTACAAATGAAAAAAATACGAATAAAATTCTTATTCAGGTTTGGAGGATCAACTTCTCGGTCGCGTAATTCTAACGGAAAAACGTGAACTGGAGACCGAGAGAACTCAATTGATAACCGACGTGACGACCAACAAGCGACAGATCAACGAGCTCGAAGCCAATCTCCTTCACAAGTTAACGACAGTACAGGTATATATCAACGTACATCAAAAATAAATTAAAAAAAAATACAATTTTATAAATTCAACAAAAATAATGGAGAAACGATAAAAATGTGATATCATTTATTTTTCTAAGGGGCCTCTGATCGAAGACGTTGAATTGATGTCAGTCCTGAACACGACGAAAAAAACCGCTGCCGATGTCAACGAGAAACTCACTATAGCTCGTGAAACCGAAATAAAAATAAACGCGGCTCGCGAAGAATTTCGTCCGGTCGCTACCCGCGGAAGTGTTTTGTATTTTTTGATCTGCGACATGGCCCAAGTCAATTGCATGTACCAAACGTCATTGGTGCAATTTTTGGAACGCTTCGACATTTCCATGGAAAGGTCATTATGATTTTAATTCTAATAGAAAATTTACAAAAACTTCCAATAAATTAAAAAAATATATATTTATATCGTAAATACCGAAAAAGAAGTGAAAAATTTTAAAAATTGTAATTTCAACAGATCGGAAAAAAGTCCGGTGAATCAAAAGAGAATAAATTACATAATCGATTACCTGACGTACGAGGTGTTCAGATACAAAGCCCGTGGACTCTACGAGAATCACAAGTACATGTTTATTCTGCTGATGACGCTCAAGATAGATCTGCAAAGAGCGGCGATAAGCCACGAAGAGTTTCAGTACTTGATAAAGGGCGGCGCGGCTCTTGATCTGAACGAGGTCAAACCCAAACCCTGCAAATGGATAACCGACTTGACGTGGCTCAATTTGGTTGCTCTGTCGGCTCTGAGACAATTTCAATACATCACCGGACAAGTCGAGGCTTCGGAAAAAGTTTGGAAATATTGGTTCGACAAAGACGCGCCGGAAGAAGAAGTCATACCGGATGGATACAACGCGCTCGATACCTTTCGCAGACTTCTCGTGATAAGGTTGAAATTTTTTTTTTTTTTCAATTTGTATCAATTTATTTTTGCCAAACGATGGGCGAAGCTAAAAAGTTTGAAGTGATAAGAATTTTTTATTTACGAAACGATGGTCGAAATTTTTTTTTTTTGCAAAACAATTGGGAAGGCAAAAAAGTGTAAAGTGATAAGGACTTTTTTTTCTTTTTGCAAAACGATGGGGAAAGCAAAAAAGTTTGAAGTGATGAGAACTTCTTTTCTTTTTTTTGAGAATGTTGGGCAAAGCGAAAGTGTGAAGTGATAAGAATTTTCATTTTATTTTATTTTATTTTATTTTTATTTTTTTAGGGCCTGGTGTATGGACCGAGCTTTGTCGCAGTCACGAAAATACATCGCGAGTTCATTGGGACCGAGATACGCCGAGCCTGTGATCACCCTTTTGGATGTGATGCACGGGGAGTCGAGACCGAACACACCCATGATATGTTTCTTGAGCATGGGTTCGGATCCGACACCGAGTATCGAGCAGCTTGCGAAAAAAATGGAAATTCCATGCAGAAGCATATCCATGGGACAGGGACAGGAGGTTCATGCTCGTAAATTGTTGAACAATGCGAAGACTGAGGTAAGCCGTGGCCACGAATCTTGATCAATTGATCATAATTGTTAATCAATTTGGTGTCATTTTAATTTCGACAACTCAGATTTTACACAAATTATTAAAATTATATTTCAATTATATAATTATGACAAAATCGTAAAACGAATCATCGAAACTAGCTTTGAATGATATACTTGTCCATTAAATTATTGAAATTGGATTTCAACGAGATAGTTGTTGATCTGATTGTAAAAATTTGATTGAAATTATATAATCGTTGAGATACCTATAAGAAAGAAATTATATTTCAATGATACAATTGCGAATCAAATTATAATAATGAGATGTCAATGATATTGTTGTGTACCACGTGATGTCGAAATGCTGCAACCATCCATGCAGAGGGCACGACGTCTACATATTTTGCGAGAAAGGATTGCGCATTAGCAGGCTAGGAGTGTGAAAAAGTAGGAGAGGTGGATGCGTCCCATAATGGGCCTGGCCCACCCGAACCGTTACAGGGTCCGATGGGTCTCGAATAAATACACGGTTAGTCGTGATTACGAATTTAAATGGAACGATGATTTTATTCACCAACTATAAACGTATCAAATACAAACAGTTTAAAAAGTGTAACATACATATATTTGCCCACGTATTATTTTTGGAAGATCCCTCGAGCTTTGATTGCTTAAACTCATTATCCACGACTTAGCAACGCAAGTTTTAGCTGGTTGAAGATAGTTGCATCATTGCAGTAAAGCTATTTGAACAAAGTCACTGAAATTAAAGTCACTAGCTCGAGATGAAAGGAGATAATTATTGCTAATTAATAATAAGAGATAATAAATTCGATATTTCGAGCAAAACACAATCAAACAAAAATTAAAAAGGATCGATAGAAATAATTTGTTGCGAGAACAATTTGTCATGGGACTAAGGGGTGCGAACTGCTGGTGAGTTTCTCCCGAGCCCAGAAGGGCATGGTCATCTGGTCAGCTCGTCAGGCAGTCACGTCTAACATGACGTCATACACGATGACCGTTGCGAGTCACATCCGCGGTCGTTTCTCGCAACGATCTTCATGGTCTTCGGTATGTCCGGTTGGATTTTTTCGCCGGAGCAAAAAAAATCGAAAAAATCGGTCCGAATACAACACTCACTCCCCCTTCGAACGGTCGAGATTTTGGACGGCTCACCAACCCCAGTCGGATGATGCTCCGTCGTCTTGGTCGTCGTTGACCTTGGCGGGCCAATCCTCAGCGACCCGATCGCTTACCGCGTTGTCCGGCCAATCCGCATCGACCTGAACGCTCGCCGATTCCATTTCCGAACACATTTCGGTGTGGACTGATGATCTCTGGTCACAGGTCATCGGTCCATCGACCCAACGTATCCATTTTTGATCAGGATCGTTCGGCCGAATTTCCATCTTGGGCGTCTGCGTCCACGCATTTTTTTTCACGACCGTCGGAACATTCTGCTTCGCAACAGTCGGAACATTCTTCTTCGCAACCGGCGGAACATTCTGCTTCGCAACCGTCGGAACATTCTTCTTCACGACCGGCGGTGTTCTTCCGCGCGACGCCTGACGAGCTCTGGTCCCGGAAACTTGTCGCGGCGGACACCACGTGTTGTTGTTCACTTCGACCTTCGTCGGGTAACTCTTCGCGTTGAGGTTTCGACGAGCCATACGCTGGTGCGCGAGTTTCATGAAACGCGGGCCGCACGTCGCGTGGTGGGCCTCGTAGGCAACCGCGTCGCCGCAATTTCCGCACAAGTGGCACAACACTTGACCGAAGCAGCTGCGATAAGCCACGAGGCAGCTTCGCGCACAGCTGTTTATGTCACCGCAATGGGAGGCCGCGCGATTGCAATAAGGACACAATCCATCATCGACGTAACGCACGAGTGCACTTTCCATAATGCGATCTTGATGCGACAATATGACGCTGTTCGAAGATATCAAAGTTTTTTGAATTTATTTTTATTTTACTTTATTTTTTTTTTTGTTTTATTTTTTTTCAGTTTAGTTTTATTAATTTTTTTGTTGTTTTTTCTTTGGATTGTAATTTTTTTTGTTTTTTTTTCTATTCAATTTTAATTTAATAAAATTTTGTTTTCAATTTTAATTTTATTATTGGAGTTATTATTATTCCATCGATTTATTATTATTGAAACTATTGAATTTAATTTTAATTGATTTATTCGATTAAGTTTGGTGATTTATGCGCAAGCGCAGTTATCTCGAGATTGTAAGAAGATGAGAAAAAGGATGCGGTGACTGACGAAAAGTCGAAAAAAATTGTGTTGAACGATGTTCGCTCGACGGAGGTGTGACGGGTTTTGACTTGGTCCAGCGGTCAAATTGTCGTTTTCGTTGCTTCCTTTGTCGCGAAGGGCGAGAAGTTATCGCATCCCCCCTTAATGAGTCGAGACGGTTAATCCATTCGTACAACGTTCGCAACTTTGTCGCGATCGGATTTGGTTCTCGGTAACTGCGTTGACGCAGCTAATAATTATCGTCTCGAGTGGGCTGTCGATTCGGTCACGGTTCTCGTATCGTTTTCGTGCGTGGAGACGCTTGAGGCTGGAGTTATCGAAGGCGCTGCGTTTTTTTTTTGTTTTTGTTTTCGCAGGGCACAACGAGTGAGGAGAAAAATTGTGATCCCTTTATCGGTGGACGAAGCGTGGGTGAGATGTGATTTCTGCGTTGTTTTTCTTGCACGTATACACATGCCCACTATAACGTACATCTACAATTTTTGGTCCATATATACAAGACATTCCATATTAATTCGGATGGTCAAAATCCTGACCCCTGCCAATTCAGTTTAAGATTTTTTTTTTTGGCTTTCATTTCATCCCATAAGCACCCCTGGTTTTTTTCAGAATTTTCTGATCCCCCTACAACCCTCAAAAGAATTATAATCTACCCCCAAATAAGAAAAAACGTACTTCAACATAATTAAAAACATTTTTTTTGTGACTTCATCAGGAGGTCAAAAATGAAGTTTGCCAAATGTCAGAGTGGGATTTTCATCGCAGATAATTTTTTTTTTTTTTTTTTGGTAGTCTATTCGTATGACTATTTCGAGATTTTTTTTTATCTATTAATCTTTAGTGATCTTGTTACAATTCGTAATTCCTTGTTATGATTTAATTCGATTGAACTTTGAGCGAATGACGAAAGCTTAGGTTTTTAATAATCTGTAAGTACGTTATTTGATTTTGATGGAACTTTTGCAGGGCTTCTGGGCGCTCTGTCAAAATTGTCACTTGGGTCTCGAGTACATGGTCGAACTGGCAAATTTTGTCGTCGAAATGGACTCCCCGCATCCTGATTTTCGCGTGTGGATAACCACCGAACCCCACAACGATTTTCCAATATCTCTGCTGCAGATGTCGATTAAATTCACTTACGAACCACCTCAAGGTACTTTGGATGACTCATAACATATATATTCAGCATTTCATGTAAAATCAGACGTTCAAAATTCTGAACCCTACCGATTCAAATCATGAATTGTTTTTCTTTTTTACTATCATTCATCCCCAAAAACACCCCCGATTTTTTTCAGAATTTTCGGATCCCTCTGGGGCCTTCAAAAAAATTGAAGACCACCCCCAAATAAGGAAATGCATATTTGGACATGATTAAAAAAATGTTTTTGTCTTCAGGCGTGCGAGCCGGGCTGTTGGCCACTTACAGCGGAATGAACCAAGAGATGCTCGATCAGTGCGACGCGAGTCAATACATTCCTCTCGTGTACTCGGTGTCGTTTCTTCACACGGTGGTTCAGGAACGTCGAAAATTCGGTCCACTCGGATGGAACATACCGTACGAATTTAATTCGGCCGATTGGTTGGCATCGTGTCTATTCATGAACAATCATCTCAACGATTACGATCCCAAACGTGGAATAAGCTGGCCAACCGTTCGGTGAGTCTCATAATTTTTTTTTTCGTGGACTTTATATTTTTTTTTGGATTCCATTTTTTTTTTCAACTTGATATCATTTTTTTTTTGCGGACAAATATTCGGAATATTAGAGAAAATATATCTGTTCATGTCTTATTATTGTTTTCTGCCATCCGACATTTTTTTTCGCTTCTATTCGACTCGTGGAATATTTTTTTTTAAAAATTGAAAAATGAATTGAGAATAAATTGTGTTTTATTGCAGGTACATGATCGGCGAGGTGCAATACGGAGGTCGTGTTACCGACGATTACGACAAAAGGCTGTTGAACACATTTGCCAAAGTTTGGTTCTCCGAGGCTCTGTTTTCCGAAGCTTTCGCATTTTACAAAGGCTACGGAGTTTTGAATTTCAAACAAGTCAGCGATTATTTGAAAGCCATCGACGCCCTGGCTCCCATCGATCCACCTCAAGCATATGGGCTTCATTCCAATGCCGACATTACGTTAGTCATCGTGATAACAATTTTTAATGCATCTTTCTATTTTGTATTTTCACTTTAATTTAATTAAAATGTAGTTTTAATAATTTCATTGTTGCTGAAAGACGAGAAAACGAATAATCTTTTTTTTTTTAATTATCATTTTTAACCAAGTTATCAGAGCAACACAACGCAGGATGTATTGGACACGATAATATCGGTACAACCGAAGGAATCTGGTGGCGGAGGCGGCGGAGAATCGCGCGAGGCTTCGGTCGTTCGACAGGCCAAAGAAATGTTGAAAAAGTTGCCACCCGCTTTTGATCCTTTCGAAGTCAAAGACAGGTTCATTAAAATATTACATTTTTTTACCTCTTCGATTTTTATTTTTCAATTGATAATTGCCATTAAATGTGTTATGTTTTTTTAACAGCAAATAAAAGATTTTTATAAATAAAAAAAAGATTTAATGACTGTATAATTATTTTTTCGTTTAAAAATAATTATCAAATTTTATTGAAAATAAAAATTAATTTATGCAGAATGTGTAAGGGAATTCGTGGGGTCTGAAAAAATTGCATTTGACATTAATTGTCCTGATGTTTAATTTAGATTGCAAATAATGGGTCCCACTGCATCGATGAACATCTTCCTGAAACAGGAAATCGATCGCATGCAGATAGTCATTAAATTGGTACGATCTATGCTGAAAGAATTGCTTCTGGCTATAGAGGGTGTGATTATAATGAACGAGGTATTTTCTAAATACAGTGAATTATTATATAAATTATTTGCTATATTATTATAAAATATTAGTAAATTATTTTATTTTAATTTCGTTTTGTTCTCGTTTTATCAGCAATTGAGAGACGCTCTGGATAATATTTACGACGCGAGAATACCGGAAGCATGGAAATCACGTTCATGGGAATCGTCGACATTGGGATTTTGGTTCACCGAGTTGCTCGAACGAAATCAACAGTTTTCCACGTGGATTTACGTCGCAAGACCAGCGAAATTTTGGATGACAGGATTTTTCAATCCTCAAGGCACGTAATTTATAGAGTTGACGTTGATTAATCACAATGGGCCAAAAACTCGAGATCAACATTTTTGTTTGTACACAAAAATTAATTTGACGATTAATTTTGCTAAAGGTTTTTTGACCGCTATGCGGCAAGAAGTAACGAGGGCCCACAAGGGCTGGGCCCTGGACAGCGTGACCCTTCACAATGAAGTTACACGTCAGATGGGCGACGACATTAGAACGCCACCTGGCGTGAGTATTCATTGAAGAATAAATTTAATTTACATTTTTTATAAAAAAACATTATTAAATTCAATGAAAATTTTTTTAATCATATTTTTTCTTTCAAAATTATGGAATATTGAAATATGTCAGATGCAATTTGGTAATTAAATAAATAACACGTTAATGATAATGATCATGGGATTTATTGTTATCAGGAAGGTGTCTACGTTATTGGGCTCTATTTGGAAGGAGCTGGCTGGGACAGAAGAAACAACAAACTCTGCGAATCGTCGAACAAAGTTCTCTACGTTATGATGCCTGCGATTCATATCTTTGCTCTTTACAACACTCCAGAAAAGAGTCCAAAATTGTATCAGGTAGAATGATCGATTTTGTTTTCGGTGATTCTGAACAGTAACCATTTTTTTTCATTTACAAAATATTTATGTTTAATTATTTCCATTCAGTGTCCGGTTTACAAAAAACCAAAAAGAACGTACATGCTGCTGATAACACCGCTTTGGCTGCAAACAACGAGATCTCCGGATTTCTGGGTCTTACGTGGGGCCGCACTTCTGTGCGACAATAAATAATAAATAACGCAATTATTATTTTCTTTCTATTTATAGTACAATTCGATTATCGATAATTATTGTGTTATACAAAATTTCAAAGAAAGAATAAAATTGAAACATGTTTATGAAATGTTGTCCAAGGTTTTGGTTGCAATTGTGGATTCACTTGCATTGTAAATGGGCGACGAAAGGTTGTTATGATGTGACATCGAAAAATTACCTCGTCAATTATCTCGACATTATAAAGTTTAATCTCACGACTTCATTCTTATCATCGGTTTTATCGTGGCTCTACGAGACACAAGTTATGTATATTCAACGACTTAATTCGAGGTTTCGAAGACCTCCGTATTGTCAATGTTATAACAATTATATTGTAATCGTCACCGCATAGCCATCACTGCGACTCGCATTATCGTTGAACAACGAAAGAAAAAACACGTTGATATACGTACATGCATTGCCGCACGCGACATTCCGCAACGAGCAGTCGCGATCACCTCGAATCGGTCTTGGTAAGTCGGCACGAGCTAGTTATTCACATATTTTTCTTAATAAGGCGATGGAATCGCATGAGGCGCGTGGTGCCTAGTAAGGAATAATTGAAAAAATGATCTGCGTTTTTCAGAGAGTGAATCTGTCGCAGTGAATGCAGTCTTCGAGAGTCAGCTTCGGTGTATGGCACGTTTATCATTGAGAAATATGTATGTTTACATTTTTATTTTCTCGATAGAGAATTAAGTTTTTGATTTGTTCTCTTGTATCCAATATTCAGATGTGATAATCTAAACAATTTCTAATTGGTGTATTTTGTTGTTTGTGAAAGGTATGATGGCTTGTACGTTTTTCTTATAACAACCATCTGAATTTTACGTAAACTTCATTTGACAATTACTTGTTGAGTCAGCTGCATTCGTTTTTATCTGAAGACTGGCTTCGAATTTTTAGACAGACGTTTTTACTTTTATGTTTAATCCCTAAAATGTTTAAATGTTTTTCTTTTCGTTTAATTGTCGTTGGCCCTTATTACATTTTCAACTTTTTTCAATAACTTTATCCAAAATCAAGAATTCTACGTATGTAATAACTTGGATTCGATTTTTTTTCGCAGTCTCGTGATGAATCTTTATTTTGAGGAGGATGGAAAATGTTATAATTCGATAAACCTGAAATTTATTGAGCGATCGAATTAAGGTGATAAGGGATTAAGATCTTATTCGTTTTTATTAGTCGCATATGATTTTTTTTTTAACAAGATCTAATTATATTTTTCTCCTTCCACAGCTATGACTGCTCTCTTCAGTGGACTTTTTTTGTAATATTTTAGAGTTTTTCCTCTCGTTTTGGTGATACTTGTTAGCAAGGTTATAATTATCCACCACGATGGTGATGTTCCTTCCAACGATATTTTTATTCATCGATTGTATCGCGATTGTCGTACTCGCTAAATCGACCGCCATTGTACAAACGACTCTGGGACCAGTTCGAGGCGAGATCCTGAGCACCGTTTCCCAGAGTGTTTCATACTCTGCCTTCAAAGGCATACGATACGCTGAGCCCCCAATTGGATATCTCAGATTCAAGGTAATAACAATCAAAGTACTCTAATCAAGGTACTTTTATTCTTCGTCTGTACATCGACGTTTTTTGCAAACGAACGGAAATTTTGGGTGAAAGGTCTCTTGACGATTGAAATAAATATAGCAAAATAATTTCTCAATAGATCGGCAAAAAATCTGTTGAAACATGAAATATAAGTGATCCCTAAGAAGTATTCCAATTTTTTTTGCCAATTTTTTTTTATTCTTTTTAGATAAAAAAAAAAAAAAAAAAACATTGACAGGAATTTTTGGGGCAAAAATTTCATAAATGTTCAGTCTTTGATCACCAAGAACTCACAGTGTAATTTTAATGCATTCGATAGCTTTGACAATGGAAACAAAAAGTGCCATCAGCTTGAACAAGAATGATTTTGAGACTGGTAGCTAAAAAATTTGCAGTTCAAATATTTATTCAGGTGAATTAAAAAAAAATCACCATTTTTATCGAATCAAAAACAATTTGATAAAATTATCCATGGATACAATTGTTATCAAATGCATCAAACCCAGAGCTTCTGGATCACTCGTCGTTTATGATCGAATTAACATGTCGCAGCCTCCAGTTCCCGTTGCACCCTGGACAGATGTTAAGGATACAATAGCCGATGGAAGCGGTTGTCCAAGATTCGATCTTGTCTCAGGTGACTACGCCGGTGACGAAGATTGTCTCTTCATTAATGTCTACAGTCCTGTGGTACGAATTAAACTCTAATTTCTATCGATTTACAAAAGTTTCTCAACTACGAAATCAAAAACCTACACGAAAAACAAAAAAAAAGAAAGAAAAAATTCGATAATTCCGAAAAACAGTTTTAAAAAATAAATAAATTGGAATCATCTGTTTGCTAATGTCAAAAATCATCAACGATCACTTTTTTGGCTCGCAGGATAACTACCGTCATTAATTTCGTAACTCGATTCGAACGGGATTAAGAAAGGAACAAAAAAAATGGTTACGTTAATTTGATTTTTAATCGCAGACGGATTTGTCAAAAATTCCGGATGAATTAAAAGCAGTGATGGTTTGGATCCACGGTGGTGCTCTGTTGACGGGCAGCAACAACAGCAGTTTTTACGGTCCGGATTTTCTGATCGAAAACGACGTAGTCGTGGTGACCATGAATTATCGTTTGGGCGCTTTGGGATTTTTGGCACTCGATCATCCAAACGCAACCGGCAACGCCGGATTGAAGGATCAAAATTTGGTTCTGCAATTCGTTCAACAAAATATCGAAAAATTCGGTGGCGATCCTAACAAGGTCACCATTTTCGGTCACAGCGCCGGAGGATTTTCCGTCAATTATCACGTTTTGTCCGAAGCCTCAGCCGGTGGGTGTCTCACATGTATCTTAACAATTTTAAAAAATGCTACGGAAAAAAATAAACAATTTCAAAAATTAAGTTTTAATTATTTGAAAAATTAGGTTTTAATTATTTGAAAAATTAAGTTTTAAATATTTGAAAAAATAAGTTTTTATTATTTGAAAATTAATTTTTGATTATTTGAAAATTGAGTTTTAATTAGTTGAAAATAAAATTTCAACTATTTGAAAATTAAATTTTAATTATTCAAAAATTGAGTTTCAATTAACTAATTAACGCAAGTAAAAATATGATGTATAAACTCTTTCATTATATTTTTTTTTACTTGGGTGACTGCAAAAATGAAATTAACAAAACGAATAATATCGTTGTGATTTAATCAATGAATTTTTCGCTCTTCGAAGGTTTGTTTCGCAGTGCAATTTCCATGAGCGGCATAGCATTGAATCCATGGGGCTTTTCGCTGAATTCAAAATCCAAAGCAGCGGCCATAGGCATAGCCTCGCAACTCGGTGCGTTTTTTCTCGACGACGTTGCGCTTCTGAAAACTTTTTACGACGCCTCGGCTTACGATCTCGTCGATGCAATGTCAAATTTGGGCGACGTCGATTCACCGATGGCACCCGTTCTCGAAGATCCGCGGGTAGCTTCGCACGGCAAGATTTTCATGTCCACGTGCTCTTTGGAAATTTATGAATCCGGCCGGTTTGCCCGAGTACCATATATCATGGGTTTCACAGCGGATGAAACGCTTAATTATATCGCAGGTGTTTGTTTTACATGAAACAGTATCGAACTGTTTGTCCGAGGTTCGCGTGTCTACTCACGATAAGCTCTGAGGTGTGCGTAACACATTTTTATTTATGTTTTGAAGAACTCAGCGAGATAAAGGAACTCGTTGCCGAAACCGAAGCATCTTACACCGCATTGCCGTTACCGTTGCCAAATATTGTCGAAGTAGCGAAAAATTATACATCGACGAAATCGGCTTATCAACAGACAGTTGACGATGGCAGCTTCGACGATTGGATCGATCCGTTTGTCGTGGTAACTCGTCTTTCATACGATTTTTTATCATTTTTAATAATAATAATAATAATAATAATAATATATTTAAATCTCAAATATCGACATCAAAAAAATATTATTATTATGTTAGGAAACAACTGATTTGCTTTACAAAACCGGAGTGGACCAGACGCAAAGATTATTAAATCAGTACTCCTCACAGCCAGTATATTATTATCAAATGTCATTGATGCCTGATTCATCGCTGCATCAACAATTGTTTGATGTTGATAAAATTGGTATGTGTGATTTATTTATTTCTTTATCTTTTTACTTTTTTAATTCCGTAGAGCGATGGAAGAGAAAAAACTGAATTCTATAAACTGCTACGGATAATATATGTGTCAGTGAATGCAATTATGAGTTGAGCATGCAAAGCGCACCCTTTTCCCTCTATTTACGTACTCGTACATTCACAAAAGGCGCAGCCCACGGTGACGACATGGCATATCTCTGGTGGATATCGGATGCTGATATGCCACTGGATTCCAACGATCCGATATCCATTGTTCGAAATCGTATGACACGGATGTGGACGAATTTTGCCAAATACGGGTGAGTGTCGAGGATCAAGACTTGAAGAGCAAGGTCCAAGCTTTCATTTCATTCCATTTAGAGGGTTCTATTGGCCCACGTTATTTTTCTAGATGTCCTCAAGAATAGTCAAAAACACGTTTGTTAGATCTTTTGCTCTTGTTTTTTTTTTTTTTTTTTTTTTTGAAACTAGATCCAATATATTATGTTTGATGCCAGATTTGTGTTCTACTGGAAAAAAACGAATAAGAATCGGTTACCATCCGTCTTGGATTTCTTTTGTTGGCCTGTAAAATTATTGTTTGAAATATTATTGTGTCACAAATATTATTATCATTTTTTTCGTTGTAGAAATCCAACGCCCGATGGAACAGACGATCCTGTGTTGAATGTAACGTGGCCGATTAGTGGTTCTCGTGGGCTTCATCTAGAAATCAGTGACGAGCTCACTGTTGGAGCACGGCCCATCAATGAAAACATTGAAACTATCGAACGGCTCAGTCCGCCACTTATGAAGGCGACCAATGGATGCTTACAACGATAACGTGATTCATATTCAGTAGCAGAAAATATAATCCATCAAATCCTGTGACATCAGTGAACGCGTTTAAAGAAAAAAATTGATAAACTGAGCTTGTCACATTTAAAGGATAAAAGATGAAAATAAACCGAGTGTCTCTCGATAAACGCAAATTGATAACGATACAAATTATTCATAATCTATCATGAACAGTGTAGTAGCAAAAAAAGTAAATTTGCAAGAACAAAAAAAATTGTATTATTATTATTTTGCCTGCAGATAACGAACAAAGTTTTTATCAGATTATTGTGAAGGGGATCGAACATCACGCAGCCACTTATTTTTTTTCTCATGATAAAGACCTTAAATCTTATGCAAAAAGATCCAATTCTGGATTATCCAAAGAATTTTTTTTCTAAACCAAGAAAAATTATTCGTTAATTTATAATTTATAAATTGTTTATTCATTACAGTTGTATATTAAATGTACAATAGAAAAGGTTTTATCGTATAAATTCTTCGTACACTGCATTGTTACAAACGTATATAAAATATTCACAGATATTCTGAATGAAAATAATTTCAGTATAAAATTAAATTTTTGATATCAAGCCATATATCAGGACTCGAGTCTCGTCTGATCCGAGAAGGATTATCGTGATCAGGCCAGAAGTGTTCGAACGATATATGACCATTATTGTTATGATCTTACAAAATAACGACAACGATCCACAATGGAACCATCGTCGTGGCTAAACCTATAAAACTCGAAAACGACGATCCCATCGACGTTGCAGCTTCAAACTCGATTTTCTTCTTCTCCACAACTTCCTTCACCGCTTCAAAAAAATCATTCACTTCGGTTTCATAATTTTTCATAGCCATGGAATCCGCAATATCCACGGGTTTCAGTACGTTGATTTTTTTCATCACACTGTTCAGAGTCTTGTTGACTCCGTTCACGAAAACCGCCCAATCGGTCGGAAGTTCTTCCGGTACAGTGAGAGACGGTGAGAGTTTCAAATTGGCAAATTTGTTTTGTGCTTTGACCAGAGAATCTTTCAAATTTTTCGAGGGTGTCGCATTGGGCACGATTTTTTTAATATCATCCAACAAATTTTGTACAGTCGCGTTAACGTCATTCTTCAACGTTTCCCAATCGAACAAAGTTTGATCGCTGATCACATTTTTTCCATTCTTCGCCACGTCTTTTGGTTTTTTCGCCTGTAACTTAACGGATGACATGGAAAGTGACGGACTTTCAGGCAATCCAGCAGTTTTGTCTCTCAAAGAGATTATTTCGTTGCGCAATTCGGCGAAAGATTTTTTTGCAAAATCTTTCATATTTTTCCATTCTTCGGTCTGGGTGCCGTTGAACGCGTTGACGAAATTGATCACCGCGTCGTTCACTTGTTGCTTGAAAGCGATCCAATCGGCAGCTGAGATGACGGTGGCCGTTGCGCCCAGCTTCATGCTTGCGATACGATTTTTCACTTGCGCGAGAGTTCCGTTCGTTCCTTTTTGCAGTGAAAACAGGTCGCTCGAGAAATCCGGTACAATTTGGGTTTCCTTGACATTCTGCGACGTTTCCATTGTCTTGGAAGACGACACGATCGTTTGCTTCGTTGGACCGTAAGCCTTCAGCGTAGCTTCCGATTTTACAAAATCGATTTCATTCTTCAGAGCAGCAAATTCGTCCTTTATCGAATCCCTGAAAGCCATCCAACCTGGATCTCCCGGTAGCGGAGCCTTCGATTTGATCAGATCGATCGTGTCTGTCAGCGACTTGTTGATCTTCTGCTTGAAATCTATCCAGTCCTCCTTTAAAACCGAAAACTGCGATTCCTCGGGTTTTGGTCTCAGCGCGTCGATTTCCGATTTTATCACATCAAAAGTTTTGTTGAACTTACTGAATTTCGCGCCAAATTCCGCCCACTTGGGATCACCGGGTGCGGGCATTGCTGCGATGTCTTTGTTGTTGATTATTTCAGTCACGGATTTATCGATTTCATTCTTGAAAGCCATCCAATCGAAGGCGCCTTTTTTCGTTGGTTTTGGACTCTTTGCAGGTGTCTCAACATCGGCCAGTTTGAGGGAAGTAGTCGTTTGGCTGGGTATCTTCGCGAATCCATTCATCACTTGTCCCTTGAAAGCCACCCAGGCTGGAGATCCAGCTGGTGGCATATTTTTCTTGATAGCACTGACCGTATCTGCCACAGAATTGATTATGTCCGTTTTGAAGGTCACCCAATCGAAAGGAACAACATTTTCCGGTGGTCCAGCTTTTTCCGTGATTTTTCCGTCGACGCTGTGGAAAGCCGCAAATTTGTCCTTCAATCCGGTGAAATCGGTCATGATCTTTGTCCCGAAGGCCGCCCAAGCCGGATCACCCGGAGCAAGACCCTTCCCCGCAATTTCCGCCACCGCGTTATTTATCGAAGCGTTGAACGACGTTCGAAAATCCGTCCAAAAAGCCGCGATCGCCGGATCTTTGATAGTTTCTTTAGCCTGCAGAATCGGATTAACCTTCGCGGCCGAAAATTTATCTTTGAGAGCCGAAAAATCGTTCATTATCTTCGCTCCGAATGCGGCCCAAGCCGGATCACCAGCCACAGGACTTTTAGCTGCGATATCCGCAACAGCGCTGCTTATAGATTGATTCAGAGAATCTTTAAAAGTGTTCCAATAGGCTGCAATCGCTGGATCCTTGGGTTTGGGTTCTTTCGGAGCTTTGGCTTGCAAATTTGGTTTTATTTTGAATCCGGAAAATTCGTTCTTTATCATTGCTCCGAATTCCGTCCAAGCTGGATCGCCAGGAGCGGGCATTTTGTTGTCTATATCGGCTACGGCATCGTTGATGGTTTTGTTGAGAGAGTCTCGGAAATTGTCCCAGTAAGCCGTGGCTGATGGATCGATGGCCATCAATTTTTTGGATGGTAAGACAGGAATGTGATTCTTGATGCTGGCGAATTGACTCTTGATGTCGAGACCAAAACTCGCCCAGGCTGGATCTCCCGGCAGGGGAGCGTTAGTCTTTACTCTGTCAACGGCATCGGTCACAGCTTTGACAACATCGTCTTTGAAGGTCAACCAGTCCGCAGGATTATCAACCGCTCCAGTTGCCTCAGCGTATTCCATTTTTTCCCGGACCAACGTGAGTTTTGCCGATTTCACGGAAGCAATTTCACTCTTTATGTCATTGATCTCAGTGGCAATGCGATTCTTCAGTTCTTCGCGTTGTTCCGGCGTTGGCGTACCCGTCACATCGACCAGAGCGTCGTTCAAAATTTTTTTGATGTCGTTTTTGAATCCTATCCAATCGTCGTAAGTCGTTGACTGAACCGTCGCAGTCTTTGAATATTGATTGAGATCTGCAATCGGCTTGTTTATGACGAATTGCATGTAGTCGAATTTTCCACCGGGTTTTGCGGCTTTTTCGGTTTGCTTGTCGAATCCTGCAGCACCGGAAAATTTGGCAAATTGTTTGAATTTGTCTTTCTTCGGTTTTGAACTTGGTGGATCTTCCGTCAGAGTTACGACGGGTTTGGGATGCAACGTGGAAACATCGTTTCTGATGTCGGCGAAAGATTTGTTGATCCAATCCTTGAAGACCGTCCAGTCGGGACTTTCCGCGGCGGGAACGGGTTTACCGAAGAAATCGACGATACCTTGAACGGTTTTGTTTATCTCCTCTTTGAAGTTCGTCCAAGTCTCCGGAATTTCCGGTGCGGCTGCTTTCAACACGGGCGAAGAAGACGCATCCTGCCAAGCTTTCAGATTCATCTCTGGAATGTCCTCGCACGATGTCATCGGATTGTCGGAGCTTATCGATCTCATCACTGACGGTTGAATCTCGTTTATCTCGTCCGAACAATCGCAGATGAGTTTTGCTAGCGTGGTCTTTCGGATCTCCTTCAATTGTCCTGAAAATTTGAATCAAGATTTTTAGATTGCATCGGTTCTGGAAAAAAAAACAAAAAAACGTGTCCACTTCAGGTTCTAATCCACCCTCTCAAGTTTTTTTCATAGTTTCATCAATTTTTCTACGAAACTTTTCTCGCCTTCTATTAAATTCAATCAGCTAAAACGGAACCACAACTTTTTGAATCAAGGAAATAATTGATTCCCAATTTTTTTAAAAGCTAATTAAATTGACGTCACTGTGAGAAGCTGGACTCAAAATAACTATTCGATTCCAATAAACGATTCTTCATACTACAATCAAGCTATGCAAGAATAACCAAATTAAAAATGAAAGAAAAAACAACAACAAACGAACAAAATAAAAAATTACCTTCAGTGAATGATTGTACCTCTCCCGGAGTTTCGTACCAAAACCGATCGCCCTGTTGAATACGCGAAAACTGATCGCCTATAAGACACCTAAAAGTAGGTCCAACAAGTCCGTCGGCCTTGTCGATTTCCGCGAGAGCCCCGGTATAAAGATCCACATCGTCCACATGACCGTAGAGTTTGGAAAGTTGATCCAAAACTTCGGAATCCAATTCACCCCGAAGTTCCTCGAAAGTTCCGACCTTTCCCAATCCGCAATATTCGCGCCAAGCCGTGTATCCGGGAAGACCGTGATCACGACCTCGTTGAATGTTCAGGGAGACGAGATCGAGACCGCAGGGTATCGTGGCATTGGCCAGTGGATCCTCGAAGAGGTGTTTCGTCAGCTGCGAAGTAACGTGAGTCGTGGTTCTCTGAATGGAATTGGAAGTCGCAGCGTTCAACGAACTTTCCATTCCGCCCTTGGCGTACAAGCTGTACGGATTGAACAGCATACGATGAAGTTCCACGTACGAAGATGTGAATTTCTGGGCGTCCGTGACCTTCATCAGTCCCGGCAAAAGCGTGTGAGCAAAACGAAAAGCCGCTGCGGCAAAATTATTGGCTATTGACGGATTAACGTCCGGGGAATAATTGTTCGGTCTGTAACCGGAATCCAGTGGTTTGAGTTTGCGCGTGTTGACTTCCTTGTCGCCGAGTATCGTCGGCACGAATTCTTTGTACGTTATGTGTTGCAATTGGGCGCCGATTATTCGACGGGTTTCCTGATAAACGGTCTCGTCGCTCCACGCAGGATTGACGGCCTGCAGACCCGCGGCCAGTCGATTGTGCTGACGGGCCCACAGTAGATGCATCGTCGTTAGGTGTAGATTTTCGTTCGCTCGACCGTCACCCGAGGCGAAGCAGTAACGGCCGCGTGCGCTTTCCACGATTCTGTTGCAACCGTCGTTGGGATCCGTGCTTTGGGGAAGCAGGGTACGATTGTCCGGGGTCGTGAACATTCGCAGGAGACCGCCTTGACCCAAACGGAGAGTCTGGGCCGTCGCTATGTCCGGTCCGTAGATCACCGATCCGTCGATGAAAGACGTTACCTGGATTCGAAATAAAATTAATTGGAATAAATGCACGTGAATATTGTATTTTGTACCGAATTGTATTTATTCTTCACACATGGTGAATTCGATGCGTAATTATTTAACCCGTTGGGGTCACACCTCCGAGGAACATGAAATCGGTCACGTGGGGTCCAGGGATCCCCACTAACAAAAACCGAACCCATCTGCGGTCTTTTTCATATATCGACTTAAATCTCGAGCCAAAATTCAATTTAACATGTTTTCCAAATAATCCAATAGTTGTTGTCTTTTATTAAAAATTTTTAAGTATTCAAAACACGATGGAAAAAAAATTCACGAAATCTCAATTTTTTTACAGAAAAAAATTCTCGAAAAATTTAATTTTTGCCATAAAAAAATTCATGAAATCTGAATTTTTTTACAGAAAAAAATTCGTGAGAAATTTAATTTTTGCCATATGGTGAAAAATTTTACGGCGTTTTTTTACTATTGAGATATTACATTTTTGAGAAAAAAAATGTAGCTTTTGTGGACTTTGAAAAAAAGTATATTCATTTTGAAGTTTAAAGTCAAGACGTCTGGTCGATGTTGAAAAATGTAAGAGGTACGTTTGAGTGGCGAAATAAATGTTGAAAAATGTTATTTTCATAGCATGAATACCACACAGTTGACCTGGGGTCCAGTGGACCCCGAGTGACCGTAACGGGTTAAAAAAAAATTAAAAAGTAAAAAAAAATGATCACCGACCTGATTGAGTTGTTGACGAGGTCCAATTTTGCACTGCGGCGCAGGCGCGCTTCTCACAAATTCCATGCAGTCCCTTCCGGCCAGATCGTAAACCGGATCCCCGGTGTCCACTTGAACCGGAAAACATTCGGGATGTTTGTGCGTGGCTGCCGGACAACAAGTCAACGAGCTGCCATTGGTACCCTGACTCAACGCGGTCGCGGTTATATCGTGATCGAGAAATTGTCCGAAAACCGCGAGCATGACCGTGAAAGACGGATTCGAACTCGGCGATGGCGGATGAATCTTCAAACTTATTTCTCGCGCTGATGGCAAACTTGTGCCGAATTTTCCGGTTCTCGGAGCTTCCACGCCGTCCGCGTAAGCCGGTGCGAGCTTTCGGATGAAAGGCGTGAGCGCCGAACCGTAATTACGCGGATGATTGCACGTACCGTCGAAATTGCGATATTTGCTGGGCGGACATGGAATCGTGGAAAATTCTTTGCACGCGCCGTCGGGCGCCCAAATATTTTTGAAGTACGAACCGATGGACGACGGAGCTCCGAGCTTGGTTCGCGACTCTTCGACGTTTTTCGTGGCCGCGAGCTCGCCGATTCCGGCTAGGGCGAGTTTTCCGGCTTGAACGCTGGTTTTCACCGCGTATTGGTGACGCGAATCCGGCGACGGAGCCGGCAATGGCGTCGCCAAAGCGTCCGCTTCTTCCCGCGATGCTATGGCACGTTGTCCGGCTTTTATCGCTTCGTTCCATTCGTCCGTCGTCAAGATCGTCGCTGACATCTTGTTGTACATCTCGATGTTCGACGTCGCTTCGGTCCACGCGGATTTCAATGATGGCGGCGGCGGGACTTCTTCCGGATTCGTCGAATCCGACACCAAAGGATCCGCGTCGTTTATGGAATAACTCACCGCTATCACCAACGCCATTATGAAAACCGCTCTGCAAATGAAGATTTTGTGAAATAATTTTGATGAACGGGTATATTGTAGAAAGGAAATTAGTCATTGATTGATGAGTCGTTTTTTTTTTTAATTTGATATTTATTTAGATCGATGAGTCGGTTTTTTTTATTTAACGATTATTCAGATCGATAAGTAATTTTATTTTCTTTAACGATTATTTAGATCGATGAGTAATTTTTTTTTGTTTAATGAATATTTAGATCGTGGAAAATAGATATTAGTTATGTGCTTGTGTTAAATAAGTATGAATTATGTTATTATATTTAAGCGTTGGCTTGAACCCGAACTTGAAGAAATATAATTGAATTACTCATCGATTGATATTCAACCCTAAGCTGGGAAAACTTGTCGGTGTATAGCGTAATTGGCATGCAGGGGGTCTCTTCGACCCTGAGACATATGGAGGCTTGCTGAGAGTAACCAATTTCAATTTTTTCGACCGGGGAATTTTTTTTATATATCCTTTGATACCCCTTTCAAGAGATGCCGTAGATTATTTGGCAAAAATTCGATATTTACTTTGAAAAGAAAATGTTCTAGATGAAAAAAATGCATTATTGACGATTTTGACGAAAAAAAATCAAAACTTCCCCACTTTTCATTATTTTAATCTGAAAATTGAACTAAATACTCTCGAAATACTCTACTTTCAGAAAAAATAGCCTCATAGTGGCTGTTGTAAAAAAATAGAAAAAAAATAAATAGAAAACAGCATAAGTTAATGGATTTAAATAAATATAACATATAATTATAATATAACTTATATTCATAAGTTTAGTAATATTGGATTTATATTCTTACATCAAATCGATATGATTCTTATCACTATTGATAATCAATTGAGAATTTGATTCAATCTACAGAAAAAAAGGAACATCTTGACAAAACAATTTCCTGAATCGTACATATCAAGAGCTCTCGATAACACGACAATTATTTCTTCGTTGTAAAAAGAAAAATTGTCTCTGAAACCATTTTTTTCTTCGTTCAACTAAACATATTCGCGTTCGTTATACGTAAGTATTAGGAATAAATCTTTGCAACCAACAAGACTGATCCTTCGATATTCCCGGGCGTTACAAACACATTGCATCACCCGGTGCATACGCAGGTTGCACTTGCGCGCAAGGCTAACGGTCACGTAACCCGCGCGCGCGGCAAGTTACGAACACAAAATCTAATCGTCGTCTGGTGGCTTGTGTTGCACACAGTTGCATCGCAAATTCGCAAGATTGCATGCGTTAAATGTGATCGACCCACACAATCCTGAGTTGTGCGTTTCATTTGTCGCATGTAATTTTCTCGATGTTCATATGCACACCGCCGGGCAATAGGTTTGCGTGTGTGTGTGTGTGCGCGCGCGCAGCATGTGAAAAATGCTGCACGACGATTAGAAAGGATTTATATAAAGATCTTTGCTGATTTTTATTAAGTTCTAATCTTTTTTCCTTTTTTTCTTGTTTTTTTCAGCATCACACGTTATTTTCGAGAGTTTCATTCAACTTTTTGGTAATTCATTGTTTTTCTCATTTCTATACAATTTCTTCTCATTGCATTCTTACATTTTTTCAACCTCAAGCTCTTTTGAGAAATTAACAATCGTATTTTTTTCTATTTTTCGTCACTTTATCTGCAATCCCATGTCCTATAGATTACGCTCTGTATACTTTTATCAAAAAATTTCGTACATCATGACGCAAAGAAAAATACTAAAATTGTTTAATTACACAAAACAAAAAAAATATATATATACAATGATTGAAAAAGAAACAAATCATTGCCGTAATATTTGTCAACAAACAAAATAGAATTCAAGCCCATCAAGCTCATCTCTTCTTCGACGAAACAACTCCAACCAACGATCATCTTGTTTTTTTTTCGCAGAAAAAAAAATAATCAATCTTCGTAGATTTATTCATTTTTCAAAAACACACACTCACATGATTATGATAAAAGTGATACATTGCAACTCTTGTTCTTTTCTTCGACGCGTGTAAAACTGACGAATACCGGCATCGTGACCGTAGTACGAGTAATTGAGGGCGGTTCGCGCCCCCGAATCCGTCAACGGTGTCTTTTCCGTCGACATTATATCGTCGTCCGACAAAATAATTTTACACCGATACAACGAACGACGTTTAATCGAGGTGTGGACAAAACTGATTTGCAAATAATTTCTTAACCGTTGAAACGCCAACAATCCACTTGGCTTATATAAGTTATCATGGTGGGGAGTTTTTTCGCTTTCCATGAACGACAGCCCTCGGACATCGTGAATCACTGTTACATCTCTCGTGGCAACTATAATACCCGTCCTTGATATACCGGTTTTATTGTAGATTTTTATTGGTACGCTTCGTTAATCAAATTATCGTGACACTGATATGATAGAACCCTAATCACGTCCTCATTATTGTTTCGATTATTCATGAAAGCCACACTTTGTCTTCCATGATCGATTAAATCACTTTTTATCCCATTTCACAATTTCACGTGATCGCGTTATCAAATTATAATATAATATAATATAATATATTATAATATAATATAATATAATATTATTGGATTGGAAATAAAATTATCGACTAATGCTGATAATCCAAAATTTCGTGAAAGGAGGAAAAAAAGTGATTAATATAATTAATATAATTTTAATTATAAACAATAAGCATTATTATTAATTAATATATAAATATTTTTCAACGAATACATATTGTCAGTCGTTAAATAAAAATTTTGGAATTAAAAAAAAAACCATCAAAATTTTACTCACAATAGAAATGCACAGATGCAACATTGAAAATGTCGAATTTTGGTTTTTCGATTGCGCAATAAACCGGCATATTCCACATAAGTCGGTGGATCGTTGGGTCTGGTGAGAGGTGTTCTTTCGTTCGCCGCCATGTTTTTTTTCCCTCACGTTTCGACAAATGACAAATCGTTTTCGATAATCACCGACCGATTGTTGTTCCGATCGTGTAATTACACATGAGTTATATATCACCCAAAGGATTAGGGAGAGCCGGTTAAAACACGATCGCACGCACGAAGACCTCGAACGTCACTGCGACTGCGTTGAACGACCAGCCACAACCTCATACCGCACTTTGCGTTATTGCCTTTACACGTTTTTTCGAACCTTCGATGCTTTTCGAATGCGTCGAATCTGTTACCACGAAATTTTTCACCCTGAAATCTAACTTTAAGAATTTTCAACGAAATTGGTTGAAAATGATTTGCAATGATTTGTAATAAAATTTGTTTTTTTTTTATTATTAAAACGAGTTGTCGTTTTAGATGAAAAAATGTTTTATGTTGTCTGTTTCAATTTGTCGGAGTGAGAGAAGAGTAGGAGGGAATTGTGGAAGGTTCTTGACTGGAAAAATGGCGACATTGTTGTTGAGCAATGGGAAATGCTGTTCATGTGCATCACCCTGACCTTCTTCGACGTTGCAATTAAAATAAAATGGACGAATATTCTTCGCTGGATAAGAAAAAAAAAATAATCTAAGACTCCGGAGAATGCAATGTACGTCGCGTCGCATCGATGAACTATCTCTATACCGAGGCACTATAAACCGGTCTCATTACATAAGAAGAACCGCATCGAAGGGGTTTAACTTTGTTATTCGAGGAGTGGAAATATTATTCACTTTTATTCTGTGGTTAAGCCGTCTCGATATAACTTTCGCACGATCCTCGCTAAAATTCACACGAATGAGATCATGAACTACGAATGAAAAGTCTTTCACATCGAAAAATATTACTATCGAATAAAATTAAAAAAAAATCATTGCTTAAGTCACAATTGTGACTGATAATTTTTTACTACGTATTTCTAGGTCATTATTTTCTTCTATTTCGAAAATAAATCGATTAATCAACGAATCGATTGTTGAGGAATATGAATTCGAGTGCGTTGCACGTAAATTCGGGTGCACAATAGTATTGTGCGAGTGCGTGGGAGTCAATAACCCAGTACGGCCCCTCGACGACTCGTAAGTCGATATCCCGAGCCGAACGAAAGGCTTCTTCACCAGGCTTCGCGTTCGTTGCACTCTCTTATACCATATCACGTCGTACATCGCAGGATTTCTTTTCTTTTGAGTCAAAATTAAACTGGTCACCTTGATGATAATATATAACATTAACTTTGTTGAGTAAAAAATGGCTATAACGATTTTTAAAAAATACGAATGTTGTATCTGATTTATATCTGTTTAACACTCTTCAGTCAAGCTGGGTAAATTTCAACTTTGCGGTTTTTCATCCGAAAATATGCCACATTAATTAAAAAAAACATAGAACCTTAGGACTTGGAAATGGTCGAAGCAATTTCAGTTAAAAAAGTCGTTTTTATTTTTCAAGATTTCTTTCAGAATTTCTTCAAACAATTTTTTTTAGCATTTTCCGAAAATACATTTTGGCTATTATGAAAATTGTAAGCTTTTAGAAATAGGTTTGAAATATGTCCAGAATTTTTGAAAAATTATTTGATCGATTGCTATTAACTTTTCATTGCTATTCAAAGTTGCTGGAGTGAATTTCATTCAGCGTGTGACTAAACCTTAATTTTTACTGAAGTGTGACAGAAGAGGGTTGAAAAAAATGTGTCCTGCAACAATGACTTGAAAAATCTGGCAATTTTCGGGAAGATATAGTTATAGTTTATTAACAATGCTTGAAATTTCAATACATCGAAGGAAATAGTCTGTACAATGTGACGATAGTGTGAATTATTCGGTACAACAAAAATTGAAACTCCACGAAGCACGAAGTTCGAGCCACTGTTCCTGATTCGGAACGTACATTTCCGCTGGCATTCTTTCGAGTCCCAGAGACTCGGGCGAACCATTTTCGTTGGTGCGTTGGGCTGGAATTTCATGTAATTTGATACACATACACACACATGTTGCATCGATTGCACGATATTACGATAATCGATTCGAACACTCACGTAGTCTCTTGTTCATGGAAATAGCTTCACCCGGATGTCTTAGAAGAAGTCGTCCGACACCCTCGCAACGTCGCAAAACTTCGTTCTTCAACAAATGATTGCGAACTTTTTGGGATATTATCGGACAATCGGTGACCCACGTTGTCACGTAAGCGAAATCCGTTAACAGTTGAAGGGCTCCGTACTCGCTGGTGAATAATTTTTCATTGGATATTGTTGATTTTTTCTTGCTCCGTTAAATCTTAATAAATTAATTAATCCAGGTGAACTGAAGATCTTATTACTCAGAATCGAAATTTAAAAAATCTTGAATATGTAGCAATATAAGTAAATAATAATATGGTCGTCCTCCGCTAAGACTATCAACAACTTGAACATTTTTCCATTTGAAGAATCAATTTTGTTGGATTTAATGAAATTGTGAAAATTAAAAAAAAGCTTTTGAAATTGGTAAAAGTTTGATAGATTGATATTTCGTCGATGTCACCTGAATTTAATTCGATTCAGATAGATGTAATCCAGCCACGCTTCGCACATCAACTTCAACGCCATGTTCGATATTTCGTGATCGTCCACAACTTCCAGTACAGGAAGCAACACTCTTTCTGCAAGAGTGATTATTAAAAGATTATTAAATCAGAATCTTGAATGTTGTTGGATACCGACGAATTTGTCACTCACCAAAGTATAATTTCACATATGCACTCGGACCGACCGGTGCAATCGTGCTGTTCTTTCTCCAGTAACTCGGTCGTGGAAAACACATGTGAAGATTCGCCAAACTCACGACGCGACAAATTTTCGCCAAAGTTTTGATGCATTTCATTGGGGAATCCTGAAAATAAATTTACTACCGAAAAGTTTATCCATTGCATTTATTATTCCAATTTCAAAGCAATTTTGCTTGGTCTCCAATTTAAAAATATACCTAAAAATGTCTTGTGGGATTTTTGAGTATAAGACAAAAAAAAATAAAATAAAACTTTATGGTGCTTGTGATACTTTAATTTATTGTTGAATTGAATTCGATGAACTAAAAAATTATTTCATTAACTAAGATATTATAAAATATAAAACATTTCATTGGCGATTACCTTTAACAATTTAATATTAGCGTTGACTTCGGAAACGATTTTCGCTCTCATTTTTCCACAAACGTAGACCTGAACGCTCGTCACGTCCTTGGCCAGAGCATTCGTGTGATCTGCGAGCTAAGGAAACGCGTTTTTATCATTTAATAAATTAATGAAGAAAAGTTATTCGAGAGGGATCGAATTATTATTGTACGAAAGCACGAACTTTGAGATACGACAATTCTTCGAGACAATTGGCGACGTCACCCTTGACGAGAAAAAAATTTTCGAGTTCCCAAGTTTGAGCGATGGTTCGGGATTCCTGCATCGCCCACAGTCTCATCGTGTGGACCGTGTGATCGAGTCTGTGAAGCACGAGTATCTGTTCCGACAGCGGAAGTTCCAAAAGTGGTGCACCGACCACCCATTCGCCACCGACTTCGCATTCGTTGCTCAGAGTCGTCAAGAGTTGAAATACTTCAGCGAACATTTGTCCTGTCTCGGTTCCCTGAGAACATTTTTTTAATTTATCGACAAATCAATGAAATTACGAATAATAAATAAAATATATCACGAATATTATACTATGAGCACGCTATAAGCATATGATGCTGTTTAAATTATATTATAAGGAATATATTACGAAAAGAAAATACCAGGGAAAAAAATTCCATTCTCACTAATATTCTCTTCAACTTTTTATAACACGTATCAAGAGCTATTTCACGTTGACGAAAGATGTAATCTTGATAAAAGTGTACCTGATCGTGTGATGATTCATAAGCAAAAAGAGTTATTTCTTAATTTTTCATAAGCATTTTTCTTCCAAACTGGTCGTTATAATTTTTATTAAAAATACTAATTAAAAAAACCAATGAAAAAAATCGTGAGCAATTACTTCAGGCGGTGAGGCTTTGGATTGACACTCGAAAGCCGATATGTAAGCGAGTCGAAAAAGTTGATCCCAGGCGGTCACCGTGACGTGGCTGCCCAATGCGTCGCATAAATTTTGCAATGCGGGTCTCACAGTTGCTGGTACTGAAAGAAAATTCATTTGTCAAAGTTACTTGTCCAGGTCGATTCTCAATGCTACCATGATAATTCGATAATCAATAAACGAATCAAAAATAAATTTCTCAAATGGTAATAAATTTTTCTTTTTTCCCAAAATATGATTGTTATACTATTTTTCGCTTGTAAAAATTGATGCAACCAATCCTTGAGATGACGAGCCCCTTGACTGTGTCTGGTGGCCAGTGGTTCTGGCGACCACCATAAAACCACGTGATCCAATATACTCGAAACCGCACCCCATGCAACCTCTTGATAGTAATCCGATACTTTCTTCATCGCGCTCTTTCTTATTCTCGTTTCACCTGGAAAAATGTCATGCATCGATTTTTTTAATCTTATTTCATTTAAATTACTCGTTATATTATTTCACTCATGTTCACTACAAACTATTTAAATTACTCTTTCTTTTCTTTTAATTTTTGGAAGTATATTTTTATTTTTCAAAGAGTTGAAATTATTATTTTGAATTATTTCTCATTCTGAGACTTTATTATATACATGTATAAAAATTACCATTTTTTGTCTTTAATGCGTCAGTACCCAGAAGCTTGGACGAGACTTCCTTTACTATACGAAGGAGTCCAGCAACTTGTTCGGTCTGTGTATTCACGAGAGCCTGGATACTCTCGACGTTAGTGGGCTCGATTACCGAATCTGCATGACTCGTTACCGGAGGAGTCATGTGTTTTGTCAAAGCACTAACAAAAACAGAAAATTAATTATTCAAGCTTTTTTCATCGCGCTATTTATTTTTCGTTTTTTTAAAACTGAGATTGTAATTTTGATTGCAAAAAAGTTTGTTTGGTCTTTCACGATTGAATCGACGAAATTGGCGACTAATTCAATCAATCTATACCGATAAATTTCTATGCTCGAATTTTCCGAGACCTCGACATCAGCCGATTCCGGTGACTTGAATTCTTCGTCTTTGCTCGGTTCGTAGTTTGCCAATAGACAGTCTATGAGCTCGTGGCAAGACGCTTCCGCACGATTTTTCGCTAGCACCTAATTACAGTTGGAAATTATTGAATTGAAAAATAAATTACGTATCAACGATGAAAATTGTTCATTCACCTTCAAAATTCGAGTAACAGAAATTTTTTTAAGCGGTTCGAGTATCGATGGACAATCGTTTCTGTACAAATTGATCGAAGGATCCGAAATGTCACGTTTCAGATCCAACATGCTGTTGTAAGCATTTACCAATCTGCAAACCATAATTGTCACAAACAAATTAATGAAATTCGATTCAATTGAATTTTTTAAATTTTATAAAATTAAAAAAAAATGTAAGACGCGTACCGGCAAATCATTCGAAGATAATCGTCGCTTTTATAATCGATCACTTCGAATATATAATCGCGGGTGAATTTAGCTACGTAATTTAATTTTTTTTTCAAGTCAGTTGAAAAGTGTTCGACTTTGAATTTGTACACAGGATGTTTGGGAATTTCGATGTTCCACATAGGTTTGTAATCGATTATTAGCTTGTCCAAGCTCTCGACCAACGGTCTCAAGATCTGAAATAAAAAAAAACTCATAATTCCACAATTGGAAAATTTTGAAGATTTTATAAATATTGTTAAAATTAAAAGAAAACGTAATTTTTATTTTGAGCGAGTCAAAATCATTTGGAACCTCTTCGTTGCATGGATGATCTTTATCCTCAGCTGCTTTCGTCATTATTGCGATTGTCCGGATATGCTTGTCCATAGTTAAGGTCAGAGATATGGCGTCTTTGAACCATTTTTCGAGAGCCGGACTGGGATAAGGCAACCACTTTACTATGTTGGCTCTCGCATTCGCCTCCATCGAGCCTCTGAGTTTCTTCTTTCTTCCAATTAAAATTAATCACAAGATTCACTGATAATCAAACCAAAAAAATAATACTTAAAATCTTTCCAACAATAATTATTGTTCCAATTTCTTGAAACAATAATTGCAAGTTCCATCAGAAAATGCATTATTGGAAATTACTCACAATATTTACTCGCATTAGTTTATGATTCGCAGTTGATTGTTCAACATTTTTCATCACGATTATGATTTATTATTATCATGTATCCGACGCATTGCGTCTATTATTTGATGTTTGATGAAAAATCAGAGTGAAAACTGGCTGGAGGTTGGATGATATTGAGGCACAAATACTGTGCACCGTTGTCAAGGTAACTCGAGGCGCATGCCTCCAACAAATGAGTAAATATCCCATCAAATAATTATTCAGATAAAAAAAAAATAATTATATTTTATGATAATCAATGGATTGTTTGGAGGATTGGGTAGTCAATAAAAACTCTTTTTTCGTACTCATTCACGGCAATATATTACGTATAAAACGGCAATATTCATAACAACGAGAAAAATAAAATAATAAAGAAAATAAAAAACAAAAAGCTAAGTAAATTCGTTTCTGTCGGTACAAAAAAAAAAAGAAATGTTACATTGGTCCCTAAATTAGAGAATAATAATTCTAGAATTAAATGGGTGACAATTCGGTGAACTTAAGACAATTAAATGGCACTGTCGTGATACCGTATTCGTTATTTTCTTCATCTTCAGGTCTCGTTCGAATTATTTGCAAAAAAAAGATAACAAATTACTACCAAAATAAAACGAGCTTTTGCAAAAAAACAAAAAAAAATCTACATCGCTCAATTAATTTATGTCTTTTCTTCTGCGTTTACACAAGTGCGGACTAGCAGTTAAATACCCTATTTAAACCTGCATCATTATTCGTACTCGTCTCATTACCAAATTATATGGAACACTATATCGACGATATATATATATAAATATATATATATATTATTTCGTTTGTTCTGAATGTAGATTCATATTTTACACAAAACAAATAGAATCTTTATCGAAATAAAACAACTTTCTTTGGCATGAAGAACGAAATAATAATAATAAAAATAATAATAATAATATAATTATGATAACGGATAAATAAATAAATCTTAATTCATCAAGGAGTGAGATGAAGTTGTTATTCCCGTACAAAATACCTATACGCAAATATCATCGCTAGGTCGCCGTAATAAATATATAAAGCATTTGTCATTGGAAGGCCATCGATTTTTGTCGTGCAACCAAAAAGAGCTTAACCTTTTTTTTATTATTATTATTCGATTGAACCGGAAGACGAAACAGATCGAGCAAAAAGTGCTTTTGTGTGGAAGAAAAAAAAACCGTGAGGCATCGTTACAAAAATCGATTAAATCAATATCAAATTCTGTTGATCGTGATAAATGTATTCGAAAAAGATCAAGCTTACACGAGTAATAATACTAAATTAACACCCCCCAAGGTTATTCACAGAATCATTGCTATATCACCGACTGTTGTGTCGATTTTTTCGACACACAAATAAGAATTGAAAAAACTAAAAAAATAACCGAAATAAATTGTTTGAAATATTTTTGTGTTGCAACGAATGAAAAAATTATAGAAACGTGAAATATGGCTGAAGCAAAATTCCATGATTGGTGGGAACATTTTTCGTGCACGATGGCTTAATCTTCCTACGGGCGTTTCGTATAAATGTTTTTTTTTTTCACATAGTAAAAAAATCGTCGAGTCACAGTCGTCTACATTAGAAAATTCTATCTCAATATTTGTTTTTTTTTTTCGTCGCGGTACAAACGTACAAAAATTGTTAGAAAAACATTCGTCATTCGTTATTGCAAATAGTATAAGATATGAATATATCACGAGTTATGAAAAAGAGAAAAAAAACACTACGTCTTATTGAATCCCTGGTTAACGTACATGGCACGATGAAAAGTCACAAAAGTCAACCTCCGTCCATATATATGTACCATTTATCTTTGTATGCTTGTGTATAAAAATGTTTGTTCCTTCAGCTAGCGTTATTAACTTTCGTATACTAAGCGCATTTGCAAGGCCATTAACGAGGAACGGAAATTGTGTGTGTTTTTTTTAATAGTTATATTTAAGAAAAATTCTATCTAAGATACCTGCGCGAATAAAATAGCTCTCTCGCGTCGTCTCACGCGACAATTCATCTACAAGCTAATACTTTGCCGAATACGCTCAAGTACGGATATCCATATGAATATATACATATGCATGTGTAGATATATTTTGTTTTTTTTCTCTAAATATTATTTTCATCGGTCGATATTCCGTTCTGAAATCATGGACAAAACTCGTATTTCCCACGGCCAGTTAACACTGTCCAAACAGTCGTCTACTCCATCGAACAACAACGAAACGATGCGCAATGTCAACGTACGAGAAAACAAAAGAAAACGAATTTTCATCCTCGATTTCAGTTTGCCTTCGGTGGACAAAAATTTATCGATGAAGAACATTAATAGTATGAGATTCCTCTCGTCGCAAGATATGCATTGCAATATCCGTCCATGTGTAACAGTCACAGACACGGTGGCTTCAACGAATATTGGCAAAATAATTTTCAAGTTCATCGTTTGCGAGACAAATGGGATTATCGAGTTTCAAAGTTATCTACGAAATTTAATGATAAACAGGCCCCAAAAAACTCGAGTCTCGATGCCAAGCCAATGGCGAATTATACAAAAAAAATAATAACGAAAATTCTTGACATTTTTTCCCAATCGACAAAACGTTTTCTAACGATTGAAATAAATTTTGAGTATATTTATTCCTCTGACCCTGCATCAGTTGTACTCAATAGCTGGGCGGAATAAAAATGACTGTTCCTCCCTCACTTTGCCATGGCGAACGTGCGGATAAGTTGATTTATCGTTCGATGACTGCAAAAAAAAAAAAATTGGAAAAAAAATAATAATCATAAAAAAATTTCAAAAAATATATATATTATTATTCCATCACGCAGGGGAGGAGTCTCGTTCCGTATTTTCGGAATTCGTCGTTGGTACCGGAATTCTCGTGGAATTTTGATTGGCCGGTCTCTTGGGTTTCGGCGGAGGGGGTGGCGGTTTAACGTCGCGAATCTCGACGATGTCAATTGGGGTGGGTAATTTGCACTTTAATTTTGGACTGAGCGGATGATGAGCGATGTTGTTGGTTGGACTTGTCGAGCAACTGTCGAGTCCGGCGTCGTGAGGCAGATTGCAGTAATCAGCCTCGCGGGTTTTCAACGGAAGCGGGGGTGGCGGATCGTCCTCGGACGCTGTGCTATCGGTCGTTCCTATGCTGTCGCGATTTCCTTTGCCGAATTCCAACGAATCCACGCCGTTCACGTTACGGAGATAGTGCTGCGACTGACCGGACCAACGACTGCTTATCCGCTTTTCCTTTTCCGCCTCGGATCTCAGTGGACGCGATGGCGTCAACTGCAACGAAAAAAAAAAAAAAATGTCAATACATCAACTGCTTAGTTACAAAATATATCGGCGTATCAAATTGTCGAATTGATCAAAAGAGAAGAGTTGCTCGTTTTTCGATTTTTGTTTTTTCGATTTTTCAATCTTGCATTTTTGTGAGAAGTTTATAATGTTGAGAATAATATCTCTAATGTTATTAACGTATTTTACAAAATTGTTGGAGTTATGGAGATTCGAAGACGCGAACGAGCAATGCTATCGAGACTGATCGAAATATTTTAAACGTGTTTTTCTTGAAACTGCCTTTTTCGCAACTTAGGGCCAAAGTATCTCAGCAACCGATGAACCGATTGACTTCGAATTTGGAGGGCCTATTGAGGCCACATCTCGCTATCGTCTGGAGTAGAATATTTTTCCCAAGTTGAAAATTACGATTTGTGGGTGAATAATAAGCACTAAAAAAAGTGAAAAACTCGAAAATTATCGAAATAGTTCTATATTTGATCAAAAGATTTTAAAAAATCCTAGAAAAAAGATTTTAAAAAAGATCCTAGTTTGGACGATAGTGACTCACCTTTCGGATATGTAATTGATTAATAAGTTAGTGATTATTATTAATAAGTTAGTAATTGATTAATAAGTTAGTGATTAAATAAAGGAATAAGATGTTCGTGATGATTTATTACCTCTTGTCTGAGTTCAAATATTGGCGACGTAGGAAAGCTCGATGTAGGCGACACGACGACCGAACTCGCAGAGCTCACCGTGGTCACGGGAATTTCCGCAGTCGTGTACCACTGGCTCGTAGGTTGATCGTTTTTCGTGGCGTTGTTCGAATCGCTCTTGCGCGAACTTCTTCGTTTCGAATCTTTCTTCTTGTTCGTACCCGGACTCGGATTTCCCAGAGCTTTTTGCAACGAAGCCGACGAGAGAATGTGCGAACGCACCGAACTGTTTCTGTATTGATATTCACGAAATCGTGGGTGATTAATTTTTCGCATTGATTTTTGCAAGGCGAAGGAAAGACAGACATAGAGAGAGAGAGACAGAGACCAGTTGGATGCTCGTATGAATTCGATTGATTAGTTACCTAAAGGGTCCTTATAGGTCGATAAGTAGGAGTAAGGTAGCCAGATGTTATCGAGTAACGTGTGTGCAAACAACGAAAAAGCTTGCTATCCGACGATAAACACGAAAAAATTAGAAATGAACATGCGTCTTGTTAAAACAATAGCCAAAAGGTTAGTCAAATCATAGTAGAAACGTCGCACCAAACGAAAATTTGTAACAAAATTGTTTAAAAAAAATAAATAAAAAAATAAAAAAATAAACAGAAATAAAACACAATCCATAAACACAAAAATAATGACGGTTCAAATAATCACGAAAATAAAAAGAATAACAATAATTGCATTTCGATTTCGAGAAAGTTGAGGATTTCAAAAAATCACGAAAATAACATTTCTACAATTTATGTAAAAAAAATAATTATAAATCAAATCTGTATTTGATGAATCATCATGGGAACGTTGAAAAAAAATAAAAATAAATGTCGAAACTATCGTGAATGAAAATGTTAAGTTCTTAAGAACGATAATAGTGTATTGTATGGTATCTTATCTGGCCCGACGCTGATATTCCTAACATCATATTCCACGCATTCCAATTTATCCATAAACGAACGTTTATCATGATTTTGCGAAGAACATAGTGATTGTTAAAATTATTACGACATAGACCAGAGAACACAGTCGATTATTCGTTCCGAAGCTCATGCAACTCACGCGCGGTTACAGCCCCATTAACAATCACACAACCGAATAATCGTGCCATTTTTTATTTTTTTTTTTTCGCGTCGATCAAACGATCAAACGTTTTCAACCCATTTTGTTTTTTTCTTTTACCTTGACAAACTGACGTTCGTAACGCCGGTTATCGATGAACTGTTGTTAAAATTGAAGGATGCGAGGGACTTGAGGGTCGTTACTTGCGATCTCGTGAGTGACGATACTCTGGATCGAGTTCCACAACTGAATAATGAGAGAATGCCAAAAAAAAAATAAAAAATAATGTTTACGAATAACCGAAGTCATCACTTTTGCATCGACATTAACGTTGCCCCCTCCTACCGACTTCAAAGGAATAAATGCGATAAAAAAAATGTTATGACGAGTTGGATGTAATTTGTGAGTCACAGTCGAACCCATCGACCGAATTAGTACGAAACCGCTCCCAATATGAATTTGACAAACGTTCACACACCGACAAACATGTATAGGGTAAAGACATTGTTGACAAAAAATAAATAAATAATCGAAAACTTCGTATTTCGCACTTGATGTCGATTTTTTCAAGGCAATTATTTGTTCATCCACATTTTGCGTCGTATTTCCAACGATAATAATTATATATCGACGAGTGTTTATCACGATTAAGTGGTACATGAGAGTTACGACGATTGGGGGGATTTTTATCGTTGATATTAATAGCTGAAGACTTACTCGGTGCTCATAACACTGGACTCGGACAGACGATGATTCTCGCCTCTATGAGCGTGGTGCTTTCTCATCGTCACGGTTTGCGTCAGGCTCTCGATTTGAAGATCACAAGTCTGTCGATCACAATATCAATCATCTCAAAGTTATTACGTTGCTTTTCATTGTCGAACAAAATGTTAATTATCGTTCTAAACGACGAAATTGCAAATTAAAATTGTCTAAATTAAAGAAAACATTGTATTGAACGTACTCTTTTGCCGTATTTGGCCTCGACTTGTGCCCTCATCGCTTGAAAGCATTGCTCCAATCGCTGATGAAACGGCGCGAGTTCCGTGGGAGCTCGAGCTTTGTGCAACTGCACACCCACCCCCAACAGTGGAATTTGCTCGGCAATGAGTCCTTCGAGTTTGAGAAGATCGGAACTGTCCTCGGGACGCGCTTCGCGATAATCCGGATTTAGGAATGCTTTTTCGTAATTATCAACGCCACCCATTACAGCAGGATCGAGAACTCCGTTCAATTTCATACTCAACGGATTTAACGGCAGACTCGAATCGGCTCTGCGAACAAAAAATTGAGTTTCACATTTTTCACTGCATAAAATCCGCAAAAAAATCGAGTGGGCTGAGTCACCTTAAAAATTGGATTTTTTTTCGTGATATGATTGATGCAAATTTAAAATCGATTTAACCCTTATAAATACCTATACTCAGCTATCATTACAAATTTTTTTCATAGCCATATAAAGCATCTGAAGGCTGTAAGATTTATCACAAAATTGTGGACTTGTCGTGGCTTTTGGTCCATACGACTCACCGAATTTTCAATTGGCTGTGAAATTTTTTTTGAAAAAGTATTTTGGTTCGGTAAAAATTTACCTGTGGGCTATTATGAGGTCCCGAAGTGCTATGTTCGTGGCTTCCATGGTTTCTATGGCGTTTCTCAGTGGACTGACTAAATAAGTTTCGCTCGAAGTCACCGGAAACCATCGCAATATTCCCGGAAGCGGATAACTCGTGACGAGAACCGTTCGCTCGAGCCACAAAGATGCAAATTCGTTGCTACCGCTGCTGCTCGTCGTGCTGTCCTTGTCCTTCTCGCTCAACGTCGAATTGACAATCGTGGAATCTTTTCGCGGAGCTGGACGCGAGAAACGGAAACGCTGGACGTCGTTCACTCGATGGTATCTTGATAATGAAATGGACATAAATGTTTTTAGGAAAGAAGAAAAAAATGGTAACATTGAAAGTTGAATAAAATCAGAATGAGAGATACCTCAAAACCGCTTCGGCTGTAACGGGTTTTCCACTCAATCGATGTCTCTTCTCGTCCATCAAAGGATCGACTTTATTTATCTGAACGTATTGATTACTCGATTCAAGAATATCATCGTTCGGCGGTGACAATTTGTTCATCTGTTCGGCATTGGGCAACTGATTCAGTGTCCTCGAGCAAAAATCGCTCAGACGCTCGTATTCCTTTCCACGATACACAAACACCTTGAAACCGATGGAAATAGAATTAAAAAAAATGTTTTATTATTTTTAATTTCGTTGTGAAAGTTTTGGTAAAGAATATTATCAAAAAAAAAAAAAAATTACTTTGTTCTGAAGAAACGGTGGATGACCGCGTCCGTAATAAGCGACTCTGAAGTATTCGGGCTCGGGTCGCAGTTGTTTGACGATTGAATCGTAGAATTTGGCCATACGTCGAAGCAGTACCGACAATTGCGAATAATCGAACGTTTCCTCTTCGTACTGTCCGGCCAATTCTTTGCACACGCCCAAAGCACATTCCCACATCTTTCCCTTGTCGAAGTACTCGATCATGTCGTTGTACAGAGCCTCCTTGAGTTCTCTGTGCGTTTGGCAAAGTGGGTATCTGGAAAGTCCATAAAAATTGGGATTAAAATGAATTCTGAATTTAACTGACGAATAAATAAATAAATAAATAAATAAATAAAATGTATTTGTTGTTTGACTCCTAAAATTTTTAAGTGGATGACTGATAATGATACTAGGTTCGAGGCATTAAACAGAGTGCTCGTCGTTCGAATTTTTTTTTTTTCGATCTTTCAATTTTGGCATTTCCGTGAAGTTGACAGTGCAGAGAATAATCTCTCCGAAAATTATTATCCCAATGATAAAATTGTCGGAGTTATTAAAATTGGAAGAAGCACAAGCAATGCTATCGAGACTGCACGAAAATATATTTTTTTTATTTGCATTTTAATATTTTTACTTTTTATTTGCATTTAAATCGTTTTACCTGTTGGACCGCAGCAAAGGTGGAAGTGGTTGATCGCTCCACGCGAGCAATTGGCTGTGTAATCTCAGAGAATACGCAGCTTCCGTATAATTGTCACACTCAAGATGCAACTCGCAAAGTTTATTGACGTACCTTGAATAAAAATATTAGATATTTGAAAATCACACATTACCCATGAGATTATTAAAAAAATTCATACAAAACATCGTCACGTGAATTTGCCCGTTTACCTGATGTACATCTCCTTTCGATTGATCTCGGAATAAAATTCCAACAAATTGACCGTGCACAACATTCGATGTTCCTGCGACTCGGCGTGAATAATGTCGCGATATTGCAAAAGTCGTTCCATGAGTTTTGCAACGGTGTCGACAAAACGCAAACCAAGATCCCGCATTGTCGAATGATTTTCGCAAAGATCGCCCATCACTTGAACCCAGAGAGAACGAAATTGTTCGTCGCCACGTCCACCTTCGACCTGAAAAAAAATCGGATTTGCATGATCATAGCAGATAAAAATCAATAACAGTTTATGGAATTATTCAATTAATTCGCAAAATGCAAATTTTTTCGCTTTTGCAATGATTGTAATATTTGAAAAAAAATTGAAACTGACGAGTATGTCAAGTTGTGCGATTATCTCGTTCTCGCACTCGATAAAATTCGCTTTTATGTGAGCCGGATCGCGTTTGGTATCGCCGTAACCCTCGACGATTCTCGAACTGTAAAATTCACACTGCATCATATCGAAGAATATCGGAATGGTGGCTTTTCTCAATTCGGTTTCTGGTATCAGAGTCATCTCGAGAATCGGGCCGACCAACGACGGTACGAAGATTATTTTATGTTGGCCCAGATTGAACCACATCGAACGAATCTCGAACGCGGTCTCTCTGAGAAAAAAAATAACACCATCGCAATTTAATCAATTTTTTCGTAATGGAAATTGAAAAAAAAAAAAAACAGATAAATATTGTTTAAGAGGATGAATATCAATACCTTCTCATGTCATTGTATCGAGAAACAATACGATTTCGTTTGGACGGAGTGAACATGTCCAATTGCAGTGCCGGTTGTGTGAGAAAAGCTATGGCACAGTGAAAAAAATTCGACCAAGCTTGTTGTTCGAAATCCTTGAAGTAATAATCGCGAATGGTTCCGGAAAAAAAACGCAAACTCTTGAGAATAACGCTGTTTTGCAACATAATCATTTCGCTCCAATCGGATGGAAACACGCTTCTCGATACCAAATCTTTGAAGACGAGAAGAATTTCCATGAGAAAATCGAGCAGATCGAAACGCGTGCCAAAGTGATTTATGTAGATCTCGTAGTGATATTGTTCCATTTGTCTGAAGAATTGAGTATTTTTTTTTCATATTAAATATTTTACAAATCAATCATCAAGGTAATTTCGATTGAGATTCAAATTTTACCTGAATATCGATAACATGACGGACACCAAATTTCCAACGAGAGGATTTTCTCGGTCCATCGATATCACAGTTTGTATGACCGTTCGCAAAGCCGTGAGCATTATTTCTTTAACGTCGGACGTCGTCGATCCAATGTCGTCTCTGAACGTCAACTCGAGAATATCCGACAAAATTTTCACGCACAATTCTACCTACGATTGCGAATGAACGATAAAAAAAAATAGTTTTGATCTTCATTGATTCGGGAAATTGATTTATTTTAACGTATGGTCCGGTTCAAACGATACGACACGATCGAACTGAGCTCAGAAACGATCTCGAAACACGATATCACATCACGTTCGATGGAATCGTCAAATTATGGGACATTTCACTAATCGCTCGATCAAAAAAATAAATCGTTTTGGAGTTTGCTCTCATGCAACGTCGTTCATTATTTTACCTCTTCGGAATATCCACGATGTTGATTGAGACGATGTCGATTTTCGCCGAGCAGCCTGGCTACCTTCGCCACGCTCTTTCCCGGCGTACTTGACAGTCCCTTTACACGCCATAAACCAAAACCAAAACCGTACGAAAGAAATAACAAAAAAAAAAATCAAATCATCAAACCCTCTGTTAGTCGAGAGATAAAAACAAACAAACAAAAAAATAGGAAATAATAATAATTTTTTTTATAGTTGAACTATTGATTAATAACTACTACGGGTACAATTTTATCGATGATAAATTAATAATCTACCCCAAAACCAATTGCGAGTTGCAGTCAGCACACACAACACGATGAAACATTTATGTAGGGGGCATAACTATTTTTGTGATCTGATTTGTAATTAAAAATTCAATTAAAATTAATTTAGATTAAGAAGTTTATTTGAAATTTATGATATGATCAATATTACTTACATCATTTAAATGGAGTGATATGATTCATTCATTTTTATTAAATTTCAAATCCATCAAGGTGACAGAACTTATATTTTGCAATTATTCAGTTAGTGTTTCAATTTTACGATCCGTGCTTCGAGTACATGCCATAGCCCGGTTAAGTGATCGACCGACCAAGTTTAGAACATGCTGGATTAACCCTTAGCTGGCGTGCTGGGGTCAAAAAAGACCCCCCAGACAAAATCAATCCTAATTCAAGACAATTATTTTTGATTTCTCAAAATAAATAACTTCTTTTCAACAGCCACCATCAGACTATTTTTTTCTGATAGTTGAGTATTCCGAAATTATTCAATTCAATTTTCAGATTAAAATAATGAAAAATGGGTAAGTTGCGATTTTTTTCCCGTGAAAATCGTCAATTTTGCGTTTTTTTCACCGTCAACATTTTTTATCCTGATTGTGAATATTGAATTCAAACCAAATAACTTACTGGCAGCTTCTGAAGGAAGTCTCAAAGAATATACGAAAATTTTTTCAAGTAAAAAAAATCAATTGGTTACTTGCAGCAAGCCTTTCTGTGCCTTAGGGTTTCAAGGACCCCTGTAGGTCAGCTGTGTTATACGCCGACGAGTGTGCCAGCTAATGGTTAATAGTTGCACACGTGCAAAATCTTCAAATTCATTCAGAACGATTCAACTACAAAAACCGTAGAATACCAGAATTCATAAAAAAATTTCAAACGAAGCAAACTATAGAGGTGAGAACGTAAAATGATGCGTCGCGCAGGAGGTGGACGGACAACGTGAACAAATGTGAGAAGGATGAATGAAAAAAGGGATATGGAGGAGAGGAAAATTACAAGACAAGACGTAAACCGGACGAAGAATTCATTGTAAGATGCGTGGCGAGAGTATGTCAGGCTGCACGGCAAGCACATAATGTATGACGTTGCTCCTCATCGTTATTGATATTAACATGATGACGTATTAATCGTTGCGATTTTATTTATTTTTTTTTCATTAACATTTTTTAAATTTGTAATTAAGAATTTTTTTTTATTAAAAAATAATTATTTATCATTGCAATGAGAACTTACCTCTTCTTTGGCTTCGAGAAGATCACGAACGAGTAACGTTATTCTGGGCAAAAGAATTGCCCGACAATCGGCATTTAAAAACAATTGACTGTGAACAATATCGTTGACAGTCATCATTTTTTGTTTGGTCAATCGTCCGGACGGCAAGGTCACCAACAGATCCGTCAATATCGTGCTCAATTGCGTTCTGCTGTAAACGCGAAGCAGATGTGGTATCGTGGTCGGCAAATATTTCAAACAAGCTCCTTGAACCAACAGAGTTCCGTCGGTCTCGTGGCTCATTAGTTCGACAATGGATTTCAACAGTTCCGTTAAGGTTTCGGAAAATTCCGTTTCATCCTGATCGACCCTGAAAAACAATAAATATTTCGGACAATTAATATTTTGAATTTTTTATTTTATTTTATTTTATTTTATTTTATTTTTTTGCTAAATTTTGATACGACCGAATTAGACGTGGAAAATATTTTTAATTGAGATAATTGATTTGTCGACGTTTGAAGAATTTGTGTCGCTCCACTTACTCAGCAATCTCAAACAGCAATCTCGATTCCACGACGAAACGCATGCAGTACTGCAGACTCTTCATGGTCTTGAGCAATAAATCGCGTTCCTGTCCGTCGTTCGTGCTGGCACTGTCGATTCTCTTGCGCAGCACTGCGATGAGTTTTTTGTAAGCAAGAGTCGCGGAAAAACTCTCGGATATGTACAGATCGAGAACGGGTTGAAAGTGCTGATACTTGCGATCGGACACTAGTCCTATTATGTACAGTATGCACTCGAAAACCATGTCGTCGTAGTCTTCGCTGTCGGATTTGCTCATGAGAATGTTGAATAGCGCGTCTAACACGTCCTACAAATGAGAACGAATTGTTTGTCCAGCGAAAATGAAATTCAACACTGGGTCGGATTTTTTTGTACCTCATTCGCGAAAATGGGGGTCCACAGATCGATCTTGTCTTTTCAAAAGTTCTGTGATATAATATAGGATTTATAATGGAAAAAAATAGAATAAAGATAAATATAATATAATTGTGCTACCATAATTAATTTATTTGTTAACTTCAAAATTTCTTTGCAGCTATATTTTTTTCATACGGAATAGGATCTATTTTACCCTGACAAATTACATCGTATTCGAAAAAGAGTTGTCTTCTTATTTCGAGTAAATTATTTTTGCTACAGAGTTCGTCATAATTTTAATCGAATGTGCTGATTAAAAGCTGCATTATAGAATTTGTTTGATTGGATCTGTGGGCTCGAATTACAGGTAAGGTTTAGGGATAAGACGTGCGAAATTTTAAACTTCTGAAAACAATTTTCTTAGCTTTGGCAATGAGTTAAAATCAAGAAAAAAAAAATCGGAAAAAATCGTTTTTTATTCCTCCAATCGTATTTACACGCTATCCCGATGCTCAGTGATGGAAGTATTGTGAATAAAAAACATATCCATCGATTCGAATATTCATAAGCTTTCCAATGATGCTTTAAAAAAGTTTGGCTAGTGTCCTGACAATATCGAACGTTAGTCCGTATAAAACACGAAGAAAAAATATCTTGCACTTACTTGCAAAAATTTGACGACTTCCTCGCCGTCGACTTTCATAAGTGCGGCCAACGATTCTTGCAAATCGGTCGGACTCGATGCGAAATTCAAGAGTCCCAGAAGATCGACGTTTTGCGTCAATTTCGTTGAGCAAACATTCGTGGCAATTGAAAAAGTATCCTTCGTTGTTAAACTCAATGGTCCGATGGTCGGTTTTTTTTCTATGTTCAATTCGGCCTGAAATATGCGACAGAACCGAATATTCGTCAAGATCCCGAAATTCACAATTCGATGATTGGATGAAAGATTTAATTTGATTTACCAATTCGCTTCTCGTGGACGGAAGTTTCAGATACGCGATTTCGTTCTCCTCGTATTTCTTCTGATCCAATTTGTAAACCAACAATTCGTGCTGGGTGTCTTGAAGCGTCGTACCGTTGCGCTGCATCAGTCTCACGTAACTCAGGGCAAACGGTTTTTCCGATTTGTCCTTCGCTTCGTTCGAGCTACGATGCTTGAATGTGAATTTCAAGTGAGCCTGTTTGAATTCCTCGATGGGAACCGCGATTTTAAACGTTTCGCACCATCGTGGCTTGTCCTCGTGATAATAAATAACACTGCGGTACTCGTCGATTGCCGAAGCCCCACCGCCGTGGGTCATTACACCGGGAATCGGTGTTCCGTACTCGTTGCAAACTTTAACCTAAAATATTGAAAATAAAAATGTTTAAATAACATTTTTCCAAAATTGTTGAGTGCAAGGTTGAATCGCGGGCAGAGGGTTCCGTATCGTATTTTTTTCTCTTCTCTTACACTGTGCACCGCACATGGCCACCTGCCGGGCGTTTATCGCATTATCGCGGTCGATCGCGAATAAAACGATAAGTTTGTCGAATTAATTTCTAAAAATCTATAAGACCTGGGACTTTCATTATAATTTTCCGGTAGACTTCGAGTAAGGCGTTATTTTCCCTGATTTTTTTATTATATTAGGTCCAGCAGTTACAGAGATAAACAGGGGGATGGGGAAAACTCTATTTTCGCATATTTTTGAGAATATCGTTGGAAATGTGGTATCTAAAATTATGAGAAAACTATTTTCATATTCCACATAACAAGCACTTTTAAATGATACCCCACATAATATATAAAAATGGTAAAAAAAAATTCAAATAACAGGATACACTACTACGTCAAATTTCCAGTTTCTGAGAAAATTGGCTACGACGGTTGGACATTTTCAATTTATTTTTCAAAACGTTGACGAAGCTTACCGTTACTTCGACATTTTTGTCGGTAGATTTGGAACCTTTGCTAAATTCGCCGCATATCAGAGTCAAGTACAAATCGTTACGCACATCGCCCGGTAAAATAACTTCCGGAAAACCCATTTTTCGAGCTATCGCCACATTGCCCAGCACTAAATGCGGATTTTCTTCTCGTACCTGCGACAAATTCGACAATCAATCAAATTATCTCATAAGAGTTGAATATTCGGTTTTGGTAATCAAAACACACTTGTTTGGTATCTCCTCGAAGCAACTTCAAACTCGTCCACAATCCCTGACCTCCAGCGATGCTTCCGCTATTGGCCGCGTTACTTTTTTGTATACTCGCTTCTTTCTGCGCCAATATTCTTCTCAGTGTACCATCCAAACTCTCTTTCTCACAGCATCTGAAACGCAATAAAAAAACGGCAAACAAAACGTGTCCCAGAAAAATGTAAAATTTAATCTCATTTGATCATCACAGGAATTCATACATGTCCATTCGAATTCATACTCATGTATTTCATTCGTTATAATAAAACGATGTAATAATTTCTTTATTTATTTATTCATTTTTTCAATTTCTCAGTAAGCTATTTTAAATTATTAAATACGTAAAAATGATTTACTGTAAAAATGGAATGAAATGATGATGCTCAACATCGCCTTCGAGCTTTCCGGTTATGTACAATGTGATATCCATGGCCGCGACACCGAACGGTCGTCGCATATTGTCGTGACTTCTGGCCTTTTGATTGTTCTGCACAATGCTGGATCTTCGATGATCGATTTCTTTGGCTTCCATTCCACCGACCCGAATTACATAACACACGAGATAAACTTTGTCTCTCGATAGATCGCGCGAGCCAAGATCGGTGAAAAGTACACGTAGATTGTGCAGTTGATCGATGTCGCGAGCCAAGCCCTCTTTGCTCCACGAAACAACGTAATTCTCCGTTATGGCTTTCATTTCGCGACCATCGTAAAGCGTCAACAATAATTCCACGTCCTCGGCCATTTTGCACACGAAATTGCGCACGCTTACGAAAAATATGTGGGAATAAACGGGAACCTGCGGTTTCGAGGGTTTTTTTTTAGTTTCCGTGGTGGCTTTGCGTATCATTTCGGCTGCGGTTTCGTGATGATAGTACAATTGCATTGTACTCGTTCTCGATGGATTCAAAACGTTTCCGTGCTCGTCTCGGACCACCATGTCCAGACCCAATAATTGATTTCCCGTATCTATTTGCGCAGTTGCCAAACGCTTCATGTCCTTCAATTCGTCCACGGTCAGGGTACCGCTCAGAATTTTGCTTCGGTAACATATCAGCTCGAGAATCTGTTGCTGTATCGTTGCAAAGTGCTCCGAATTCATCTAGAAAAAGAAATTAGTAATTGTTGTATTTTACGTGTATTTCCAATTGAGAATAAATCATTAACTATTTTAAAAACCAGTAACTTTGCTATCCAGCTGAATATTCCAACATTTTTTATAACAAAGTTCTGTCCGCGAGTAAAAAAAAAAAAATTATGTTTGAAAAATTCACAATGTGGCCAAAAAAATATTAAAATCTCTTTTAATAGAGTTGCAGAATTAATTATTATAAAAATTTAATTAAGAAACATCATTGTCATAAATGTTTCCATGGATGTTTGTCCTTGGATGTTGACTATTGAAAAACGTATGAATCTATAAATATCATGCATATAATTAGGAAGTTGAATATTTGTTTGGCTCGGTTTGATTTGAAATAATTGATATACATATAGATAGTACATACAACATATAGATGCTTCCAGTGGTGACCCCATTCTCTCAACACGTTGGTAATTTCATGCATGAGGGCTTCCATGTTCATTGATTGAGGCATAATATGTACATAGGACTTGGGGAATATGCCCCAGGTCCCCTTGTACTTGCTGCATCCGTAGTACCAATCTTCGCATTCTTTTAATATCTGAACAACATCCCCGACCATGAGGCGCAATCGATGCGGCCCCTCTTGCCCAAAATTGTGGATAGCTTGTCGGAGAAACAATATTAAATAATCATTTGTTCAATCAAACTCCACTTATCTTATTGATTCGACGCATGTACCTTGACATTCATAAAGTCCTCGAAGTAAACATCATGATAGTAAATGTTTGAAAAAATATCTAACAGTGACATTGTGAGATTATAAGTGTCATATGACTTTTGATAACTTTGTTCCATTTTCAATCGTTTTATCGTTTTTCAGCAACTTCTTAATCAAAAACATTATTGCATTAAGATAATAAGCTGCTGCTCAGTCGGTAATAAAAACTGTAAACCATTGTATTCGGCCATAATCGATTGCTCGTCTTTTATCGAAAAGGTCAACAGTGACAAAGAATAATACTTTGGGTTGAATCAGCCATCTCCCTTGCGGTCTTAGCAATCTCTGTGAGACAGAAGCCACGTAGCGTATCATCTCGCTAATCTAAAGAAGTTTTCGGACTACCGACACTATTGGCGATTCAGCACCGACAAAAAACAATGCAACCGAAAGTATCGATACAAATGAAAATCCTTTATAACAAATATCCATACATTTAACGTCTTTTATAGACACAAACAAAAGCTTTATGCTATGTTGACAACAAAAAATTCTAAAAAAATCAATTCATTCATTCCGGATTTCAAAATCATGACAATCATCTCTTTCAATTAATTCTCATCGTCATCATAGTTGGCCTCATCGAGAGAAAACCAAAAAACGCCATAATGTTTCGTTTTTTTTTAACGAAATTTATTCGAAAACGAAATTATAGGTTAAGCCTTGGACGATCGTGAGATCTGTCACTGCCAATGTGCAGACAAATAGCTCAACCTGAAAATCCTAAAATACTCGTTTTTTCAATCGTCCGGAATGTGTTTTCACGAAGGACAGAATGATCTAATGCCTAAGCCATCAATTGGAGTAATTAACATTCCTGTCAATGTCGTAAAAAAAAAAAAGTGAAAAACGGAGCAACAATGGAGATCGACGATTAATCATTGTTTCGTCAATGGCTCACGACCGTAATTTGTCACAATGAATGAATGACATTAGATAATAAAAAAAACTAGATGACAAAGTTTACTGAATCGTTGTAGTACAACTTGAATTAAAATTGAATTATCCAGTCGCGAGTGCACCACCCAGGATGCGTGAAATCTCTGTGATGTAGCATTGTCACATCAACTATATATGCAGCCCCCATATATAACCAATAACTCAACGATAAACCGCAACAAGATACTCACCCACGGCTAAACGTTCCTCGACAATCTTCCATGTCGCTGTCATTATCGTCGAGCCACACACGCGCGACTAACATGTATCCCGTATTAATTTATCAATTTATATTGTTTCACGTTAATAACCGACATGACCCGAAAACGCAGATTTTTCACTGCCCGTCCTCGCGCGACACCACGAAGAAAAAACAACACAACAATGGAATTCGAAAAACGCAACAGAAAAAAAAAAAGAAACAAAATTTAACAATTTGTTGTTTTATCTCGCGCATTTAACAAGCGTATCCCGAAACAGGATGGGTCTTTCACGCTTGGCCATAGGCGCGATGAATGAGGGACGGTGTGCGTGTGTCTGTGTGTTTGTGTGTGGGTAAACGCATTGAAAAAAAAAAACTGCGCGAAGGCGTGTCTTCGAGGCGCGTGCATTGGCGCTGGGATCGCCCCAACTCCGCGTGCTTAGATAATTTATTATTCAATCTTTTTTTTCTTTTGACTCACGATGACTAAACCCGATACCACCGACGCTCGTTAATCGTCTAGGTTGTGATTCATTTACGCACTGACCACGATTGAAATGTCGTATTCGGCTGTTTATGATAATTTGTTTCTTTCTTCGCAATTTTCTTTTATGTTCTTCTTTTCATTCGGAAACGTGCGCTGTCGGCAAAAATTGGAACTTTTTCGTTCAATGAGATAACGTAGCTCTGTCGTATGATTGTGTTCATTCGGCTAGATCAAGTCGAAGTAATCTGAAGAAATTTATGCTGTTCGGAGATTAATATTGTAAAAAATGCTGAATTAAGATCGATTGTTCTATTTACTTTGTTAATTTGATTATTTAAGCATTGTTTATGTATCGTTATGTCTGTTAGCACTGATGAACACTGAATTTGAAGTTTCCATTTCACTGGATTTGAGGTTTTGAAGATTGTTGTGTCGATGCGTATAATGAATTGATTTATTGTATCATTGTGCAAGATATATTTGGTTTACGTTTCGTGTTTCGAGCATTTCGAACATTTGAAAATGAACCGGAAATCCCGCGGCGGCCATAGAACGTCGATGGCGCATTACGTTTGATTACGTTTGGTGTGGCGCGTGTGTGCGTCGTCGGCTGCAGTCGGCATCAAGTCGCCGCAAAATGGCGGATCAAGCGGCACGACAGCTTCAATACGAGTACAAAGCTGTGAGTATTTGTTCATAATCATTGAACGGATGTCATTACGATTATTATTACATTACGTCCGATGACTGACATTGATTGCATAGATCTTTATCGCTCCATATAATACGTAACGACGCTGAAATTTGTTGGAGTAAAAAGTTGCATAGGTTATGTTTGTTTCTTCGTCCCAACGACGCTGCAAAACAAGAGGGTCAACGTGTTTTCATAACAAAGACGCAACGAGTTTGTTTGAAGTAATTTTTTTTTTTTCGTATTTGCAGAATTCCAATCTTGTTTTACAAGCCGACGTACGATTGATCGAGAGACGTAGTCGAGATGAAGCCACCGGTGAGGTCATGTCCCTTGTGGGCAAACTCGATGGAACCAGAATGGGAGACAGGTCACAGCGGTCTCTACCCGCAAAACGTGAAGAACGCAAAGTCAAGTAAATACAAATGAAAAAATGTTCTGTCTCAATTTTTGCTTTTGGCAAAATAATTCATTTTGTTAGTTAAGATGCTTCGGCGATGATAAACGTATTATGTTTTAATATTGCGGCTTGCTGCCTTCTCCATTAATTCTTAGTGTCAAATTTGTGACAATGTGGATGAAGATCTTGGACTGCGTACTTTCACAAACATTTTTGTTTCTTGTTCTAATTTTTTAAACTTAATTTCACAGACGACAAAAAAGAGACGAAGCCCAATACGACTTCACCCGGATGAGAGGCGCCACGCTTCTGTCCGAAGGAGTCGACGAGATGGTGGGCATAGTTTATCGCCCCAAGACCCAAGAAACCCGACAGACGTACGAAGTTCTTCTGAGTTTCATTCAGGAAGCTCTGAGCGACCAGCCTCGTGATATCCTTTGCGGAGCGGCGGACGAAGTGCTCGCCGTTCTGAAGAACGACAGACTCAAAGAGAAAGAGAAGAAGCGAGAGACCGAAATGTTGTTGGGAACATTGGCCGACGAAAGATTCGCTCTGCTCGTTAATTTGGGCAAAAAAATTACCGATTTCGGTAGCGAGGAAAAAACGACGAACAACGAGGAAAATATAGACGAAGCGTACGGTATAAACGTGCAGTTTGAGGAGAGCAGCGAGGAGGACGACGAGGATGCTTACGGTGAGGTTCGCGAGAACGAGGAAGAGGCCGAAGAGGGTGAGGAAGCGAACGACGATCGTGCTATTCATGCTGAAAATTTGGGAGGTGCCGAAGAAATGAAGAAAGAGAAAGCTCTGCATCCTCTCGACATTGATGCTTACTGGTTGCAGAGGCGGCTCAGCAGAATCTACGACGACGCTATGGTGTCTCAGGTAAAATAAATTAATTTTTTTCATTGAAAGTAAAATTTTAATTCATAAAATGTCCATTTGACAAAATCTGATAAATGTCTTTGTATAACAACATTTATATCTAATCATTCGTTACAAAACTTTTTAATTATAATTTGATTAATAATAGTTATAAGTATTCTACATTTAAATTTAATTCTTAATTTCATTTAATAATTGGAAAATAATTTTTTTTCCCCTCTTATTTCAACTTTTCACAGGCTCGCGCTGCTGAGGTTCTTGCCGTTTTGAAAGACGCCGGTGACGATCGCGATTGCGAGAATCAATTGGTTATTCTGCTGGGTTACGACTGTTTCGATTTTATCAAACAATTGAAAAAATATCGTCACATGATCGCCTACTGCACGATGCTCGCGTCTTCCCAGTCGGAAACGGATCGTCAAAAGATTCGCAACAAAATGAACGACGATCCGGCACTCGCGAAAATTTTGCGACAGTTGGACACGGGCAAGGGTGAGGACGATGCCGACGAGACGATGGAGGCGAGAGCACAGAGAAAACGTCGCGAGGAGAACGAAGACACCGGAGGTCCCGGAGGTCAGGTACAGGGAACGAGAAATCTCATCGATCTGGAGGATATCACGTTTGCTCAGGGCAGTCATTTCATGGCGAACAAGCGGTGCCAATTGCCCGATGGAAGTTTCAGAAAACAACGCAAAGGGTAAGTCGTCTTCAACCATTTTCTGCCATCTGAAAAATTATCTGAAATTGCATCTGAATTTAATATTGAAATAGGTCCGAGGGATGAGAACATTTTTTTTTTATTTTCATTTATTTGGAACCTTTCTCGAAATGAAAACATTCAAATTAAAAAATGACGTAAATAAAATTGCGTAAACTCCCACATAAGTTCCAGAGATTTTTAAAAAATGTTCGTCAAGTTCCACCAACCTGTCTCAATATTTACCCATGCCTATGGAATTATAATTTTTTGAAATTATATACCACGAAATGTTTATCAAATTTATTCATCATAGCTGAAATATCATCAGAAGAAAAAATTGCTCAATATGCTTTTCTTATCAGAAAGACTGTTTCTTCACTTAAAAAATATGCTCATCCCCGAAAACAAACTTGGCGGAACTGATGTGACCGCCATTTCGTTTTCACCATTTTCGAAGTAAAGAAAAATGACCCTTGCTAACGATCACTCCAATGCATATACATGCAAATGAAATTATAAAATAATCTGTAAACTGAAAGGTAAAAAAAAAACAAAAAACAAAAAACAAAAAACAAAAAAAACAAAAAAAAAAGAAAACAAAAAAACAAAAAAACAAAAAAAAAACAATCAAACAAAACAAAACAAAACAAAAAAACCTAATTTACAGATACGAAGAAGTCCATGTGCCAGCATTAAAACCAAAGCCATTTGCCGACAACGAAAAGCTCTATCCGGTCGATCAACTGTCCAAATACGTACAACCGGCTTTCGAGGGTTTCAAAACGCTCAACAGAATACAAAGTCGTTTGCACCAAACGGCTTTGGAGAGCGACGAAAATTTGTTGCTTTGCGCTCCCACAGGTGCGGGTAAAACGAACGTCGCGCTTCTCTGTATGATGCGTGAAATCGGCAAACACATAAATTCCGATGGCACGATAAACGCCGACGAATTCAAAATAATCTACGTAGCCCCAATGCGTTCGCTCGTGCAGGAGATGGTCGGTAATTTTGGCAAACGTTTGGCCGGTTACAATCTCACGGTATCCGAATTAACCGGTGATCATCAATTGACCCGCGAACAAATAGCCGCCACTCAAATAATCGTTTGTACACCGGAAAAATGGGACATAATAACCCGAAAAGGTGGTGAAAAAACATTTACCTCGCTGGTGCGTTTGATAATAATCGATGAGATACATTTGTTGCACGACGAGCGTGGTCCGGTGCTCGAGGCTTTGGTCGCAAGAACGATAAGAAACATCGAAACCACCCAAGAAGACGTACGTCTGGTCGGTCTATCAGCCACACTTCCGAATTATCAAGACGTTGCCGCATTTCTTCGCATTAAACCCGAAACCGGTTTGTTCTATTTCGACAATAGCTTCCGTCCGGTCGCCCTCGAGCAACAATACATCGGTGTAACCGAGAAAAAAGCTCTAAAACGTTTTCAAGTAATGAACGAAATTGTTTACGAAAAAACCATGGAACACGCTGGACGCAATCAAGTTCTCGTGTTCGTTCATTCGCGCAAAGAAACCGGTAAAACCGCGCGTGCCATAAGAGACATGTGTTTGGAAAAAGATACATTGGGACAATTTTTGCGCGAAGGTTCGGCATCGATGGAAGTATTGCGCACGGAAGCCGAACAAGTGAAGAATCAGGAATTGAAAGATTTGTTGCCTTATGGATTTGCCATTCATCACGCTGGAATGACGAGAGTTGATCGTACATTGGTGGAAGATTTGTTTGCCGATCGTCACATACAGGTGCTCGTGTCAACGGCGACCCTGGCTTGGGGTGTGAATTTACCGGCTCACACGGTCATCATCAAAGGCACCCAAGTTTACAATCCGGAAAAAGGCCGATGGGTCGAATTGGGAGCTCTCGATGTTTTGCAAATGTTGGGACGTGCCGGACGACCCCAGTACGACACAAAAGGCGAAGGTATCCTGATAACCAATCACAGCGAATTGCAGTATTATTTGTCATTGCTGAATCAACAATTGCCGATAGAATCGCAATTGGTGAGCAAAATGCCGGACATGTTAAACGCGGAAATTGTTCTCGGTACTATACAAAATATTCGCGACGCTGTAACTTGGCTCGGTTACACGTATCTTTACATAAGAATGCTCAGATGTCCAAATTTGTACGGTATTTCGCACGACAAATTGAAGGAAGATCCTCTGTTGGAGCTTCATCGAGCGGATTTGGTGCATTCGGCCGCGGCGTGTCTCGATCGTAGCGGTCTCATCAAGTACGATCGTAAATCCGGAAATTTTCAAGCCACAGAACTCGGTCGCATCGCATCGCACTATTATTGCACTCACGAAACAATGGCGACTTACAATCAATTGTTGAAACGCACGTTGAGCGAGATCGAACTGTTTCGCGTTTTTTCGCTGTCAGGCGAGTTCAAACACATAAATGTGAGGGAGGAGGAAAAATTGGAATTGCAAAAATTGATGGAAAGAGTACCGATACCGATAAAAGAAAGCATCGAAGAACCAAGCGCGAAAGTAAACGTTTTGTTGCAAGCTTACATATCGCAATTGAAACTCGATGGTTTTGCACTCATGTCCGACATGGTTTTCGTGACACAATCGGCCGCACGTCTGATGCGAGCTATCTACGAAATCGTTTTGTTTCGCGGTTGGGCACAATTGGCCGACAAATGTTTGTCGTTGTGCAAAATGATCGATCGTCGTATGTGGCAATCAATGTCCCCGCTTCGTCAATTTCGCAAAATGCCCGAGGAAATAGTGAAAAAAATTGAGAAAAAAAATTTCCCATGGGAACGTCTTTACGATCTTGGTCCCAATGAAATCGGTGAATTGATAAGAGCACCGAAATTCGGCAAAACCATACACAAGTACATACATCAATTTCCCAAGCTCGAATTGTCGACTCACATACAACCCATCACGAGATCCACGCTACGTGTGGAATTAACGATAATACCGGATTTCCAGTGGGACGAAAAAGTTCACGGTGCATCCGAAGCATTTTGGATTCTCGTGGAAGACGTGGACAGCGAAGTCGTGCTTCATCACGAATATTTTTTGCTCAAAGCCAAATACGCGGCCGACGAGCATTTGATTAAATTTTTCGTTCCCGTTTTCGAACCTCTACCACCGCAATATTTTCTACGCGTTGTTTCCGATCGTTGGATCGGTGCGGAAACCCAATTGCCCGTGTCCTTCCGTCATCTCATATTGCCGGAAAAAAATTTACCACCCACCGAACTTCTCGATCTTCAACCTCTGCCCATCACAGCTCTGCGAAACGCCAAATTCGAATCTCTGTACATCGACAAATTTCCACAATTCAATCCTATACAGACGCAAGTTTTCAACGCGGTCTACAATTCCGACGACAATGTTTTCATCGGTTCGCCCACGGGTTCCGGAAAAACCACGGTCGCGGAATTTGCGGTTCTGCGATTGTTGACGCAAAATCCGGAAGGTCGTTGCGTCTACATGGTTAGCAAAGAATCCCTCGCGGATTTGGTTTACACGGATTGGCACGCGAAATTCAATCAGCAATTGGGACGAAAAGTCGTGTTGTTGACCGGTGAAACAGGCACGGATTTGAAATTATTGGCCAAAGGACAGATAATCATAACAACGGCTGACAAATGGGACGTTCTGTCGAGACGTTGGAAACAACGTAAAAACGTGCAGAACATACAATTGTTCATCGTGGACGAGTTGCAGTTGATCGGTGGCGAGGAGGGTCCGGTTTTGGAGGTGGCTTGTTCACGCGCGCGTTACATATCGTCGCAATTGGACAAACCAACGCGAATAATCGCTCTGTCGGCGTCGTTGGCCGACGCGAAGGACGCGGCACAGTGGTTGGGCGCACCTGCCGCAGCGACGTTCAATTTTCATCCTTCGGTCCGACCCATACCCATGGAACTTCACGTTCAAGGTGTCAACATAACGCACAACGCTTCGCGACTCGCGGCAATGGCCAAACCCGTTTACAACGCGATATTGCGTCACGCTCCGCACAAACCCGTCATCATCTTCGTGCCAACTCGTCGTCAAGCCCGACTCACGGCCATTGATCTGTTGACCTTTACCGCCGCGGAAGGACAACCTTCGCGCTTCTTTCACGCCGAAGAATCCGACATAAAACCGTTTTTGGATCGAATGAGCGACAAAACTTTGAAGGAAACGCTGTCGCAGGGTGTGGCTTATCTGCACGAGGGTTTGTCGGCCGACGATCGTCATTTGGTCGAACAATTGTTCGACAGCGGAGCCATACAGGTGGCCGTTGCGACGCGCGATCTCTGTTGGGGCTTATCGATCAGTTGTCATTTGGCCGTTGTCATGGACACTCAATGTTACAACGGCAAAACACACGCCTACGAGGATTATCCGATAACCGACGTTCTGCAGATGGTCGCTCGTGCAAATCGTCCGCTCGAGGACGACGACGCCAAATGCGTTCTTCTGTGTCAAAGTTCGAAGAAAGATTTTTTCAAAAAATTCTTGAACGAACCTTTGCCGGTGGAGAGCCATTTGGATCATCGATTGCACGATCATTTCAACGCGGAAATTGTCACGAAAACCATTGAGAACAAACAGGACGCTGTGGATTATCTCACATGGACGTTTTTGTATCGCAGATTGACGCAAAATCCAAATTATTACGGTCTGCAAGGTGTTACTCATCGACATCTGTCTGATCATCTGTCCGAACTCGTGGAAAGCACTCTCAGCGATCTCGAACAAGCCAAATGCGTGGCAGTCGAGGACGAGATGGACACTCTGCCTCTCAATTTGGGAATGATCGCTGCCTATTATTACATCAATTACGCTACCATAGAATTGTTCAGTCTGTCGTTGAACAACAAAACGAAGATACGCGGACTTTTGGAAATTATATCAGCCGCTGCGGAATACGAAAGCGTTCCGGTGCGTCAGAGAGAAGAAAATTTGTTGAGAAGTTTGGCCGGTAGACTTCCACATGCGCCACAAGCTCCCAGAATGGCTGATCCTCACGTGAAGGCGCAACTTTTGCTTCAAGCGCATTTGTCGAGAATACAATTGGGTCCGGAATTGCAGAAAGACACGGAATTGGTTCTGAGCAAGGCTGTGAGACTGATTCAAGCTTGCGTCGATGTTTTGAGCTCTTCGGGTTGGCTGGCGCCTGCCGTGGCTGCCATGGAACTCGCGCAAATGGTCACCCAAGCAATGTGGTCCAAAGATTCTTATCTGAAACAATTGCCGCATTTCAACAACGACACGATAAAACGTTGCACCGACAAGGGCATTGAAACCGTGTTCGACGTCATGGAACTCGAGGATGACGATCGTAATCGTCTTTTGCAATTGACCGACGCGCAAATGGCCGATGTGGCGAAATTTTGCAATCGCTATCCGAACATCGAGATGTCTTACGAGATTCAGGATCGTGGATCGTTGAACAGCGGCGGTACCGTGAATGTTGTCGTGCAATTGGAACGCGAGGATGAGGTCGTCGGACCTGTGGTCGCACCGTTTTTCCCACAAAAACGCGAGGAAGGATGGTGGGTCGTTATCGGTGATTCGAAAACGAACTCTTTGCTGTCCATCAAACGACTCACGCTTCAACAGAAAGCCACGGTGAAATTGGATTTCGTCGCGCCTGCGCCTGGACAACATTCATACACGCTTTATTTCATGAGCGACGCTTATCTCGGATGCGATCAGGAATACAAGTTCACGATTACCGTCGGGGAATACGAGTCTGACGCGAGTTCCGCTTCCGAATCCGAGTGAAGCGATGAAAATTGTCGCGAATTTTTTAATCGATCGAAAGTCTCGGGAGGGGAATTTGAAATCCGAAAATCTGAGACGAAGATTTGTGTGTTGATGGTCGAGTTTATTAATTTTCAGGACTCGTCGATCGGGGAACAATCTGTCTGTGAGTTTCTCGCGAACTTTGTAGATTTTGTACATTATCGGGACATTGCGAGAAAGAAAAGGAAAAAAAGTTCGATGAATTTGTGTTTGGACAATCTTATTTTTTATTACCGAATCCGAGATGTTGGATGTGGCGTGACGGGGAAAAAGATTGTAGTATTGAGTTCTGTATTTTATTGACTGCGTCGGAGCTGATTTATTCGATTGTGATCGTGAGTGGTGGATCTACGTTGGGACACGACGATCTGACGATCGCGTAAGAATTCATGATGTATCGTTGAATGCCGAGACACACTTCAATAAAAATGTATATTTTTTTTTTCATTGAGCTGGACTAATTTGTTTTCTTTGGTGATGAGTCGAGGGGATCGTAATCTTTAGCTGATACACTTGTCGGCTTATAACGTAGATGGGCATACACCCCGAGACACAGACAGAAAGGCTTGGTGCAAGTAACCAATTGATTTTTTTTTATTTGGAAAATTTCCCATATACTCTTTGATACTCCTTTCAAGAGGTGCCATAGGTTATTTCGTTTAAATTCAATATTTACTTTGAAAGGAAAAAATTTTGAAGATGAAAAAACGCAAAATTTATGATTCTCTTTTTTTTAATTGGAAATTTTCCTATTTTTCATTATTTTTATTAAGTCGAAATACTTTCAGATAAAAAATAGCCAAATCTTCGGGTTTTGATCTGGAAGAATCGGGACAGAAAAGCATAATTCGATGATGAATAAATTGATATTATGGTCTATCGAAAAAAAAAATTCTTTTTGGTGGAAAAATCATCAAATTAGGAAACTTATTTTTCTTCGATTCCATAAAATTTTATTTACGAAATTTTATATTTCGCGTGAGTAAGGATCTTTCGAAATGAAACAATGGTTCACAAAAAAAAATTATTTATGGTCTGTTTTAATAATTGTTTGTAGTATATATATATGTATGTATATATATATCGTTACATTTAAGGCTCTGATAGGAACACGCATGATGAAGTTTTTCTTGGTTTTCTTTTTTTTCCTTTCTTCACAACGTTATACGCTTCGTACAATAAAACCTTATCGTTAAACTATTACGATAATAACGATAATTCGAACGTGTTTCACACACGCCGAAATAAATCTAATAAATATCTCGTGTAAAATAAATCTCTTCGACGTTGAAGCATCGTTTTGACCCTCCAACGGGTTTTTTCGATCGGTCATTATTATTTTCGGATCTTTCGTGTGCGTTCGATTAAACTCTTTATCAATTTTTTTTTTGTTTTTTATTTATTTTTTTCATCTGATATGCACATTCGTCGTGTGCGTGAATAATCTATGCGCTTCATATTATTTATTTTCTTCTATCTCACTCTGTTGTTTTCGTTTTTTTTTTTTACTTATTTCTTTTTTTTTTTTACGAAACTTTTACAAATTTTACAATATAATAATTTTTTCATTTTTTATTTTTCGTGGCCGGTCGGATGCTCTTTCTCTCTCTCGTGTGTCTTGCTGCGAAAACATTTCTTATCGTTCTACGAATATATATCTGGATATGCTCGGTGTTGACGTTGCGCGAATGGCATTTATATGTTGGACGGGATCGACGTTTGTAATTTCGACCTCACGAACGCACCTGATATACACATATATATATATATGTACACACATATATACCTTCATTGTAGCCATTTGAATTTTTCGTACATTAGACATCTGTCAATATTTTTTTTTGAAATATTTCGTCATCTCTGAAAATTGAAATTGAAAAATAAAAAATAAAAAAAAATAACTAACATGAAAACAAATACACAAAAAAAAATTACATATCGATAAAATCGATTTCTGCGATGTTTAAAGAAAACAAAAATTCACGAAAAACCGTAAAAAATCAAATTTCTTTTTTTTTTTATGATACACGAATTTGGAATTTGCCGGGACAAACACTTAAAAGCACAATCGAATAATTTACTCTTATCTTAACAATTTTGCCGATCAAGATTTTGTGTTTTTTTTTCATCCTCGGATCAGACTAAGTCGTCGATTCAATTTTACTTCATTTCTTTCGTTTTATCATCTCGTCTCGTTTGTATATTTACACGCGGAGCAAAATTTTGGCTTGTTCACGATCGAAAAAATCTTCCAGACTTTGGTCGCCTCATTGACACATTCATTGACATTCATAATCATCGTCGTTTCAGCGTTATCTCGTAATTTCATTCGTCGATCAGATCGGGGGATGGGGGTGGGTTCGTTTATTGAATGCTGTCCTCGACCTCGGCATCGCCCAGAGTGTGCAGCCAATTGAATATCATCATGTTTCTCTCGTACTTGGACAATTGCTTGCCGCGTTCGCGTTCGACGTCTCGTCGGGTGAGAAGATGATTGTGACTCTCGCGACCCACGAGAGCCGCCCCCACGACGCTCGGCACACCCGGAACCACGAGAGTCGCGACCGGAACCGTTTGCGCGGCCGTCGCAGCTGCCTCCAGTCTGTCCAGGTTGAATTCGCTCTGGGAAAGTCGCTCGAGCGCTCGATAAGTCGTCAACAGTCTGCGAAACAAAATTCGACGAAATGTGTTCTTGAGATTTATAGATTTTGACTTGGTTTGAAATATCGATTTGTTTTCGGAATTAAATTGGGCACTGGTTTTTTTTTTTTTATTCATCAAAGTCTTGTGTGTTGAAGGGGGATTTTTTTTTCACCCCATTTTATGCTCTAAGGTGTTGAGAATAAAATTAATAAAATGTCTAATGTGTCCAATTCCAATACAAAATTCGCAAGATTAATTAAGTTATGGTTGGTTCACCGACTTTCTGGCAACTATAAGTGACCCACTCGAAACTTCAAACGCTTTTAACTCGAAATAACTTTTTCGCAAATGTTGTGTGCACTATATTTGAAAAAAAAAAAAAATAGACAAACGATCGACTTTACATTTTAATAGCATCCAGAGTACTTATATCCTTTTGTCCGTTGACGAACGTAGATAACGATACGTCATATATATTTTTTCATAGAAAAAAAAAAAACAATTTTTAAAAAATGCGATCAACTTTTTTTTTGGGAAATCCATCATTTGAGTTTAACAAGTGAGCATTTTGTTAGAATTTTTTATTTTATTCTGTAGTTCGTCAAGTGTGCAAACTATAATGCTTTTTAGTTTTTTTATTTGCCCGGGGTCACGGTCGAGGAGGGTCAACAGGCGTCAATTTTTTATAAAAATTATAAACAATTTTGTCTTATACATATAAAGATACTCTGAAATTTTTCAATTAATCGTTGCGACACTTCTTTGTTTTTTTTTTAACTCGAAAAACTGGATTTTTTGGAGATTTTCTCCCATTCAAACTTCTTCATCGAAGTTTATTTTCATTTCATTATTTTCATGATTTTCATTTTGTAAATTAAAATCAAATAAAATTTAATTTATTTTGGTTTTATTCATCACACTTGACCACGGTCCGAATGTTGCTCTACTAAACCACCAGACATGATAGGTAAGTCTGAGAAAATTGTAATAATACTAATAATAATACTAATAATAATTTATAATTGATACGGACCTTCGACGTATGTAATTCTGTCGGACCTTTTTGTTGACAGATCGCACGAGATCGGCGGCGGTGAACGGAATGGTTTGCGGATGAGGAGCGATGGGAGGCTGCTGAATCGTGCCACCGTGGGGGCTCGGCAGTTGCGACGTACTCGTAGGATCGCCGACCGCGACCCAAGTGCTGCACGATCTCGAAGCGTGATCGAGTCTCGCTTGTTCGAGAAGAAGACCGTTTCGCTGAGCGGAATCAATGGCCAGTGCGGATACCGCCGATCGCAGAGCTTGGGCGGAAGTCGCCTCGGGACTCGGCAATTGGGAAACGTCGCTCGTGCTGAAACTCTTTTGCAGTCCCAAGGCCGATGACAAAGCCCCGCAACTGCGTATCAATTCCGTTTCTTCCTCGAACCACAAAATTTCCGGAATATCCGCAGGTCTGAAATACAATTTTGAAAAAAAAATCTTTAATTATAATTTTTTTTTTGAAAATTGTTATTTCCGCTTTCGCAGTTGATTTAAAAAAAAAAAGTGAAAATGCTTCCTCATGAGAGAACCAAATTGCAATTTTCAACTTATTTTTTTCCTCTTCAAGTTTTCAATTGTTAAATCTCATTTTTTCTATTTTTACTTTTTTTTTATTTTTGACCTTTTTTTTTGATGATACGTTCGTTTATTAAATTGTGACAATTTATTGGTCTCGATAAAATAAAATAAAATGAAATAAAATAAAATAAATTAATTTAAAGAAAAATAACGTACGTAAAAAAAAAAAGTCTCACCTTGATCCTTGATTATCGCGCATGTCCGGATTGGGGGAGGGTCCACGTCCCGAAAGTTGACAATCGCTGTACGATTTGAAGGCGATAAGCCGATTACCGCATTTCGTCGCGTCGTTTGCTATCGACGACACGCTAAACAATGACAATTCGGAAGTGACGCTCTCGTGACTCGGCGATCGCAACATTCGACAAGCTATTTGTAAAACCGGAGGTTGCACGGTGACGAGGGTATTGCCACTCGGTGGAGCCGGCGACGATGGCTTCGGTTCCGCTTCCGACATCATCGAAAATTTATTATTTTCACAAATTTTTAATTATTATTATTTATTATTTTTTCCACACTCGATGATCGATTATCTTTTATTCGCAAAAATACGAAACGACGATGAGAATCATTTATCCATTCGATTATCTCGCGATTCCATTATTTTATCATCGAATTATTTTTTAATTGTAATTTTTGTTTTGTTTTTAAATTGGATATTTTTTTTGTTAACTTTTTTTTTACTTTTTTTTTTGGTTGGAGATTTGTGAATGAACTGTTGGATTTATATTTTGTTTGCTTCGCGTTCGAGTTATTTTACGCGAGAAGAATTCATGTCCGTTTGGTTGAGACAAAACGGACGTTGCCGATGGACCTTCGTTGTAATCGCACCGCCTGCGGTGACCGAGACACTCGTTCACTGACGTATAATGCACAGCTTCCTGAAACACGAACGAGACTATATGTTTAAGTCGTGTGGCGAGTTGCGTCAGTTGCCTTTGACGTGTTTTATGGTATTGGTAAATTTGTAAAATTTTCTGCGAGTAGTTGTGTCGAGTAGTTGGTCGGACCGCGTTCTAGTAGATCGACTCAGTATTATATCAGACATCGCGAATGATGCACAATAATTTTGATAATACAATTAAAATTATTTGCAATTATTTAAAAATAATTTTGATACAATTGCAAATAATTTTAATACAACTTAAATTATTTTCGAATAATACAATTTTTCTTCGCCTTGTCTGACGATTGAACTTTGTTCTACTTGAATCAATCATACAAACTGGCGATACGTTTGCAAGACATATTTTTTTCAATGTTAATATACCTAAAATGTTACTTGAGGCGTTATTTTTTGGCTGGAAGAATTTTTTATTGGGAAATTTTTTTTTTAGGTTCTAGTTGTATATCACTATCGGAATTTCACGATTCAGTGCGGTTCAACGACCGAAACAATCCTGACCGTCGGATAATCGATGGAGAGCACGATAGTCTATATATAATATTCGCATTAGTCAGACACAAAAAAATTAATCAATAAATAAAGCCCGTTTATTGTCTCCCTTTTCCCAATCTATCAGAGGTGTACAGCCCTGAACGAGGATTCCCTGACGCTTCTCAACAAACGTTTCCTCTCCCGTCATTCACGAACAATTTTTCAACATTATCGAACGCTGCAATTCTAGTGTTGTAATTTTCAATTTAATTGTCTCATCGATATTAATCGATTAATAACGACAGCTTTATCGTTTGTGTGAATAATTTCTGGTGTTGTTGACGTCGTTGTCGTTGTTATGAAAATAATTTACATTATATCGGATGTAATGTCAATTATTCTGATAAAATGAAAAGGTAGGATATTATATATATATTAAAATGAGCTTCGACAAAATAGATAACGGATGATTTTGTTGTGTTGGAGTCACTTGAATTAAAAAAAAATTAAATAATAATATGAGAAAAGTAAATCAATGAAAATTAATTAACAATTTATTAATCAATGGTTTTCATGATAATTTATGATTTTTATTAATTTTCCTGACTTCGAGTCACCCTTATACAACAAAAACCATTCGTAATTCATTTTTTCAAAGTTCATTTTGATCGCACGAATTCACATTCATTCGATGAAAAAAATTATTGCGCCATGTTGTTCAAACGTAAAAACTTTAAAAAATCGGAGCAACCCCTAAAAATCGTCCGATCAGTCTCATCTTTCTGCACGATTCCACGGATACTTTAAATTGCAAGACACTTTGAACCGAATGAGGGCCGCGAAAATCGGTAGCATTTTTCATTTTTTTCGAGACACTCTAATATATGTCTATATTTGTGTGTTTGTCATATATACATACATATACAGGGTGTTCCGATAACTATTAGGACCTCAGATATCTTCGAAACTACTAGGTTCACAGAACTATTTGCTGAATCAAAGTTGCATAGCACGAAGGGGGCCATCCAATGATACCAAAGTGCCTACTCCCACGCCCACCCCCAGCCCAGGGGGTGGGGCAACTTTAAAATCTTAAATGGGAACCCCTATTTTTTATTGCAGATTCGGATTCCCCATAAAAAAATACGTAACTTTTATTTGAAATTTTTTTTTCGATTCGTGATAGATGGCGCTGTAATCGCGGGTGTTCCGATAACTATTAGGACCTCAGATATCTTCGAAACTACTAGGTTCACAGAACTATTCGCTGAATCAAAATTGCACAGCACGAAGGGGGCCATCCAATGATACCAAAGTGCCTACTCCCACCCCCACCCCCAGCCCAGGGGGTGGGGCAACTTTAAAATCTTAAATGGGAACCCCTATTTTTTATTGCAGATTCTGATTCCCCATAAAAAAATACGTAACTTTTATTTGAAATTTTTTTTTCGATTCGTGATAGATGGCGCTGTAATCGCAAAAAATCCCCGAAAGTACAGAAAGGCGATAATACTTACAGTTTCGGTGATAAATCAAATTTTGATTTACTGATTTTGATTTACTTTGATTAATCAAGATTTGATTTACCACCTAAACTGTAAGTATTATCGCCTTTCTGTACTTTCGGGTATTTTTTGCGATTACAGCGCCATCTATCACGAATCGAAAAAAAAATTTCAAATAAAAGTTACGTATTTTTTTATGGGGAATCAGAATCTGCAATAAAAAATAGGGGTTCCCATTTAAGATTTTAAAGTTGCCCCACCCCCTGGGCTGGGGGTGGGGGTGGGAGTAGGCACTTTGGTATCATTGGATGGCCCCCTTCGTGCTGTGCAATTTTGATTCAGCGAATAGTTCTGTGAACCTAGTAGTTTCGAAGATATCTGAGGTCCTAATAGTTATCGGAACACCCGCGATTACAGCGCCATCTATCACGAATCGAAAAAAAAATTTCAAATAAAAGTTACGTATTTTTTTATGGGGAATCCGAATCTGCAATAAAAAATAGGGGTTCCCATTTAAGATTTTAAAGTTGCCCCACCCCCTGGGCTGGGGGTGGGCGTGGGAGTAGGCACTTTGGTATCATTGGATGGCCCCCTTCGTGCTATGCAACTTTGATTCAGCAAATAGTTCTGTGAACCTAGTAGTTTCGAAGATATCTGAGGTCCTAATAGTTATCGGAACACCCTGTATATATAACATATCGGAGGTAGGTAATCTTGTCGGATGTTCGACAAATCGAGTGGAACGGGGTCGTTGGGTCGGGAAAGGGGACAAGCACTTTCCTTCGGTATATCACTTCGTCAAATACGGGCCGAAGGTTTCACGTCCCACGGTTAACGGGGTTGCGGGAACGTCAATGGAAGACTTGAGGAGGGGGAGGGGGGGGGGGGTAGGGGTGAGAGAACCCTCGGGGTTGAAGCAAATCGATCGTGAAATCTTGGCCGACTCGAATTTTCCGTGTCTCACCGGGGTCAAAGGACAGCCCAAACAATGTTCGTTGATCAAGACAATTTCGTTGGACCGAAAAATTCCGAAATAATTCGTCCAAGACTTGAAAAACCATTTCTTTCTTCCTATCAATATCAATATTTAATTAATCAATCAATATTCAATCAATTCGTGTATATTTAGAAAAAAAAAATGATCGCTTGGGTTAAAAGAAAAACAAAACAATTGTTGATTCAGAGTTGGATTATTTGTTTGACGTCAACGATACGGGCGAACAAACCGCACATATGTATTCAACTCCGTCGATGGTTATTTCCGTAGTAGAAGAACGCTCAATGTTTCATTACTACTCGGCTAGTCACGACAACTGTCATTCCTCGTTTCTCACGATACATTCGAATTCGCACTTGGCCTGTTCCCCGCGATAGTGTACGACCGTGTAGAATATAAAATCGTTGCGATTGAATTTCGAGTCAATCGGACTGTACGAATCGTGAATTATTCTCTCGGTCAAACTCTAGTCACTGTTCTACCACAAGTTCCATTTGGAAATGTCAACTAAAATCACGAGATCCGATCACTCAAACACTCCCACGACTTCGTAGATCGTAAAAAATAAATTGTAGCAAAAAAAAAAAAAAAAAAAAAAAAAGTTCCTACAAATGAACCGAAAAACGAACGTCTAGTGAAATATTACAATCGTCGATTCAACATCATCACCAGCCAAAAAAAAAAAAATAATAATAATAATAATCACAAAAAATAAATAAACAACAACAACGAAATTTCACAACACATTTTTTTTCAACCGCAAAATCACACGATTCGAATATTCGAATGTCGTTGATGAGAAAACTCGAAAATCGTCGGAGGGTGGAAAATGGAGTTAACTATTCGTCGAGAAAAAAATTCACGAGTACGAAAAAAATTGTAGTTTGAAATTTTATTGTTCGATCGAGCAAAATCACCTTGTTTCGACGTCACTGGGAGATTCCGATAGTGTGGTAACTGATAAAATTTTAAGTTGATAGTTTGGGGGATGAAATGAGAGTCGATGAGGTAATATCGAGAACGTTTTCTTGTTTCAGCAGCGAAACGATGCGCGAGTGGGGGATGAATGGCGATTGTTTCCGGTGGGCTATTGCTGCTGCTGCTGCTGCTGCTGCTGCTAGGGGTGGTGATGATGATGGTGGTGGTGATGCTGCCGCTGCTGCCATCGGTTGTCCTGTGTGCCGGGGGTTCTCACTGCACAGGCGTCGATCGATAGGGGCGAGGGAGGGCTGACTCCCACAACCATCGCCACAACCGAGACTCCCACTTTCGCGCAACCCTCGCCAACGAACGACCCCGTCACGAGCATATTTTCGCCGTGCGGCACGGGCGGGGTGAAGCGTCCCACGTTCGCTCTTTCATCTGAGCCAAAAGCAATTAAAACTCTCTCTCTCTCAATGACACGGGACTGTGTTATTTAAGACGTTGATCAATCGACAAATTTTATCTTGTCGAACGGTAATTGGATAGATTATTTCTATCGATGAAAATTAATTTTTGATAATAATTTTTGTAACTGAATGGTCGAGAATATTATTAAGTCTGATGAATATTTGAAGATTCGTTGGTAAATAATTGATTATATGAGTTGTTTGTATGTAGTATGTAATAACAATTTAGCCAATCCTAGTTAATTGACATAATTTAATGTCTCAAAAATTCAAACATAAATGAATAAATAAATAAATAAATAAATAAATAAATAAATAAATAAATAAATAAATAAATAAATAAATAAATAAATAAATAAATAAATAAATAAATAAATAAATAAATAAATAAACAAATAAACAGAGACTCGGTTTTTTCATTCCAGTTACTTTGTCAATTCAATTCGTTATTATAGCTACAGCTTATCGTCAAAAATCTGCTTCGTCTTATTGTGTAACTTGAGCTCAACACTTAATCCGTTCTCGCTGATCGAGTTATATGAGTCATATTCAAACGTAGTCGACTCTGAGTTTAAGGATACAGTAGTAACATTCTGCCTTCTTCTCGATCGTGTCCAAATATCGTGTAACAAAACGATCTGACGTCGAACAACCGTACGAGATTCTACTCATCCACGATTAATAATTTTCCATTCATGCAGCACAAATACGGAAAACCAAATATTCTGAGATTACCAAAAAAAATTAAATAAAATAAAAAATCACAAATAATAATAATAATAATAATAGTAATAAGAACCTTGTCTCCTATGTGCCTTGCATTAAAGATATTTCATGCAGCTCAATCATAAAAATCCTTCGACGTTCAAACACTCTTCTAGTCTAAACGAAAATTGTTGTCCGAAGAAACATCTTGTCCAACAAGTTAACGTTGACCAAAAAAAAGATAATATTATAATAATAGCTGTGACTTTCGATCATTCGGTCTGTCGAGAAAAAAAACACCGGACATGTTTATTTAAAAACTTGGAAGATGATAATTTTTCGTTTCCCTAAGGGCGCCATGATTTATCGAGGTCAACGACTAGTCATCACGCACACCGACGCCTGTGTGACACAATAATTCATCGTGATTCGTGTGGCTCATGCGTGTGTGCCCACGGTGCTTACACACGTGAAATTACACGACAATATACGGATGGCCCGACGGTTACGTGGGCGTGCATCCGTGTGGGTCCGGTAACGCGATTGTGAGAGAGAACACACGTACGTGAGGAACACACGTGATGGTCCGAGGAATGATGATCATGCTGCAACATCAGCACCAGCAGCAGCAGCAGTCGCTAAACCCGGCCCTCCGACAGTTTAGTTTAGCTTTTAGTTCGTGACGGTGTCTCTCACGCGGAGGAACCCCTCCGCCGCGAAAATCATTCGAATTAAAAAAAAAAAAAAACAATAATTTTTATTATTGTTTTTTTTTCTTCTTCAATTTTTTTTTGTTTTAAATAATTATTCGAACGATATCGCGGCATTATGACCGATCGTCATTACGAAATTGGTGAGTTTCCAAGTTTGAATTCGTGGTTTTTCATCGATTAGCTTGTAATTAGGATGTATTTAATATTCATATTATTTTTATTGTTAGGGAGGACAGTTATTTGAAAAAATAATTGATTAGAATTTTCTTTTTTTTACTAGATCCTTTATCGGTGTATTCAAAGAATTATTTATACCCGTTCAATGAAAATTTAAGCTTATATTTACGAGAAATTATCATAATTTATTATTATTGTTACTCTTCCTTTTATTTGTTTATTTAATAATAAAAACTAATGACTTTCAAACGGTATGGCAAAATTATGAGGAATAATAATTTTTTTGTGACTGATTCGAATTATCGAAAAAAAAGTCATGAGAGCTTTTTTTCATCTTCCTGATCCTTCATGAGTGTATTAAAAATTGTTTGTCTGTTTGATCAAGCTTTCATCATATCTAAACAACAAATAAACATTTTCAACGAAAAATAACAATCAAATTCTGTAGGAAAATTTGTTTATTGTTTTTTGTTAATAATTATCAAATCTAAGATTTAAAAATGATTGATAATTAAAAAATCTAAGATTCAAAGATTATTAATAAATTAAAAATCTAAGATTTGAAAATTATTAATAATTTGAAAATCTAACATTTGAAAATTATTAACGAAAGATTTTTTTCTTCTGTTTTATTTATTTTTTTCAAAAAAAATGTTATTATCGATGTCGGTATATGACGGTTGAAATATACCGAAAGTTTGTCGTGAATCCAAGCGAATTCGTTGCCGAGTCGTTGGTTTCTATTTTCGTTTTTGGGCTCTCGCGTTTCTAAATTCAATCCGCGCCGCTTCGATGCCTATCTCACGAAAGAAGAAAAAAAAAATAAAAAGAAAAAACCCGTCGTCGGTGTTCGCGAGAAACTGTCGAAGCGTGCGTAACGCGATGAAGAATTTACGATATTCATATGCTATTGTGCCGTGCGTTATAACCGAAGACAGTCATGTGCTCTTCGAGAGTAGGCGTATACGAAGATCAAAATGATTTTTCGAATGACAAAAGAAAAAAAATACGTAGGTACGTGTTCGTACACGTATTTCGACAATGGTAAAACGTTGTGCACTCGAGTGTCGAATCCACGTGCCGACGGTAAAACGTTATACACGCCATTGCGTGAAACGTTATTCTCAAGGCGAACTTCGTGAAAGACGAGACTCACCTAATGCGGTGCACGAACTGTGTATGATCCGAAAATATATGTCTGGGAATGCGCGACATTATTTGCTTTATTAGACTCAAGGGAAACCGTCGGTTTGTCCCTTTTTCGGTTGTCCAACTCGGAACGGAACTCATTCGTCATCGGCTTCAACGATATTATTATCGTCCTAAAAAATATTCTTTATTTAAATTACTGTTTTTTTTGTTCTCACGATAATACAGATAAAATAAATATCGAAATATTTTTTTGCATTGGATCAAAATCACTGGTTTGCTGTCTTGCACATTAAATTTCATCGAATGTATGTTGAAAAATATTCTTTATTCAAATTTATGTTTTTTTTTCTCACAACAATGCAAATGAAATAAATATTAAAATATTTATTTCCATTTTCTTCCCATTGTATTTAATTCACTAGCTTAATGTTCTGCATGTTAAATTTTATCGAATGTGTGTTGACGCAGAACGAGGTCGAGTGGATTAGTTATTTTGCTAATTGCATCAGATTCAATATGCATTTTTTTTTGCTTTTCAATTTGAATATTTTTTTTATCTCCTTTTTTTCAATTGTCTTCCAACATGAAATGTACGTGACAGTCGTATTCTGTTGGAATTTAATTGAATCCCTCGACGTTCCTGGACGCATCGCATTTTACGACCAATGCAGAACTAGTGGAAGCGAGTTGAAAGAGAATATATATAAAAGCGGGCAGTGATGTGCAATCCATTGATCGGGTGCCCACGTTACGCCGGTAGCTGCGATGCCCATGTACTCGTAGCTTCGTAGACCAGTATGTGCAGGCATGATAAGCACGTTAACCCACGCAACCGGAGGGACACACCTCCGTGCTTACGCTCTTGACCGACTAATTTGCCACTTAATTACGGATACTCGTCAACGAGTTTCCATTATTTCGTTTTTTTTCAACCAAACCATCTTTCACATCATTTTAATCTCAATTAAATGAAATAATTGAGAAATCGAACGGATACGAATATTATGGAAATTATTGGGTGGAAAATGATTTTTTGTAGTGTCGTTTGCTTTGGAGCATTGGTGACCCATTTGGGTATATATAGTCTCTATATAAACGGCATATAGTCTATACATAGACTATATATGTCCAATCCCATATATAGTTTATATATAATTTTTTATAACTTAATTTTTTTTACTTGGCGACGGACGACTTTTTAAAATTAAAATTAAAAAAAAAATTTTCAATTAAAAAATGAGACACGAAAGAAAAAAAATAAAACAATCACATCATAAAACACAAGAAATCACGATATCATAAAACAAATTTATAAATCGAAATAGATCGGAAGGAAATGATATTAACGTAACACATGTACCTACAAAATAATTTTAGAAAATAAAAATCAATTTCGTGAAAACGAAGATGAAGATATTTTCAAAAGTCTATGAACATAATTTCATTGTATTTTCGGTTAAATCGAATAAAACAAAGAAATCAAACAAATATCAATATTATGAAAAATAATTTCAGAAAAAATGAATAAATTCCATTGAATCAAAGACTGTGAATATGAGGAAAGAGTGGAAGTTCTTCAATGCTCCCACTGAAATAACAATAATCATCGATTTTCGTCATCAATCGATTAAAAGAAAGAAACAATTAATTGAAAAAAATAATTTAATAAAATTTTGAAATATCGTTATAGCGAAGGAGACAAAGGTCTTTTTTGGAGAAAGCTATGAATAAGACGAAATATTAAAAATTCTCCATTGTTCGCCCATAAATACATAAATGTGCGTGCTTGTAAATCATATAGCTATATTTACGTATGTCTGTACACATGTGTATATGCATATATATATATGGAGTGACTGAAGAAAAGGCGAAGTAAGTCTTGGCTCAAAACACCCACGTGCTAACTGACGGAACAAACAGAATGTGCCCACTGTCTCGTTGTACAACGTACATATTATTACATCAATACTCATCGGTTCGTATCTTCGCGTGTGTACGCTCCACCTCAAAGTACTCGCATCCTGTCGCACAATAAACGATCTTCCGATCGAGTCATTTTTCGTCTTATGTACGTCTTCGATAAACGACACACTAGACCCAGACATAGCACATTAACACCACGAGTGTGAAAAACGTATCTCAATTTCATCCATTTTTCGCACCCATTTTGACGTATATCATGCGGACTACGTAAAAATATGATTTTCGTCGAATTTCGTTATTACTGAGATTATATTTATTGAGATTATCGACGAATTTTTGGTCATACAAAAACTATTGATCTTGTATTAATTAATTTCGTCCTACTCGTCTTTTCGTGTTTGTCTATAATTATTAAAATATTCCCCCATAATTGAAACAAACATATATATTTAAAACTCACGTTAATTTGAATTTTTTAATTAATTATAATTCATGAAAAGATTTTTATTTAGAAAAAATTATGAATTTTCAATGAAATACAGTTATTTATTATTGTTGATTAAAAAAATCAATTCATTTTATTTTCGTGCGATGCAATTAATATAGATCCTTCACATTGTCCATGTCAATGGCAAACAATCGTCAAATTTTTGTTTCCCACAATTTTATGTCCACAAAAAAAAATAATTTTAATAAAATCCTAAACTTTCGCATTGGTGAGATTCTTCAGTTCCCAATTTGGTTGCTCAATGGTGTGACGCGAGTTCTGTAATAGCGATTGCAAATACGTCACGTTTTTTTTTTTTTTTTGCTTCTTGACGTTGCACCGAATCGCTGAAACAAAATGATTCAATGATTCTCCGTTCTATTTATAATCTCATTTTTTTCTTCTTTTTGTTCTTATTTTTTTTTTTTGTTTTTTTTTTTGCTCTCTTGTCCGAATGAGAGTTGGGAACCGTCGGAGGGTGCGGCCAATCGGCCACATTGCTATGAATAGCGCGGGGACCCCACCGAAGTCACTCGGACTCCCAACCGACACCAAAAGTTTTAATGTCACCGATATTGTCGCTCGGATTGCCGGGCCAGACGCACCTTTGCCATTTTTTATTTTTTTTATTTCAGAATTTCCCCGATTATTTTTTCTCCTCTTTCCGATGCCCCCTTTTCGTTTCAAAAATTTGTATTCTTTCAAAATCCACAAAAATTATAATAAAGTCCAGTCAATGCGAAATGTAATATTTTTTTTTGTTTCAGAATTACCTGGATTATTTTTTTCTGCCTTTTTTCGATGCTCCCTTTTCGATCAAATAATTTATATTTTTTTAAAATCCATCAAAATTATAATAAAGTCCAGTCAATGCGAAATCTAATATTTTTTTTGCTTTAGAATTTGCTGGATTATTTTTTTTTGTTTTTTGGTGCCCCCTCTTCCATCCAATAATTTTTATTTTTGAAAAATCCACAAAAATTATAATAAAGTCTAGTTGATGCAAAATTCAATTTTTTTTTACATCCGATATACGATCGCACGATATTGGTTTGCATATTTCATGAATTGCAGATATTCTTTTCCGCAATTTTTATCTGCAGAGCAATATGTGAACTTGCGTTTTTATATACATAGGTATACATAGGTATATATATATATATATATATATATATATATATATATATATATATATATATATATATACACATTTAATCTTCTTCATCGTACACGTGTCGGTTGGAATAGGTTTAATCTCGTTGGCGCGAGATTCAATCCCCCTCGGTATCGTTTATAAATAGAGGTACCCGGAAAACGAATCGCATCCTCTACATTCGCGACAGGCCGCGCTACTACGAGCAATGGCTTCTGTTTTATTTTTTATTTTTATTTTTTTTCAAGAGCTTGCAACCGCCCCTCGTAAATTACAACTATCGCCAAACAAAGTGCCTCAATGGAACCAAACTACAAAAACAAAAGAAATAATAAAAATAAAAACATTCTAACGAGATGAAAGTGACAAAACTTTGATTATTCATTTTTCATAATTTGCTTCGTAAACGATTTTTCATTCTCGAAAATAAGTTTCTCTGAAAACAACTTTTTGGTTCTCGAAATAAATTTTCAATAAAGTACAACTTTTTGTTTTTCAAAATTAATTTTTTTTAAATACAACTTTTTGTTGTTGAATATAATTTTTTTTTGCTTTTTCGTTTCGACGAACATGAAACGAATTGGCGATAATGCGATAATAATGATAACAAATGAAATGAAAATTCAATGAATTTTTCACGTGGTTGCTCGAGTTGGTGGCTGTGTTAGCAAACGTGCAACGCGGGTACATTCGTTCGTAGTGCGAGTCCGTGGTCCAATTAGGCTCATGGACGTCTAGTATCGTGTTTCCAAAGCTCTCAACCGTCGGGCACGGTAATGCGCCGTACCGAAGTACCTCTCGACTGCACATTGCGTCGAGCACCCTGCTACTCACACCTCGACTCAAAAGTTTAAACCACGTTCGACCTAATCGTCGCAACCGCATTGGCCGGCCGCTATATTATTTTTTTTTTCTCAACACAATTAATATTCAAACAACCAGCTGATAATTTTTGCTGTAAAAAAATAAATCATTAACTCGAACGATCGTATGTATAATTTTAAAAAATAGATAAAGTCATCAACAAAGTAAACTGGGTAAACTCACGTGATTGAAAAATTTAACTTTTAATTAAAAAAAAAACACAAAAAAATTGAAAATTTTTTATTTAAACAAAGAAAAAACAAAAAAATTGTGAATCGTTAATTAAAAAAAAAACAACAAAATTGTAAATTGTTAATAAGAAAAAAAAAAAAACAAAAAAAAAATGTAAATGTTGAACTAAAAAAACAAAAACCAAAAATTTTATTTTTCAGAACGAACGATGACGAAAACTTCGACGGGAGACACCGTCACGTCAACGACGACCGGGGAATCCTCGCGTGTTTACGAAAATAATAATTCCGCAAACGACGATAACGAAGACGACGATGAGATTGTCGAAAATGTCAACGACGTCGATCGTGTTTCCGCGTCACGGACAGAATCGAAACCCGTGCAGCGGAAACGACGTCGAACGGAAGGTGCGTGCACGCGAACGGGTATCCCCAGGAAAACGCCTCGATGGACAGGCGACAAAGAAGAAGACGACGATGACGAAGAAGACGATAATGAAGAATACGATAATGAAAAATCATCGGATTGCCCGGCCGACGCGAATGCACGTCCGGACTCGTGTGAAAAAATTGACTCGCACAACGAATCAACGAACATTGACAAAATCGTTTTACGGTCGAACGAGACAACCGGAAACGACGTGAATTTCGTGAAACCGGATGCGACCGAAATGTCGAACGAAGGTCGAAAAAACGTCGACGATAACGACGATAAGAATGAAGATTCGGCGGAGATAAGCGTGGAAGACGAAATGAGGATGGCCGGTGATGGTTTCGTTGAGAATTTCGATGATAAGGCGATGGCGGATGATCGCGAGACACTGACGAGAAAACCGCCGATACATCCGGACGTGCCACGCAGACGCGTCATGGGCTTGGCCGGTGCGAATCGTCGGGACGACTCGTCGAGATTACGCAAAACTATTCAGTGGCTGGAAGAGGGTGCGCGTAAATTGCGCGAGGATCTGGCCGAGGCCAGAGCCGAGCTTCACGAGGAACGACGAGCTTCGAGAATCGCGAGACGGGAAATCGAGGTGGCCGTGAGAGAGGCCAGAGCCATCGAAAGTGCCAAGCATCAACGTGTCATCGCTGAACTCAAGACAAGGTTGGTATTAACTTAACGTATACAAGTCCCATCGGTTTTCAGTGTGTGAACGTGATGGATCTTCGACACATGGACACACACATACACATACACAGTCGTCGTAGACGTTATTATTGAGTATCAATAACAAAATCGAAGAGTTTACTTTTTTTTTCGAGTTCATCATCGTCTGGAGGATTTAAAAATTATTTTATCAACCACCTAGGAATGTTTGTTTTTCATGAATGATTTGTTTTTTTTTTTTTTTTTTGCTGGATTATTATTTCTTGTTTGATTAACATAGATACTGATGTTTGTTTTTTTTTGTGGGGAGATTGATGGACTTATTTGATTGAAGTTTTGAGAAGCATCGTTGATTTTCGAATTGGCAAGTTAATGAAATTCGTCGGAAATAAATTCAAAGGTTCACGATTTTTTGAAACCATAACATTTTTTAAGATTCATCAGATGAACATGCAATCATAGTCGCGCAAAAATTTTCGTTCATAATTTATTTTTTTTTCTTTCTGTGAAATTATTTTTCTCTCTTTTCATTGCATAAATATATATATGCATTATTTTTTCTTCCGCGAGAAGATTGATCGATGGATTACATAAAAAATTCTATCGGTTTCGGTTGCTCCTCAATTATGCCGTGGAAAAGTCTCAACAAGGATACAATTCATATTTTCATATTTTTGGTAACATTGAAATTGATTTTTTTTTACAATAGAACTGTAATAAAATGATTGATGAGTAGAAAAATGTTGATCGCAAGAATCTCAATATTGCTTTCGTATCCGCGCACAATTTCCTTTTCGTCAAGTCAACAACGATGCTTCTTTTTGTCTTGTTTTTTTAACCAAGTCGACGGGATATAACAGTAATGAGATTCATATTGAATTTCCATTCAGATTGTCACAATCACCGTCTCCTTCGACGACGGAGCAAAATTCCGTCATCGCCAAGGCAGAATTGCTGAAGGATGAAAATCACAGGCGCGAAATATCGGCCGCGAAGAAACGTCTTGCCGAGGCGGACGCGATAATACGAAAGCTCAGATCGAATTCTTTGGAATCCGTGATAGGCGGTGGAAGCGGAAAGCGACGCAAAGTCGAGGTTCCATCGATCACGGAACTGAGAAAATTGGACGGTGAAGTCAAGACTCTTCGTGCTGCCAATAAAAAATTGGAAGACAAATTAAACGTGAGTTTCTTTGGATTCAATGAGTTTTTTTTTCATCTTTCAACGATTGCACAGGACAATTGAATGAAATAAAATCCAACGAAGCGGAGACACGGGCTTGATCGTATTTTTTTTGTGATAGTCGGCAGTAACGAGGGTAACTATGAGAAAGTAGTTACGGAAGTGCGTGATCAGACTTCCAATGACAAACACGCTGAAACCATGAAAATAATAGCATTTACTATCGAAATATCTATAATCGAATCTTTCCTGTCTGAACCTAACGTTCTGAGACACTTTGTAGCGTAGAATGTGCTTCGACATGTCGGATATACATTCCCCGCTGTTAACGTGAGCTCCTGAGATTTATTTAGTTCATACTCTAGCGAGTACTTTCACACGCTCGCTCGCGTGAATTAATTTATTACACGGCGCCTGAATCGACCGTTCGACTGTCATTGAGTTACGATTTTGTTCGATCCGATTGTTTGCACATCGATTACGAGACAAAAAAATTAAAATTGTGAATGGATAAACGTTTCGTAAACTATAAATTCCAAGATAATTTGTTGTAAATAATGAAATAGCTTGTTGACACAGATTTAAATTGTTTTATCCACACATGAGATTGAAAAAAAGTGGGACTTGCGTCTCGTCTGTGGTCTGTTTACCGTCAAGCGTCTATTATTATTATTATTATTATTATTATTATTATGGATTTGACATTTCTACTGATTTTAGGGATTATTACAATTGTTGGATATTATTTTTTCGTATAACCTAACTAAAGTTTTATTTTTAAAAAAATGGCTGAGAAAAATTTCAAAATGTAAATTTACATTTTCGTTCCTATTTTCCGAAGAATCTGATGTCAGTGGGTTCTAGAATCGGACATACAATATATATGGAAAGCTATTTCACAGATCGAGTCTGAATGTCTGAAGTAGCGCTGCTTTTTAGCGTCTCCGACGGTTTGACTTTGCTCGGGTCGTGAAACTGTCGGGAAGCTGCAAAACCGAGAACGATCGCCGCCTTCCATTCCTCGTGCACTACGTCCTACACGTATACGCGTTATAAACATAAATCGTCTTTACAACGAAAGGCATTATACGATCGTTCAGCTCGAATCCCTTTCTATTCTGTGTTTCTCGCCATTGTCGACGGTCTTTCGAACTCTTTGAAAACTTTTGTTTTTCTTATCTTCTCGAATGACCGGAAGCAACTTTCGCACGTGGTACCCACACCGTCGATGACTCGCCTCCTGATAAAGCGAAAATAGTTGACAGATATGAGAATGAAACTCAACTAGCCAATAAATCCGACACATACTAAAAAAATTAAATTTCTCAAACCGTTTTTTTTCGCAAATTTATCTTTATGACCGGAAAAAAATTGGCCTGACTCTTGTTTCAGATGGTTTGTAACGAGGCAGAGAAGATTCGAACAATGGAACTGAAAATTCAACACGAGAATCACGAATCGGAGCTCAACGCTCTGAAAAAATCATTGCGAAGCGATACCATAAAAATGGTAAGTTTATTTATCACTCATTTTTCTATGAAATTCTATTCCACAAGCTCAAGCTGATAAAATTGATTCCAAACTATCTAAAACAGTTTTTTTTTTCAATGTTAGTAGTCAAAATAACAAATGTGTTTCGAAAATTAATTCAATCCATTTGTCTTCGTTTCTTTAGTCACTCATTATTTGTAATTTCTAATGACACGTAATTCGTTTTAAATTTCCTACAATCGAAAATGAAACATAATATCGGTAATTCATAGCGACGAAAGTTCAACAGACTTTGTGGCATCTTCAGCAACGAAAAAAAAAACAAAAAACATAATAGAAAAAAAATAATGATCTGAGTAGTCATTCTCGAGGGTGGAGACGGTGCTCAGGCTTCTATGATTCTCACTTTCACTCAAAAAAAAGAATAGCAAAAAGAAAAAAAAAGAAAAAAAAATTGTTAGAGTGGAATGGGACTAGTGGAATTCCCTGGGACGTGTGCCCCGAAGGGTTGTCCGGTCGGGGATCCGAGGTTGGCACGCGATACTCCCACAGCCGGGGTCCGAAGGGGCCCCGTGCGAATCGAGCGTGAATAGAAGCACCAAAGGGAAAAAAAAACAAAGAAGATTGGTAGCAACGGTCTCGGTGAGGTTGGTTATTAAAAATTGGGGCCCGTGGGGCATCCTCAGCGTCTGGGATCGTAACTGACCGTGCTCGACCGATCTTTCCCTTCGTTGTCTCTCGCTGCTGCAAACGAAAGCGAAAACATCTCGCAACTTCCGGTCGATTTTTCATCCGCCATGGGAGCCACCCCACCCCCCCCCCCCTCACTCCTCGGACGAGCAAAAAAATACATCGCATGCCACTGGGCATTTGTTCGTGAACAACCGAGAACCCTGTTATTACGTCAAATATCTTCCCACACTATTTTTAGCGTTTATGCTCGGCCGTGCTCTAATTTTCCTAATCTATACTCATCCCAAACTACTTGTTGCTTTTTTGTTTTCATCGAATTTCTGACTTGCATTTTTTTTTCTGTCTTTTCAAATTTTCGAATTGTATAGAAAAAACTTTCTTGTTTTCTTCAAATTTCTGAATTATTAGTATTTTTTTTTCAATTTCCGGATTAAATAAACATATTTTTTGTTTTCTTCAAATTTCTGAATTGAATGAAAAACTATTTTGTTTTTCTTCAAATTTATGACTCAAATTTTTTTTTTCTCAAATTTTCGGATTATATTAAAAACTTTTTTCTTTTTTTATATTTTTTCACTCAGTTTTTTTTTCTTTTCATGTGATATCAATATTCGATTTTGAAAACAAAAAAGGTTTCTTTTGTTCTATATTGGAAGCGTCATTTTTTTTGTTTTGTTTGATAAAATATATTTGAAACGAAATGTTTTATCCAACTTGATCGAATTTTCATGGGATTTGAAATATTTCGAACCGAATAATTCATAGTCGAGGAAAATGAGCGATAGATAAGGAGAAGATAAAGCTCGAAGCTGTTGGGTTTGCGCGAGGTCGGAATATCAAACAGCCCGAGCTGCATTGCGGTTATGGAGGACAGAAGCTGTGGTCCGCATGTTACGACGCCCGAGAGCGGGCCCCGTCTTTATGCCGAGTTAGCGTTCCAACTTCAACTCCGGGTTTTGCTCCGGGACTCACGTGTATATTCCCACGCCGGCAAGAAACTCGTTTGACCGCCGCCCAAATTCACACGCTCGAACGAGCAAATCTACGACCGACTTGCCAAGTTCATCGAGCTCACGGGTTGTTCTCGTAGTTCGTGCGACGATTTTTCGTCTCCGCGTTCCTTGTTTCATCGTGCGCGGGACAATTCCACTTTTTTCCACGTTATTGCGTCAATTTCGCGTCCCACGATTCTTTGAGCAAATTTTTACACAAAAAAAAAACATTCAAATCAAATTCAAATTGTTTCGACGATTTTATTGGCAATGCGTGAAACAACTTCGAAACGTTTTAAAAATTGTTTCTTCACCTCAAAAGGAAATGTTTATGTATCTCACAAAATTATTCGTATGTTATTATTTGATAGATAAATCATTTAATTTTTTTTTATTCGTTTTTATTTCGAATTAATAGTTGATTGATAATTTTTAAGTTTGGAGAAAAAAAGAAGGCAAATCGTAACATTTTAGTTAATATCAATTATTCAAATTGGTCGTCGTTAATTAATTAATGGATTAAGAAATTATGAATAATGTTATAGAGATCAAATGTCATTGATAAGTTTCGCTTTCTCACGGAGAAAGCTATGGGACGATCCAAAAAAAAAAATTTCGAAATTTCAAACTCTGCAAATTCAAAAATATTTCACGAAACACGCCAAAATTATTCGACATGCATGAAATCACGTTTATCTTTATTTTTTACTAAATTTGGTAAATATCAAACCACACGTTCCAATTTTAGAAAACATTAATTTTTTATATGCGTTCGCGATTCTTTTTATGCGACCAAAAAGTTACAACATAATTTACCATAAAACCGTACAATAACAAAATCCCCATAGACGAATTTCGTGCACTACCTAAGATTCTAAGGAAGCAAATTCCAAGTTTCAACTTGCAGCTTTTCGAATGCAATTTGTCCAATATCGAGAGCGTGTGAATAAGTTTTACAAAAATTTTCGTCGTTCCATCAACTCGATTCAACCGATTGCGATAACATTCCCGACCGGTTGCGAGTTATAAATTCGACACAATTATGTCGGATATAATCATATTTGATCGGCAAAAGAACAATGGTGGCAATTATAATGGAGCTGTCGGTCGCGTTGCGAGCTTGTGGAATTTAGACCGGGTGCGTGGTGCGGATTGGTAACACACCGTGTTGCGTATGTGTGTGTGTTTTATGGTGTATTGCACGGTGGGTCGGTAGACCGTAAAACACCCACATGGGAGAAGGATTAATAAATTTTTGAAACAAACGTATTATATCCGCCGATAGAGCGGAAAAGAAAGCGACAATGAAAGAGAGAGAGAGAAAGAGCATAACACAAGTTCGGTCTGTGTTGCACCGCTCGAATAATATGTGACCGGTGGCTCAAGGATAACGCCCGTGTGCAACGCCCCCTCCCGTTCGTTGATAACGATCTCGCCGTCCCGCATAACGAATCGACTCGTATTAACGCGGGTAACGATCGATTAATCGAACTTGACGATTATTCATTGTAAATTCCATTGCAAAAACGAACCGACCCTGTTTGCCATTCTCCCCCCGATTCGAGTTTTCATCGTCGCAAATACCTCCATTGATTATCATTGTTATCGCTATTTCTGACTGTCGTTACAATCATGAAGAATAATTGTGGATTAAAAAAAAAGTATTTAGTTTCTTTAAAAATAAAATTAAGTAATATAAAATATTTTGTTGATATTTCGATTAGCTTTCGATATTTTATTGCGATTATTGATTTTGGTATTTTTTATTCTTTTATCGATGTAGTATGGACCAAGACCAAATTATTATTATACAAAAATTTCGAAGGAAATTGAATAAAAAGAAAAAGGGATGAAATGAGAGTCAAATATATGTGTAAGCCAAATCGTAAACTTTAACTGACAGCTGCCAAAATATATAATAAATATGAATAAAAAAATCTGACAAAAATCAGAAATTTGTTCTTTAATATGAGCTGTGTGAATATAATAAAAATCATAAAAATTCCAGATGGTGAAGCCCAAATTTGTCCAATAATCGGCGTTTTGGCTCATATATATTATATTGTACTCATAGCCAAATAAAAAATGTTGTATAATATTTATAACAAAGATAATGCGATCTTGATGATTGATAAATCAATAAAACATAAAAGTTTCAAAATAATATCGAAAATTAATTACAATATTAAGTAATTAGAACATTTCATATTTTCGTGAGCAATTTTTCGAGCAAATGGATAATCCTTGTATGCGTATAATACACACGAGCCCATAGTGTCATTAGTCGACGACACTTTCGCGACATCCGGTTGTGTAATCCACGAATGGACTTCTCCCCCTCGTGGTTTTCCTTCTCTCTCGCACGAATCGCACAACGACGACTCGAGCGAACGAAAAAATAAAGGACAAGCGAGATTCTGCGCTCGCGGCGAACGATCGCAGCCGGCACATTTGCCGGGCCTGCGGGTACGATTGATCGTTCGATTGAGGTTTCATGTTATCCTGGAAATGCCGGAGTGATGCACGACGTTGCTGAAATCGACGCTACGAGACATTATCCGGGCGCGAGTATCTGTACAAGTGTACGGCGATGAAAATTTTCTATTTAGTAACTATCTAACTAGCTTTTGCCCGCGGCTTTGCTCGCGCGGACTCGAGATTTTGTACTATTTTCCTTTTTTTTCTACAAAAAAAAAACATTATTTCATCACCCAAACTCTACTAAACATAATTTAAATGCTGATCCGTTAACTCAATAATTAATTTATCAATTTACTGGTCATTTCGGAAAAAAAATCGACGACTTTGACTTGTTTATTATTACTCGAAATAATTAAAAAGTGTTACAAATTGCTGTCACCTCATTTTCATTGAAATTATTGATTTTGATGAGAAGGAGAAAGAAAAGACATTTATTTTAAAAAGAAAAAGATAGTCGACTGTCGAATCCGTTGCAATTGTCAGACTCGACGATAATACATCTGAAACCCGAGTGATATTGGCACATAGATTGAGAAATTTCACGTCAATGACAAAGAAATCGTTCGTGCAAAATGCTACGTTCGCTTTTTTCGTTTATTCCTCTCTCTCTCTCTCTCTCTCTCTCTCACTCACTCACTCACTCTCTCTCTCTCGTACGTGATCGTGTGTAAGAAACGACCGAATCGACAACACGTGCACCCGTGCTAATCGCACTGCGTTGAATCTACAGTTATAAGGCATCGACGTTCCACAGAGCTCGAGGCTGTATCTAGTTGAATCGATCTCTCGAAAGCGAGAGTACAGTGACACACATATTGCGCTGTCGCCTCGGATTTCGCGTGTTACAAATTCGCATGGTGTACCAATCGACTTCTATATATATTCATAAACCATTCCATAACGAAGACATTTAAAAAAAAAACCAATTCTGCATTCCACTCGATATAAATAAAAAACCTAGATCAATAATAAATTATCTGAACAAAAGTTTCGTTGATCGTGTAATCATTGTAGTTCAGTAGCAAAAATATGCAGTAGTCCGATAAATCGATAGTCAGAGCCGCCGAATCAATTAGTTAAATTTTGTTTGAAAATACGAACCAGTCGAATAATCTTAAAGTATATTTATTATAAAATAGAAAAAAAAGGAACAACCTCGTAAATAGTTTCTCACAAATCGCGCTAAACTCGTTTATCCACACGCACCGATGGTTGGTGGTGGTATCGCGGTGTAATAGAGACGAGAAACACGAAAGTGAGAGTGACAAGCGTAACCATATCGGCAACGGGTTCTGGTTCTGCTGATAAGAGTGATATTCGCGTGGCGATGGAGCGAGAAGGGAACACACGATGCGGGCACGAAGTCACACTTACGAATTGACAATCCGAGAAACGCAGAGAGAGAGAGAGAGAGAGAGAGAGAGAGAGAAAGAACATGGCGGCAATGAGACGGCATGAGAAAAACGTAACGCCCGGAGACTGTGGATTCGAGTCGGCGAAGCCTTTCTCCGGGCGTGTATCGCTTGCGGTATCGATTGATTAATAATTCGTATTATCACGTGAAAGTTTGAGATCCCTTTTCCCCACATCGCCGTATCGTTGATCGAATAAGGCCGAAAAAATTTATCGTGTATATCAACTTACAATTTGTCAATTTCGAATTTTCAACATGACGGTTATTTTTATTTATTCATTGGAATAGTAATTTGTTTTTATTTCGTCTAATTTCGTTTTTTTTTTGCGATTATCTTGGAACACTTTCTGCTTTTCTTTTTGTCCTGTGCTATTTTCTAAAACGCAATGTTCATCTTTAATTTTCCAAAATGCAATATTTATTTTTATTTTTTTTTCTAAATGCAATATTTATTATTAACAATCGAATACTCGATTGTACAAAAATGTATCGTTTCAGATGGACGAGATACGAAACAAAGATCGGGAAATCGAGAAATTGGGAAGATTGGCCCGAGAGAACCGGAAGTCACGTGCGAAACACGACGATACGGTAAGTGCGATTTATTTTTTATTATTTTTTTTCATTTTCTTTTCTCGTCTCCACTTTTCGGTTTTCGAACAACTTTTTCTTTTCCCATACGAGCGTGGAATAATTCGTTAAACGTCGAGAGGCCCGGGTGAGGGAGCGAGAGAGAGGAAGAGAGGCCTCGAGCCAAGTCTTCGGAGTGGCCGAGCGTTTTCGCGAAGGCTCTCTTGATAAAAACGAGTGCACCGAGCGAGCCACTCTTTCACAAGTGTGTACTTAAAAATTATCGCTTTGACTCGATTCCTTTTTTTTTCTTCTTCGTTTTTTTTTCCACCTCGGTAGGTCACGAGAATTATAATTTTATAATCGAGATAATCGTTGGGATGCCAATCAGTGCTTGACATAACTCAGACACGCGTGATGAAACGAAGAGAAAGAAAAATTTGAACGAATGGAAAAAAAATAACAGAGATCAAAAATTTCGAAAGCATATAAAAAAAAAAATTAGGAAAAAATACGCATAGCCGTCCGTTATCTCGAGTCGCCGGGATAGTAGACGGGATCGGGGCGTGCAAATTCCGCAGATAACTGCATCCCAATGTTTGCAACACTCCTTCGATCCTGGCCGCGAGCTTAGACGATGAGTGTGTGCCTCGATCCAGGTGCCGATGTAAACCCATTAAATTTATGATGATCCCCACAACCTTCGCTAATGAACCGAGAAGTACTTACGAAACATCAATCCCAACCACGAATACCATTTCTCGTTCTCAATTGATCATCAACCACACCTTGATTGAAATTCCAAATCACATTTTCAATTGAAGAATCAAATAAACCAAAAAAAAAAAAAAACAGCAACCATAACAATAAACACAAATTCTTCAAAACCATTTAACGCATTTAGCGAAAGAGAACAGAAAAAAAATGCGTACCGCCCGAGGAAAGTGACTTCAGTGAGAATCCGAACGTTCGTTCCGGTTGACGACCATCGTAAGTCTTCATACTCTGAAAAATCTTTCACGTTCTCGTGAAAGCTTCTTGTCGTCGTGCTAAACGCGCGAAGAATGAGAGTGTGTACTTAAGCCGTTATCGGTGCCGGGTGGCGATAAGACGAAACGCCATGGCGTCTAGCTATCGACATCACTCTCACCGAAACGTCCCCGGACTTGTGGTTCGGTAATTTATGACCCGCAGGTACTGAGTACACAGTCGCCGGACAGATGGACGCGGTCAATTTGTTCAACCGTTCCTTCGATGTTCGACCGAACGACTCGCAATGGAATTTATTCTCATTCGCGTCGACGTTTGAGACATTGGGCAACGTTGAGTACCGGTATTTGCGCATGAATTAATTATTGTGGCTTTGAATACCGGGCTGAAAACCACGCCCGTCTGCTTCCTGAAATGGGGGACACAAGTGGTTGATCGTATGTCACGGTAATTGGAGTTAATTCTACTGAGTACCGGTATTCAGAGCGAATTATAAAAGTATATACGGAAACACGGAATTCACAGATAAGCATTCAATATTCTCGTGAGAACGCATGAGGTAATAAAAAAAAAAATTGTTAGGGTACCGGATACATCTACTGGATACCGTATTTATTCAAACGAGATGATGTAATGGTCGGTGTAGATGATGATACGCAGCAATGTTGGTAGTGTTTTTCATAGTGCGTACGTTGGACAGCCTGGGAAAATTATGGACTCGGTACTGAGTTTTATGAAGAGGTTATACCGTGTGTTGGAGATAGACATCAAGTACTGGGTACTGGGTACTGACCACTCAGGGTCTCGATGTCTACATAGGTGGCCAAAAGCCCGGACTTGGCATACCGTTTTTCAAATGTTCTTGCTGATGGTCTCTCTCTCTTTCTCTTTCTTTTTCTTTCTCTTTCTCGCTCCTCCCTTGAATACAGGTTGGTCTATCGGCTGCGCCGGTGGCCGCCGAGACCGTGGCGGGGACATCGCGGCTCAGGTTCTAACAATCTGGTTGCGGTCTCTCGTTCTTCTGCTGCAACGATATTTTTTTTTCTCTTAAAAGCCGAAGCACAACCCCGATACCGCCGGAGAATATTATTGATGTTCGCTTTCACACGAGACTCCATGTCGTCGTCATTACTCCCGCCCGTGAAGATTGTGAGCTTAGCTTTTGTGCGAGTGCAATCGTGCGCTCGTGAGTCCGTGCATCTTGAAAGTAGTAAGTGCCTTGTTGTACTCAATAAGACTCTTCCGTTGTGACTCGTATCATTGTATTCCTCATCTCTTTGATTTCTTTGCGAAATCAAGAAAATGATAAATTTAACTATCCAACAATTCAACAATTCAACAATTCAACCATTCACCAATTCAACAATTCAATAATTCAATAATTCAACAATTCAATAATTCAATAATTCAATAATTCAACAATTAAAAAAATTCAATAATTCAATAATTCAATAATTCAATAATTCAATAATTCAATAATTCAATAATTCAATAATTCAATAATTCAATAATTCAATAATTCAATATTTCAACAATTCAACAATTCAACAATTCAACAATTCAACAATTCAACAATTCAACAATTCAACAATTCAACAATTCAACAATTCAACAATTCAACAATTCAACAATTCAACAATTCAACAATTCAACAATTCAACAATTCAACAATTCAACAATTCAATATAAAACTCGTTGATATCCAAATAGCCATCCGACGAATTTGTTTTTTTTTTTTTTTATTTCAATCGACCCGGGTGAAAACTAGTTCACCCGATGCTTTCGAAAATTGTGGCGTTCCCGTAAAGATTGGAAAATAGTTGTTTTCACTCGCGTGCCGGAACATCGTTCGGCCAATCGTCCGGTCAGTATGCACGAACGTGAAACTCGTAATAAGAGTCGTCCCGTTCGTGATATCACGGCCGCCAACGCCGAGACTTTACGAAAGCGAGACACATGGACGAAGCACTTCGGTGTGGCCGAATTCTTTCGACAATATAATCGTTACCGCCGGGGGGATCCTCAACGACGAGAGTACGTGGAAGCGCGTTTAATCGACCGCGCGACTACTTCAGCTCGCACAGGCTAACCGAAAAATTCATCGGGTTGTATCTTTATTGAGTCGGTTGTGCCGACGACGGGGCTCGTGCCCGGCGACACTTTATGGCTCGCTCGGACACACATTTTTTTTTGTCTTCTTCCAAATCTCGTAGCCGCGCGGACCCGTGGAATTCGTTGAGTACTCTTTTATCTCGGCAACCGTTTCCGGATTTCGGAGTACTTTGATTGGCCGGTAACCGTCGAAGATAACGCGACTACCAATATATATGACCGTGAACAGATTGGTGGCAACTCATTTCTTTCTGCTGCAACAATATTTTTATTATTGTATATGGAACATGGAGTTTGTTATTTTATGGATTTAAAAACATTAAAAAACAATGAGGAGCAGTTGCTTGCTCGTGATCGATTTTTTTTGGGAAATTGTGGGAAAAAACATTTTTTTAATAATGCTTATAACATATGAATAATTAAAAAAATAAATATGAATTGTTCGAAGTTGACCCTAAAATCGAGTGAGCAATGAAATTAGATTCTCGTGAATAATTTTGGTATTTCGGTATACAATCATTTTTGTTTTTTGACGTAACAAGGTTTGCTTTGTCGTTTGGTTATTATTCGTGGCTGTGCGTGAACCGAAAAGCATTTAGTGACGCTCGACTGCATGAACGAAGGGCATCCTCCTTACGGTCCCGATTGGTACAAGTATACGAACCGAAGTCGGAGACGCGCGTCGCTCGCTTGCCGTGACTACTGGTAAGAAACAAAACGAAGGGAGACTGCATAACAGACCTTGGCTTTTGTCGTTGACTCCAAAGCATTCCATAATACACAAACGCGGTCGAAAACTCGCCATTTTCAATTTTTCTTTTTTTTCTCATACGAAACAAACACATAGAAAAAATCTCATTCAATACCAAAGAAAATTGTTTAATTATTTATTTCTAAAAAAAAAGAACACAGATTTTATTTCGCTTCATTCGCGTTGCACCGATTTTTCGTTTTTCGACAAAATGTTCATGAGATTTTTTTTCTCTCATTCACATTGCGAATGTCTCCGACATTTGTGAGGTTGAAGCAGGTTCGGAAATAAAATTACAAAGTAATTCATGGTTATATTCTTACGAATCGTGAGAGCGATGCACGAGGTCTTAGGCATCAGGATACGAAGCCTCTGCGGAGTACACGGGTTTGTGATGCAAGTCCCCCCAGCCCTGAGACCTCTGTAATCGACTTGCAATTTAATTGTCTAGCCCGTGCCACCCGTTTTTCTTTTTTTTTTCTTCTTATTCCCCTCGCGCGTCTCGAAGCCTCTCATACGATGTGAAGGTGAGTCCGTATTATTCTCGTGAGCGTCGCGCGAGTTCGAGTTGCCGTACACAGATAAACCGTTATAAAAGTAATAGATATAAAATGAAGTAAAAGAGTTCGCGAGTCTTCGAGACGCCGGATAAAAGGGTACGAGAGTCAGCGTGGCTTATGTGTGTGAGAAACTATACACACACGCACATACACACACAAACACGTGATTAAATTATTCCGTTCGACATTCAGTTATCGCACAATACGTAAATAAAAAATTCAAGAAAAATTTATCCTGTAAAATACAATTGAAAAACGAGTTATTGTTCCGCTAGATAGAAAATTAATTCCGATTAACCTTTTTTTTCACATATCAATGAAGTGTAACATAACTTGAGCTCTATGTTATGAGTTGGCTATTTGTGTAGTAGTTGTGTATTTCTCGGTCTTAGTGAGAATCCCTCCAGCTAATCGAACCCCAATTTTCCACAAGTATGGAATATTATTCAGCCGTGATATCCAAGTAAAACAGCGCTAGAATAGTCAAAAACTGTGTTCTAACTTAAAAATGATAAGCTTTATAAAAAATAACCCTACAAAATTTGTTACTTCAGACATGACAACATTTTTGGTGGAAAGAAAGAAGCATGATTGTAATTAAAAAAAAAATGTCATCCAACTTAACATTCCATTTTGAATTTTGGATCGAACATTTTTTATTATTTTGAATGTACTCCTTTGAACCATTGTAGTCGCATTATATTCAATACTTGACGAAAAACGAAAATGGAAAGGATTTCGAAAAATCGAATTAAAAGTTTCTACTTGCATCCTTTTTCATGGTCATACGTTATCGAAGGATCTTGAAAATTAAATTTTTTGAATATTTTTCGATTTCTCAATGAGGTTTAATGATGATAAAATTGTTTATAAATAAATAATGACGATGATGATCGACGAAGCCGTGTCAGTGTGCGTTGTGAGCCGTGTGCGTCGGCGTACGCCGTGTCGATTAACGCAGCGTGTGCGTGCCCGTGAGAGACCGGGTCTCGCGCGTTAGCGGTATACTATTATTCTCGTCCATGAGACTCCCGAGCCCAAAGGCGCGGGTTCGGAACGTTGAAAAAAAAAGTAAGAGAGAAAAAAAGGATGTGTGGGCCCCCGCGGTGCTCGTTGCTGCTGCTGCTGCTGCTGCTGCTGCTGCCGTCGCATCGCAGGTTGTGGAAGGCCGGACTCCTCGGACCTCAGTCTTGTCTAGACGTCGGTCGAGTGCGCACACTCCGGTGCAAGCCTTTCACGCGCGGGGTTTGCTTACAAAACCAAACTCGCTTATAATCGCGCACCTGACAGTTAATCGAACAGCTCAACCGGCATTTCATCGTATTTGCTCTTGAATTTTATTTTTTTTAATTTAAATTTATTTTCTTCATCGTTTAGAATTTTTAAATTGATAATTAATAACAAAAAAAAATTGTCGGTTAATGAAAAAAATAACATAAATAACGTTGCTTTGAGTTGATGGTTTTGGACTGGACGTTTTATTAGTGGTGGTTCGTTATATGTGTCGTCAAAGTCAGGCCCCATCTGATGGGATTCGCATGGAACGAGGTAGGAATTAATTATCGAATGAAGAAAGATTTTAGTTTTTTTTTTCAAATTCAATTTTTATCGTCCAAGTGATTGACTGTCATTTTTATTTTTTTATATAGATATATTTATTTTGTTAATTCGTTTCACCTCGGTGGTTGAGTGTGAATATTTATGACGAATGATTGTGCAAGCTCTGTGAATCATATAAAAAAAAATGATTTATCGATCCTCGTGTACGACGTGGAGAAAGGAAAAGTCGGTAAAATGTTGCACAGCGAAATTTTTTTTTTCCGAAAATTACTTATTTATTTAAACAAATTTCATTATTCTTCTACATTTCGTTTATGTAATTCGTGGCAATTACGATGTTCGAAGCACGAGGTAGGTGCCGTCCTCCCCGATCAATTAACATTTTAATTGCACACCCGTGACTGCGGCTATACCCGGCTGCATCATCATCTATCGATTAACATTAATTATAATTAGCGATTATGGCAGCTCCCAATTATCCACGGACTAACCCATTGCCGGAAAAAATTTTGCTCACGCTTCCGCCATTCACCTCTGGCTCTTATTCCACAATCGACGATGTAACGCAATCAATTTTCAAAAAATATGTTATCACGTTATTTCAAATATCATTTTTGCTTTTATCATAAAAAAATTTTAAAAAAGAAAAAAGAACAGAAAATCACGATAGAGTTTTTTTTATACTCGAATTTAACTTCCTACAATTTTTTCCTTTTTCATTTTTCTCTCACCTATTTTTTATCTAAATTCAAGAGCTTTATTTGTTGCCTCGATTTTATCCGAAATAAAAAAAATGTTCGTGCAAAAAAAAAAATTGTAGAACTTGAAATTTATTTTTTCTAATTTTTTTTACCCAATAAAACGCACTAATGCAGTGTCTCGTTGATAGCTTATCAGGAAACAGACGAGACTCTGTTGACGTTGAAGATGCCATCGATTATATATATATATATTTTTTTTGTTTTTTCTTTTTCAAATATTATTCTTCGTTTTTTTATAAGGAAGTCGATCGATGCATCTGCGTCATGCTCTACATAACATAACTAGTCTTCTATATTCACGACCCCGAGAGCGATTATCTGCAATACAGAACGGGTGTGAGGTGGTGTTAAGCCCATTTTCCACGAGGTAGAGCGACCATCGCTAGGCAGGATCACTCGACTCGTCAGGCCCGCGCTCGACCTCCTTCCGAATGACCTTTGGTACCGGATCGAGACTGGCACGCGTAATCTCCACGTACCCAGCCCATTCGTTTCTCCCAACTTATCCGGTTATTCGTTTATTCCGGCTCTATTCTTCGATGCAATTGCCACTTGTCTAACCACGTACTTTCATTATCTACTTAAGTTTCACAGAACGTGGCTCACAGACAGATCGATTTATTTTCATCCAACCGATTAGCCCTGGAACTTCACGTAACCAAAAGTAAACGTTACTGTGGGGTTACACTAACCCCAATACCTTGAGAGAATGCTATAGCTGTGATTATCATCGCCTTGGCATGTTTTTATTGTTAACTGTGCGTAAAAATACTGAATCGATGATGCCCTTGATTCAATGAACACAAAAAAATATTATTCCGAGTTATTTGTCATTTGATTTGGGGTTTGGGAAACCCCTGAGTGGGGTCCTGGGGCTGGACTCGACTTCGATCTCGTCGATGGAAGATTTTTTCGATATTTATTCGTCGATTGAATCGAACATTGAATTACAGAATTGTTTTTTTTTTTTACTTTTCTATTTATGATACGAAAAAATTATTTGGAGACTTTGTTTATTTTTGATTTTTACTTTTCTCGATTTTGAGGAGATAAATTCATGACGACGAGTTTGTGGCGATACTGGCGAATACCGGTGAGACTAGTTTATCTGAACCGACAGTCCAGACGGCGGCAATTTGAGACAGACCGGGGCCGGTTGCTTTCCACGAGCTTGCATAACAGATTAGACCGGTCGTAAAGTGGACCTCATTGTAGGACACACGTTCGTCTGTTTCACCACAACGACGTGACAATGTCTCTCGAATCGACGTGTTTTACACGAATTCACAAAATTTAATCGTCGTCAAGAACGCGATTAATTATTTTACGATCTATACTAAAGTCTGCGAAGCTATATACATTTGAAAAAATAAATTTGCACTCACCATAAGTTGCCCGCACATAAAGACCCTGAAAATATTCAAATCCCATCAACATGGATTTTAATTCAATTTTTTCGAACAAATTATTAATAAAAATCAACGATAGAATTTTTTTTTCAATTTTTTCGTCGGTCAGAAGTTGATTAAATAATTTTAAAAAAAGGTTAGAAAAAAAACGAGTTTTTAATTGAAATCGTGAAATAATATTTACTTTTCTATAATCAACCGGGACGATATACAAGTGGAACGAATGAAAAGAGTCTTCTTCACGGTTATGAGATTTCTATTCCGAAAGAAGACGAAAAAAGAAAGAGGAAGATGATGGAAAGAAATAAAATAAAAAAAATAAAACGGCAACTTTCATTTCGAGTTCCGTTCGCCTTGGGCGATAATTCTCTTTACGATCGTCCCCGCGGGATTGACAAAAAGAGGAAAGCGATCGACCGTACGGGGCGTTGAAACGCGTGGCTTCCGTATCGTAAACCCGATGATCGTAAAAAAAAAAAAAATAAGCAACCCGAGCCACACGTGAATTTACATAGCGATGGGACTCACGAATTCGGAAGATTGTCGCGTAATCCGATCTTGACTTTTTTAAATTAGGATGAAATCGAGTGAAGTTGCATACGTTTTTTATTGTATTTGTTTTTAAATGGCTACAGAAATTATATAAAAGTGAATTTAATAAAAGCAAGTGACCAAAGTGTTCATACAAGTCTTTAACAATCGATTAGTGCAATTAATTCCCCCCAAAAAAAAAAAAAAATGTTAACAAGCTTGCGATTTCAATTTTACAGAAAAGTGTAAAATCAAGGTTATCCAAATTGTCCGGGATGGATGGCAAATACTTATAAATTTGAATGAAACCAATATTTCATGATTTCAATAAATGAAAATTGTGACTTTATTTCACGAAAAAAATGTATTCATTCCATTAAAACTCATATTTATCAAGTTTTTCGAAATTTTCTAACTTTTTTTTGGAATAACAAAATTTCTACATCCCGAAAAAATTTTAATATTCATAAAAAGTTGAAAAACGTTTGAATTTCCATTTTGGGTGTGAAAGTTTCTCACGAAAATTTTTTCTTTTTCTTTTTACTAGCATAACAGCTCGTAGTCGTCGATGAGTCTTGATTTTTATTTTTAAGGAACATTTTTTCTTTCAACTCGCACCGAAGTTGGCTGAGGTTCGTGGTGGGACGTGACGGAGCGGTCGATAGTCCCGATCGATGCGCGTGCCAGTCGATCCGTTGCAAGCTCGCACGTGATGACGAGATTCCTTCTCGAATTGTCCGTCGCTCCGTGTCGAGAACGCAGAAGAAGACTGCTGTGACGAATGAGAAAGGCCTAGCCTTCCGGCGACACTTCTATCCATAGACCATTGTTCATCCAACCTTTCGGTACAACTTAATTACAAATGTCTTACCACGATGTTCAAAAATACAAGTTTGAAATTAAAAAAAAAGAAAATCTATGTGAAAAGTCCTGTCTAAGCGTTTACAGCTTTTTGAAAATTAAATCGTTTTAATATCTTGCAATTATAATTGATTTTGTTATCCCGAATGTTATTTTGTTCGAGCCAAACTTCAATTATTAATTCATCAGCCCAAGTAAAAAAAAATTATATATATACTATATATGGGACTAGGTATATATATAGTCCATATATGCCGAGTTCCATATATATAGTTCATATATAGCTTTTTCTCCAGGGCGTCCTGCTTTTTTTTTCTTTCGCTAGAAAGTAAAAGTGGCAATTGAAAAAATAAATAAATTGAAAAAAAAAAATTGTTTTCCGGAAGTGAGAGTAGCCCTTCGATGTGGGAAACTCGTTGGGAGGTCTCACCGTGGGAAGATGAGCGAAACCTCGAACCTTCCGTCCGATAAAAACGAAATCTTCATTCCTCAACATAAAAAAATCTAAATCTGTAATATCAGGATGCTTGAAACAATCTCAAACTATTAACAGTCTGAAAATAATATTGAGATAAAAAAAATGAAGTCTGGTGGAAAAAAAAGTTTAATCCACGAAGACGCTAAAATTGAGCAACGTACTTTCTCATCCGGTGGGATTCCGACACCGTGGATCGATTCGAAAAAGTCGGAAAGCCGGTGTTCAATGTTACAATCAGCGATGTTTCCATTAATTTTTTTCGATACTTGACTCACAGACGCGTCTCTTGACTCGTCGTATATATATATATATAGATTAACGTCTGACCACGTGGCGCAGATGGACGTAACTACTTGCAACGAAAGTCCTCGATGTATCAGGATGTATCAACATCCGATCATGAATGACTGCTTCCGGTTAACTAATCGCATGAGGCAACACTTAATGGTTCACAAAAATCAATTATAAAACCAATAACTCATTAATTTATCCAGCGAAGCCAATTTCCATCACACTCTCGATATCCACGCCATCTGCTGTCAAATGCACCGTACTAATGAACCCAATAAAATGTATCTGGTCCATTCTCATTACGGCCATCTGAATGATATTTAAATTTTCCAAAATACTTATTTAAAATCAGGAAATATAGACGTTTGATCATAACCGAAGTTTTCCACTGGCAAACATTTTCCAGCTGAATTATCTGAAAGAAAGGTATGAATGAAAAATAGAGTTTTGAAATTGGATGCTATGTTCGATCGCTAACCACAGTCCGACCAACCATGGTCACGTGTGCGAATGGAAAATAAGGATAATCAGTGCAAGGTACTTATCCCCGTCTCCCGGACTTGATCTACATGCTGACATATCGTAACTTTATTACACGCATCAGTAGAGACTCTTTGCACTGTTTCTTATTTTTTTTTCTTTCATGCTCTTGACCTGAACATCGTGGGAACATTTTTCAATGTTGACAGAGAGCCCCACACTATTTCACACATGTATACACGTTGCTCAACAAACAACAGGATACGATGCATACCGCAATCTAATCGATGCAACAGACGCTTTTAAAGCACATTACTTTACAGCAATTTTCTTTTTTCGTCCCCTCGTTGTCAATCAAAATGCAACATTTTTTTCCCACGAATATTAATCAGGCCAACTTCACGGTATTTATGCAATAAAAGTACCATTTTTCAACACTTTTTTGTCCATTTAAACGTACCACTTTCATTTTTTGACATCGACCAAAAGTCTTGGGTTCAAACTTCAAAATAAATACACTTTTTTAAAAGTCTGTTGAAGCTCTATTTTTTTCTCAAAAATATAACATCTCAAGAGTAAAACGGCCTAAGATTTTTCACCACATAACAAAAATTGAATTTTTCACGAATTTTTTTGTAGAAAAAGTTAGATTTCGTGAAATTTTTTTTTTATCGTGTTTTGACTACTCAAAAATCCTAAATAGATGACAACAACTAATAAGTTATTTAGAAAACCGGTTGAATCGAAGTTTGGCGCAAGATTTGAGTCGATACATTGAGAAGAACGCACATGGGTTCGATTTTTGTGAGTGGGGTTAGCTGGACCCCGTGTGACCGATATTTGGCGTTGTGACCTCAATGCATTAAAAAAACCGTAAAAATTTGAGTCGGAAACTGCACTGGCAAATAGCTTCGCAACCCAGGACCGACATTTGAATGCATTCCTTCTTCCTACTATTAATTACAATTCTCCATCGAGCAATATACCTCAAATCTCGTGAGAAAATTCGTTTTTCTGCGAACAGTCCGAACAAACGAAACGTTCGAAACAGCGAGAGGAATTATGTGTGGCTGGAAGAGAGGTTGCATCCAGTGACGACCCAATTACGTGCGAGTAATGACTAATTAGTAATTACGTCGTTGAAGCAGTTCATCCACAAATCGCGTGTTTTTCCTTTCGTAACGAGTTGATAAAGAAATGAAAAAAAAAGAAGAAAAAAAAAAGGAGTTGAATGAGAGAGGACATCGGTATGGGGATGCTGTTGTTACCTTTGACGCGTATAGCTGTTGGCCGCATTGTCTCGAGTTCAAGGAGTCGAGTTATTCGCACCGATGTATTAACGAGCAGATCACAATGTCTCCCATCACGCCATCGCAATTGAATGCTTCACAACGCATAGAACCCATGACACCGACGAATGGCTATATAATAATAACAAAATACACGTTTCTCGGCTCGACCTTCGAGTACGCAATTTTATATTTCTTATGTTCCCACGCGTGTACCGTAATTATTGGAATTGTCGCAGGCTTAAGTATATTTTTTTTCTCAGCAAATTTGTTTTTTTTTTTTTTTTTTTCATTTTTTTTTTCTTCCACATTCCCTGTCAATTGATTATACAATTTTCATAAGGCTCATGAATGAGATTTTTTTCGAAATATGCATTCATTGAATGAATCATTTAATCGAAACTGTTAAATAAGAAATAATTGAAACAAATAGATTTTTTTCATTGATTCAATTAATTTTTTTAATAAAATTTCGTTTGAAATGTTGAATAAAAAATAATAAAAATGAATAAATAGATTCTGTTTTTTTTTAATAAAATTAATTTTTTAATAAAATTTGGTCAATTATTTTGATCCAAATCTTGATTGAATTGTGAAATTAATTGCAGGCTATTATGGGAAGAATGACAAATTTTATTTTTATAAATTTAATGCAAGTTTATGAAAAATCGAAAAAATAGAGGAAAAATAATGTGGGGCGGATTAATTGAATGATGATTGGAGTTTCGACCTTTGTGTCGTCCTCGTAGTCGAATCGGGCGACGCCATACCCGACCACCGCGATGCTCGAGGACCACCCACGCGTGAAAAGTCGCACCAGGCGTTCTAACGTGGTCGATGAGCAATCGACGATAATCGTGCGACGGTCAGGTGTCGCTTCTTTTCTCGTGACAACGGTTAACCGGCGACAGACGAGGACGCAGGTATACCCGGTAAGAATAATTTATTCGAAGAAGCATAAGCGCGGCAAAAAGCAAAAAGGAAGAAGAAAGAAATTTGCCCGACGAGGGACGGGGCGCGGGGGGGGGGGGGGGGGTACGTCACGACGCCTTGTAGAGGCTCGGAGAGGTGAGCACCCTGACTCATGATTGGACAAAGGGTATGCGTTACCATTGGTACACTTGAATCGAGATGAGCTGACTACGAGCTTCTCACCGACGAATACGAACAATGACGAACAATCGTGTCTGCAAATATACGCGATTAATTTTTTTTTTTTTCGTTACAACACATCGATTAAACTACGTTGGAATGAAAAATTGTGGTATTTAGAAAATTTATCGAATTTATGACATTTATTTTTATGATAAAAATATTTATCTTTTTATTTAATGTTCATTAGAAAAGTATTTCAAATGTTTTCGATTAATTGAATCCGGTAGAATCTATTGAATTTTTGAAATTCATGAAATTCATTCAATTTATATAATTGGTAAGCATTTTTTCAATTAATTCAATTTAAGGACTGCTTCTTATAGAATTTATTGAGTCACTCAAGTTTATTGAATTTATTACATTTAATGTATTTACACAAATATTTAAATTTATTGAATTCATTAAATATATGTTATTTGTGATAATTTTTTATTTTATGAAATTCATTCAATTTGTAAAAATTATTGTATTTAGAAACTACATGAACTATTGCACGCGATGAAAAAAAATGAACAATCGTGACACGCATGAATTTGATCAGCCGAGAAAAGCGATGCTTTCACGCTCTGACGCAATGGATAATTTATTTATTCCGAGAAATCCATCGTCGTGAATCGCGAGAGCACACACCGCGAATTGTCAGTGAGTGCATTGCGAGTGGAAAATAGCGGGTGTGGTCTTGATTGACAGGGAAAGACTCGAAGAAAGGCTCTTTCAATTTCTCAAACGAGTCTGACGTACGAAAGACCAGTCGTTCGAAGATCGAGTCGATGAAAATTGATTTTTTTTCTCAAAAATGTATATAATAAACGATCGAATTGAATTTAACGATAATTGAAAACTTGATTTAGAGATCACTAACACTCGTCTCGTGGGAATCTGTTCCGGTTCAAGGCAATTAATGAAAAAAAAAATTAATTTACGTCAGTAGATAACGAGAAAAAAATCGTATTATCAGTAAATAATTATTTTTCATTTTTCTTTGTGAATTCTTCGTCGCAAGAATAACTCGATTGTCTCGTGAGGGCAACTGAAAACGTTTTATACGCGTGAGCCAGGACGACAGAAGTGTCTCCCACGCGTGTCCACGTACTGCGACGACGACTGAGTTCCACGCCCAATGAATATACATATATATCTATGGGAAAAGACGCCTCAAGTCGAATGGGTCAAACCCTCACTCTTCCGGAAATGGTCGTCGATTTTTTCTTCACTTCAGGATAAACCAAAAACAACCCCTGATTTTTTTCAAAATTTTTCCCCCACGCTTTCCCCTCGAAAAAAAATGCTAAAACATAAAAAATCAGAGGAAAAAAATATTTCGATCACGAATTTGTGGGGAAAGGGCCGTATAAATCGATTTTTAATTTTCAAATTCGATTTTCGTGACCTTCTAAAATTCTCTGAAAAAAAAACCATTTCTCAAACATATTTCCATCTATAATCAATAAAAAAAATCTGATAGTTGGAAATTTTCATGTTTTTCCAAAATGTCCAATTTTCGAGTGGCCATTGGTCAAAAACGACCATATCAAAAGATTTGATAAGAACATTACGATTTTTTTTTATAATGTACTTTAAATTAAAAAATGAACAATTTGTTGTTGTTGTTTTTTTTTTTTAATTCAGACCACCCTGTATAACTTGGACATGTATTTCGTGGACTCACCCATATATATATATATATATATATATATATATATATATTTATACACGCGGCAAAAGTTATTGCACGGATAATATGCACGCACGCTCGACCGCAAAGAGTCTCTCGGGGTCTCGGGCGTGCGACAATGAAAGGCACGAAGTGCATGTTTCTCGGAGGACGCGTTGCGTTACGTCTCGCCCCGCCGACGAGATGGCCGTGCGAGGATCAGAAGACATAGCAAACCCACGCGTATATGGTAGCCAAGCGATTTTTCAATGCTCCCCGCTTGAGCGATGCACTCGATTGCATCAAACGACCTTACAACAGCTTTTCAACGTATTTCATATCATTGAATAACGAATAATAATAATCGATAACAAAAATTTTATCCACATATTTATATTACTCATTCATCATTCAATCGATGAAAAATACAAATACGTTTGTTGTACACAATTTTATATTGAGAGAAATAAATAACTACGAATTAACAATTTACGATTATCAATGGACAGTTCGATTACAAGCATACAAATTCATAATTGCGCATACAACGTCGCATGAATAACGATGGTTTTTTTTTCTCTTTTTCGTTACCGCAAAACCAATTGGCAAATTAATAAATATGTTCGACCACTTTCTCAACGGACAAGTTTATTCCGTTTTCCCTCGTAAAATTGCAATTCTTTATTTCGTTTGGCAATCACATGAATACGCCACGCATACGGCACAAATTAATAAGCACATTTCAATTACTCATTTTCACTCCAAACGGCAATAAATGTTAAATCGGTTTTCTTTTCAATTCCATTATTATTCATATTAATATAATTTATTATAATTATTATTATAATGAAGGATATTGACATTAATAATACTAATATTGGAAACAGCAATAAAACTTTTGTTACTTAGTAATTTTTTAAATTTATTATTATTATTATTATTATTATTATTATTATTATTATTTTCGGTTGTTATTTCTGGCTTTATCATTAGCATTGGAAACTCGATGAAATATTTCGTATGTACGCTTACGAGAGATTGTTCGACCGTCGTAAATCGTGAGGGCAATACACTCAATTTGTATTAGCAATCCGAGTAATTTGTTCCGGTTTATTTTGCGCTGCTGAAGCCGTTCGCTCACACAGCTTTCCGATTAGACGCGCACACGATCGAACCTCTTTCCACTTACAAACTTGCTAACTCGAGTTTGACTATCCAACCTTTTGCCACTTGTAAATGTGATAATTAACGAACCGTTCAAACTACGAAATGATAATTAACGAATTATCGCAGTTGTGATTTCCAAAGCGAAAATATAAACGAGCTCGTGAGATCGTGAATTTACGGTTTCATCGACGGGGCTTAATCTTCGAGTTAGGATTTTTTTTTTAACTCTACATAGAGAAAGTTATGTTATCGTGGGAAATTTTTATTTCGAGATCTCCATGTGGCCATGTTCATGTGCCACAATATTGCGAAAACACATTTGACACAACTTATTGGTCAATATTGAAAAATATTAAAACGTAAATCCTTCCTCACAAAAGAACTTCGTTGCACTACCCACGATTCGAAGCAACTAAATAGCGAATTTTAACTCTCAGCTTTTTATCCAACCGACTGTGACACGTTCGTTCCATTCAAAATATTTATTTTCCATAACGAAGTGTGACCAGTCACACATTTCATCTCATTCGATCGAAGCATATTATTCTTTGCACCTATAAGTCGCGTCTGCGATCGATCGAGTTATTATTCTTCGAATTCGGAACGCACGTCCGAGTTTCGCTCGTAAATCGTCGGGTTTTTTTTTTTTTTTTTTTTTTTTTTTTGTCAGCGTTCGAGAAGCTCGAAATCGCGTCTAGACTATAGTGGTACGCGAACACGTTCACGACCGTAGACCGCGAAGAGCCAAACAAATCAAAGTGAAGTCAGCCGTAAAACTGCATTAACGACTGCAAAACGTTTTCGACGATAACGAGTGGTCCATAGAAAACCTTTCGTTTTCACCTGCGCGTACCACCGGTGTTATATATTTCCTCTGTCGGACGTTCTCCCGACACACGACGTTTCGTTACTGAACTTGGGGGAAGTAAAAGACAAGAAAAAAAAAAGACGGTAACGGTTAAACGTTACATCGCCGAGAGCCTTTCGCGGACGCCGAGCAGCCCAGACGTGCCCGCGCCTTATTCTTTGCATCCTCGACGACGACGACGACTATACAGAGTACGTCGAGCAACGAGAGACGAAACAACAAAACGAATAATGAAAAATACAAAAAAATGAAATAATAAAAAAAATCATCTTGCGCCTCGACGAACGTGAGAACTCACAACCTTCGTCGATTTGAGCGACGCGATGAATGGTTCAACCACGTGATAAAGCGTTTCGCCAACGTTTCTGTAAAATGATTCGTATCGATAAAAAAAAAATCATTTCGTACGATTGTCTGAAAAAAAAATTTCGTTGGATCTCATTTAGATTGGCATTCACTCACTTCGAAAAACGTTGGATGTTTATGGTGATATTTGACCCGGATTTCAATTCGCACCGATCGATTTGATAAAAGCGATACATGTTTTTTTTTTGTTATCTCGATCGATCCTGATATCCGATGATCCTCTCTCATCGAACTACGATGATCGATATTCATTCGATAGAAATGCATACAAAATAAATTTTCAAACAAAGAACCATGAGGAATCGTCCTGTTACGAATACCATTTTTTATCATGATGATTTCAATTGGTATATTGTTTTACAGTCGATTCGGTGGATTATTTGTGTTATACAAGTGTTATGACCTGTGATCCCACATTCGTGAAAATATTCTGAATACATTTTCATTGAATTGATATCTTTAATTTTATCAAATGTACATATAACAACAAGGATAATTATAATGATAATAATAATAATAATGATAATAATGATAATAATAATAATAATAATGAAAACCAATAAGTCTTCCATTCGTATATTGCCAATAAAATCCCATTCGAAGAATCAATATTTGTCCTGCACTAAAATTGATTGAATAAGAAGCCAGTTGGATAATACAAAAATAAAATGCAAAAAAAAAGATAATGAAATATCGTTGAAAGTAAAATCGTAAAAAGAAGATCGAGAATAGACGGGGGAAGTGGAAATAGAGCCGGAAGATTCACAATCGATGAAACGCTATTCTCGAGCGAGACGATAAATCTCATGACCTCACGTTGGAGATTCGCGAGCAGAGAGCAGTTTCCGCTACTCCATCTTTATTCGACTCGAAGCTGAGAATTGTGTGTCGCACGGGCATTAACGAGAAACCCGGGGACTCGAACTGTGCGAGGGCTCTCTCGTAGTTTCACATCGAGCCTTTATGCGTCCACGTGTGTGTTTGCGTGTGTGTGTCTGTAAATCCCTCGGCTTGTACGTGTCTGTCTCGAGTGCGATCCGTTACTCGTCGGTGAAACTGTTAGCGCTCGTGAACATCTGATGACTCACGATCGATGCGATCACTCGTCGTCGACACCGAGAACGTTAGAAAAAAATAGGAAAAGAAATAAAGCAAAAAAAAAATTAAATTAAAAATGAAAAAAAAAAAAAAAAAAAAAAGATTATTTCATGTTCATTCACATTGAACCTGGCGTCCAGTTGAGTGTCATTGTATCGTTTCTCTATCGTCCCAGTTACAAGATGAATAAAGAATAAAAAAAAAAAAAATAAATAAATTTTAAAAAAGTCCAATCTTATGAGACGTTTTAAAGTTGGGTGCTGCGTTGTTAAAAGCATGCAAGTTGAAGGGGCTCAACGTGTATGGAGCTGTTTCTACTTGCCACGCGCATAATCTTGCGCATAAGACAGTGAGTTGGTCTTGCGGTTCAGAACGGGCGTCGAAGATATAAAAGAACGATCGAACTCGCGTGTGTCGCCAACGTGAGTGTCCCTTTCACCCGGTCTGTGTGGTTCATCGATGGACTTCTGTCCCTCGCTTCATCATCGAGACTTTTTGTCGGACTGGTTAGATGCATTGCGAATTATCGATCACTTTCGTGTCATTGTAGCAGAAACAAATGTTTCTTGGACCACAGAAAAGTTTAATTTTTTTTTATAGTTTAATTTTTTACTTTTGATGTTTCGAATCGATAACATTATTATTATATATATATATATATATATATATATATATATATATATATATATATATATTTCTCTTTTTTCGCTCCACTATCTTGGAGATAACAAGAAATTTTTTTTTTAAATAGTTCGATAGTTGGATAAATGGAATTATTTTTTGTCTTTCGAACAGGTTCAATTTTTGAAGAGTTAAGAATGTTAATAATCAAATTACTTTTTTTTTTCACTGGACCGTCTTTTTGATAGCGAACATAATATTTCTATCAAAGAGGTCTATTCATCAAAAGTTGAATTCTCAAACAGTTAACAATTTTCGATAGTTAACTATCTCATTTCTCCTTTAACAATTTTTTCGTAGACCGAAAATATATTTCTATAAAAACAAGTATTTCTTTCACACACTTGAATAATTTTTGTTTCGTTTCAATAGTTAAAGTTTCCAACAGTTAAATTCCCGTAAGTTCGGTCAACTGTAATTTCAATGCCAGCAAAAATATTTCCACCAGATATAAAAAAAAAAGATATTTTTCAAACAGTTGATTCAATTTTTTTTTTGGACAATTTATTTTTATTATTTAAATAGGATCGCGATGGGGAACCTGTTTTTCATTAATTTTTTTTTTAGGTCGTACAAAGTTTGTGCAAGGCGTCAAGGTGGAGCGTGTACGGCGTATGGGTTACATCGTCGAAGGTTCGGAGAGAGATCTCGACTCGAGATATCGTCTCGCTCGTGCTCGTTCCACACGCTGAGCTCCATTCAGCGTCGGAACGTCCGGCGCTCAGGCCACTTGACGTAGCGCGGTTGTTGTTGTGTGCTGCTAGTGCCCCCCCCTGCATAAGTACCGGGACACGTACGCCCAGTTGAACCCGACTGTAACGAGTCGGAGGCGGAACCACCGAGGAAACGAAAGAAATTCACATTTTTATGTGGCGATGCAAACCGCGAGGAGAGGCGATAGTCCTGAGTCGAGGCTGAAAAAAAAAAAAAAAAACACCATTGTCGACGACCTGTTGTTCGTTCATATCCCTTCTGCAGCTGGAAAACGTCATTCGTCTCGTACCGTGAAACATTACCGTGACCAATGGCTCATTTTTTCCACACTCCAAATCTTGATGAATCTTTTGAATCTTTTGAAAACAGCAAGACTCTGTGAATTATGAGAAATTTCATTTCAAGTTCGAATCATTTGAAATTAGTTTTGAAGATGATTGTCATTTTTTTTGTGAATTATTTTTAACTGACAATTTTTGAAATTCTGACAATATCGAAATATATTATTTTTTTCGTCAAGTCATTCGTCGACTTTGTTTCAAAAATATTTGTCCATCATGGATACTTAAAAAAAAAAATAAAAAATATATTGGAAACTATATTTTTTTCAATAGATTACAAATATAGTTTTTTAGTATTTTTGTATTTAGTCAATTTGCTAATTCAATAATTCATTCCCTCAATTTTATTTGACCCATTAATACTTCAACAGTTTTTCAAAGCTTCGGCAATTGTTTGAAATAAAAGAAAATAATTCTTTCGAACAATTTCCGATCCTCCAAAATTGTTAAAAAAAAAAAAATTCCGTGTCTTCCGAGTCATTCGGAATTTTCACGTTTCAAATTTTCTTGAGAAAAATAAAATCCCTTTCTAAAATTGTTGCGTCTGGCAATCTCATCGACTTGCGACGATCTTCTCGGGCCGCTCGATCCTCGATCTTTTAATTCGCACGATATCTTCGGGTCCGCCCGACTCTCACCCGTGCTCCACCTATATCACGCGTGCCATTATATGCAGGCCATGAAGTGCGTGCGCGGTGCGTGCATGCCTTCGGGGTATCTCCGCCGGGGCCAATTTATGCGAACACGCGCGACTTCCCGAGAACCCGACCACACGAGCCCACCGACGATATACCAATGACTGGCGTATGTGGGCTAGTAGCGCTTCACGGTTTCCCCATCGTGCTCTTTGCTACTTTCCGCTGATTATCCTTTTTCAAGTTTCTCCTCGACGTTTAACCATCGTATCGAGACTCACGGCCGCTATTATTTCATTCAAACCAAGTAGTTGGACTCCCTGACCATTATACATATATATATATTTTTATTTTATACGGTATAACAACGACAATAACAATAATAGTAATTGTAATTATAAAATAATAATTATAATATCAATAACTATAAAAAGTCGTTATATTTTTTTAGACTTAGATCCTAAAAATCTGTTAAAGCGAGGAACACCATTCAATAATAATAATAATAACAACAACAACAATAATAATAATAATAATAATAATAATAATAATAATAATAATAATAATAATAAAAATAACCACAACAACAATAATTTTTCAATTATTTTCATTTCGCTGACCATTCCGTGAACAATTTTCTCACGAGTACGTGCTTACTTGACCTCACAAGCTCCACGAAATCTTCAACCACATCCTCGGATCGTATTACATCTCGTCCCTTCCATTACTTCCGCTTTCGCTTGGCACGCGGGGGGGGGGGGGATACGGTCACATCGAGAGATGTAAAAAAATTCAGACTCACTCGGACGGAAACAGATCTTCTTGATGGGTTTTACGTGTCTTCGTTATTCCCCTCATTCGTTTGTATCCACTTGTCCGAGCTAATTGTCGTAACTCGTCGGTCACGCACTTGTCGCTAATTCTCATCATTTCCATAATGTACTTGCCTCCATTCGACACCACTCATCATCTTCGTCGTTTCGATTCGCACGTCTCAGTTTGTCATTGTTTTGTTGAATTTATTTTTTAATGTTTTAACTTGCTAATTGTTCGTGAGATCATTAATGTACCACTTCAGACAGCGAAATTTACGTACTTGTGTCTACTTACGTATATATTCTTGGTTTGGGCACTTTTTTTTTCTTTTGCTTTTTTTTTGTTTTTGCTCCGAACGTGAACTCCGTGTTTATTCGTTTCAATTGTCTTTGAATATTGTTGTTCAAGCCAATTCTGGCAATTCTTATTTACCGTTTGTAAAGTGCTATAATTTCATTCGCCCTCTCTCCTTCTGTCTCTTTCTCTCTCTTTATCTTTCTCTCTCTCTCTCTCTCTCTCTCTCTTTCTCTCTCTCTCTCTGTTTCTCGTTCACATTTGCATGTGCACTTCTGGAATACCCTCGATACAACTCTCGTGCTTCGTATCCTGTTTCATCGCTCGCGAACTTGCTTACGAATTTCAATCTGGCTTCTCGTATTACGTTTCGTTCGATTCCAAGAGAGCTGAATGACAGAACCCACGGAGAAACTTTTCAAGGTTTTCCATCATCGAAGCTGAATACTGATGCTAGCGTATGAATATATTGTATACGTTCTGCAAGTTGAAACTTGCAATTTGCTTTCTCTGAATCGTAGGTAGTGAACGAAGATTTCTCTATGAGGAAGCATTTTTTCATCCTTTGGCTTCCTCATAAATCTTCATGTTTTAATATTCGTCAGTGGGTGTATATACTTCAAGTTTCTCCTCAAATTTAAACGTGGAAGTGGATTTTCACCAAATTCAATACTAAACATCCCGGACCGTGAATTCATGTGAATCCATGAGATTGAGTGTGGCAAGTGAAATATTTTCGAATCGGCAGAAGTTCAAAATTGAATAACTCGAATTTCTGTCAAATTCGATCCGGTTTGCCGATGTCGAAGAAAAAAATTTCCACGGTCGGAAAGCCACCTCTGTGATGCAGAAAAATTGAATGATTCATAAATCCCAATTGAAGATATTACGGTATCGCGATAATAATTGATTTATTAACCATTGAACCGACTTTTTATTTTTCATTTTACGTTTATTCGTTTATTATTGTCGTGGGAACGAGGTGGATCTCGACAGGAACGAGGACTCCGGGTGCGTGATTCTGGCTCGGTTCACGGCACTATAATACGCAAGCTCGTATAGCCGCGAGGAAAATCAAAGCCGGTGGCGGTACTCGAAGCAAAGAAAAGACCCCGCCCGGTATTGGCTGGACTAGCGGTTGTTTGACTCTCGATGGCGACTCCATGATCACAAGTACAAATGTTGCCACTTCGTAATATCGAAGTGGAATGAGACCGCGAAGCTCGGACCGACGATGGAATCCAATTTTTCAATATCTTATCACGCGATCGTTTGACCTTTTTGTTAAAAATAAATTATAAGGATTCATTAAAAAAATTAAAAAATTAAAAAATTCAATTTTTTTTCAATTATGAATATCAATGAATGAATCATGAATCAATTATTTATATCTTATGTGTGACGATAATTTGTTCATTATTGGTAGCACTATGTGGGGTTGAAAAATGTCGCGATGAACAATTGCAGTAGGTCAATGATTCCAACCAACTGACGCCAAAACGAAATCACGATGTTCGGCGTTGTCTCGCGAATGCCACTATCGCCATTTATGGTCGTTCGGTCGCGTGTCGCGGATTATTGCACAATCCACAACCCCTTTGGCAATTTATTCTCGCGCTTCGACTGTCGTATCGATGAATGTCGTTACGATCGTATAAAAATGACGCCCGGAGGCGTTACACTCGTGTTCGTTGCACGACGACGGATTGAATGTATAATATATGGGTGATCCATCCTGGGTTGTAATGTCGTGCCGTCGTGTGTACGTGCATCGACCTGTGAGTGAGAAAAAAAAATAGAAAAGAGTCGCGATCGTCAGACTCGTAGGAAATTGTTCGATAGCGAAGCTGTTGAATTGAAAAATGATTGAATAGACGAAATTGTTAAAGTACAAAGCCATTCAATGACGAAAATTGTTAGGTTGTGAAATTATTGAACTGCATGATTAATAAAAAATGTAAGATTGGCTAATTTTTAATGGATAAAATAACCAAATTATGAAATTTAAAAATTATTTGATTACGAATTTATTGGATTATAAAAATTGAAAAACTCTAAAATTCAGGAAATTCACGAAATAATTCAATTTGTTTGATTAACAAATCACGAAATAACAACATTCTGGCACTATTAAATTACAAAATTTAATTTAGTTGTGAAATTGTTAAATTGAAAGAAAAATTATAAGTCAAAAAACTATCATTCGAATTCATTTGATTAAATAATTATCTTATTGCACAATAATTCGACAAAAAAAAAAAAATTGCCAATCGGTTCAATCATAAAATTCAAGAATTAAATAACGATATACTAGAAAATTGCAAATTTTCATATTCATAAAAAAATTTGACAATAACAAACGTTATTTTATGCGTTTGAGAATAAATAGGGTCGACTTCGTTCGACACGTTTCGATAGTGTTTGGTCCATCGGTCCCAATGAAATTCAAAATTCGTTCGACCGTGAAGAAAATGCGATCCATTGTGGGTGACGGAACAAGACTGAGGATTCAGAAGACTCGGGGCTTGAACGAGATCGTGTGTAGCGAGCGAGTTGCCGATGCATAAGCCGGCATCATCCAGCCGCCGAGAGTATACACCCGACAAGTCAAGAAGACTAATGTACGAAGTTGAACTCTCGGTGTGGAGTCCTCGGGATCTCGAGGCCCTCGCCGCGTGTCGCAATCGACTCGCTCGCGCTTCTTGTTCGAGGAATTACGTTACTCGATCTTTCCTTCGGCTTCGCATACATCACCGGATGCTGCGACCGTTCGTGCGCACAGGACACCAATTTACATTTTTATCGCGGAATTAATGGTTTTTTTATTTTCATTTTTTCGTGATTTGATAAAAGGAAAAAAATTATTCATCATTGTACATTGACTTGAAAATTATACTTCACACTGCGATAATTGCAAATCGCTTGTTCAATTTTTATCGCAATAGAAAATTGAACCGTCCATTTTTTTTCGATTATTTTTATTTTTATTCGCCATGAAAGAATTTTTTTTAGACACAGCAATATTTTTTTTTATTTGAATGTAATTGCGAATAAAATTATATTCACAATGAATTGAGTTGAAGCGTTAGATCATTAGAAATATGACGAAAGTAAAGAGCAAACGTGAACGTGACGAATGGGGTTAACTATGTTGTTGATGGATTAGACCGGAAAATATGCAAATGGAAAAGATTAATGCATATCGATGTGTGATGTTTGCTTTGGCTTGATGCAACGAATTGCCACGAACGTATTACATATTTCTCAAGTCTCATTTCATTTGTTCCACCCATAACTAATTCTCGCAAATGATCTCTGAATCGTACCGAACGATAATTACAGACCACAAAAAAAACACACAACTAACCGAAGAACGAGAAGACTTAGTACGTGACGAATAAGGCCGAGTAGGTCTAAACACCAGGTGATAAATAGGATGGAAAAGATTAATGCACGGATTTACCGAGATGTGTTGCAACATCGCGGCTCGTGCGCTCTCGTGCAGCGTTTAGGAAAAGCAAAAAGAAACAAGAAAAATGCGGTTCTATCGTAAACTGTGCCACATGCCGGATAGGTAATGAAAGCTGCACGCACGATCATTCGATCTCGATTTTATTTTTTCACGACGTTCGATGCGCGAATCACATTGACGAATGTGAAATTTATTGTCAACGAATTCACAACCGCATTTGGTTATTACAATTTTTATGATTCATATTTCACCATGATGGATTGAAGCGATAGAAGATTGTGTTAACATTTTGAAAGCTGTCTCGAGGATTTTTTATAAACTTTAATGATCGTAAGAACTAAATATTATCAATTGAAATCATATAAAAATTAAATTATATTTAATTCAATTTCTGCTATTTTTATTTTTATCATTAATTATAATTGTTGTCACAACAAGTGACGACGATTTGGGACAATTAAAAATGGTGTAAAAATGCTCTGCAAGCTGGATCGGAAATCTTGTAAAAAGTTTCAACAATTATGCTAAATAAAACTATACTTTAGAGTAGAGTATACTGTTCGATAAAGAAATTCAATTTCATACAACGAGATTTTTGTTCTCAAGTAGATTCATTTTTTGTTGCAAAATAGATACTGGAGTAACTGAGAAAATGGGCTCTTTAGCTGTCTCGAACTCCTTTAATTAATTCGAACGACCCAATCAAACGGATCATATCCGTTCGCGTATTCCTCAACGACTTGCATTCGACGTTTTGATACAAACTGCCCTGATCGACAAGGGTCTTCCTCTCTCTCTCTCTCTCTCTCTCTCTCTCTCTCTCTCTTTCGCTTTCTCTCTCTCTCTCTATCTCTCTATCTCTCTATCTCTCTTGAACGTTAATTAGTCGCGATGCAATCGAAACTTCGTGTATCAATCGTCTTCTCACTGATAGATATAATAAAAATGAAAGATGTTTTGACTATGTGATGGCATAAGCATGAAGTTTCAACTCCGCAATCGAGCACACGACTCAGTCTTCGTAGAATTATCTTCCATTTGTCTCGTAGTCATCAATTTTTTTTTTTTTTTTTCAAAAATATTTATTCTCTCAAGCGAGCTTTATCGCTTTGTTGCACTCGATGCGCATAAGTCACCGGACATGCGATCCTCCGTACGTGTGCACTCGTGCTGCGATTCGGCATAAATTGTTCATCGGTGTATTAGTCACACCGTAATCGTCGAAATAATTCATCGAACACCTGGTCGCGCAAAAAAAAATCTATCAATCATAAATTTGAAAAAAAAAAAAAGAAAACAAAAAATTGAAATAATTAAAACAATCACAAAAAGAATAGAAACCTTATTTAATAAGGAAATAGAAAAATAAAAAATTTTCTGTATACCACGAACAATTTTTGAAAGTCTTTATTTATTATTTTTACGATTGGAAAAATTATTTGCACGTACGTAATACCGTTCGTGCGCTCCAGTGTCTCTCTCCTTGTGGATAAATAAAAATGGTACAAGAACCTGTTAGCGCATAAACACAGTTCGAACACGCCCGTACCACCTACTTACAATCTAATGTCTAATAGTCCAACGTGATGAATGTGCGTGCGCTTGTTGCGTGCGGCAATTCGATTGGGAAAAGAAAAAAAATAAATAAAAATATTTCGGTCGTGGAATTTGTCGTGCGATTGACTTTCGGTCACGCTGCGGCTCGAGTGCCATTGTGATCCTCTTATGGACCGCAGCCAGGTACGGCCATCGATGAGGAAACGTGATCGAGGCCTCGATTTCCTGTCGTCGTTCTCTTCCTTCGCTTCCTACTTGCGTCCATTCAATTCGTGGTCGCAATCCCGTATTATTGTACTTTCAAATTTCATCTTTTCGGTGCCGTGTTCCGCTGATTGTCCGCGCTAACGATGTAAAAATTTCGTTGCATCGGATTTGACGGAATGAAATAAGGAACACTCTCGTTATCGATGTTTCATTGATAGATTCATCGATTTTTTTATTGGATAATTAATTCATGAAATTCAAGACACAGGCACGGTATAAAATTACAGCAATTTCGAATTGAATTTGTATTTTTTAGTTTTCTATGATAATACTTAAATTTTACTGGTGATTCGATTATTCGATTATTGAGAAATAAATTTATGTAATATTTCAATAATTCAATAATGTTAAACGTTATTATTATTGAGTTATTGAATTATTCAATGTTGTAAATATCATCGAATTATTGAATTATTCAATGTTATAAATATCATCGAATTATTGAATTATACAATTTCATAAATATCATCGAACTATTGAATTATTTAATATTATAAATATCATCGATTTATTTAATTATTTAATTTTATAAATATCATCGAATTATTGAATTATTCAATGTTATAAATATCATCGAGTTATTGAATTATTAAGTCTCGTACCCACTATTGAAGCGTTGAATTATTCAATGTTATAAACATCGATGAATTATTGAAATATTGAAGTATATTCAATATCATAAAATTTTATTTTTCAATAATCCAATAATCGAATCGACATCAAAGATCGATAGACCGTTCTCGATATAAAATATCGATAATTCATGAGCTAAACATTACGAGTCACGGTTATTTACGGTTATGTGTGAACCAAAGCGGCAAACTGTCCGTTGAATGGGGAAGACGTATATTCACCGAGAGAGCATTAGGCGTCGATGAATAGGGGCATTGATTTATCAAGTGACTTGTCACATCGGGAAAGACGAAAGGAGAGAGAGGCGTCAAAGGAGAAAAGCGTGCGAAATCGAGGACGCGAACGAAACCCGATGGCAAAGCTTTCCTATTTACTTCTCTTCTTCTATCCTTTTCTACCCTACGAATGGTTTTATTTTTTTCCATCACATGCATAACATTGTAAGAAATAGTTTCAAAGTGGTCAATCGTCAAGTAGATCGATCTTTCATTCTGGCGTATTCAACGCCGACTTATAAATCTCTCTTTAAAGAGACGAGACGCAAACGTTATTTATTATGTGTCGTGCAATGAATTTTAATTTCTCTTCAACGAATCAGGAACCTCAGTTGCACAATTTCTAGACGTGAAATCGCGTTGCAAAAGAAAATGCGGCACGCATTTGTGTCGCAGATGGAAAAATTTGACAGACTCGTAAGAACGTTCGGTGTTTTTTTTTTTTTTTTTAATATAATATCCGGTGCATCGTACGTGAATTGCAAGCGCCTGAGAGGATGCTCTTTCTCTACTCTCTACATTATTTTATTTGCTCGTCTTCATTTTGTTCTTATTCTTTCCCAAATGTACGATGTGGTAATTGACAAAATGAAAAAAAAAACAGGAATGACAATTCCCCATTGAATCACATATTAAATTTACGGAGTTCATAAAAAAAAAAAAAAACAATCGCCATGTATAAATAGTGGATTTAAAATTTTATTTTATTTATTATTTCATACTTTATAATGGCCTAACAGGTGATACAGAATTTAACCTTCATCGACTCCTTTTCTCATTCTTTCCCGGCTTATGGTCACGTACTGTCAGTCGTTAATTGTCTCCGGGCGACAGTGCGAAAGGGAGCCCCGCATATCGCAATTAACTTTCCTACCGTCAGTTTGGTTTTTTTTTTTTTTGCATTCACGCGCGTAAGTCTCTCTTCGACCTGTCGGCAATGTTGCGTTCGCGCAATTTACCGCTTTTTATTTTTTATCCATCGAGCCGGTAGGATCCTTTTTCGCACGACGTAATACACACCCGGTATGTCCGGCTGCGATGCAAGTGCAGGGTGTAATAAATAATCGTAGAACAAGTTCGTTCGAGATATATTGGAGCCGATGGCCCTCGGGTTTCTCGCCGTATTTTCACGATGAATTGTGGTCTAAATATTTCTATCTCTCTCTCTCTCCCTCTCTCTCGCTCTCTCTCTTTCTCTCGCTGTCTATCTCTATTTTTCTTCGTCTATATACATAGTGAGGTAACTTTTTTGAAAAAGCTCAAAGCTATCGAAACTGTCAAACGTGTGATCAGGGGATTTACCCTTTACTCCCAAATTAAAAAAATTATATATAAAATATATATGGGACTGGGCATACATAGTATATGCATATATAAAATATGTATAGACGCTCCATAAGCTAATTAGTTGATGCATAGTCTATATATAAAATATATAGTTAATGTATAGTCTATATATCGTCTGAATATAGACTATATTATATATTATATATTATATCTGTATATAATCTATATTATAGACTGTATATAGACTATATATAATTGTTCACTCGCATGTATGTATACATATATATATATATATATATATATATATATATATATATATATATATATATATATATATATATATATATATTCATATGTAGTAGTATTAAGAAAAAAAAAACAAAATCTATTTTTAATTTTTTTAAAAATAATTATCCTATAGTCGTGAAATCATTTCGAGTTACTATTATGAAAAATCGTAATTTCTACTTTCCACTATATTTGCTGAATGTTAAATGTTGAATTATCCGTAAAGAAAATACTGTTGGTTCTGTCAACGAATGTACGGTGTAACGACAAAAGCCACTTGAAATTTCCGGTAAAACGTTTGTCCGAAGCAAGCACTCGCGTCGCTTTCTTCGCCGTACAAAGTTGTGTCTGTCCCCCGAGTTGCCAAGCGTCTTCGCGAAACTCACGAATTTACTCGGTGAACGAGCGAACGAACCGGGCGAACGAATGATCGAACCCAGCCCGAGATAATCGAGGAGAAACTCTTCCGATCCGCAAATGTATCACGCCGGCCACGGTTATTTTCCGATCCCCACGTTCGATCGACAAAGTGAAATCGTCCTGGTCCACCTTGCACACAAAGTTACAAATCGTTGTCACATGTGCGTAAAATTTGTAACCTTCGACGAGGCTACATTGACCGCGGAAACGGAATGGATTTTATTTTCGATAACTCAATTCGAATTATCTACTTCGAATTATTTATATTCATTGATATCAAAACTGATGACAAATTATTCAGTAGTTTCATTCCGTTGCAGTAATTCGTCCGACCATTGCCAACCGTTTCTACTACAATTTAACATTTTCATGCATCATCGATAAACGCTGAATCTTTTCGGTCTAAAAATGAACTATGCAAAATATTTCAATGTCAAAACAATAAAAATTCGTCGAAAAATATAATGTTCGGTTATTACAGACCATTTCTACTCCATCGGTCGGTTTTGAGGTTTTTTGGTTTTTGGTTTTGGATTTTGTCTTGCTTACAAAATATATCAAATTGATTCAAATCCTGCGCTAACATTATACTATTAAGTACCTCAATTAAAAATACTAAAAAATAGAAACTATTCAATGTTGTCGAAGAGTTGTTTTGGAAATAAATTGTCGGCTATAAAAATATTTCCTGTCGGAGTTTTTTTGAAACTTGATTTCTTTTTTTTTTTTTTGAAACCGGATTTCAATGGGCGGAATTGTTTTGACGAGATTTTTTTTGACGTATTCGTTTTGACGAGGTTTGTTCTCCAAACACGTACCCGTCTGACCAATGTCCCATCGTACTACTTAAAACTTCGCAAGATCACCGTGGACCCGAGAGTTTCGCGAGTGGTACAGACCGTATCGGCATCAACGAACGAAGAAGGACGAGGTGAAAGGGGCGGGGTAGAGGCGCACCTGACCCATTGGGGGCCCCGTTGGGTACGGCACAGGTTGCCGACGACGTATATCTCAGCCTATCTGAATGGCTTTTTTTTCTCTCTCTCTCTCTCTTGTTTTTTTCTTTCTTCATTTTTTTCTTCTTTTCTTTCTTCATCTCTTCTCGTCCCGCTTGTTCCCCAACAGGTTGAGACCGTGTTGGGACTCACGCGGGGCAAACACCGAGCGCGGGGGGCGGGGGGAGGGGAGGTGGCAGTCAGCTGTGTGTCAGGGGGCCAACCTAACGGTTCCAACACTCTCACACACTTACACACGAAGTCTTTACGACCATCTTCGTCCCAGCAATATACATATACATATATATACACAAATATATATACCACAGGTGAGTGATGTCCCACGAAACACGAGGAAGGAAGCTGAATTTAATGAATCAGTTGTTTTCTGGTTGCTTCCGTATTGACCAAACGTTCCCGTTATGCAACATTTTTTTTTTTTTGCACATCGTGATTTGAAAATGTTTTTGCATTTTGTAGAAAACATGTTACAAGCTACAAGTGTTTTGTGGTGATTGGAATAATCGATTTTGGATCTTGGGTCGATGATAAGATTTCAATCTGGGTCACGAGGGACTTTTAACAAATCGAGATCGTTCGGAAGCTTATTTTTTTTTTTGTTTGTTTTTTTTTTCTTTCTTTCTTCTCGACTTGGCTGCCACATGGCGAACGTCAAAGTCCGTCACGTTGTTACGGAAAAATGGTAAAATAACATCGTTGCCCACGTGTAATGAACGTGCATGACGTGTGCAATTATCGCGAAGTGAAGATACGAAACCGAGCGAACTGTGTCGTCGTTGAAACGCATGGACCACTTAAAACACGCGGAAAGCATTAATCATAGCGGATCTCCGTGAGCCCGTCGTTTCACCGTGTAACGAAAAAAAAAAAAAAAAAATTCGTAGCAATTCGAGTGTATGTAAAACGACACACACAAACACAAACACACACACACACACACACACACACACACACTGGATTATCGTCACGACGATATAATTATATTGTATTCGATACGTCGAACTTAAATGTCGGATGATCTTGTCTGTGTCGTTGTGTCGTGCAAATTGCAACGAAAGTGGGTTAACGAGACAAACACGACAGCCGGATTAATTCCTCGTGTGTGATGCTAGTTGCAACATGAAATTCCGCAATCCCAACCCACTTCATTCCAACCCGAGCCATTGTCAAAGGATCCAAACCCTGCTAAACAAATCCTAAATCGTCAAAAAAAATTGATTAAGTTTTATCGTAGCGGATATAAAATTTCTCCGGTCTAGTCGGATCTAGAATTTTTTTGTTTTCATTTTGTTTAACTATATGAAGCTCGACACTCGATCAAAATAATTCGTGTGAGTGACAGTAGGTACGACGAATCGGAAGATGATAATCAACGGGTTAAGTCAGCCGTCAAACGTTGATTATGAAATGTGAATGTATTGCGCGAAGACGGATACCCGTGTTCGGGCATTGTGAGAGTAAACTTCGATGAAGCAGACCGAAGACCTCGGTGACACAGTTTCCGCGGTGCGATGAGACGAACACGAGAGGAGAAGACTGTTCGAAGCCAGTGGCCCGGTGTGTGGACCCCTCGGGCAGTTCGACGGGTCTTGGCCACGAGTCCCACGAGTTTCGCACACACTCCAAGCCAACGGGGCCCCGGTTCATTCCCTCGCAATTCATACATATATATATATATGTGTGTGTGTACGAAGATGTATTTTGTACAACGCTCGAGGCGTCAGACCACTGGACCAGACGATGAGAATTGTCCGAGTTTATCCAACCAAACTGTGTCGCAGAATCAGCACGCCCAAATTCAACTCACTCGTTTTCCTGACCTGTGCAATCATTTTTAACCGTGTGAAGAAAAAAAAAATGATTCAAAAAAATTTTAAAATTTATCATTTTAAAAATTATTATTTTCTTCGTTAACGTAATATAAATGAGCAATATATATTTAGAGGTAATCGTGAATAATGAAAAAGATGAACCAAAGGTTTTCATTACGAGAAATCATGTAATTTTCTTGAACGAACGTTTAACTGTCAAAATATAGTTTCACGACGTCTCTATATGTATATATATATATGTATATGTAAAGCCGTTTTTTCTTACTAAGCTTTACAGTCGAAGTTACAGAACGATTAGTTTGTGGCCATGAGCTAGCAATATCCGACCTTAACGAGCAACCACCGACGCTCACGATGTTCCACCATTCACATCGTTTAAATACATTTATCATTGCATATATTTCTTTTTCTTTTCTTTTTATTATCTTTCATCGTTTTATTCTCGAGTCATTCTGCTCTAATGCAACTACGGCTGACCACCGGTACTTGGGACTCGTGTCTTACCTTTTTTCTCATGAGTGATATATATTTATATACATATATATATATATCACACATACATATATACATATATGTATATTGACCACGCCCGCGCTCGTTTACTGACCGTGAGAATGCACCGAGTGTTCGAACACTGAATACCAAAACAGGTTCTCCACCAAATCATCAATACAGCCTCCCAAAAATATATATATATATATATATATATATATATATATATATATATATATATATGTATGTAAGACAAATCGAAATTATTTAATTTAATTTTTTTCTTCGCAAATTGTCACGTGATTAATTGAATCGTCAATTTCGATTATTCGTGAGATTTCAACGGAATGCGGTAACTATTGAAAGTCAAGGTGATGACCGACGTAGCCCAAAGCGAGTTTGGAATACGAAGTTGTGGATGTTTTCGTGGGAGACACGAAGCGGCACGAATTAATCGAGCGTCAAGTCAACCACTCACAAACCCGTCACTTTCACTGCAATCGAGTGTGAATCGACGTGTGTGGGTTCTCGTGTCAGTTCACAACATCTGTATGATAATGTTCTTCTATTCGAATGCTTCGTTAACTTGTCCATTGATCGTCAATTAATCGAAACTCATTCTTATCGTTCATCGTCTTGTCAACTTTTTTTTTTTGGTTCGTAAAACTCGTCGAGTGGCTACAGAGGAGAAATAATAAATTTGATGTTTTACAATCGTGTCTGCAATTTTTTTTTCTCGATCAAACGATTTTTGTCAGACGAGACATATTCGAATGGTGACATTTTTTATCGAAATCTTTTTAGAGTCAGTGACCTCGGATAACCCGGAAGACGCGATGATACGTGAATCATCGGTCTATCGTAATTTTCCCCGTCGCAGAATTGCAAACATCGGATTTTTAAAACACTGTCGAGTTTTTTTAACTCGTCAACGACGATCATGATAATTTTGCGTTCGACATTTGATCGCTTCGACGATTCGTCAAATTCGTTCGGAGAATAAAATGCATTTTATGACTCAGCATGGGATTCGTCATAATTTACAACTCACTCGTTCGATATCAAACGATTTCCATTGCATTTGTTTTTTTCATTTATACGATTTACTCTTCACCTTCTCTCGACTGTGAAGTACGTCCGATTTGCCATTTGTTCGGCATCGCCGGGAGGGGGCTTTCTCTTCGTCGAATCAATCGTTCATTATCTCGTCACGTGTGTGCACGAAGTGTTCGTGTCATATTTAATTCAAATAGCTCAATCTTATTTCAATAAATGTGAGAAATAAAATCTGCAAGACCGAACAAAATTTTCTCGTTCAGTTCTCTCGATTGCGTGTTACACTCGTCGATGCAATTTGCATTAACTCCATCACTGATTCATGATTATTATAGAATTATTATAAAATCAATTTACAATTCGAAAATTCAATTATTCATTTTTTTCAATTGGACGAAAATTATTTAGTTTCCATTCGTAATGTGAGAAATTTTCTCGACAAATTTCTTGTCTTATTTTATTTTCGTCAAATTTATTTTCTTGTTTCACAAATATAATAACGTTGCTTATTATCACAAAATGGTTTCGCGTTCTCAATTAAATCGTTCGTTCGTAATTGAATCCAATACTAGGCCACTGGAGTTTTCAGGCGAGCGTACCGACAAAACACGCGATGAATCCCAACGATGTCTCGGATTGCACACTTTCATCCGGCTGCGCAATCGTTTTGCTCCTTTGATCACCGTCAATTACGACGATGCAGCAGCAGCAGCAGCAACCGTCGACGATTTTAATCGTCACGACAAAACTTTATTCTCGTCTCACCTTTTCGCTCTCGTTTGTCGTGTTGCAGATGAGGAAATTGCGGGAGAACGAGAACGGTCATCAGATTCGCTTGGCAGCTCGAATCGACGACAAGATTCCCCAGGTCGAGAATGGGGTAAGCTATTTATTCGGAAATTTACGAAGATGGACGAAAAAAAAGAAAAATCACAATCGGTTATCGCTTTCATCTCACGACTTCTTTTCTTCGACTTCGATATGAATGGCTCTTTACGATTATTCAATACCGAAATATCGAGAAAACTATTTATAAATTATTATATAAATTTATTTAGACATTTTTCTTCTCTCGTTCTTTTTCCATGACTCTTTTTTCTTTTATCAAAACTTTTTTTTAATAATAGTCTTCTTCTTCTTCGCCACTATGGCAAGAAAGAATTCTACGATACCGATATACATAAACGGACTAATTTTAAATTCGATCGTCTGATTTCAAATCTCAGCCTTTCATAAAAAAAAATTTTTTAAAATGTTTTACGTATTGAACCCTTCGAGGTCACGGGTTCAATATCGTTTCGAACGACTCATAAAAAATTCAGGATACTAGTTTGAACGCTTTAGAATGAGGATATCACGTAATTTTTTTTTTTTAATCGTATTCTCAAAATGGTGAAAAAAATCATCGAGAGGGTCGATGCATAAAAAACCCCGTTTTTGATGAATAAAAATCATATCTTTTGCAATTAATAATTTTTTTTAATTTCGAAGTTTTTAAACATCTTTTTCGGCTCGAAGTTCAGCTAGGGGTCAGTTTGACCCCTAGTGACATCGAAGGGTCAAGGTATAGCACTTATTTATTCGTTTTTTTTTTTTTTTCGTTTAGATTGACCTTTTTAAGAGTGAGTGCGAGGCAGTAGCGGAAGTCGAACGCCTCAGGGAGCTTGCGGTCGAGCAGCAGGAATTCATCGAGGTGCTTCGTCAAGCGGTCAAGGTAATTTTATATTCGAAAACATTCGCAAGTCATAACAAAATGTGTATCACGAGAATTCGAGAAAAATCGAATAAATTCGTTCGATGTATTTTTTTTTTCTGTCATTGTTTTCTATACAATTTCGTGGTTTATCAGGAAAAAGAGCGGAAACTCGACCAGCTGTCGAACAAGAAGAGAAAGGAAGAATTTTACAAGCAATGGTTGGAGTTGGAACCGGTGGCGGAAGTGGACGACGAGGAGGAACACGAGGAAGGTGACAGCGCGTTGTCCAGTGCGCCGTCTTCCCTTTCACCGCAGCCGGGCGGATGCGGGCATTGGCAAACCAACGGTGTAACTCGTGAGGCTTACGAGGCTGTGATCCTCGAAATTGACGAAATACAAACCAAGTATCTCGAGGAGCAACAGGAATTGATACACGCCAAGAGTCAAGTTCGCGATCTCGAAAAGGCTCTCCTTCAAGAGGTAAAACTAATTATGGGAACTGAGTCGCCTAAAAAATTGGAAAATTTTTTTTCCCCCGACATGATCAATTCAAATTCAAAATCGATTTTACCCTAATATAATTCCTATACTCAGCCATTATTTCAAATTTTTTCATAGCCATATAAAGTTGATCTGAACGCTGTAAGATTTATCGCAAAATTTTTACCTCGTCTTAGCCCCCTCAATCACGATTCATCATCAATTCTATTCAATTTCCAAATTTCATTATTATCGACGAATCGCCCGAACTAATTTTAAATGTAATTTTCAATCGTTTATATTGTTTCAGACGAGAGGCAGTCAGAACAGCAGACGTGCATTGAGCGAAAAATTACGAAAACTCGAGGAACGCGAAGCCAGTCTGCTCGCTGAAATCTCGGAATTGCGGGAACAGAATGAACTTTTGGAATTTCGAGTTCTCGAACTCGAGGAATCTCCCGTATCTCGGGAGACACCGGACAATGCGGACAGCGGAATTGTGTCACCGGAACCAATCAATATCTTCAAAGTAAATATAATTCGCAAATCCATTGTGTTATTCAGTTATTTCAATATTTCACATCGAACAGCATCCGAAGCTGCAGATTCCATCGAATATTCATCATCCATAACCATCTCCAAAATACAATTCAATTATATTGTTATGCAGTTATTTTCCATAATTGAATTATTCACAAATATATCGAAAATTTCATTGGATTTGTTTGTTTATTTTTTTTTTAATTATCAGCAGGAACAAAATAACAAACAACGTGACAGAGCTGTTGCAACGGTACTTCCATTCTCATCGTACACACATCCAACGTCACCTATTCCTGTGAAGAAGCCTCCGCTGTCCCTTCAAGAGAGCGGAATTTTTGAGGACGACGATGACGAGAGCGAGAACGAAACGGAAGCGGAAACCAGTCTCGAGGTCGAATTTACGTGCTGCGGAACCCAGACGGAAGCTCCGGTCGGCGAACTGCTGCAGGAAGTTCAACGTCTGCAAGAATTGCGCGAGAGAATTCAGGAAAGAGCCGTAAAAGTACCATCCAATAATCCCATTGAAACCAACGATACGAAATCCGAAGACGACAAATCCTGTTATCGTGAAAAAATTCGCCAACTCGAGGAAATACTCGCGGAGCGCGACGAGGAAGACGCCAGAAGAATGAGCAACGATTATGTGGCTAAACAACGCGAGGAAGATCTTTTGGATGAGAATTATCGACTGACCGAGAGAGTTTATTGGTTGGAGAATGAATTGCGCAGAATCGAGAACGAAGAAAAGACATTCGTCAATGTCGAAACAATGACGGAAGAAAACGGATCATTGATTGACGCTGAAACGATGACCGAAGCTGTTGAAAGTTTTGCAGATAAGGAAGCGATGGATGATCGTGAAGAAAAGAATTCAGAAGTCTTGACAATGACGTGCGAAACATTTTCGTCGAAACAAATTAGCGAAGACTGCTCAATTGTCGATGAAAATTGTTGGACAGCATCGAACGGAGTTTCTTCATTTTCCCGTTGCGAACAAATGTATCAAACAGCATTGCGTGAAAATTTGGGTGACGTGGAAGTCTCGCGGAAGTCGACGATGGAGATCGATGGTTTGGAAATCGAACCGAAGCTTCTGGAGCAGCCTCGAAGAACGACGGACAAAGTCGCCGATTGTTCGGAATGCGCTACGCTCAGAAGAGATTACGACGAGAGGGTTCGTAAATTGGGACAAGTTGAGTGTCGTTTTCGCGGACGACTCGTTGATCTCGATCGCAAGGAAGGCGCTTTCGTGCAAACTCTCAAACAGGTCGACGACACGTGGTCCCAGCTCGAAGCCGATCACGCGAAGAAATTGGAAGAAATCGGTCGTAGACTCGAGGAAAAAGTGGAATGCAATCGCAGAATCATGGAACGCGTTGCACGACTCGAGATGATTGAAAAGTTGGAAGAAAATGAAAAACAATGCAGTTGCAAATGCGGAGTTTCTTCATTCGCTTCGGCCAGAATTTCTTCCTCAATTTCCTCAGCTGACGGGAATGAGGTTGGATCGCGAGACGTTCGTGCGTTTGGAACTGACGAAGCTGATAATGCGATGGACGTGGACGTTGAAGTTCGCGGAGAAGATCCGGAAAGAGTTATCAAAATAATTGAAGAAGTTGATCAAACGACGCAAACCGAAGGTGATGACTTTGAGTGCATCAACTGCAGGACGAATCGGAAACAAACTTCGGGGGACAAAAGTTTCGAATCTTTGAGAGTGGTCTCCACAAATAAATTGCCTGTAAGTGTCTTCTTTTATTTTGATTTCATTTTTACGATTCAGTAGACAACTAGGAACCCTTATGGTTTCGTTCTGTCCGTCTGTCTGTCCGTATTTGTAACAAGAATTGTTTATTCGTTGCAGATAAAAACGTTGGATACACCGAAGGTCGATGAATCGACGGAAACAGCGACCGAGGCGAAAGAAGAAATCCCGGAAAATTCATCGCGAACGGCCGAGACCGAGACAAGCGTGTCGCGAGTCCCCGCGCTGCCGAAAGATGATCCACCGATCCTGGAATCCACGGGAAATCGTCGTGTGACAATTAACGAGACAGAACTCGATAAGAAGGTTAGAGACAGCAATGGCGGAGTTGGCGAAGGGTTTGGCGGGGAGGGCGAGGGTTGGGACACGAAAAATTGGAACGTCGTGAGGTATAACCTGAAAGGTGGAAGCAAGCGTTATCGGAAAACCGATGCAAAGACGTACACGATATTTAGTCACGCCGGAGTTCATTACGTTATTTATCCGGAAATTTGTGTTTAATTTACGTTATTTGCGTTCGGTGCTGTACGAAGGCTCGCGTTAGGTTTAAGATAATGATCATCGTCATAATCATCATCGTCGTTGTCATCATCGTTATCTCAGCGTCATCTTCATTGCTTCGACATTCGGTGTATTGAAATCTTGAAGAAAAGTTTACAACGATCGGATAATTTTTATCAACCACGTTTGCATCGAAGTCTTTGGATATTTCATCGATGGAACGAAGATGATGTCTTCAATTGGTGTTTTCTACGAAAGATGCCAAATTCGAATATCAGAAGCAACTCTCGGATTATAGGACATCTCCACGAAGCAACGGCTTGTAAGAAAATGTGGAAATCCATCGACGAGGCAATGTCAGATTGCAGGAAAAAAATGATGATATCATCCAGAAGATATCTTCGTATTCTATCTTCGCAATTGTTGATGAAGGGAAAAGGAGAGATGGAGATGAGACTAATGACGTAATCCCGGAAGCAGTCTCGAAGACGATGTGGATGATGCAATAAATAGACTCGAGAAACAGAACAAAAAAAAAGAAAAAAAACGTGTAGAGAGAATAAAGAGGATAGTAACCGCAGTGAGGTGTGCTATGCACGAAAGCATCCACTTGTTTGGCAGCTAGCCTCGAGACTGGCCAAAGGTCAGTCTGACAATCAAACATAGTAAAACAAACATATATCATACTGTTCACTTAACTATAACCGACGATGCCCTGTTACGTTTTCTTTTTTTATTTTCACACACTTCGCAACTTAGTTAGTTCTTCTTCGACGAAGAAAAAGATCCCCTTTTTTTCCTCCAACATTGCTCACCCTCATAGGTCATCCGGGTACGTCGCTTGTGTATAACGTACATCGCGTCCTCTGTAATTAGACATTTCATTATCATTGGTTTTATTTTTATTTGTTTGTACTTATACTGATTTTTTTTTCACTGACAATTTCGAGGTTAGTTCTAATCGGTAGTATAGTAATTGCTGCTGGAACCACGAATTAAAAAAAAAAAACATGTAAACCCTCGCTGGTCGTTGGCTGGGGAATCACGTCGATGCCAATGAATGAAGCATCGAGAAACGTTTCGCGAACGAGGGGAAAGCAAAACCCCTTCTTCTGCAAAGCACGATTCTCAATTATTATTGGGATGGTCTAAATTATCAGCACAAGTTTAGCTATGTAACTAGTGTAATTAAAACAACAACGAAAAACAATCGAACGCTTACGGTGATGGGCTTGAAGTTTTATCGTTTTTTTCGCAATACTGCAGGGAAATCTATGAGGGCGTTTTTTTAATATGCTTTCTTTTAATTAATTGTGCATCTTTGGGAAACTGTTTTTTTTTAATCATTATTTTGAGTATTTGGGACTTTGGAAAATATCGCATAAGATTTTGTTTTTTTTTTTTTGCATTATTGTCAGTTGTCCATTGTTGGAATTGTGGTGGTGCAATTTTTCTGCACCAATAGAATTCTTGTAGCGAGTTTTTCTATTTTATTCATTATAAATGATCACAAGTCGAATTTGAATTTCCAGTAAAATTATTTTGTAGCACGATAAAATGGGTGCTCTGGAATTCTCAAAAGTTTCGTGACAAAATTTTATGCATATTCTTCACTGTCATTCATTATCGAGTCGAATGTTATTTTTTGGGATAATGGAACCATGAGAGCAAGTGACGCGACAAGATTATTAATTGATGATTATGTTGCAACAGGTCGTTTATTTCCGCTGGAGGTGATGAGAATCGAATAATTTCTTCGTCGTCGGTGTCATCGTGGCTGTGTAAGCTTTTCGCTAAATTGTCACGTCAAGCTTCTCAAAATTATCAGGAGCACATTACAAACGTCGAACGTTCCACGTCGAAACCGAAAATATCAAAGCATCGATGAGGTAATTTTTCATTTATCTGCATTTTTACAAAAGTTAACCAATTTTTCATATTTCATTGTTTTGATTTTTTTTTATGTTTCAGGACAATATGGCTGGCGCTGCTTGGCGTGCCCAAGTGACGACCAGTGAATGTACGTCCTGCCGCACAAAAAGTCACAAAAGTCACCTCCGTTCAAAATTTAAATATAAACCTCAAAAACGAAAAAAAAAAATCATTATCTCGCTCGTATTTTCGTTGTCATTGCAATTTAGATAGTTTTTTTTTTATCTCGAACTAATTGATTCACCGAGCGACGAAAAAATGTGAAACTATCATTTCTGTCAGTTAAATTGAATCGAATTCAATTACAATGCTCCGTTCTTCTTGCCAACAATCTTTAAATCTACACAACTTTAATCAATTTTCTCAATAATGAAAATTGAAAAATCACGAAATTACGAATTTTTACCATTGCGAAAATTGTTATTTCAATGATTATTGCAAAACGACATAATTAATTATACGCTCCACGAATCGAGACGACTCGAACGCCACGATGGAAAACCATAATCTACGAACATATCAATAATCACAATGAGTTATCCCTGTTATTGTTCGTGTGCTGAGTGCAGAGTCTGTGAATTGTGTTATAATCAATTCTGTCTATATCTTTTTAAGTGATTTCATTTATCGTTTTGGTTTTCATCCCTCATCCCTCGTTTCATGATATATATATATATAACACGTGTAATCTAAAGATCCGATCTATTGACATATACGTGTGCATTGAAATACGTATCATAATGTTATCGTCGCGTTCGACAATCTATATTGATAAGTTTTTAGACTCTAGAAAATGTCTCTAGTCGATCTTTTCCTTCTAACGGGCTTTTTTTCTCACATCAATTGGAAGCACGAAAAATCAATCAACCATGTAATAATAAATACATCGAACGTCGAAGAATCGACGATCGAACTCTGTGCTTCCGATTTCTCGGCAAAGACGGTCTGCGTTTATTTGCTTCGGCCCGATCAATGTAAAATTCGTATTTTATTCGTCATATTCGTTAAGAAAAATGTTTCACCCATTCAAATTGGGATGAAATAATTTACAATGTATTTACAATTGTATAGACATTTTATCGAATAAAAACATAATCAACGTGTTTATAAATTTTGTATCAATGATTGGAGAAAATCAGTTAATATAATTATTTCAAACGGTTCGTTATTAAAAGTCGAACCAGAGAGGAAACCAAATTCGAATATTTGTTGGAATGTTTTTTTTTTTGGTCTAGTTGTCATAATGCATTCGACAGCGACGAATATCTTCAATTTTAATTCCAACTTCTTCGGCTTTGCCGAATCTTGTGGAACTTCTTTTGGGACAAGCATGTGACGAGGACGAACGAGTGGAACTCTGCTTCGATGTCGAATGACTGAGAAAATTCATTTATTATCAATTGTTCGAAATGAAACGAAATTATAAAAATAATGATAGTAATAAAATTCTTATAAATTAACCTGCACGAAGACATGTCACGTGACGTCACTTGGGGCTCGCATTTTACACCGGCAACCGCTCCCATCATGAGCGACGGCAAAGCGCATTCCATGAACCGCACACGTTCGACCAGAGCCGCCTGTTTTCGTTCCAACAAAGCATTTCTCTTCTCGTAACGTTTCAGCATCCTCTTCCAATAATTGCTCTTCTCCGTTCTGTCGGTTTTAGTTTGCCCAACGGACAAATCGTCATCGTCGGATAATCCTGCTGTCGACATTTTTCACACCAAATATTAAAAAATTTAATTATTTTTTTCTTCCTCTTTTCTTGTATTTTATCATACGAAAAATTTACAAAACGCAAGACTGTCAAAATTTGGAGGATGAATGTCAAATTGATGTTTCTCGTTTTCATGAGTTTCGAGATATCGTTGTGAACTGAGCGTGCGAACTGTCATCGTTGCATCCGACGAAACGTCAAAAAAAACATAATTTTACGAAATTTTCTCAATTACGAATATGTCAAAAATGTCATATTCAAATTTCGGGGTTGATTTTTACGACAAAAAATATCACATAAACGTGTAGAAATCGAGAAATTTCATTGTCGCGATGGATTCGAATGCAGGAACGAGCATCTGCGATGGTAACCCTCGCGGATGCGCGAAAAATCTCGAGGAACACGAAGAAATGCTCAATCGGTTTGTGTCGGATCTGGAAAATCGCGAAAAATTGTTTACGGAAAATTTGAAAAAAATCAACGACACCCTGGAAACTTTGGTGAACGCGAAAGATCCGGAAATTCCGGATTTTTTGCTCGCAGATCCTTCGAATCTCATTTCGATCAAACAGAAAAAACACAAAAAACGTTCGCGATCGAAAAAACAACGTTTGTACAATTCCACATGTACACTTGACGTTGTCGATGTAAACGTGATTCCGGGAACATCGGAAACAATGAATTTGAAGGATTTAGCGAAAAAATTTGAAAAACAACTGAGAAGGGCAAAGGTTAGATTTTTTTTTAAATTAAATATCTCGCTACATTTTTTCTTTTTCATAAAATTTTATTACTCACGAAGAAACAAGGATTGTCACGTCGACTGATTAAACCCATAAAAGAATCGGCGATGAGATTGAGAGAGTTGAGTCAGGCGGGATGCACCTGCGAGACCGAAACTACGATCGACATCGATGAACAGGTTATTTGAGACCTTGGAATTACTCTCACACGCATTCGCAATTTTTTTTTACACGTGGATCTATCACAGAATTTTCTTTTTTTTTTTTTATAAATAAAATGTTTTTTTTTAGGAGCCCAAGGATTTTCAGGATCATCAGTCGACCGCGTCGACGAAGATCGATGGACCAGGGACCGATGAAAAAATCGTTGATCAGGTGAGTCAGAAGTCACGATGAAGTCCAGGCTTTCTAGGGTCTTCGTAATGGTCAATTGACGGTCGACGGTTAAATCTCATTCTTTGTTTGCAGACTCTGGACAAGATCTCAGGGCCCTGGAAAGCCCGGAGTCTGTGGGGGAAAACAAAAAGCCATCTTTTCTTCTCGTCAGATGAGAATCTCTTCGGCAAATGGCTGTAAGATGAGAATCTCTTCGGCAAGTAGCAAACGATCGAATGTATGCACATTTGGATTTTTTTTGGATGACAGGAGAACGTAAATTCGAGTTGCAACTGCAACGAGAAGAGTGTCAATCGTTCGACAGACAACGAAGGATGTGTATGTTGCAAATGCGAAGACACGTGCAGTTCCATCGAACGTAGCTTAGAGTCACGTGATCGAAAAATTCGAAAAAAACATGAACGTCATAGATCGAAGCATGAGAAAAATAAAAAAATTCATGTGGCTCCTGAAACTGAAAATTCGAATGTCTGTGACTGTTCCAAAGACTCGACGATCGGTAACTCGAAATTTGACAAAATTGAAATGGATGATCCAACGTTTTCCGAATCTGGTGCGTTGGAAGATGGAAAAAAATTGAAATTTCACGACAATCTAGCTGGAGATCAACATCCGAATGATCCAGAATGTTTGAAAAACGATCTAAACATTCTGCGATCATTCATACACAATCTCACGACCATCGACGAATCATCGATCGATAATGATCGAGAAAACGATGATCCACACGTTTCAAGATCCATTCGGAATGGATCGATGATCGAGGATCGAAGGAACTACGAAGAAGCCAAATCGGAATTCTCGAATCGATCCGACGAAAAAAATTTGCAAAAAAATGCAAATGTCAGTGAATCCCACCTGTTGGATCCATCGACGATCTATGGATCTTCGAGGGATAAGAATGTCGATTGTGAAATCGTTGGCGAGCATTGTCCTCTGATGGAGGGTGCGAATGTGAAGGACGAAGCGTGCCAGTGTGTCGAAGATGCGAAAGAGAGTGGAAGGACGAACGTAGCGAAGAAGAGACTCAAAGATCATACGGCGAAAGACGACGACGATGTCGGCGAGGAGTTTAATGTCAAGAGCCAACAAACACCGAGTAACGATCGACTTGAGGCACACAGAAGCGATGAAATTGCAAGATTTTCAGCTACGAAAGAGAAGGTTTATTTCGAAGACAAGAATCTCGATGGAGATCAATTCAATGATGAAGAAAATGAGGTTACTATAAATTTCTTCTCTATAAGTTTATTATCCGATTACGTTTAATTCGACACGATTTTCACAGAACTGTAAAAAATTATGAGCGTAAAAAAAGTAAAAAAAGTTCTTTTCGAAATTTCCTAAACGATTTAAAAAATTTTTTTTTCAAATTTGGATTTTAAATTCGAATATTTTTTGACGGTAATATAATCGATTTTCATGTTTGTAGATTTATTTGTGCGGCTGCGAGTCAATCGACGAATCCTTCGATCGACTTGGTCGTCGCAGTTGCTCGGGGATGATTGAAATACAGGTCAGCGATGCGTCCGACGACCGAGACGACAGAGATTTATCTCGGCAGACCCGTGAGACCGATGAAAGATTCGAAAAGCTCGATGACGAAGCGCGTTTGATCGCGTCGAGAATGAGGGATACGAATAAATGTTGTCCCTGCGGTTGCGCTGAATCATTACAAGTGGACCCAACCGAGATGCGCGAGATCGACGATGACACACGGTCGAGAAACGGATTCGCGGAAATTGCAAATCACGAGATACGGGAAATTGATATCGACGAGGTGACGAAAAATCTGGAAGATGAAATTCGTTCGGTGAAGATTAAGAACGAAAAATTGAAAAAATTAATGAAGTCGTGTTACTGCGACGACGATGTCAGTGAGATACTGGCGTTGCAGTGTGCCCAACCTGCGCCGATAAGAGCCACATACTCGGGTACAATATTTTCAATTTTTTTTTAATAAATAAAAAAAATAATAATGAAAAATCTTTTTTTTTCGAATTTACATATTTTTATTCGTACATTTGCATGTTTTTGAAGAATTTTAATTATCTTGTATCTTATAATTTTATCTATATGTTCATAGACTCTTAGAAATATATTTATATTTTATTATTTGATTAAAAACATTTTTTTTTATTTTTTAAAAAATGAAAAAAAATGTTTTTAAAATTTTTTTAAAAAATTTCTTAGGCTTAAAAATGGCGATTGAAGTGCTGCAATCAAAATGCCACACGAAGGATCGCATTATCACCGCTCTAGCCAGTGAATTGCGAGGTTCCGAAGATGTCGATCAAATCGCGAAAAATCTCACAGCTCCGTGTCTTCGATTTACTTATTTGGATTTCGATCAGTGCGGTTTGTGGGCGTTTCTGCGAGGCTCTGATGTGCGAAAGGATCTTGCTAAAGTGGACACAACGGATGGGGACTCGTCGAGGAAAAAGCCGAGACAAGATCCGAGTCATCGTTTATTTCATCGAGATAGAAAATCGACGAATTTTCGCATAGTTCGTGATATCTGCAATTGTCTCCTCGTGGCTTGGAACGTTCCGGAAAACATTCGAGGCCTCAGGGGCTACGAGATCGTCATAAATGGGTGAGGGACCCCTTTCGCGTTGCCTCGGATCGGGGTCGAATTTTAATCAATTAATAAAATGTTGAACTAATTTTTTTTTCGTCTTTGTTTCGTGCAGAAACGTTGTGGCAGCTAGAGTGAGAAATCCAACGAGAACAGAAGCAGTTCTCGGTCCTTTCGAACTTTCTGGATCGTCGAAATTTTCCATCTCGACGATTCTCACGCTTTACGCCATTGACTCACGTGGCAATTATTCGGAACTCTCGAGCATTAAGTTTTGACGTTGTAATTGTTCACAAGGTGATATAATTGGTACAGTTTATTTATGAATGAAGTACATAAATTCGAAGTATTTAGGTGAACATTTTTTTCCTAATTTCAATTTTTTAAATTTCGTTTGGATTCGCACAATGTCGTCGTTTTTTCCCCATCTTTATAACATAAAAAACTAAAGTTTTGAAAAAAAAACTTTTTTTGTTGCACCATTTTGAATTGTCAAAATACATTCGTCATTATATTTTCTTTCTTCTGTTATATTTAATATACTTTATATTAATTAAATTAATTTATTTAAATATTATCATGGATTCATTTTTGTGAATTCTTTTTCACTCATAAAAAAATATTTTCACTCAATAACAAAATTTCCCATCGACGATTTCCACAAACGCGTGAAATACAAAAAATGTCTCAATTCGTTTTGACACGCGGAATGAAAAACAATTTTCGTCGATCAACGAGATCGTCCAACGTGTTGAGATCCGGCAATACTTCCGGTATCTCAAAATCCAGACTTCCGGGCCACGGCCTTCTCGTGGAAAATCTGAAGGGTCTCTTCGGTCCATCGTCGCGATCGTTCAATCTGTAATACGCTTCGGTGGTTGTCGATCTCTTCGGATAATACGGATCGTCGTCCAATTCATTGGGCACAAGCGGCGACAGCGATCCGTCGAGCGTGTGCACCGGAAATTCCGTTCCCGCTATCGTCGTGGATGCGGAATATTTTCTCGTCCCGGAAGTCTTTGGGTTCGACGAATTCGGCTGGTAAACCTTTTTCGCTTGCATGGATCGCAATGTCTCCAAGTACGGAAAATTATTGTTATCGAAGAAGGAAGATGGCCGTTCGATATTTTTATCAAAACCTTTCCCGTCACTCGAACGATGCTGATTTTTCATCGCACTTTCAAATCCACCTGATCTGTCACTGGTTCTTCCATCCGACCCCAAACTCCCGAATTCGCTTTTCTGATCATTCCTTCTTTTGTCATCAAATGAAAATCCCTTTGTCGATTTAATTTCCTGGTGATCGAAGCGACCTGACGTCATTCGGACATCCGAGTCGCCTCCTGTTTTGTCGAATCCAACATTGACAAACTTCGGTACATCACTCGAGCTCTTCGGGACCTTGAAATTATCACCAGAGGGCCCAGAGGTCGTCGACGTAGTCGCTGCGGAAAATCTTCCTCTATTCGCATCCTTCGCGATCGAACTTCGATATCCAAAGTCCGATGGATTTCGTCCTGCAGCCTCGACCTTGAAATCTCTTTTATAAGGTTCCAAGGTCGTTGTGGGAATCATCGAGGGAAACGAAGATGATCCAGAAAATCCCATCTTTACGTTCTTGTTGTTCAAATTCGACGAACCCAAACCCATTGGATTTCCAAGGCTTCCCATGAAATCCGCACCAAAGGGCCTGAACGTCGAAGCAAAGGGCGTTGACGAAAATTTCCCATGGAATCCATCATCCCTCCCACCTTCCTCAAAATTCCGATCACCGTAACCCATTCGACCTCTGAAATCCGACCCAAAGGGCTTGAAGGGCGTTGCCACGGTCGTCGATAAAAATTTTCCGGATGAACCGTCATTGTTGTCTTCCTTCTGCTTCTTATCAATTTTCTCAACGCTCTTCGAACCTTTCCCGGCTCCGCCATTGTCACTCGTGGCTGTCGAGGCTTTTTGCGAATTCACACGATCCCGCAAAAACACGCTGGAGTTCAGCACGAAGGTCGGTTGCTTCCTGACGAACGACTTGGGAGTGGGAAACTCGGACGGGGGTTCCGCAGTTATGCGGAACGATCGCGTGTACGCAGGATCCGAATTTTCCGATCGATAAACATCGAAGCTTCTTCCGGCAGCCGTTCTTCCAACTTTCGACGATGAATCGTCGTCCGATGATCTCGAGTTCGCGTTGTTCTCGTTTGTCGCTTCGGCGTTGTTCGAGATTCTGCGACCTTTCGCGCAATCCACGAGACGCGCGTGATCGCACACCAAAGCCTCCTGACGAAATGCCGTCTCTTCGGGACAATGATACGTGAATTTGTTTCCGTGATCGTCGCACGTGTGATAAGCACGACAATTTGTTTCAACGTCCGCGTAAAATCCTGTATCCCGACCTCGACATGTGAAATTCGTGTTTACCGGCGGTGGCATTGTGTTCTGGAATCATAACACAATCATTCATTCAACGAATCACAACATTTTAATTGACAAGGTCAATTAAATCAATAATACAAAATTTAAAAAAATAAATGAATAAACAGTCATATCGACAAGGTCAATTAAATCAATAACACAGAATTAAAAAAATAAAAAAATAAATAAACAGTCATATCGGAAAGGTCAATTCAATCAATAATACAAAAATTAAAAAATAAAATAAATGGTCACTTGTAAAATTGATTATCGAATAAATACGTAGACTAAATGATAATCAATAGTATTGACGCATAAAACTGTTTCGATATTGAAAAAATACTTACAAAAACTTCTTGAGACTGCACACTCACGATAATCAGTAAGACATTCAATAACTTCATAGTCCAATAATCCATATTGAGCAGTCCCGAGCTTCGTTTACAAATTTATAAACTTGTTATAAGTAATCTTCGAAAAAACAAAATTCACGATTTTTAAAATTATTTTTCTTCAATTTATAAAACAAACAGTTTGATGTTAAACCGCACGAGAGTATTGAACGGAGGTTGTGAGTTTATCTTCAGCAACGTCGGTGGGTGATGGATCGCGATAGAAGCACTGGAACGTGGAGAAGCTTCGGCTCCGGGTGATATGGGCGAAGTGAAAGTGAATGAGGATGATAGTTTAGGACGCCGAGAAGGAGGCTCTACCGACGTGAGCGAGTGGTTGAGTGGGCCCCGAGAGGGTAATCGCGAACTGCTAACCACGAACCGCGAACTCCGACTCCATGGACTGGTGTCAGGAGGGGGCCTTATTCTCCTTCTTCTCGATAACTCGACCGAGTGAGGATTCACGCGGTTGCATTCGATGCCTTGAACCGTCTCAATGGCACGTCCTGTTTCGCGCGTTGCGTCAATTATGCAATGTAGCGGTAGTCAATGAATCCAAGATGATTAGAAACGCGGTGTGACTATTAATCAATTTGATATTTCAACCGCTGTAATTAATAATTCAATCAATCAACACTTGTCACAATATAGTTTGTGTATTTTTTATTCGTTTTATCTTTCTTCATTTACATTTTTTAAAGATAATTGTTAATTTTTATCAATTTTGATTGGATTGATTAAAGAAGAATGGTACAATATTTTTCTCGATCATTGTAGCAATAAGCTAAGACGACTGTGTGCGACGTATCGCCCACGCAATACCATTCACACGAGACCCTGACCAAACGGAATGCACATAGTCGATCACCGCTGTGGCAAGTACGAGTCATGGGATTGCGCAATTTCTCGCCCATTGACACAAGTTGAATGGCCCCGTGTAACAACGTCGTTAAAATCGTTGTTGTCGTAAAGTTGTCTGATTCAACTTTACTTTATATTCATTCGTCCCACAAAAACAAGGGCCACTAATGCCCACCGTTGGTCGACTTCAAGACTTCTCCATAAATAAACAATAATAGCGACGGACAATTGTGATGCAACTAATTTTATTGTTTTATTTATTTCTCGTTGAAAAGATAAATATACGGGGAATCAATATATTCAATACATTCCTAACAATCTTGATTTTACAAACTTAATAATTATAGAGCAAAAAATAATATTCTGAATTTTTTATTTCAACTATCGATTGAAAAAAAACATTGCGAAATAATTCGTTAATAAAAATGCAGTGGCAATAATCGATAATTCGATGAATATTGGTATAAAAATTATTGATAACAATTTAGAACGTTTTAATTGAATCGATTCATGCGAAACGCCTTTTTTCACAAGTTCAACGACCTGTAGTAACGTCGTTGATGTTTCTCCCATCTTTCACGTTTTTCGAGGACTGCCGATCAGGTGAATCTTTTTTTTTTTTTTTTGTTTTTTTTCGTCGCTGGTTTTTGGTGCCACGACGGTACTCTCGTCGTTTGCCGTTCTGTTTCATTCTCGAGTAATAAACGGGGCCTTTCACGTGGAATACTCGACTGTCACCGTGTTTTTTTTTCTGGGACCGCCAACTACAACAAGAAATACTTCGTCTTATTCTCCGACTTCGGTCTTCGTACTATTGACATTTGTCTGCTGTCAAAAACGTCTGAATCAACGACATGATGAAACAATATTCTTATTTGTCTTAATTTTTCATATTTTACTATAATATTTTTATTTATACATCAATTAAATTGCAAATCCAGTCAGTCTTATTTACTTTGTCGTTTAGTTTCTTTAAAATTATTATGCAATTCCTCGCACTTTGCTTCAATTCCACTAACGTCACTCGGCTGAAAGAAATAAGACGTTTGTACTTAAAACTGCAATTTGAGCAAACTATTTCGTACTCAACAAACATAATTTCCACGTCCGACACCAACGTTTCATCTTCATTGCTAATCTCGTTTTCCTCGTGCATCTACGCTGACAGTTGAGAATTGCAACTGGAAGAATGAGTTTTACAACGAGAAACACGACGCAGGAATATATCGCAATAGGCCTCACGTTGATGCTATTGTTTGTTCTGCGACATTATTGCATTGCAGAAAATAGTACAAGAAATCCGATTGTTGTCGGCGATGTGTGTTCCAGTCCGAGATACAAGTGGTATACGGTTTTATTGTCAGTGGTATACGAAATGATGGAGAATCGGAGAAGAAGTTCAAGACGAAAGAAACGAAGACGAGACACTTTTATCCTTGGCACGATGACCTATATGAGTGAAGACGATGTAAAAGGTCATGCTCTACCGTTTAATAGCTTCGGGCTAAAAGTACCCACGTGTTCTGTCTTATTTAGGCAGCTACGAATGAGAAAAAAAACTTTATCGATGACAACGCGCATCGAAAATAATAAAAATATTGGACTTTGGAATATCAATTATAAATAATTGTTAATACTTGTTCATTGTTGATGTAAATAATTCGTTGAATTAGATAAAAAAAAAACCTTTAAATACAGATACGAGAATCAGAAATGTGAGCTGGACCGAGTTATAAACGTTGTCGATTATTCGGATTATTATACGATCTTGAGATTGATTTATTGATAATTCAAATTTCATTCGAATCGTCGATAGTTGAGCCAAGCGGTATTATGTACATTGGGACCGGTCACAGTGATCAGCCATTTCCTTGAAAGAAGTCGTGCCGAGCAGAACAGGAATTTTTCGTATTTCGACGATTTTTTGTAACCTTGAGTTTCCCAAGATGGAAAAACCATTGCTTTGCATGTTATAATCCAACAGATGAATATCAAGCGGAGAGTCGATATACGCATCACAAAAATTCTGTTCCCCGGCGTTCGATCGAACGAGGTAAGCATTGCTCGCTCGCGTTAAAAGGCTCGACTGAAATCATTCGGAAAAATGTCGAAACATTTTAACAATTCATCAGTTCGGTTTCTAAAGCGATAAATTTTTTTTTTCCTGAATAAGTAACGGTTTTTATTTTGTAGCATCCCAAATACTTAAATTGTGGCACACCCCGCTAACGCCATCTACATTCTACGTAAGATGGACAATGCTAGGGATCCATCTTACCGACCGTGGGTACAATATGATATTCCATGCGAAAGAGAAGTGTTACCGATTGGCAGTAGAGTATATTGGTGAGTGAAGATGTCTACCTTACCGACGCGGCTCGGTAGCGGTTTAGTTTACCTACTGTCGACTTACGTTATCGAGAAATGTTTTCAAAATCATTTTAATATTTGTATGAAAGGTTCTCATCGGTAGACCTAAGTGACACGTATAAATTTCGGTGAGACATAGCGTTACTAGTTCTATAAAACAATAGAACGACAAAAGTATTCGTTACGTGCATATCCCAATGAAAAATTTAGAAATGACTGTCAGCGTTCGAGGTGTTTGAAATCCGCATTTTTGGCAGACTTTGTCTTAGGATTTAGATAGGCAGACCAATCATTAAATCATAGTAACCAACTTCGATCCGGGGAGTGAAGTCCCATGCTCGAAAAGCTTTTTGCGATCTTCTGAAAATGCCAATTACTGCCAACGCAGCGATAGTGGCGGATGCGCACATATAACGAATACCTGGATCTTGATTTTTTTATGCTTGAAAGGCAAACAATTGTACTGTTGAACTGAGCGGGTAACTAAAGCCGTTGTTCTCGGTATCGTGATCGGCTGCTCGCCATGACGGGCAACAAAACAATCTTGTGATCATTAATATATATAAATTCATTATTGTCACGCGACAAACAGGTGGATGACGAACGTTTGCAGGTGTTCGTCCAGATGGCCGACATAGGACCACGCTTAGCTGACACTTGGATGGATACCTTTTATTTTTCACCGTCCATCAAAGTCGTCTTCCTTTCATGTTGGTCACATAGCTTTTTGTATTTCCTGTGTGCGTCCACATACATACTTTTGCACGTTGGAAACGTGCGACAGACAAGAATCGTATCTTCGCTAATGGGCATCAGATTCGTCGTCCGCTTTGCCAGATGATTGTCTTTGAAAGCTACGAATTCAATGAACCGAGTAATCCATTCGTGTACCATTTGGATTTACGTAATCACCAACCAGCACGAAATTTTGGAGAACGACAGTGTCGCCCGTCTGTCTGTGGTTGTACAATCGTTCTCTTCAAAACGCAATTTCGGGGCTTTTACAAAAGAACAGATGTCGGTGAAGTTGGTTCAATCGTCTGAAGGACATGAAGAGGACACGAAACTTTTACGATTGACTTGACGGTAAATAAATGGACCTATTGTATTTGGAACGGTATTAACGGTTCAACCTGCGAGGAGTGCCAATTGCAGTGTAAAAGACAAAGGATAAATCCAATTTTCCAACAATCAACTTTACAACGTTGGCAAAATGGTCACGGAGTTTCTGCAGTGAAGGTCTAAGGCCCTTACTCCAAAATGGGGCTGACTATGGGACCGGATCTGAAACTATCCACAAGTGAGATCCAACGATGATTTATAAATTTACGAACGAAAAATTGCACAACGATTAAAAGAGAAAAAGTTTCATAACAGGAATAAAAATAATTCAAGTTGAACCAAGTTGAAAGTCTACAATCGTGTTGGCATAACAAAAAGGTACGAACTTCTTGAAAATGGAGGATCACAGATCATACGAAACAGTCCTCTCTACTGACATTATTGTCAATATCCTACGATGAAGGGTAGTACTTTCAACATTGTTGTTTAATGCATGGGTGACAACGTTATATTTGTGTATTATCTTCGTAGGCCTGAACACATATCGTGACAATCTGTGGTAGTCGAGGTACGTACGTGCCCATACGTACCCTAATAACTGCGCGAGTCATTGTATACGTGGGAGGCACGCACACGGCGTACAAACCGATGGGTTCGCCAGCGTTGTGATGTAGATCAAGCAATTCCGACGCTTCGCGAATTAACATTTGTCAATTGCCGCGAACCCGGCTTAGTCGGTAGTACAATCACGCACCGAAACGCCACCGAGTACCCCGAAGTACGAGCGCTTCTTGTTTCGCTCGGTGCAATAGTTACTCGCATAATAAATGCGCGAAGTATCCGGATATGCATTGTAAACTTATTCGCGCCACTGACAACACGTGCATTGGCTTATTTCGGTAACAAATCGTGTTTCCTGTTTCCGTCGAAGCTTTCACATTTGTTACTTGGCATTACAATTACATTACAGTTACAATTGCTGTACCTTTATCGTGATAGTATTTTTCTGTTTTCAAATACTGGATGAATTTTCGTAGCATTGTTAAAAAAATCAGATGGATATTTGAAATTTGGGATAACAATATATTTTATTAACCCACATATCTTGCACTTTTTTGCAGTGAAACAATTGGAAGAATAACCTAGATAAGCTCGTCGAATTGTAAGTAACTTGAACTTCTTTGTGTATTCGACGTGCTTTCGCTTTTTAGACATTTTGGTTCCCATAAATCGCCTCAAAATCATCCCAATCGAGTCACTTGAGTTGTTAAACTCATTGTTCGTCATAACTGTCGAATGAGTGGAATTTTAGTCAGAATTAATTCACTAGCCTAATAAAGTAAATGAAACAAAAAATATTTTCAAGGTGATATCATCACTGGAGCCTTGGCAGCAACTAAACTAGTAAAATGCAAAAATAAACTTTCACGAATCGATTATAAAAAATTAAAAAATGAAAAATATACAACTGTCTGAATTGGGAGTAAAATATTGATATTAAAAGAAATGGAATCGCGAAGGATCGAATAATAGGTTTCACCATGAATCATTTATTTTAGCGTAATAAAATTTCTACGGTGTAAATAAGTAAAAGAAAAGCAACGCAAGTCTATTACGAATAACCGGAATATACGTGTCGCGGTAGTTACGATTTTACTGCCGATTTGTCGACAGTAGAACCGGTCTGTGTGAGCAAGACGACGTAAAAGCAGCTACGCTGATCCACGAGAAATGGAATCCGTTCGTTGTGCATTGTTGGTGCAGCCTTATAAAAATAGTCGAATCCAACTGGACGGGATTTCACCTACGGCCCGGGAGGAACAATAAATATGAAAAGAAGAAAACAAAGGAAAAAGAAAAATGTGACATCGACTGAAGCTTTAACTCGGTGACGGAAACACCTGGGGGATAGGTGGTTGCGAGAACCCGCGGCTAGGTTCGAGACACAGAAATATTTTTCTTTCTTCTTTCTTTACGACGCGACCCCGGCGTTTATACGACATCGATGTTATGTCCACCTTTGTATTTTGTCCGATGTATTTTCGTAGAACGTTACCCTCCATGCACTCACAATATTTCTCACTAAGGCTTCGCTATCGTTCCAGATATATTTACGATACTTTTTTTTTTGCTCTCGTTCTGAAACGATTTGATCAGGCTGGGTTAATGAGAAAATGAACGATATTATTACTTTATTATTTTGTTAACGATGCTCACACATCTGGCAGTAGATACAATATGTATTATCGAGTATCTTTTGTAATTGGTGCTGTCATATATTATGTAATTACGTGATTACGTTAATCATTTATGAGGAGACAAGTAATTGATCCATGGGGTGAAAATTTTGGTATCGAATTAATTGTGATAAAATCGTAAAGTTCTATGGGTCAGCGAATTCCCTTAAATTCGAATGATCGAACAAGGTTTCCAAGCCTCGTAATTATGTGGCTATGGCATCGTACAGCGTAAATACAGGATCACCGGTGGTCATGCGTAAACGATGAAGTGAAGGTGCAGCGGTTGATCCACTTAAAATTGTGGGAGTGGTGGAGCATGTCGATGGAAGGGTCGAAGGTATCCTTTACCATTATCTATCGTTATCACTGCTGGTGGACTCGGTGAAGAAGAGTATAATTCGGCAAATGCACTTGAATTAAATTTTTACTTCTAATAACTCAATCAATAATATAAATTATTCGAATTAATCAACGATTAAAATAATTCCTATTTTATAAAATTATATCATATAATTTAATTCAATGTTATTTTTTTGCTCATACGATTTTTTATGTTTCTTTTGTTGTTCGCAATTTGATGGTTATTTCTATGCAACACATGAGAGAGATGCACGAATGCGAGTGAGTTGGTCAACAGAATCAGGAAACTAATTTCCAGCCGATTCTCATGGGAATTATCTTTCTCGCCGTTCTAACTTATCGATCCCGGCTCGAGTTTCTCATTTGTTGTCCGTGATCGTATACGCGAAAAGCGTAATGTATTCTCGTGTGTTGAACGTATATTCGTCGCGAACAAATATTTGCCAAAGGATATTACGATGTGTGCCACAGGGTCGAATTTAAAAAAAGAAAATAAGTAAAAAGATAAAAATAACATTTTGGAAAAATTCGAATGAATAAAATTCGGAATTCTTGAAACATTTAATCGCATGAAAAAAAAATTGCCAGCAGTATTTCGATAATGGTGAAAATCACCAGATGGCCAACGTGGTTATTTATTCATTGGATATTATAATTGCAGTATTGGATTATAATATTGTGTAATAATATAATACAAAAGTAGCGAAAATTGTTTATTGCCGGTGGCAACAACCTTAAAAAAATGTAAGTTTAATTACCAATTATTTCGAATATTTTCACAATTTTATGAATCGAAAATTCGATAACTTTGCACAATTTAACTATTAAATTGTAATATTGTAATATCATGACACGAGAGTAATGAAAAACGACAAATTAACCCACCAAAATTTGTCCAAAAAAAAAATATATATATTCATTAATTTACTTTGCCTGTGATTATCGTAGACAAAAGCGCGAACGATTATGTGATTTCCGATTTTTCTCGCAATCTTGATTCATCGAAAATTCGATAATCCCAAACTTCATTCCAAGTTTCCAAACAACCAAACGACACGAGACTTTTTCCCGTTCTCTTTTCTCGTCGCGCCCGTTCGTTCGTTCGCGATGCGAAACTTGAAGCTTCAACGGAAAATGGGAAAGCCGAGGATGCGGCCCGCGTGAAGGACTATACGATCCTCATCCTCCGCATCGTTTTTCCTTCTTTCTTTATGTTTCGTCCCCGCCCCTATTCCGCCATCCGCACCAACCCCCCGGGCTAGCGTGCAGGAAGCAATCTGTTTTGAATGCTCCACGATCGCTCGGACGTATAACTCGTTTACTCGAACATTTTCCATGGGAAAAAGTTTTCCCGATATTTTAAACTCTCATCCCCCTTCATCACCTGGATATCAAATTCTTGTTTTCGTATCAAACCCTTTTTCTCGACGGAGCAACCCTCGTGCTGTTTTCTCATACGCGTTTCTTCGTTGTCTCGCAGAAGAAATAAAAAAAAAAAACTTTATGGCACGTCCTTCGCGTGTTCGTTCCTCTGTTTCATCCGTTTACGACCCTTATTCACTGTCTCACCGTTTTCAACGTTTCAGACTTTTCCTTATGAAACAAACATGATATTTATGTTGTTCGACCCATGAAATTGTTATTTTTTGTTTTTCCTACTGACTTCAATCGAAATATATATTATTTATGTTGCTTCCATTTTCATAAAAAAAATGCTCATCTTCTTCTTTTATCCCTTCATGAAAATCATATTTCTTTGGGGCGGTGTTCAACTTTTCATCTCATTTTCTATTTCTTGTACTTTTCGTATTTTTCCAGCTCCAGGGATGGAATTTTAGACATTTATCTCCAGATATTTATAAATATTTCCAGAATTTTAAATGTATGCTTATGTTCCAAATTTCTTAACATAGACTGTATTATTTACAGTGAGAAGTTCCTATTGTCAATATGAGTAGACAAACTGAGCTGGAGCTTTGTCTTCCCTACCTTACCTACAGAGCCGACCAGAGTCGATAACGTCTCGGGAGATGTTATCGACTCTAGCCGTACCGGTAAAATAGAGAGTGCCAAGGTCCAGAACCGGTCTAGCTCCTCTAAATTATTGTGACAATATTCTTCTATGCTTCCAATGAATTTGGGTATCCCCAACATAAAAATTTCAATCTGCTTCGACGAAAATAAAGCTTGACGCTAAACATAAACGAGAGAAGAAAATATAAAATACAATTGACGGTTTGACGATGCAAGTGTGCAAACGTACTGACCTAGAAACGACGCGAAAAGGAAAAAAGGCCCGTGGTACTTCGTAATTCCACAGTGTCGTCGTAGTAAAAATTGCTGAAGTAGTGGTTTTTCTTTTTTTTTCTTTTTTTTATCGTCAAATTCCTCACGTGAGGGTTTCAGAGTAGTCGCGTGACACGAACGTTGAAATTATTGTTTCGGTGCGCGGAAATTACAGCGTGTTCATTGCTAATTCCTGTGGCTGTACCATCAGCCCTGCACCTTCCTCCTCCCGTTGCCCCGCCACTCTTCGCTGCTAAACGGAAAAGCCGTTTAGCTTTTCTTACCACTTAAAGTCTCGGACGGACCAGGTTGCCCGTGATGCAGCCGAGTCGCAGAAAACGATCGTTGGGGGAGGAAGGAAAATTGGATCAAGGTGCCATTAAAATTAAAATGAAATTTATTTTATCTTTCCATCGAGTTTCTTGTCCGAGTGGCTATCAGCGGTATTTTTCATTACCGTTGAATTACATTGATGGCAAACGTTTCAATTGTTTCTTCGGCTTGTAATACGATGGAAAAAAGCATATTCTGGAGATTGACCTTATTTTTTTGTTTCTTTTTCTTTAGTCTGTACTAGTTCTTCGATTGGAAATTCAAGATAATTCTATATATATAAATATCATTTCAGAAAGAGTATGTGAAAAATATCGATGATTATAAAAAAACAGAACATTTTTGTTCAGTGTTTTGTAATTAAAAAAATAAAACATCCTTTATGATAAAAACAAAAATAAGAAAATTCAATGACGAGGAGAATTGAGGTAAAAAAATGTATGAGATACGTTTTATTCTATTTTTGCATCATTCAGTTACAAATAAGAAACATGATTATGATGAAACATTCATAGAACAGAAGGGAAAAAAACTCGAAGATCGTATGTTGTTTCAAGTGTTCAAAAAACTGAAATATATAGAGTTTGAGAGGGACGATGAGCATATTTTAATAATTTAATATCAATTTTTGATGAAAAGTTAGAGTTAAAAATCGAATAAATCTTTACAATGAGGGATTTAATGGAATCACAGATTGCATATATATATATATTTCGATAGCGGCTCGATGTGAGTGGAAGATCGAATATATTCGGCAGGAGGGTGTGGAGGAGAGAACAAGCAAACAGTAGACCGAGGGATATAGGCGCATTACCGTGCGACGCAAGCTCCGAATAATCCCTTTGTCGTTCGCCCGGACGCGGACTTCAATTATAATCAGTCGGATATTCCCACCGTCCCTCCGCCGATCTCCCTTCACCGAATAACCCGCCTCTCCGTCGACCCTCCCACCCATCGTCCTTTACCCTTCGTCACAATTCTACAGACTGCATCAAAAATGTTTTATCGTCGAATTAATATCGAATTTTTCGTAATTTTCAAAAAATAATAATTCAAAAATACAAAATAAATTGAACGTTTGTGGTGAATCGATAAAAATTATGGAAATGCGATCTGATTTCATCTTACCAGAAGTTGTTACGTCTCAGTTTGATTAAAAGTTTTTTGAGCGAATAAAGTTTTTAATTTATTAAATTTTATTTAAATTAAACCGTTAATTTTGATGCTTCCATCTTTTTTTTATCCCTTCTTCGACGTACTTCTCATCAGATGATTTATTACAAAAAAATCGTATCGACTTTTACGAAATTCAAAAAAAAGAAAACAAAATTTCAAAAATAAATAATTGAAGGGAGAGAAAAAACAGGAAGAGAGAAAAAATAAGAATTAAACGTTTGTGGATAACGAACGATATTTTCATGCAATCGGATTTTTTCATGCTATCAAAAATCTATGTCAAGTCTCGGTTCGTTCGAAAGCACTTGACCGAATCAATATACAAAGTACCATCAACTTTTGGTGCTACCTGTACATTCCACCTCGTGTATTCCTCTGTGGGTCGCAGTCTTTCCCACTCTAATGCTAACTCATTGGCGTATAGCGGGTCCTCTGCGTTTGGCCATGATGTGTTAATGCGAGCGTCGAAGATCCGCAACAGTGTCTCGATGATTTTGAATCGCAATAACGGGAGACCCGTTGTCGTTGTTATTAACAATGAGTCATGCATGGAGTAGGTACGTTCCGGTTTGTACGAATCAGTGTGTACGTGGACGAAGGTGAAAATATCGGAACAGTTGTACATAATTTAACAATTGATCGCATGACGAAAGAACGAATTAACTCGAACGTTGAGTAGATATTTAATTTACGAGCTATCACGTACGAGCAAAATTGCCCAACGATCACAACAATTATACCTAATACGACGCTTCGTGGAACCGTCCTTGCATCAGCTTACTGACAGAGATAACTCTGTCGTTTGGCTTTGTAATAACTTTACGAATTTTTATTTCTAACTTTAAAAAAATTAGAAAATAAACAAATAAATAATATTAATAATAGTATAAAATAAAATAACAAAGATAACATCAGAGCACACACCTCTCCTGACCAAAAGATTATATATTGTTACCGCGATAACAGATTATAGCTGCACAATAATAATTTAAAAAAAAAAAATAATTAAAAATCTAACTTTTAAAATATGGGAAAGCTCTTTGTTTAACAATTTTTTAGTTGAAAATTATAATATTTATATACTCGAAAATTAACAATCATATAAAAATGGCACACATTTTATTTCTGATATATTTTTAAAAACATAAATATTCATACCTGCTTTTTTTCAAAAAAATAATGTAAAAACATCATACAAAATGTGAACGTGTAATATTAATAATCATAACGAATAATTCATATATTTTTTCATCAATAACAATTTCAACAAACAACCATGATCCAAAATTTCGAAACCGCATGCATATTTTCCAATCAAAACTTTTCTCCATGAAGCCAAAATTCGACTTCACCAATGACTCACCCGTATATATATATATATATATATATATATATATATGTATATACATTTAACGCTAACAAAAGTTAAAACTGCGTCACCGTATACAATTCACGTGGAATAATAATTCGCGAAATAACAATAATAACCCGTCGTACTGTTTCAATCGGGAAAATTTTCCAGGGACGAATGGGCCACCGCGCGGTGGACGTTCACACACACACACGAGGTCGTGGCTTGAATGCTGCTTTGATTGGACTCCCGCAACGCTTCTCTGCCACACGTTCGATAACATCGTTCAAGTTGGACCTGGACTGGCTCGCCACGCTTGATTTTCGAACGCATTTAACACTTTCTCCACGCTTCGTCGCTCTTTTCACGACACACGAATGTATTCCGAATGAAAGCACAGCCGAGAAAATTTGGACAATTTTGCCGGATCAATGAAAACTAACATGGAGGCTGTCAGGATAACATGATTTTTATTTTTTTTACACCTTTGATTTCATCTGCTGCAGCTTTGGATCCTGAATTTATGGTTAACTTCGATACAAATGTGTATACATATATTTATATACTTGTGTATATTTCATTCATCGATGCCATGTCGTGTCAGCAATTCGGCAATTTCGTCGTTGATCAGGATGGGAATATAGCACAGTGAAATTTCATCGAGTTGATCCAATTGCATAAGGTGCAAGTTTCGGACCGTTTACGCGACAGTTGCAAGGACAATGGACCGTCCGGTCCACGGGACAAACCGAAGTCTTGAGACGTTTGAGAAGGATGGATTTATCAAGCCGTATTTTCTTCAAGAAAGACAGGGTCAACCAGCCTGACCCAACCGGACTGACAACGTTCGTTCATCAATCTGCCATGTCCTTCGTTGAACTCAATAGAGTCTCCCACAATTCACTCTCATCCGACACGAAAAAAAAACAACAAATTTACTTCATCTAATAAAATATATTCTCACATCTCGAGTCCTTTGCTTGCAGCCTTTTTCTTTTTTAACAAACGAGTCGTCAAATTTACGAACCTCCAATATCTTTCAAATAGATTTTTGTTTTTATAAATATGTCATTTAAACTCTTCATGAAAGTAGGAATCGTGTGATCACGTGGTCAGAGTGAGTACGAGACAAAACTGACCAATTAGTTATTTTTTATTTCTCACGTTTGGGTTTTAGTGACTCTGGTCATCATTCCCACAAATTTCTCAATCCATTACATCATTGATCGGATTTAGGATCGAATTATTGCACAATATTTCTCATCGTCTTCTCGATCCCCAAAACAATCCTTCAGATTTTATTCTCCACAAGATCACATTCAGCCGTTCGACGTTGACCTTATTCGCGTTCGAAGCACAATCTCGATTCACGTCTTGTTACTCCACTTTCGCGCATTCGAGAAAGGGCCGAAAGGGCTTATCCTTATTCGGATGTTTCGGGTTCATGGACCAACGGTTGGGTTGGCACATCTGAAATACTTTTATTTTTTTCTTTCCCCAATAAAACTCGCACGAAAGTTTCGCCCTTTGTTGAGATTTGCGGTTAGTGCCTCGTGGTCCCTTTAATACCCTCCCTCCACTCTGGCTTAGTTCGAGGTTTCGTACGAAGTTCACCGTGAAGTGGAACGTGCGCTCCGGTTCAACGAGTATTTTTCTTATCCACTGTCTATACTATCCTGCAACATTATTATACTGTACCGTGTTTGTACTATAACGTGTGTTTCATATGACGTGCCACACGTTCGTAACACGAGTACCGAAGAAGGGTTGTGCTGCTGTCGAGGGGGAGGGGGGGGGGTTAATCGTTTCGCTACACTCGTGTCAGCGTTGAAATTTCAAGATCGATCAGGTGCTGCTGGTGACGCTGCAACGCGTTTATCTTTTTTCAACATCGAACTATTACGTTACCGTCTTATCGTGGAAAATGCGTGTACCCTCAAAACTCACCCTTCGACACGCTCCTGCAGCTTGTACTTTGATTTCCAACCATCGAGCACACACGAATTTGATTATAAATTAGTTCATTGTCATTATTAATTTATGAGCAATTTGAATCTGTGTTTAATTTTTTTTTAGTAGAGGGTGGAAAATTGTGTTTAATGAATAATTGAGTTGAAACGAATCACGTAATTACCTCAGGAAGCTTTCAAAAGGAATTACGATGGCATTTTTAGAATTTAGAAATAATGAAAAAAAAAATAATTCGACAATAACGTTTTTTTTATAACTATTGATTTTGATCTTCGTTTTTTTATTGCTGGAAACCACGAAGCTACACACTTCTTATCATTTATGTGATTCATATAACACGACAGAAGATGGTTAGATTGGGTTGTTCATCCAAAAGTTTTGTCATCGTATCCACGCTCGAGCATGCAAATCCGTCTGACCATTCGTGTATTTTTCTACTTCAATTTTACCGATACGATATTTCCTCACGCTCGTTCGATTTTTTTACGTAATCACGCTGAGAGCCAACATAACGTGCGACATTGGACAGCACGTGTGCATGACTCTTATCGTGTCCGACTGTATTGCGAAACCGGATAAACCGTCCGGCTATATTCCATCGATAACGGTAATGACGCGTGAAGACCAATCGCAGTTTGCAATCTTTTTTTTCCACTCGTCGTTCATTCATTACATGACACGGTCGAATAATACTTCGACATGCGTCGTTCTATTGTCTTTGCATCCAGAACCATATTTTCTTTAAAAAAAAAAATTATCAATCCCAAAAAAAATAAATTAATATTCAATTTTTCTATTCGTGGATTAATAATTTATTTGCATAAAAATATTTTCAAATATTTTTTAATTGAATGTAAATTAAACAACAATGACAATGACAAAAAATAAATTAAAGAAAAATAAAATACGTACGTCTCACTGACTTTTATATTATTGATTGCAATTGAAATTAATCAAATCGATTGTAATTCATGAGATTTATTGTGAATGTAATTTTTTGCATACTGTCAAGACGCGTACGAAAGCTCGATGTGAGCAGTGGTGGGGGTTGCTGTTCGAAATCGTTGCTATCAGGCTATTGTGTCATGAGGGAAAAGGGTTGGGTGTGTCAGACGGTCAACGTGAGGGTGGAACGGCGCTTCGAGGTACAGTGGGTAACAACAAGATGTACTATAGTAAAACGTTCGGATGATCATAGCCCGCCGCTATGCCCTTTGGTTACCTCGTAATACCATCGGCAACCCTCGGCTGGGTTACTGTCGGACAACCGCGGTGGCCAAGACTCACAGGCAGCCTGTTGCGTGACCCACGCGATCAATATCCGTCGTTCTCTGTCCCTCTTCTTCGCTCTATGGCCCTCGAAGCTTTCTCCCTTCGCTCGAACTCTCCTACATTTGTCTTTCTTCATCTATATATATATATATTTTTTTTTTTTTGCAATACTGGGTGAAACATGTTTTCCGTGTTCGCTCTCATCTGCCGTAAATACTTTGAGTTCTATGTATTTGAAATATTTTTTTTTTTTTCAAATCGTATATATATGTCAGTTACATGCCCTCAAACAATAATCGTCTGTTCTTTTTTATCAGACACTCGATCTCCATTATTTTCTTGCATTATCTTCAACTCGTCAGTGATATACGACTGACCTCAAAAGATTGATATTAGTTTTAATAATGTAATTCATGAACTTATTATTATAATTCATTAACTTATACGTCATTAAAAAGTGCCAAAAATATTCAATAATCAAAATTTGAAAAAAATTTGTTGCAAAATTATAAAGACTCGATCTCCGTTATTTTCTTGAATTATCTTCAACCCGTCAGTGATATACGACTGACCTTAAAATATTGATATTAGTTTTAATAATGTAATTCGTGAACTTATTATTATAATTCATTAACTTATACGCCAATAAAAAGTGCCAAAAATATTTAATAATGAAAATTAGAAAAGTATTTTTGATTGTGATTTATTTTCCCCCATTTAAATATTTAATTTTTTATGAAACTTTTGGCGAAGTGTGACCTAACTTTTACAGCTTTAGCTAATTTTTTACTAAATTATTGTTACTAGACAAAATGGTATAAGGTATTGTTATCAAGCAAAATGAAAAAATGAAAATTCATTGATTTGCATGAATGAACAAGAAGAAGGGTTCAAATTGTAAATACCTCATGAATAAATCAATGTATATGGGCTGTAGTCAATTCGCACACCTGGGTTCGTATGTACGAGGTTCGTGGTTGTGCACGTCCATGTCTAATGTACACGGTGCAGCATCTGCGTACATCTTGACGCAGAGATGAGGTACATGGAAACGTTCTCGTACATGTAACCACGTACACAATTTACAATGTAGCGGCTATCTGCATGGTAAACTAGTGCTGGTACATAGTCCACACTGTGTTTGTGTCGGTGTGCGTTGCATAAATAGATCCACTCAAGTTCACGCCTGAACGTACCACGGATCTATGTTCCGGTACTTGAGCGATATAATAGAGATCACGTGCGTTTGACTCCATAAAATTTTCATGGTTATCGAACATTTAGTGGTTACTAAAAATTTCTTCAACGATGCACCATCGATGAGTTGTAAATTTTCCAACCGTGTTGATTACATAGAATCAATTTTCCTAAACTATCATGTCAGATACGAATTTTCATTGTCAGCTTAATTGAGTTTGTTCGTTACTTGGCGCAAGAAAAAAATTGTTAAAAATATTTCCCATGGATAGAGATGAAAAATGAAATAAAAATAAAACACAATTATTCATTTTTTATGGATACATTTTTGTTATATAAAATAAAAATAGAAACAAAAAAAAACATTCACGCGATTGTGAAATTTATGATTTTCTTTACAACTCAAAGCGTTTACATGAGTCGAATGTAAAATCCCTGGTCACTCGATTTCAACCAGTGAATTCAAATTGTCGGGCCACGAATGTTCAATTTTCGGATAGTTTACCCGTTATTCGATAAAATTTTTATTTACATTCTCTGTAAAATTTTTGTTTGTTTTTCATCGTTCAGCCAATAAAATGTATTATTATCGGTTGGATACCCCGCTTTCATTTTCGAATACAAATAATATCGATTTGAATATGCCATTGAAACGTTTCAACGAATAAACGCATGAAAAACAAAAGTATCAGCAATCGAATACGCGGTATAAAATTTTCTCCGAGCTTCGAAAAATTCAAAAAAATCGGAACAAATCGTGACTAGCCGTATCATCGATGCACGTAATTCTGCATATTGCACCTCGACCGAGCTTGAATCAAACAGCACGTTGGATCGAAGGGTTGGAAGTATTCATAGCCGGAATTACGTTGCTCTGAAGATTGCTCTTGTAAAACTACAAACCAATTAGACCCAATCTATTCGTATCGATGGCGTTTGCTCTATTTCGTTGCTCAAACCGTGCAAAAATAAATTATTCCACAAATAATACTTTAATCAAATTTCATATAGAAGTAATTCAATCAAATTTCATTCATTACATCATCTAATCAATTGGGGTTGAAAAAAAGATTTGGCATTATTCCATGGCTTTGTTACACGTAAAATTTTACAGATTATCATTTCGTCAACTATCAGGGATGGTTGTTGGTGATGGAAGGGGTTGATTCGATCCTGTAACGGATGAGCGGGCTGGCGCAGGAGCGGCTCGGAGTTATAACGGCGTGAGAGTGTACGTGAGAGGCAAAGGAAACGCGGTAGACACGGCACAAGGTTGCTTCCTCCGTGACCTGCAGGAGCTGCAGGATGGAGGCTGCCAGCAGGTGGCAGGTTCGCCGCGTATCGATTTCTTACGAATCCAGCCGGGCTTGTGCTTCGAAATCGCTATATGTACGTGTCCTAATGTTATATATATATATATATATATATATATATATATATATATACATACAACTCACGTGTCCTTTTTCGCGCGCGTATTGTCTCAGGTTCTTCGCTTCGTGTTTTCTACAGCTGGCAAATTTACTCCTTTTTTGTTTCGAGCCTGGTTTGGCTGATCCCTCTTCACTCCTCACTCCTGACAAATTGCTATCTCGCCCTTGAATTTCAATAAGCCGTAAATATTTTTATTATCTTGTTTTTTTTTGCGAATGAGATCAATTCAGGCCGAGCTAGAATCGTCGTATTTTCCAAACAATCGATTTGCTAGAAAAAAAAAGTCGGACAAGTGTCAATAAGTGTCATTTAATAGATAATTCGATTGGAACATTGATTTGAATATTTTCGGTAATGAATAAAAGTATTGAGTACCCTCGTTTGAATAATACGATGTAGATGTTGAGCATGAGAATTGAATCAGGTTTGACGCGATCATCAACATCGGGTAGCTTCTGGGTTGCATCGAAACTAATCGATAAGTCAGGTCACATGAAACTCTTCGTACCTATACGAATAGATATATACATTTATATATACATATATGTATAGCTGCTTCCATGTTACGCGTGTATAGGTCGTGCGATCGCGAGCTTGCTTCTTCGTTAATTAGGACCTACGTGTTATTCCAGAAACAACGACAGATCCCACAGCCAGGCTTTATACGCCTTTAGCCGAAGGCATCAACTTCGTTGCGTGTGTTGACGGTTGTCGAAATAACTTCGGTTGGTTGCTAATTAAGGCAACCTTGTCGCAGTAGGTACGTTATACTTATGCAGGCTCTTTGAACCTGATAAGATGGATGCCGATGGGGAATTCTGTCGTTGCATTATCAATGTTGATGTAATCTGAGTTTACAGAATTTGAGAGGATGTACAAAATTTTAATTATTTTGTAAATTTTTATTGAAATATGTTTCTTATTTATAAATTTGATATTGATCATTTTGAAATACACGATTAATTTAAAAGTATTGATTTTTGAAAAATTATGATTCGTTTAAATCATCTGGAAAGCTCAAACTCGAATTGTGTCAACAAGCAATTTATTCAATGAAAAAAAATGGAAAAACATTTAAAAATTACATAATTTTCTAAATAAGTAACCACGATTGATAATCATGCAACGATTCGATTATTCAGATATTAATTATTGAATCCTTGCGTTATTAAGATTAATTATTATTCCATAATAAATGATGATATTAGATAGACTCTACATTCCATTATAATTGGGCACAGAAGCAAAGCGATTTATTTTCATCGACCAAACGTCCATCTCCGAAGTCGATGTTCTCCGAGCGACAAAATTATCACGACACTTCATAAATCCCAAATGAAATAGTCATCAAAATATAATTGAATAACGAAGATTTCAAATGTAAAATGAATCAACACCGAGGGAAATGAAAATTTAAAGAAATATAAGGAAGAGCTCAACAAGCGTAATGAATTGCAAACGTAATCAACATTCGCTATAAATGTATCAACGGATTATGAGGGTTGGATAAGAGGGAGGGGGTAGAGGGTCTTACAGCCGCTGTAGCAGTGTATAAAACGTTATATACCTGCTCATGGTCCAAGAACCAAGTGGATTTGCAGTGAGGTTGGAATGTTGAGGTAATTTCACAAGCAGCGATAAACGCGTTGAGGAGGTTCAACGCAACGCATGCGCGAGAGTAATTCCGAGGGCGGAGGGGGGGGGGGGGAGTTGCTCGGTGAGAGAGAAAGCGAAGCGCACACACGCGTTTACGTTTCATGATTCGGTAAGTGGTTGGCTCATACGACGCGTCCATAATTACATGTCTGTGGCTGTTCGTGTTGAAGTAGTTTCGCGAATTAACAGTCGGACGAATTCGAGCAAGATCCAGAGACGACGGGGGGAGAGAGGCACGGATGAGATGATGCTCGTTTGCGAGTTGACGGTAATTCGAAGCAAATGTTTGAGACGATGGGCGGGAAGGAAATGCCACGACCAGGATATAACCACGAATTCCAAATAGTTTATAGTTGATTGACGTTCTTGGCGTTGATGAATATTTACACGTTCGTGTGTGGGGAGAGTAACCACAGTAGACTACGCTGGGAAAGCATGATTCAAGAAAAATAAGAGGCCAATGGTTTTGGAAAGGTTTTTAGAACAATAGTTTTCAAGTTCCAACATTTTTCAATTTGGTGGAGGTTTATAGAGCTGGCAGCAAGTCGAAAATTGTTTTAAATATCTGAAAAATGATAACCTTTCAAAAATCTTTAACCCTTTTTGCTTCCGATGGCCTTCGAATTTGGATAGCTTGTCAGGCAAACATAATTCCATCGATTGGCGAACCAAAAATCAACACGTTATGGTTTTAGAAAGGGTTAGCGAAGAAAATTTATGTGAGTTTAACTTTGTATCGGCAGTTTTTGAGTTTCAATGTGAGATTTTACAATTATATTTCTAGTTTCAAGCAGATTCCACCTAATCCAACATCGAAGCACGTCACAGGTCTGGAGTCCATTCTGTCGCAGCTCACCCAAATGGTCCACGTGATGTTTCAATTTCGACGTATGATCCATTCAATCGTGAAACCTCTCCAGCGACATAGTTATGGACTCTGGCATGCAGACGAAAATGCTAAAACTGATCTATTCTTGATTTATCTATTTTTGATTTGTTCGTTAACCCACTTCTGATGTAATTTCGGCATCACAGTGCAGTCTCGAGGTTCCTCGGGTCTTAAAATGGCGAAATTACGTCTTTGGCGGAATTCAAGTGAATTTTTGTTCCAGATTTTTTTTCTCACACCAATCGAGAGTCGCGCTGGTGGTGTGTCTGTCGTCGTTGAAATTAGCTTGGGCAAATGATTCGACGGTTCTCGGTTTGGATCCGACGGAATCACGGGTTATTTTCACGTTGCAGGTCAAAGGTTGCGCCGCGCCCGGTGATGCACACAATGACCTGAATGGTGACTCTGTCGGTTATTTCGAGTCAACCCCGGTCCGTAAATACCAAACCCGCGACGACGAGAGCGACGGTGTAATGGAAGAGGGTAGTTTCCGCTGCGGAATTGTTCGTCGTTCATTAATTTTTGGCATCCCTGATTTTCCACGTACATCGCGACTTTATTGGTGGAAGTCATTTGGAAAAATTGAAAGACTGTCCAGGGATATGTAATTTGTCTCAAAGTGAAGAGTTTGGATTAACAAAACCATGAAATCAATAATTGTCTTGTTAATCAAGAAAATATCTGAAACTTAGCATAGAAGATTAAAATGTGCTCGAAATAAATGAAAATGCCCTTAAATTCCAATGCAAACATCTCGTTTTTTTTACCTCATAAGAAGAAATGGGAAAAATTCCAAGTAAAAAAAAACAGTTTAATATTTTCAAAAAAATTTTAGCCAAGTCAGAAAAAAAATCAATTTCAACACATTCTGTATAAAGATGCATTTATGGCTCCAAATTATATGTAAAAATTGTTTTCGTTCAATGAGAAAAATGCATTCTGCGATTTCACTTTTCAGATCATGATATGCTGCACACAATACGAAATCGGTCTGTGCAAGTAAAAATTATGTGCACACTCCTTGACTTATTTAATAGAGGATATATCGGTTGAATTGGTAATTATCGATTAACCAAATGAGCTATACTTTCGCACCGACAGGAGTTTCGATCTGCGTGGCTTTTCCACGCGCGCGGCCTTAAAACAGAATGACGTACATATCGAGAGAGAGCAAAAGAGTGAAAGAGAAGGAGGAGCAGATGAATCTATGTCGGACGTTTCGTTACCGCCGATACTGCGGCATATGTGCATCGCGAGCAAACCGGAATCAGTAATTCCGATGGAACGATAAAATTCCACATTGCCGCTGGATTTGAAGCTCGAATGTGAATTACGCCATTTTTACTTTTTTGTCCACTCCATAATAGAATATAATATAATTAAACATATCATCTCAATAAATACATCTAAGTAATTCTACAAATTGAAGTAACATGTGAATTTGAAAAAAATTATGATTAATAAAATGTTATTAATCATAAATAAAATTACCAATATATAAAGTTCGAATTCGTTTCAAGTTCGTTAAAATTATTCCTAAAAAATATTTCCAATTGAAAGATCCATCGAAATTTTTCATTCAACAGCACCGGGGTTACATATTGCTTATCACGAAGCGAATGAACAATCCGGGACGGTGATTGGAAAGTAGCGCCGCGTGCATCAATCGTGTCTCACGAGGGGTCACAGAGTGTAAAGATGCGGGCGAGACGATCGTCGTCGTTGTCGTCGTCGTCGTCGCGTCGGCTTCTCTTCGGACTAATAGTCCCGACTTACAAATCGTCACGATGATGTACGTATGAAATATTTTATTTGTGTGTGTGTGTGCGTGTGTGTGTGTGTGTGTACTGGGTAACGTGCAATTGTCGGCGGAAGAGGCTCGTTATTCCCTCAAGCGAAGCGACCAATCGTTACCCGACCGGTCCACGATCATTGCGCACTCTCGCCTATTAACCCACCGGCTGTCGGTTATCTCGTAGATATACATCATATATATCTATCTATGTATAAATATATATGCGTATTTGTCTAAAATTCTCGTTTAATGTGTCCAACGATCTGCTCTAGGAAATTCCGTGACGCCATGGCTCTGTGGTTAACCCTTTGGACACGAATAACTGATTTCAGTCAACTTCGTTCGATTCAATGTAATCCCATCCTATTTTTTCCCTTTTTTTCAATCGCTGTTCATAATTCATTTTTAAAAATAAGAATCTAACATTTTTTTAACCAATTACATTATTCTTATACATTGTTATCACGTTTTGTGTTTTTGTTATATTATATATTACTTATGCATTTTTAGAACAAATTATAATTTATTTTTTAATGTTTCTTTCTTTTTTTTGTCTTCAACGAGTCATTAATTTTATTGCGTTTATTTATTTTATTCATTCGTTCCGGGCTCATCGTGAGTGTAATCGAGTGAAAGTTCGACGAGTCGACCCTGCATAGACGTACATTGAACGACTGTCAAGTTCAAACGTCGGCCCTCTTGCTTGAAACAGATTAGAAATTAGCTTGATGAGAGTGCTATTGAATCGTACGGTCGAGTATGCTTCGTCGAATCGAATTAAATTCGAACAGCCGGAAGTCTCTATCAAATTTCGTATCATCACTTTGCGACCCGTATAACGTAACGCTGTTGTCGTCGCAGTGCTTCGAATCACGAAGTTCATTTTATCATAACGAAGTTCGATTTTTTACTATCTCAAATAACATCAGGCCTGTAAAAAAAATCAAAAATGTACATATCGATAACGAATATTGAATCGTCCAAAACATTTTTGTTGTGGAAAAAAAAGGAAAAACTTAAAAAATTGTCAATTAATAAATAAGAAATTCCTTATGGAAAAACAGTCAAAAAATAAAAATGTCACGAGTTAAAAAGTGTTATATAATCAATTAAATACGTCATTATCAAAAATATTATTGAACAGAATTTTCATTTCCATTTTTCTTACTGCATTCAGATTGAATATTATTCTTTAAAAAGTCGAAGACTCAAAAATGTCGAAAGTCGAAACGTGTTCAAGAGTTTCAAACTTTCGATCGCCAGTTTAATATCATACGTGACAAAACATAAACTTGAGATTGAGAATAAAAGTCGAAATCGAGCTCGAGAGTTTGAAAAATCAACGAGCGAACGAGGATGAAAAGAAAAAAAAAAGTTTGATTTACGATTCACAACGTTCCGCGAAGCCCCATTGGCAGTAACGTGGACAGTGTGCATTTGGCTCGTGATTCTTTTTCATCCCCACGACCGAGCGCTTCCAACCTTTTCCGCCATTGAGTCTCCGCCTCTCGATCGACCTCACTAATCATCGGAAAATTTTCAACCCCCGAAGAATAGCCCGTTTGCGAATCGATGAGCGGTAGTCGTGAGTCGCACGAGGTTCCCCACCCGGACATAAATCACGACGAGGAAAGAGGATATGTTTGAGAAGAGTGTGTGAGGCACCGCTGGTTGCCGGTTTTCCCAGTTGCCCCCCACTCACTTTCCCCCATCCCTCTGACCCCCGAAAAACTCACCGCACATCGTAAAATATCCGAATCGTCAACGTTGCCGAAAAGGGATGAAGGGATTGGCTAGACGTCGACGGACTGGGTTTCTCGTACTTTCTTTGCTCAAACTTCTGAAATTTTAAATCATCGTTGCGCGGATATTGGCAACCGAATCGGTAGATCTATATATATATTATGGTATGGGTACATGTGTGGTGTGTGTGAGTATGTGTTTTTGACATGAAAGTCGTCACGGAGTGACGGTGAAGAAGGGCAATTTCGGAAAATACGAAAAACTAAAAATTTTAGTGGAGAATCACTGTTTTTGGGGTAAATCTGTAATAACCAGTGACGTTATTATATATATTTATAGTGATATATGTTCGTAACAACGTCTCGTAATAAATTGATGGTAAATATTTAAGTCCCATAACTTTTTTTCGGTTTCACTACGAACAAAAACTCGTTCACCACAAACCTATTCACACCCAAATCTTGAAGAATGACGAAAAAAAAATCATCTTTTTTACCAAAAAAAAAAAAAATTCATCCAAAAACCATATTTTTTCGAGCTGCAAACGAAATCTCGGTTACTACAATAAACTACATACGTATCTCTGTGTAAATCGACCGTTGGATCCAACTACAAACGTATCAGAGTGTAAATGAACCGTTGGATTCGAGTTTTTCAATCAAGACCTCCCCCATCAAGCTTTCAATTCAAGATCCACAATTATTTTCATTCTCAAAATTGTCACAAGATCGATTCAAGTTGAACAAATTGTATTCACGCGAAATACTTGATTTACGAACCTTCTCGATGGCACTTAAATTTCCGAATCGAAATCCATGAGATGCAACACACCGAAAGAAGTTAAAAAATAAAAAATGAGGGAAAAAAAAGGGTGATAAAAGTTGGGAACGTAAGAACAGTCTCAAGCACATCTGGAGCGACTACGGTGAAATTTCGTTGGGCAATGTTGGAATCTGAAAACGTGGGAAACTGGGAAGCATCGAGGAAATTCACGCCCAGCGTAGGGGCGGGGGAGGGGGGGGGTGAAGAGCACGAGAACAACGACGACTACTACGACGACGTGCACAGCTTTTGATATTGCGCTCACGTAACCCTCCCTCGCGCAGTTAATAACATCACGCTTCCCTTATTCTTCCCCGCTCGTTCTTCCGTTCGCGTTTCCAGTATAGCACCCGCGCACCGCCATCCGGAGTCTTTTGCATGACTCCCCTCCCCCCCCCCCCTTCGCCCGCGACGTTTCTCATCCCTCCACAGTACTCCGAGCAATCGGAATTTCCACTTGCTACCTTTCTCGTACTTTCAACTGCGCATATTTCCATTTCTCTCACGCTCTTCCGTTGGGAGGGTGAAGGGTGGGGAGGAGGGGAAGAGAAGGACCGCACACACACTTACAGAAAGCCCCCGCGACTACCGAACACAACGGAAATTCGCGTCTCCGTTGCCAAATTTGATTTTCCATTCGTAACTCTCGAACAATTCAACGAATGCAAAAAGTTTTACCGTGAGCTTCGTTAAAAATTGATACCTTCTCGGTGCTCGTTGAATTTTGGATTTTTTTTTTTCACACGTAACACAAACGAAACGGTGATTTTTTTTTTTTTTCTTTTTATTTCGCTACAACTTCAATGATATATTCGCGTAACGTGAAATGGAAACTTTTTGAGACACGTGTGAGAGGCATTGGCAACCTATGGTTAATAAACGAGAATATGGAAAGAAAAAAAACAGGTGTCAATTGAAAGAGTGAAGAAAAAAGAGAAAAAAAGAAGGGAAAAACGGGAAAAAAATAAAAATAAATAAAAATTCGAAACCACGTGAAACTGGAGTAACGAGATATGTCACAGTGTTTTCATGTGTGTATTTGTATGTGTGTGTGTATGTGTGTTTGCGTGTATATGCCGAACGACGACGTGGATGGCCTTTGCGGTCGACTCGAATTCGCGGTCACCGGAGCCCAAAGGCAAACCCGTCTGCTGTATTTCCCCTTACCCCCTTAATACCCTTTCACACACAGGACAACAGACATTCGCGTATTCAGCCCCCTTCCCGCCCCCCTCTAATCGTGTCGTAGCTTCAATTTTTCGCAACAGCCAACCGGAGTTACGAAACACACTCGTTGACTGGAAAAGGAGCCTCGGGCTGGCCCTTCCCTCTCTCTGCCCCTCGCCACGTCGTCGCCTCCGCTATTCGACTACTTTTTCTTCGATTTTTGATTCTTTTTCTATTTCGCGGTTCTCTTTCAATCACTCTCTTTGTATCGCCTTTTCCGGTCTCCCGTTGCCACGAACAAACTTTTTTTCTTTTTTCGTCTTTTTGGTTTTACATTTTTGGGGTTGGATAACTCGGCGTGGAGGATAAGGGACGAAAAAAAAACCAAATTGGTAACGGAACACTGAGAAAAATAATATTTTTGCCTTCCAGGTTACTGATGTCGATGGAATCGATCATTTTTGATTAGCGTGTCAACACAGTGTCAATCAATTCTGAATATCGACTCGATATAGGTACACTCGTACTGTTTTTTTTCTTTTGTGAGGCAGTGATTAATTTTCTATCGATTCAAGGTGGACACGAAACTCGATACGATCGCACGTGGTAAGAATTTCAAACGACGATGAAAAAAAAAACATTTTATTGTGATTTCATGTCGACGATTTTTCGTTCTTTTTCTAGACTTGTATTAAAAAACAAACTCTCGCCAGTTGAATAATCGATGTGCAGCACGACACAGTCGTCTGTCGAAATTTTCGTATGATCGAACATTTTTTTATTCACGTGTTTGAATATTATATTATTGAATGTCAATATATATTGAATTGGATGATAACATTGTTTATGTAAAATTCACATTTTCCATATTTTCTCATTAATTTTTATTATATTTATTTTTTTCTGAGAATTCAGTCGGTCACGATAGCGAAAATGCCCATATTTGAAATTTTTCAGCGCAAAGCTTTCGAGCAATGTCGATATGCGCGCGCCGGTTTTTATTACCCGAAAGTACCGCAGAATCGTGAATAGAGTCAAGAGGATGAAGGGTTCGAAGTATTAATTTAGGTGACTTCATACTTTGACCCACAAATTTGGCTCGAAGCCACCCTTTCGCTCACCCTTGCGCGGTTGATAAGTAGGTCACGAGTTTGAACAGGAGTTTTGCTCTCGTTAAAGTCATCTCCCAAGGGCATTGTACACAAAGAAAACCGATATGAACTGTGTTTAGATTTTAATGGCTCGTTAGACAGGAATAAAATTCGAACGATTATTGGAAAATCAATGCGTCTCAGTGTTTTCTCTCATTATTCCATCGAAATCGATGTATTTGCTTGAAAACTTCATTTCATCTTAAACGCGATGGAAAATTCATCGGCTAAAAAGCGACTCGATCGGCGAAATGCATATAATTGCATATATACAATGGAATCGATTTTCCGTCTCTGAAAAATTCGTAAAAATTATTCGTTCACACGTAAATTATAAAACGAGTTGAAACTTGCAATTTACTTCATCCGAATCGCAGATAGTGCAAGAAGTTCTTCTGTGAGGAAGTATTTTCATCTTTGATTTGATTTTTGACTTCCTCCAGCTTGTTTAAATATTTAAATATTGATCTGTGGGTGATATTTTCGAATCTGCAAGAGATCAAAATTAAAAAAACTTGAATTTATGTCAAATCCGATCCATTCTGCCGATCTCAGCAAAATTTGATTCGCATCACGACTAAACGATATTCTATACTTTTGAAGAGTTGCGGTTCAATCGATCAATGTCGATCGGAGTTATATTGATAAATTTGATTTTTTCGAAAAATTCGAAATACCACAAAATCCGAATTTATCGATGGATTCAGCCCAAATGCAATACCAACCAACTGTGAACACAAATCGATATGGTAATAACTATTTAGACGAATATCCCAAATTTTGCGATCGCTAGAGTAATAACGTTCTTTTTCTGGGAATTTGAAAACATCAGAACATCCCAGCCACAGTTCGAATCACGATGAAAATTATCTTCAATCAGGGGATCAGTGATCTGCCAATGTCTCCAAATTTCACGGCCGTATCTAAAACCGTTCTCGAGTTATACACGTTTGAATTTTAGGAGACCATTGAAGACACACACACACACACACTCACGTCGGGACATATTCCCACCATAACATAACTTCCCACAAGAGGTAGCGAAAAATAAATAAAATCCACTTGTCAGATCCCAACTCCATGCGATTTATTCGGCCCAACACGAAAAGCTCATTATTCCCTTCAAATCGCACGAGATTTCCATCCGAAAGCTCAACGTTCATGAAAAATATTTTCCCCCCTCGCAAGCTTCGGATAATTCGAGAAGTGCGTTGTAACAACTCGTTGGCAAAATGAATATGATGGATGTCAGATTGTGTTACGATCGTAACCGATATGATAATGTACGTGAGTGGCAATTGTGGTCGCGTATAACAGCCGAGAACTCGATAGATACAGTCATACATATATATGTGTATACATATATATACAAGTCAGTGTGTTGCGTTGTTGTAGTTGATGGTAGATTGTAGGTGCGTGCCGGGCGTCGCGGCGCGGATATTCCGCGGAGGCGTGCGCCGCCACCGTCGCAACCGACGCCGACGCGTCCGCACGAAGAGAGACCCCCCGCCGGCACCTGCACCGCCTCCGCCGCCTCGACGTTCCATCGTCCAGTCGACCTCGTGCATCGCGGCATGTCGGCCGCCACGCGAAAGCCCACGATCAATCTTGCCGTGTTACCAAACGTGTGTGTTACCATCCATCAACAACATCAAACTCACGATAATTAATTAACAAAATGATAACCGATCATCATACAAAATGATTATCTGAAACGTGTATCATCGATGACGACATTTCTGAATCAACAATTTTAAACAAAAAAAAGAAAACATACTCAATTGTGAATTGAAATTGAAAAAAGTTGTACGAAGGGTAAAATTAGTGAGAAAAAATAAATAAATAATAAGACGAACGAAAACAATTCAGTCTAAATATATTTTTTCGTTTTGGAATAGAATTAGTGACGTAGTTTCGGTCTTGGTGAGTCCAGTGTGGGAGGGTTAAATTTAACGTGTCCGACGTTGTGACATTCGAGAGTGCGTCGTCGTCTGTTGTTTTTTTGTTTGTTTATTAACGCTGTTGTGTCGAGTGTGTTTACACAAAAGTTTCTGTTTACTTTGTTATACGCCATTGTTAAGACGGATAAGAAACTCGAGAACAAAATAGAGAGGGTGACAGGAGGGTGAAAAAAAGGGACGAGGGTCTGTGTGACGACGGAGTGCTCGACGAGGTGGGAGAGGGGACGAAAAAGAAAAACATATATATACAGTGCGAGTGGAAGAAGTCGAGTTTGGTCAGACAGACGTGGTCACGAAGGTTCTCATTGTGGACAAGACGAACAGTCCTCATTGTTTTCTCCGAGCAGTCTCTCAACCGTTTATTCTCGAAAGGAATTGAGGATTATTCGTGCGACAAGACTTTTCCCGAAATAAAACGTCAAACAGTGACAAACGATATTTCTAAAATATCAATATCGGATTATAATATTTTTGTGCTGAATTTTTCGTTGAAACGGATTTTAGGAAATTTTCTGACAAAAATAATTCAATTCAAGAATAATATTCGACAAATGTGAATTCAGATAGATCCGAAAGCGAACAGGGGAATAACCCCATTGGACAAAATTTCCGTGGCAAAGCTGACCGGACTGATGTCTCGTTCGTCGAAGCCGGTCGAGTAACTTGTTGAGTCGCCGGCTTGCCGGAAGCGAGAGCCTCTCCCGCCCCCATCCACACGCGCTGCACCCTCTACGGAGACCCCCTTCCCCCTCCCACGACCCCGAAGATCAACCCCGACCCCCCAACAAAAAAATATACGACCCCGAAATCTCGGAACCCGAATTAAAGCTCAAGTTACATAACTCAAGACATATTTTGTCCTCTTCGGTCTACAACCACAACTGTCCAACGTAAAAAAACGAAACCCCCGAAAGTCAACAATCTCACTTATCTGTAATCCCTCAGCAACAACAACAAAAAAAGGAATTGAGTCCGTGATTCTTCGTTTTATCATCGTTTGGGAACGAAGCGAAACAAAACGAAAAAAAAAAAAAAAACAAGTGAGCAGAAAAACGGTGAAAAGAGTAACCATGAGTTTCAAGGTCGGATTAACGTTGATCCTGGCTCTGACCACGGCTCGTGCGGGCAATCGTGTGACCCGCAGCGACCCCCTGGTCGTGGAAACGACATCGGGTCTCGTGCGTGGTCTGTCCCGCACGGTATTGGATCACGAGGTACACGTATTCTACGGTATTCCATTCGCAAAACCGCCCGTAGGTCCCCTAAGATTTCGCAAGCCATTGCCCATAGAACCGTGGCACGGTGTACTGAACGCCACGACGTTGCCGAACAGTTGTTATCAGGAACGTTACGAATATTTTCCGGGTTTCGAGGGCGAAGAAATGTGGAATCCGAACACAAACATATCGGAAGATTGTTTGTATCTTAATGTTTGGGTGCCGCAAAAATTGCGTCTCAGGCACAAGGGAAGCGAGCCACCGGTTTCGGAAAAAGGTGGAATGCCAATGTTGGTCTGGATCTACGGTGGTGGCTACATGAGCGGTACCGCGACCTTGGATGTTTACGATGCCGATTTAATGGCCGCGACCAGCAACGTCATAGTCGCTTCGATGCAATATCGTGTGGGTGCTTTTGGTTTTTTGTATCTGAACAAACATTTTGGCAACAGCGAGGAAGCCCCGGGTAACATGGGACTTTGGGATCAGGCGTTGGCTCTGAGATGGCTTCGCGACAATGCCGCGTCTTTCGGTGGCGATCCCGACGCCATTACCATTTTCGGCGAATCCGCGGGTGGCAGTTCCGTATCGTTGCATCTCATTTCACCGGTCACACGGGGTCTCGTTAAACGGGGAATTCTGCAGAGTGGCACTCTCAACGCACCTTGGAGCTTCATGACCGGTGAAAAAGCTCATGACGTTGGTCGTGTGCTCGTGGACGATTGCGGATGCAATTCGACGTTGCTCGAAGAAAATCCGGCGAGGGTTATGGCTTGTATGAGATCGGTCGATGCTAAAACCATTTCTGTGCAACAGTGGAACAGTTATTGGGGTATTCTTGGATTTCCATCGGCACCCACTATAGACGGTGTGTTTCTTCCCAAACATCCTTTGGAACTTCTCCGGGAGGGCGATTTTGAGGATACGGAGATACTCATCGGTAACAACCAGAATGAGGGTGAGTCGAACATTTTTTTATATATGTTTTTGTGATATTTTGCGATTAGGACATTTTTTTTAATTTTTACGAAAATACTCGTTTGTTGGATTCGAGTTACAGACGTTTTTTTCAAATAGCTTCATTGCTGGTACATACGCTGATAAAGAAAATGTCATCGACCAGTAAATCAAAATATTGTTAGCAATGATTGTGGGCAGAAACAATTCTTATCAATTTTTATTCAATTTATGATTTTATAGCACATTCAAACGATGGCATTTTTTTGTCATATTTTTACAATATTATTTCAATCCCATATGAGATGGTAGAAATTAGTTATACGTATATATATATAAATTTATTTTAAAAAGTGGAAAAAACGATAAAGCTTAAAAGTAGAAAAGCAATTTTCGAATGAGTGATATATTTTTTTCTCGATGTACATTAAATGATTATCGACGTTCGGCCGGCTATGAAGAACAACCGCACAACGAGTTTGACCCTCCGATAACGTAGCCTTGAACTATCTATCACAGCTCATGCGCGAGATGCCACGAGCCACGACGCGGCGTCTATCGTCAGACAGTTTACTTTACGATCCTCGGTGTTTGCGACCGAGATATTAGATACAAAGACATACGCCGCCGTAACACCGAGCCACACCGAGCTGTACGGGTCGACGATTTTGAGGATGAAAACGACGTAATACGGTGACCGCAATGTTCCATATCATGCTTCGGGGTACGGGCTCTTTAGTTGCTTTATTCAAATTAGCCAGGGCTTGGAAATTAATTAATGCGTTGGGTGGATTCACGAACACGGCTCGTCCCACGTGACTGTACGTCAGGCGAGCCAAGTCAATCGTAGCGCGAGTCCTGTGAAGATTCACAATCTTCATTTTCTGTTAGTTCAGCAGCTTAAATTTACTTAATTATCCTGCAGAACCCTTATTTGCTTTTTGATCGTATACCCGCCATCTTTTTGCTCCTTATGGATCATTTTCTTGATTTTCTTGATTTTTTTGATTTTCTTGATTTTTTTGATTTTCTTAATTTTCTTGATTATCTTGATTATCTTGATTTTCTTGATTTTCTTGATTTTTTTGATTTCCTTGATTTTCTTGATTTTTTTGATTTTCTTGATTTCCTTGATTTCCTTGATTTTCTTGATCTGACGCCTTTTTTCGTGAAAATGTTTCCTTCTACTCGCAAAGAGTTGTCGTGTAAGCTATATACCGAGCTTATTTTAGTTTGACCGGGCTTGTAGGCCGAGGAGGGTTGTAAGACACACGAGATGGGCGCATCGATAAAGTAGCTACCCAAGGACGAGCGGTGTTAGTCCACGCAACACGGAACGGCCATACGAGCTTTCGCGCTTCAGCCTCGAGTAAAACGAGATGGATAACAACGCGCGGCGTCGCGCATAATCCCGTTGGAGTTGCGCTTGCGGAAGCTCGTCCGCGTTAAATCCAATTCGACGTGCTACACGGCCCGGGAACCAAGTCCGACAAAGACTAACGGTGACATGGATGTTACATCCATTCTCCGCTTGAGGCAGCATGACACTATTCGCTTACATGAAATAAGCATTGATTCGCGATTTTTTTCATTCACAAGTACTGCGTAGAATTGATTTACATTTAGGGGACTTATGATGTATGATTCCCAGGACTTCGAGCTTTACAAAAAAAATTTTGAGTAATTGTTTTTTCAAAAAATCTACATGCTATCATTTTACTTTGTTAATGTTTTTACGATGACCACGACTTCATTAAATGTGAACCCATTATAATTTGTAGATTTCACTGCAAATTCAACTTCACAATGATTATTTAATCTGACTGCACATACTGAAATATTCGATAACAGTGCTTTCCCCAGTCGTTCATACCTGAGAGGATGATGAAGAATTAACGTGGGATAATGGACCTTCATGGCTGCATTAACTCGAAGGTTTCGTGGAAAATATTATTTTAGGCTCCGTTGTAGATACAACGGTCGAGAATATAATATGATAACGTTCGGGGGGATAGAGTATGTTAAAATTTTAACAACGCTATCAAGTACATTTAATCTCTCCTCCCCCCTTCCCTCCTGACCTGCACGAAAGGTAATGTTTACCGTTACGAACACCATGAACATACTCTTGCGGTGAACCACTATAATATATTACGATATGTCGAGAGGGAAATTTGTAACGGCCTGTCACATAAATTAATGGTGCCATCTTTGTCAAACATGACAAAATTTCGTTAGCACGACGAGTTCGTTCGGAAATGCGGTCGTGCGGAGCTTGGCGCTTCAAGAGTACCTGAAATGTAGAACATAACCTCGAAAAACCTTGCGAAATAATTTCAAATGAAAATGATTGAGTTCGTGGTGAAAAACAGACCAATAGCTATTTTTAGAGTTCTGAAACTAAGAAACCATGTGACGTAGACATTTTTAATTTGTCATAATGATACATCTTATTAACCCAAATATTTTCCACTAGTTAACACTTAAAGATATTTATATAAGGATCAAAGAGGAAACAATTGAGTACTCGAAATTAAAAATATATATATACATCATGTGGAGTATTACTTTAAAGGACTCGTTATGTAGAATCCAAAAATAGTTTTCTTATGATTTAAAACAGCACATTCAAAAAGATGTTCTGAAAAATATGGAAAAATAGAGCACCTTATTAATCCTTATTTCTGAAACTACTGTACCTAAAATAAAAAATAGAATCCACGAATGTAAGTCCTTCCTTGAAGTTTATCGAAAAATTATAACGAAAGTCCTAGGACTCGTAAATTCCTAAAAATCATTTTTACAAACCGATCACATTATTTGCTGTCGACGGCGATAATGCGATAACCACCTGGTAGGTCGTGCGTGTGAAACTCCCACATGTCCAGTTTTTTTAATTAGACAACGCTTGATTTAATGCTTCAATTTTGACCGAAATCGTGTGAGTCGCATCATATTGTTCCCACAAAAATCGCTTCCTACTCCCTCACGTGCATGGACGACGCCCATCGCGTCAAGAATAACTCGATTGATTAACACTGACTCGCACAACGCGTGAGATGGCTGACGAGACAAATGTTTGGGTACCCGTGCGTGGAATATATCCGTTGTGCAGGAGTAATCCGACGAGCGGGGGTGAACGAAAGCTTCGGGCTTAACCCAGTGTTCACCGTGTAGTTACATGGGGAGGAGGGGGAGGGGGATGTCGTAGTGCGTGCTTTATCCGTTATTTCTGACTCAGCTCGTAAACGCGTTTTATTATTTGCGAGCTTGGTTTCCCCATGCGAGGCTTACCGAAAATAAGATCGAGCCGAAAAGCTTGCTGGTATCCTGACGCATGCGGGTTCACTACATCTGCAAATATGTGACTGTCTCATTCTTAATCGCCTTCCAAGGCCTTTACTACAGTATTAAATGAAATAATACATCGTACGAAATTTGGCTTAGTCATAAAAAACTCCCCTCCCCTCCCCCACTTCGGTAGGTAGCCAAAACATTGAATCTTCATTGTTATCCGTCGTGAAAAATGTTCTGACTGAAAATAAGTTAAGACGATTATTTTCTCTATTTGCACTTTTTTAATAATAGTCTGGCTCAATAAATATGTAAATTGTTCCATAATGGCGATCTCATTATTGATTTGACAGTAGCAAGTATTTCATTATCGTAGTACTGCTACTATAACCATAATTAGGTACAGTGATAATTATTTTTTAATTTTCTTAATTTTCTTAAGTTATTATCAAATTTTCCTTATTCTTTATTTACACAATTATTTAAAAAAACTCTAATTATTACCAATCACTCACAAGATTAGTTATTAGTAAATAACTCAATAATTATAGGTTGATACTGATTAAATAATGCTCTTCTTGGAAATTGACTTATCTAGGAAGTTGATCTGATTAGTAAATTGACAGCTGCAGGTGTTCAATCATCCTGGCACTCCCACTATGAACCAGAAACACAACAATAATTATCAAAGGGCTCTCAACCACATCAGCTCATCGATCAATACAAGACACACTTCAATCTCCGTTTGTACAATTATTTCTTTTCCAAAACCTTGAATTTACAAAATCGAAAAAATTGAAACATCTCAACGACATTTAAAATAATTTGTACACATCTCAATTGTGAAGCAACTTCATTGGTCGGTCCCCGCAAAAATGAACAAGTCAAACGGCTGAGTAACTGGAGGTATAAACATTTTATCATTTCCGAGCTTCGTTATCCATCGCTACTATCCCGAGGGGGGAATTGCCTGGCGAATTACTACGCGCCATCCAGGAACAGCTTTATCCCCCATCAGCCACCCCTTCGTCTCCTCAACCTTCACTGGCATTCCGGTAATCTCCGTTCTCGACGATCGAACTACACCCCTATCTCACCCCCAACGTTCTACCCTCCAACCCCAATTCCCTTTACCATCACCCACCGGGCTTTGGCTCTCGGGGTTTTTTTTTTTTTCTTTTTTTTTTTCATTTTTTTCCCCATTCAATCACTGAGAAAACGTTTAGCTTGCCCCGGCAGCTTGCAGCTTGCAAGCTTTCAAGTTCTCCGTAGATCGAACGTCGAGTGCTTGAAACTCTTTTTTTTTTCAGCTGCCTCTTGACGTTCTCTCCACTCTCGAGCTCTCTCGACTCACGCGAACCGTCACCGCCATAACTTTTCTATCTTCCCCGCGAGACTCCATCCAAATTTTATGAATATTCCATCAAACGCAGATCGTTCACATCGAAATCCGTCTCCAGCAAGATTATACATTTTTTTTGTACTAAACTTTTGTTTATCCTGTCTCGGAGATGCTAAGATCTTGATCAGTGGAAAAAAAAAGTTAGTCGACAATGTTGACATGCGATTTGAGAAACAAGACAAAACAATCGCAATAAAATGTCATTGTTGTATCTCTATAATAAGCAGTTTCCTTGGTTAAAAAAAAAATCTTTCATCGATTGATGAATGAATTTCGTTGGAATGACGATGCTGAGTTTGAGGGAATGTCTTATCCGAAACCGAGAATTCATGATCAAAGTGAGCGTTTGCTGAAACTGCATTATCGAGTGGTTCCCGATGATTCCAAGAATCTGCTTATCCGTCTGTGAGGTCTGTAAGCCAGGGGGGGGGGTCTCGAGTGAAGCAACCGCGGGCCAGAAGAGGAAGAGCCGAGTAGCGCATTCCACGGAAGCAATTACGTGTGTACTTCGTGCGATCGTTCCCGCTTCGATTGGCTCAACTCCATAGGGCGCCCCTCCCCCCACCCCCCGATTGCCACTCGCGATGGATCAGAACACTTTGGATCGAAATTCGCTTCGTGATGTTGCCTCATTCCTCTCATTCCGTTCTGCATCATCGTGACCTCGCTTTCTTCATCCAGATATCTCAATGTTATCGTCGTCAATGCAATTACGAGGGAAAAAACGTGCCAATACAGTTTTTTCTTTTTTCATTTCAATTCTTCGAACATATGGATTTTGAATGAAAATTCAGATGTTGAAAATAAATTAATTAATCATAATAAAGTTATGATTGATTATTTCGGTTGCCAAAAAATTATTTAGATAATGAAGTTCCGTACCTTGAATACGAATCTACTTGTAGTAGAATCTTGAATTTTTGCACGACGAAAGATCTTCTTATATCATTCATCAATATTTTTTACCATAATATTGTATTCAGATATTTTTTAACATGTACGAACGATTGTGTCAAAAAATGATTTCAGTGACTTGTATCGAGTATTATGCACATATCTTTTTGTGTATCAGTGTTTGTGTAAATGTGTCCGAGGTCAATTCGTAGAATTTCGACTCTGATCACTGGTTTCATGAGTTGAAATAAAATATATGATAATTTCATGCACTTATGCAAGTTATGTAACTCTATATTCCTATTTTCATTTTAAAAAACTAGCATCGAGTCATATATCTGTTCACGTGTGTTCAATAAAAATTGAAAATCATCGCAGCACAGAAGTGCAAAAACGAACAACGACAAAAAAAAAGAAGTAAGATACTTAAGGTTATCCATATTCCATCAGTCTTCTCGCTATTGCGTTCTATGAACATGCACAGAGGTGGAATCGATGATGCAACACCTTCAGCTGCGCTAACGGCAAAACCCGAGCTCTCACGCAAGCTCTTCGGTATTTCAACAATATGCGCTACTCAAAAGCATTTCGCATAGGAATAATGCTCGATACACACCCTTTGATAATATCCTTCTTTCACTCCCAACACCTCCCCCCCACCCTCCCAGCCTTTGTATTTTCATTCTCCACTCAGTACTGAGAAATGCTCCCTTCGCGAGCTTCGCCGTCTACCGAAACGTGAAAGAGAACGAAATATCGCGAATTGCGAATCCAGTGCAATGTGGCGAAGCCAGAAAAAAAAATAGCTCGACAATCGTAATACGCAAGCAACGTGTTTTTTTTTTCTTTCTTTTTTTTTTTGCTACACGGAGACAGGCGAAAAATGTAATTTTATGAATAATACATTTTAATATTAGGACAAAAAAAAATAAATAAAAGAAGAGAATTTATTATTTTTCCCCCATCGCCAACGCTATAACGCAAAAGAAACTTCATAACACCGACATGAATTTTACTTTTTTTCGGGTTTTGTTTCCCCCGAGGTGTGTCTTACATTTTTGTGGTTTGACGGTATATGACGGTCGAACGTGGCGCGGAATTTTTCGCAGCGATGAGGAAAACCCGTAAAATCGTCCGGACTCCAGTCGTACATTTGAATTTTGGACCAGATGGATCGTTAACATTTTTTTTCTTAATATTATTGATTTTAACTATTTTATTATTATTTCTTTAAAATTTTTGGAAAATAAATAATTAATTCAAATTAAACAAAATTTGCTAAACTAGTTTTCGGATATAACAATTCAAAATCGGGACATTGAGTTACATTCTCGATATGATTGAAATAATAATCATCGTTTTATTTTTTTCATACGGAAATTCGTAGCAAGAAGTTCAATACTCGATTTTTCGAGTCTTTCAAGTTTCTATTACGAATGTATCAATGCTAAGATGTTCAAATCGGTCCAATACATATTTACATCATAAACGTTCCGGTAGTTATGTGGGTCCAACCATTCCCGACGGATTTCTAAGAGCACGAAGATTTATCGATAACCCGTCCTGAATTTTTTCCTTTTTATCGTTCCGCAATTCTGGCAAAAGCGTTCGACGGTTATGAGAGTAATTCGACGAATACAAGGAAGGGTCCGAGACTGTCGTGACCGTAACGGACAACGTTAAACCGTCGGGACGCTCCCATGGCGCGGAGGTATCCGTTTCGACAGGCTTCTTATTTTCGTGGCGTCTATACCCTCGATCGAAAGACGAATGTGTCTGGCTCGAACTCACGCCCTGATGAAGCTTTTCCATCTACAACAACACCAGAAAAAAAAAATAAAAGACCTATCCCCTCGTGTATCAGCGAATATCGTCTGCCTTCAGTCATCATTTTCCCTTCTCATACACGCTGTTTGGGGCCGTCTGCCTTATACGGGGTCGACCGGAAGGATCGGAATTACCTCCAACGATTTAGGCGAGACAGCTTTGTTCACTTACACCTTAATAGTCACGATTCGGGAGCTTGTGAATTTTTTTTTTCAGGAGAATGGAAACAATATTGTAATGTGGCGATCGAACTTCTTCGTTTCAGATTCTGTCAAAGCGAGTGAATCTGAAACAGAAAATTACGGGAGGAATTATTATGCCTGAAAAATTATGAAGCTAAAACTTATTGATTAGAATTTGTGGGAATGTGATTGACATTCAAGACGCAGACGCATTTTCGAAAATGTGTGGAAATTAGGAATTAGAAACGGCATTATTAACGGCTAGTTATGCAGTAACAAGAAATAGAGAGTTAGATCAGAAGAATATTGGGGATTGAGGTTATAGTCTTCGTAACAATTTCGAGATCGAAATTTCATAGACAATATCGAAGAACCTTGAAAAATCTGAATACCTTCATAATTCACTTTATATTTCATCGAAAATATTTAAGATAATCATTTTGATAACTGTAAGCTCAAGTATCACAGTCCAGGGAATTGTAATTTGATCAAACTACCACAAAATATGAATTTTTCATTTATTTAAGAAACAAATATTAAAAATACTTTTTCCGAATAAATAATTATAATTACTTATCGTGTGATCATTGATTATTTTTTTCAACTTCTGTAGTAATTATGAACAATCAACGGAAACCATTGTTTTTACAATAGATTTGAGTTTTTTTGATAGAATTTTGAATCCATGATTATCACGAATCATGAACATATTTCGAATACATCATTTTAAGTAAACAGATGGTAAATATTGGTTCGGAAATTTTTCAAAACTGTAGTCCTAACTATTCGAGGACGAGAATGATTTGTTTGAATTGCAAAGGAACTGTCGCACTAACGGATTGAAGGTGATGGGATTTTGCACACCTGTGGGGCCAACCGTTGGGTGTTAAAGTACCCATAGATATATTCGCGAGTAGAGAAGACACGATTAGTCAGACCACGGGGATGGCCCGGGCTCAAACCCGCGCGGTTTCCCTCGACTGACTTATTTCAACCCTGTTACCGGGAAACACCTCGGCCAGCCGCTCGCCCAACGATCCCAACCACGATTGTTCGCATCTGTTGAATCTGGCCCTCGGCCAACTCTCACGCCTGAGTAATAACGTTTCGGCTCGGTGGATCACTTCCCACCGCTGGTCGACCGACACATCATCCACAATCACTCTCATACTACGTTCCCGCCCCCCTCCCCCCCGCTCAGGGACATCCGGCCAACGTTTATGGATTGTTTCAATCAACATACGTCAGCTTCACTTTTCGAGAAAAAAAAATCAATTCATGACGCGATTTGAATTCCAGACACGCGGCATGTTTCGTTGGTGAGCCATCAATAAAATCTCGAATGAATTTTTCGGCTCTTTTTTCATGCTGTGTCGTCGAATTTTTTATGATTTCCAATTCTTAGCGCTTAGTAAAAAAAAATAACAAGGATCTTGAACGATTGACTTTGTTATTAAGCTTGTTTTGAATAATCTTAGAAAGAGAATTGAATAAAAAAAGTAAAATATATATGTCGTTATAAAAAATTAATAAAATAAAAAGGGAATCTTTTTTTATTACTCCTTATTTAAAGCTTCGTACGTCCAAGGAATAAAAATAGAACCTTTACAAGACAACTCGACCAAAATAAAGAATAAAAAATCTATAATGAAAGTTCTAAGTCTTATGAATATCTAGAAATTTATTTTCACAGACTTATCATTTTATTTGCGATCATGTGTAGTGCATTGTGCAGGAGTTAAAAATAGAATATGATACGGAACTCTCTGCGCGTGAGTTCAACTCGTACTCGACCTGTTTTTTTTTTTGTTTCTCCATGACTTTAGATTGATGCTTATTGCTGAGTAATTAGTGACACGTCGTTCGGTTTTTTTTGTGTGTGTGTGTTTTTTTTTTGCTTTGGGATTGCAGGAAGGAGAGTGACACGGGGTGGGGGGGGGGGTCGTGGGTTGATTCGTTAGAAAAACGGCAACAGGTTGTCAGGTCGTAGTGCGCGCATGGGGGATTAGGTTTGTGTCGGATGAGAACGAGGTGAGAACCGCGAGGGCGTCACCCAAGGAACGTAGCGAGAGAGCGACGTCGACAATGTTGAACAGCTTGCATGTGAAATCAAGCGTGAATTCATCAATCTGGAAATAATTCGATCGTTCGTCTTGTGCACCTCGTGCCGTCCGATTATTCGATGAACCTTGCACACCGATCACGTGCATTTCGAAAAAAACACGTGAGGTTTATTTCGGACAAATTGAGTCACCTGTATTTTTTTAAATAAATTGATTTTTTAGTTTCGAGCGAGGGTCGAATTTGGAGATGAAGGTAAATGTGAATATCTGATCAAAAATCTAATTGTAAGTCTTGACGATCGTACCAATGGCTGAAGGAAATATGTTGAATTTTCAGAAATTTCAGAAATTTCAGAAGATCTGATAAGTGGATCAAATTTTATACCAATTCGAAATTCCGAAGTTTTCAACTTCTGCCGATTCAAAAACATTCGACTTGCCTCGGCTCAACGTTCTATAAATGCATGAATCAACTATCAGAGTTAATTGATACAAAACTCAGTCAAAATCCACTGACGCATTCAAATTTCTCGGAGCCGATGAAATTTTATACACTCGCTGATCATTATCAAAATATCAAAACAAGTTGCAACTTCTTCCTTCGTTTACGAGGGAGCCAAAGATTGAAAAAAAAAAACAAATGAAAATGCTTACTCATAGGAGGGCTTCGTGCATTGCATAAGATTCACAGCGAGCAAATTGCAAGTTCCAACTTGCAGCTTTTACTTTTCTCGAGAAACGTCGGAATCATCGTCTGCCACTTCTGCGAAAAAAAAAGTTAGACAGAAATTTAAAAAAAATCAAGTACCCTTCGAGCGTCCCACCGAGTCGTGAAGCTTCGTCAGAAGTGGAATCACATCAAGAAGCGAAATCATGAGTTTGAAAAAAAAAAAGAAAACAAAACCAAAAAAAAAACACGAGATAAAAAAATGTTAGAGTTTGGGATAAATGTGGAAAGGCAATGGAAAAAAGAGAAGAAAAAAACAACGATTCGCGATGTCGTCGTCCCAGGCTCGATACAAAGTACGACGAAACAGTTAAACACACTCGACCCAGATTGCCGGTGAGTTTGAGAAACGTTTGATAACTCTGGAAGGCTCGCCGAGTCTTCGCGACTGATTGGAAGAACTGAATAATTCAAAGTACTTTTTGCTTTATTTCCATCAACGCGCTCGTACTTTCATCGAGCTTCATGCCATCGGTTTCTCACATTTACACTAGGCTCACGATTTTCCGTTGTTTTCTCACGATCGAATACAATTAATTCTAATCAATGCACCGACGAAACTTGACCATGATATTGTTGGATTAATTAGTGCGGAAGGATATTCCCATCATTTTAATTTTTCAGTCATTTTATCGTAACTAATGAACACAGTGATAAGAATTCCGATACGCCAATAATCCACAAAAAAAAAAAAAAACTAAAACACTAGTGTCACATCGAAACAGCAAAGAAGTAAGAAAAATACGAGACAAATGGAGGCCATCAACGTCACTTTGAAATCCGACAAAAACTTTCCACTCCCATCCAAGTGTTAAAACAATTTTAAACCGAGTTTAAACATTTGTGAGTGCGACGAAAGAATAAATAAATAAAAACCAATGGAACTGCAAAAACCGCGAGTGCTAGCAAAAGCACCGAGAAATATCTTTCATCCCTTTCATTCGAAGAAACGAAAAAGAATAAGATAAAAAAACAAAACAAAAAACAAAAAACAAAAGAGCCATCACGAATTGATCGTTCACCAACGTAGTTCGAGAGACTTTATATTGACCCCGAAGTTACGTAAAAGTCGACCGCGCGAAAGCAAAATAAAAGTCACGGGACGTCGAACAATACTGGGTAAAGTCGAAAGAAAAAGCTCGGAACCAGTAAGAGGTTATAACCCCACATAGATTTTTCTTATTGCACGTTTCGATCGAACGCGTCGGAGGAATGTGGGAAGGAGGGAGGCAAGAGGGTGGGGTCTCAAAGGGGCCTTCTTAATTCGCCAATATCTTCGCATTCGCTCGGTTATGGAGCTTGCAATCGTCAACCTATCTTTACCCCCTCGTGCCTCGTTTCATCCGCCATCTCGATAGCTTCCCTATGCGCGTAACTTCCTTTGACTAGCTAGCCCTTAGGGCGATGAAACTCCGAAGCAACTAACCCACCCACCCTCCCCCCTGCCCCTTCCCTAGTCCGTGTACGTGCGGTAACCCCTGCCCCACGATTTTCTCGAGCCCCATAATCATGTTTCCATCGACGTAAAATCGTGGATCACAGACTTTGTCGTCAACGTTTCTCTAACTTCCTCATTTTGTCCGATCCAACCTCGCGATTATCGAATTTATCTTCGTGAAATCTTTAACCATTCTGACAATCTGCGACGCACGTAAATGTTTTTTTCTTTTTTTTTTGGTTCCTAACCCAACGTTTCGCTCCCCCACTGACTCTCAGATTAACTATTTTGCTTTTCAGCTATAGTCATCGTGTTCCATCTCTTTTGTTCGAGCTTCGCTTCTATCTTGACAGTCGTTACCTACGTGTATATCCACCACCATTCCCATTCCTCTCTTTATCCAGCTATAACACCGACCCGGAGTCTCTCCGATCCCCCCCCCCCACCCTCCTTCCACACCCTCCACACCCTTCGTTCGCTCGATAACACCGGGTCTCGGTGGCTGGGTGGGCTGCTGCCCCAGTTGTCGGGACTCGAACATCGTTTCTACACTACCGCTATGCCCCAACGACGTTACAACGTACTTTGTTCGGAGGCACGTGTTCTGTGCACGAGAAACCCGCGCCTGCTGGAATGTCTGATGAACCCTACCCACCCCATTCCCCTCCCCTCCCCCGATCTGCTCCCTTCATTCCCTCGACGACCACCTTCAACATTCGCGACTTTCGCCAATGCAAAGTCCAACAACTTTATGCCAATGTAATGCCCTTCGAAGGCTCTACACAGAGTTACACGATAGATACATGTGTGTGCGTTTTAGGGTGTGTTGAAACAGAAGCTGGGTTTCTCGATTCTTCTGGCAGATCCTATATTTGAAGCAGACGATATCGGGAGACATCTGTCAAAATTGGAGCCCAATCAGACAGTGTTTAGAGGTTACGCTGTCACGAATTCGATTTTGGCTTTGATAAACACTTTTTTTTTCAGTTGTAATTTATTTTGTCCCATACGGTCAGTCGTAAATTAAAATGAACTTTTCAATCGTCAAAGGGCAGCACTTTTTCAAACGTATACCAACGAAAATTGTCTTCTTTTTTCTTTCTCATATTGAGTGAAATCGATCGATGTAAAAACATTCGAGACTTCATCTTATTCGCGGATGAAATATTTTTAAAAAGTGTGCCACGAAAATGCGTCATTGGCTGACCGTTGTGAGACGACGAACGATCTCGAACTTTCACATTTCAACGTGATGAACTTCTATTTGCGAACGTGCCAAATATATTTCCGTGAACGTTGGTTTTTGCGGTCGTCTAAAAATGTTTGGCTCATCGGTGTTGAACTTTATCGCCATCGAAGTATGTGTGGCTATCTGGTTTTTCGAAAACATGGTGCACAAGGTGGAACGAACGTGAGGTGTGAATTATTTTTGCGTTACCGATGTGTTGGCTCTTCACCGATCGCACGTCCGTCCACGTCCGTCTGATCGACGCCGGGGAGCCAAGCCTGTGAAATATCGAACGAATGATTTTCGAAATATCGAATGGACGAATGGATGAACGAAATATGGAGACCACGAATCAATTATTTGTTCGTAAACTTTTGGATATGGGGACACTGTGGTAAAAAGAAACTCGTTTTAGGGTTTCGTAGCAAACTAGGAATCAATTATGAATATAATATAATATAATATAATATAATATAATATAATATAATATATTATAATATAATTCAATGTAATATAATATAATATAATATAATACAATATATTTTGATTTTATATAGGCTTCCATAATCCATGATCATTCAATCAGAAAAATATTTTGAATAAATTTTCATTGAATAAATATCGTCCATCGTTGGTCTACTTAGATCTACTCCGGCAAATTGATAATAAAAGTTGTATGATTCAATTGCATCTGACGTTGGTCAATAGACCATCATCCGGAACAGCAACGGCGTATCTATATGTATATATAACCGAGTGCACCAAAGGTAAACGATTGTCGAATGTGTGGGCGTCGCCGGAGGTGAGTTTCCGAACTGAGAGGAAATCCACAGAGTCCTCACGCCCCGAATCCCACCTCGTCGTTTCCTTCTCTGTATTTCACCGAGGAAATTTTATCGTCGACGATTTATCAGACTGAAATTGCCATTTACCGTCTGATTTTTTTTTTTTCATTTCATTACCGCCGATCTCGACGAGGTGTATAAACAATTTTGAAACAATTTACAACATTTCGAGAAAACATCACAAAACGAAAACTTTGGTAATTAAATTTTATCGATCGCTATCGTTGGAACTTATAACGAGTTTATTATTTTTTGAATTGTGTGAAATATTTGAAACAAATTGAATTGGAGAATATGCATTCTCGATGGGGGATGGATATATTCGATTGTGGAAAAGTAGATGATGAAGAGACGTCGTTTGTGGGACGTTGAAGCGGCAAAAGCAGAAGCAGCGGTACTCCACATCCGAGACTCGATAATTCGAAACTTCCCTGCCCCCCCCCCCCCCTCCCCTCCCCGCCGCCACCCCCTCTTTCTCGTTTCCGTCAGACAGACAGGTCGAAGTACCCGCGGTCGGTTAAAGTTTAACTCCACCGTTAACCCGATAAAGCGGTGAATATCGCGGTAACGAGCTTTCTTCCGTGGGGCTGCGACAACCCCCGCTACGAAGAACCGAAGCAAGACGCAAACGAAAGAGGTGCGGGGGGGGGGGGGAATTACGGTGAACTCGGAGAATTGCGCAATAAGGGTGAGAGGAGAGAGTTTGGGTTGGATCGACGCCAAATCTTGTCCCTTGCCTATACTCGACGGTCCCTATGCGAATGGTACACACAGATGATCTCATTGTCGGGTACTTAATCGAGGCTTACAATCATCACTGTTTACAATTGGCAAAGTCGTTAATTTAAACGACGTTGTCTGTCGAATTCGTTAATTTGATTTTACGATTTAATTGTACGATTGGTTTTGGAGTTTCGTTTGTTTCGTTGTGTTTGTGAAATTCAAAATTTATGGTATATATATATGTGGATTTGTATATTGAATATGTTTCGTGTGTTGCTATATTATATACATAAATATATATATGTTGGACGTGGAAAGCGATAGTCTGTGCATCCTCAATTGTTAAAAGTGATTTATGATGACGAAATTTGAAATTTTTATAATAAGCTACAAAATCATTTCTCTCTCTTACAATTCATGTTGAGACGATTGAAATTTGCAATCGAAGTAATTCACGATGCTTGTGTTTTTCTGATCCGGATGAACTCGATGAAGTATTTTCTTTTTTTTGTAAAGCTTCTCACGGGTTCCTGCGCTTTTGGAAATCTCTCAGGCAGTCGGGTGATGGTCTGATGTGTACCTATTCATTTCGCGAAAATTCACCGTTTCACTTCCTTCCTTCCTTCCTCCCTCTCTCATTAAAGTACTCAAATGAATTATCTACAAAAAAAAATGAACGAAATTTACACATCTCGTTAAATTTTTTTTCTTTCTTTTTTCATCGTACTTATTGTTGTCGTACAAGCACATTCAGCAGAAAAAAATAATCCAAATAATGAAATGGGAAAATTATCGTCGCATTGAATTACGATTATACTATTTAAATTATTAAAATTTATTTATCTATAAATATGAATAAATATCTCATTAATGAAAAAATTAAGAAAAAAAAATAATAATAATTTATTATAAATATTATATATGTTATAATAGATTATAATAATTATTTCCATTTTTAATTATAAACATTGAATATTATTATAATTATTAAATATTAGTTGGTATCTTCGTCCAGGCGTCATCATAATTCACAGCTGCTCGCAGCTGTACAATTATTCTCCGAAATTTTGGTTCGGGTTGTTCCAAGTTCCGGGACGGAAAATCGCGAGTAAGAAAATAGAACTAGACGTTCCGTTTTTGGGTTAAAATCTCATTAGTCACGAGCCGGGGGATGCGAGGAGGGTTCGCTTCATCCCCCGCCGACCCCGTCACGCGTCTTTGACCGAGATTGTTCGAATCCTCCACGAGAGGATAAGTAAGCCATGTGCTGCTTCTGTGCTTCTGGGCTGGTACTGGCGGAACAATGGGAAGCAATTTCCGTAACCGGGCAACTTCCACCACTCTGGTCCGGCGAACATTTACGTGACTCCGACGCCATTCACCGAGCTTTCCCCGAGCCTAGACGTCGTCACGCTCGTACAAACGTTATCACAATGCGCCGCCATCTGGAAACTAACTGTCGAATTAAGAAATTTGAAAAGCTCGACCCCGTCGCCGCTCCGAAGCTCCGGGACGACGGGACAGAGGGTCGAAGGGTCGTGGCGAGGGTTTGAGACGAAGATTGTAATAGTTTAGATCGGATTTCATCGGTCGATAAAATTCGCAAAGTAATTTTGTGTCAATGTGAATTGAATTTAGCATTTCTTCATAATTTCATATCGCGTATTCACAAAGATATTTTTTAAAATATGCGAAAATAGAGCATCCCCCTCTCCCTCATTTCGAAAAACTACGGGACCTAAAATAAAAAAAAAATCAGGAAATATAACGCCTTGCCTGAAGTTAACAAAATAATTATAACGAAGGCCCTGGGTCTTATAGATTTCTAGAAATTGATTTCTACAAATAATACTAATAATAAAACAAACAAATTTTATTTGCGGTTAATTGATCGATCGTTGAAATATAACTAAAATAATTTGTTAAATTTTTATCGGCGTTTTGATTTAGAATATTAATATTTCCATGGCGAGTTTCCCACGAGTGAGTCGTTTATACGCAACGCGAATGCTGTCACTGGACAATGGCGTGACCATTTAATCTTGATCTCAAAGTTCGCCGACCGGTTTATTGAATAATCGTTGTAATTAAAATTCTTTTATGATATGACGTACATCGCTAACTCCTCCTTATGGTCATAATGTGACTTTATCTCATCACGTTTGTTATTGCGAGGAGACATTTGACACGCGACTCCTCGCGTGACAATATGAGACTTGATTAACGTCGTGTTGGTTAAGATTAATTTCTCGATAATTACTTCCAACCGCCGTATTTTTATTTCTGCGTTCACTCATCTTCAGAACGTTTTGAAGAATTAGTTGTGATCGTTGGGAAAAAATGTCGATAAATTGGTGCTTGAAAAATTAAGGATACAATTGAAAGATAATTATTCATCTTCACGAATATTTTCATCGAAATTGCAAACAAATTTTTGATCTAGGGCTATTAGCTATTTATGGAAAGGCAACGTAAAAATTGTCAATTGTCAATTAAAATGCATCTCAGTGCCACATTGATCTGTGGATGCAAACTCAAGTTGCAATATCTTTGCTGCATTCAAAATATTTTCAAATTGCTACGATCAATCGAGTCATGCAAGCATGTTGAATACACATTAACATTGAATGATTGCCCATTGCTGGTCGCGTGGCTGTGGAAGGTGCATTCTGGGTACGGCTACCAACGTGATCAAGCACGATCAGAAACTATCAGTGACATCCGCGACGTACCCGAGCGTTCCTTCGATTACGCCTCGACGCCGCAAACCCGCACATCACGATAATTGTTTGTGCACGCGAGAATTATCCACTTTGCGTTTAGATACAATTCACCCCTGCACATACACCTGCGTGTCTATTAACGGAATTAACCGTTGTGTTTTCCATCCAAACTGCCACCGCGTAATCAAATTTAGTTCATCGATCGATCAACCAGACAATTATTTTATTTTCATTCAATTTACTCCGGTCAATCAATGTTTTCCTCTCTGATTCAACTTCATTCAAATTTTTCGTTATCTCGAATAAACGTTCCAACTGTTTGCGGAATTTTTATTGAAAAGACTTTCCACAATTTGAGCCAGATTTAATTTTTCGGACAATAAAAATCGTCATAATAATGAATGACAATGTCATGCTTTTTAAATAACGAGTCACTTCAATTATCCCAAGCAAAATTCGTCAAAATAACAAAAAAATGGGCAACACAAATGCTGCTTGCACAATTTTTCATTCTCACTCACTTAAGTAAAAATAATTCAACAAAAATATGATAAACGCATTGTGGAATTTACAAAAAAAAAAAAATGAAACACGATACAATATTATTTTTCCGTCTTTTCGATGTTGAAGTTGTCATTAAAAAAAATGAAAGAAAAGCAACAGGAGGATAAGAAAAAACTTGGCTAATTGTGAATACACTTGTGAGAAGTCAAGTTTGTTCTTTCATACGAAAGAAGCACGAGAAAAGAAAAAGAAACGAGAAATAAGGGGAAAAGAAAAACGAAACGGATACTACGATGAAGACAAGAAAGAATGATAAGAGATGTTTGCGTGTGCAGCAGTTGGCCCGGAGGCTCCTTTGCCTTGGGGGTCATTAATTGCCAAGTGAGTTTTATCCGTGCTAGAAAAGTACACACAGAGACCATTCCATAGACGGCCTGCAAATATATCTAAGCGTATATATATATGTATTCCGGTCAGTAGTGGTTACACACCGACAGCGAGGATCGTAAGCTCAACTTTTTCAAGTATTCCAAGTCTCACAGCAGCACAGTCGAGTTGCCCCGAAGACCATGCCGGGTTAGACGGACGAGAGCACGAAAAAAAAAACAAACAAAAATAAAGAAACATAACGAACAAGGAAGCAGCGCGAATGCACTGAAACACAGAAAGCCCGTATAGCCTCTCGACCTGCACTCCCTTTGCATTAAATAACGAAATCTCACGGAGCCGGCAAACTACTACACTCGTTCTCATTCTCATACACACTGCGCAAAAATGTTTCGTCAGAAATATGCCGGTTAAAAAAAAAATTAAAAAAAAAAAAAAAACAACGAATTGGACATTTTTTCTTTACGTTCGAATGGTTGAGTGAAAAAAAAAATTGTTGATACAGCTAGTATGTTACAGAATAGAAAGAAAAGGTGCAAGGGTATATTGAGAGGTCATAGTCAGTTGGTCAAAATCAAAAACTGAAATAAACTATCGAGAATTCAAACTTGCAACCGAACTGCAATCGAAGATTATGAAAATAGAAAAAATTCTTCGACACCATTAATTCGATGGAAATTTGAAAATGTTGTTGAATAACGATCCTGACGTAACTTTCAATCGGACTTGTTCACTGCAATGAAAAATAAAATAACAAAAGGCGCACTCGGCGAAATAATCACGAATTCAACCGTCACTCCGTAACAAAACCCTCGAGAAATTGAAGATCCCGGAAACCGAAGAAATAAAAAATAGAAAAAACGAGAACGAAAAACATTGATGTGAAATAAGTCCCGTAAAATTGTTTGCATCCCACAAATTTGCTTGCATTCTGCCTCCCACCTTTATTTTTCCAACTTCGAAGGGTGCTTCACGTTTGTTCGTTTTTTTCTCTCTCTTTGCTTTCAACCAGTCTTTTTTCGGTTTCCGTTTTCACTGAGCTCAAGCATGAAAACCGTCGACGAAAGTTCACAGGACGGTTTGTTTGTTTTTTTTTGGCACATTGATCCGAGTTTCATGGTTGAGGGTTGTGCCCCGAAATTGCCGTTTCACAGTGTTTTTGTTTTATTTTGTTTTTGTTTTTAATTTCAGTGAACGTGAATGCAGAAACGAGGAATCCCGGAAAATTAACGAAACGCGGGTTGTGCAAACGTGACGAAACGTTTCGGTAAACGATGCAGCGTGAAACGCGGGTGGAAACGCGGGTTGAATAACGATGAAATATCTCGAGAAGGTTGCGGAAGAGACTGGAAAGCCTTTGTGGGCCTCGGGGGGAAAACGCCCGGGACATTTTCCACTCACGAGGGCGCGTGAGGACCGTGGGAAAATTGCGCTAACGAACGGGACGAGAGTGAGCGAGAGTATGAGGGGGGAGGGGAAGCCGCGGCTTCGCTATAACGCACCTCGCATGGCTGGGCGTGACGCGGGCGGACGCCCGGACGCGCACTCAAAGTGATCAAAGTCGAGCCTCGTCGTATGGGGATGGTGAAACATTTTTTTTTTTCTAAATAAAATAAAATAAAACAAAAACACATACGTGGGTGCATGTATATGGGAATGTGAAATGGGATAAAGTAGAGCCGAGTGTTCGCATAGAGAATTCATTTATCCATTAAAATTAGCACCCTCCAAAAAATCTGACAGCTCGGAATCTTCGCTCTCTCGCAAGTCTTGCTTTCAATTAATTTTAATGGTTGAGCTTCGTGAGATATACTTCGCCACGTCTTTATTCGTAATATAGAATACCTATATACGCACTAGGGTGGTCCTTCATAGGGGTGTCAACGAATTTCGACAAGTGCACCCTCCAGATAGGTTTGAAATAAATGAATGAAAATATGTGCGAAACCCCAGCGCTGTGGTCCAATGAGAAGACGTGGCTGTTAGCTTGTTTTGTTTCCCGTTTGAATAACATGAAAAATATATATATTTATTTTTCAATTAATTTTTTTTCTTCCTTCGCGTAATATGAATTTCAAAAAAACGAATTGAGATACGAAAGAGGTTGGACTTTATGTTTATTCTTTAAGTACGAGTTATTTCGTGGTGGATTACGTATCGCGTTGGAAGTGCAGTTTTCATTTTCGATGGAGAGTTGGAAAGCGAGTACAAGCTGGTCTTAATTGGTTCGCCGGGCAAAACCCGGTGAATCCGCGTGTGTCGCAGAAAAAGCTCTCTTTTCATTTGGCTCAGTTTTTCTGTTTACTTTATTAGAGACGCTTGTGTTCACCATTACGTTCATCATTATTTTTTACTTCAATTATGCATTTTCTGCACTCCGCGAAATTCATCAAGTCGAGATTTCGTTCTTTTTCATACCAATTTATCTTTTAATGAAATAAAAAGAGAATATTCTATTGCTATCACTTATAATACAAGTTGTATATTTTTTCAGACATAAAAGAAATAAATCTTTAGAGACATCTTGGTTCCTGGTATTAGTGCGATGGATTTTTTAAATAAATATAGACGAATAAAAATTAACTTTTTTAATTCGATCGTAATGAACAGAAATTTCTGATTAAATTTCGTTTGTCCCCAAAAGTCAACAATTTTAATTGGAAAACAAAATTGTTTAAATTGTAAATGGTGTCAAAATGTCGAATAATAATAAACCCATTTGTTGTGAAGAGTTGCTTGCCATACGTTTCGAATGTACAGCCCGTGATAGTCGTCACATCGAGACTGCCAAGCAGAAGCGTAACCGTTGTTTGAAGTTTCATGACGTCGGGACGGTCGGCGGGAATGACGTTCTGAATTGTTAACCACTATGAGCGACGTGCTACGGCATTCTCGGGTCCTCATCTCCTTCTCTCGTATAACGACAATATGCGAGGCCTAGAATCCACGAGCAGTCGTTAAATTTGAGCGGCTCTTATCCAAGTATTGCGCTTCTTCAATCGATCTGATACGAGCGACGTTGGTCATCGCAACAAAGATCGTGAATTGTCGTTTCTCGATGCAAATAATGACTTTCAATGCTTTCGTCCATAACTTTTTCTTTTAATCGGTCAAGTGCATCTTCTTGAGCATGTTATTTGAAATAATGAAAAAACATATTGTTGTATTCTTTATAACAAGCGATTATAAATGATACCCCACATGATAAATAAAATTTGAGAACATCAAAATGATCTGTCTAAAGAAGAAAAATTTAAACGCTTACCTATTTGATCATTTATATATTTTGTTATCTCAAGAAACTAATTTTATCCAATTTTCTGCTTAAGATAAAATTGATATCTCAATTTCATTTCACCAGCATTTTTTTTTAGTAAAAATTGAGAGATGTATTTCAGCAATGCACGACTTTTCGCACGTTGATTCGACCTAATGGACCAAAAGGGATTAAATGGAAACGGTGACCGTTCCGTCGAGTAAAGTGATGAAAAGTCACTGCAAACGTCAGCTACGTAAAAGGGGCTGAAGCAAAGCCCGTGTCACAGTAATTGTTTATGCACGTAACCCGAATTCACACCTCGCGAATCACGTAAATTCTCATTCGATCGTTCGGGCCGGACGGTTCCTCGTTGGCGGTGCTCTTGAACGGTAAACGTTCCCACGTGGCTAATCCCCTTCAAGCCCCATTTTTTTTGTTCCATTCACGCTTCGTTCGTTCTCAATTTTCCGAAATTCTTCGCCCAAATCTGGTTCGACGATTGTTATTTCTTTTTTTTCTTTATTTGCAGCCAGAGCAATAGCGAAGATTATTTTAATTCCATTGATTAGCTCACGATATCGATAACCGATAACGCATTTGATCGGTGATGGGATTTCTCACTGTTTCACTCGTGATGCACGACAATAATCAATTCAAGACGAAGAAAAAAAAAGGAGAAAAAAAAACGAGAAC